>CM060409.1:41455736-42655736 GCA_030545235.1 Helianthus tuberosus | reverse complement strand
ATACATGGTTTATCCTTGTAACCATGCCAAAATTCCCTTGTCAATACATACATTTATTGTCAGATTACGCCGAAACCAAGTTCAATTGCTTGAACTTATCCATTTTGCATATTTAATTCAAGACACCGTATGATGTATTGAGAGCATCATATTCAAATTCATCTTTGCAAGTGTCTCTTTTGTCCGATTTCGTAGTAGACTTGTTTGGTCTACGGCTCCATTGAAATGCCTGTTGGTTCCCACACCTTGTGGTGGTGTCTCGTAAGTTTGAAGCCTGCGCTACTCTCGTTTACGCATCTCATACACAATTATTTATTCATTGGCTTGCTTTAAATTCGTTCTGTTTTATCATGATTAAAGCAGTCTTAACACAATCGTGTTTTAAGACAATGGTACATAAATTCATTTTATATCCCAGTGTACCTCCTAACGGTTCTTTCATTATCGATCGAATACCTTGCAGTATTCATTAATTTCATCTTCGGTCGGAAACAGGAGTCCTTTGGTGTTCTATATTCGATTGAAAAATCCTACGATGCCGTTTGAATCAAATTTTCAGGGTTGCTTCATTAAACTTTTATTTGACTTCAAACACGGTGAATTTGTTCGGTCACCGCTAATATTGAATTATGTCATTACGAGACCTTGTGGTGTCGGTACAAACTTGTAGCTTGTGCTAATCATGGTCAACCGTTTCACACGAAACTACACATACTTTTGTTTGACTTATCATTTAAACATTCTTAATGCAACTACGAATTAAGACAATGATACACCAGATTCGATTGTATTTAATTTCGGTGTATTCTCACAATTCAATAATGTCAACACGCTAATTTTATTCATTTATTTGTTCGAAAGTTGACGGATCACTTTCATGTTACAGTTACCTTTGAGCTTGCTGATTCTGAGTTCATCTAGCGGATGTTATTATTTATAGAACTCATTTGCATATTGTAAACGATCCTTTGGAATTCAATCGGTCGAAACTCCTCTTTTGTTCAACCCATGTTAACTAAGTTACACTAGGCTATACTGATACGCGTCTTGTATCCTTTGACATCAAATTCTGAAACACATAACTTTAACCGTTGGGTTCCTACGGTTATAATATGCCCCTGGATTCACCTGATTCAATAGGTCTTGATTTGGTTTTGTGATTATTTACTTTGGTATTATTCATATCCATACATGCATAACGTAACCCTAAGGAGTTAATGTAGTTTAAATTTCGAGGATGAAATTTTCTTAACAGGGGAAGAATGTGGCAACTGTCAAAATTCCGGGTATCCATACAATTATTAAACAATGATTAGTGCTTAATAACTATGCTGAATTACAATTAATTACTTGAATTGCTTTCTGACTATTGCCATATACATACATGTGCTTCATATATTGAAAATGACATATCATTATTGCATGCAAACCTTGTTGGTTCAAATGATGCACGAAACACAGTTAGCACAGTTATCAGACAAATCAGAAAAATGTTGACGGAGTTCAGTGCATAGACAGACATGGTATTGAGACACATAATGAGCCAGAAACCAAGTATTACACTAGTATAGTGTGTAGGAAAGTAAGGATCACAAAACAGACTCCCTAGAGAAAGTTTAAGTGCCGGAAAGTGACTAAAACTCACATAAACTGCAGAAATCAGCAAAATTCAGCATTTAAACACTCTAATATCATGCAAAAATGTGGTTAAATGGTCCTGAATGCTTTCCTAAGTGTCGGGAATCAAAACTATCATAAAAAGTAACATAAAGCACACTAAACGGCATAGTTTAGCACCTTAACAAACCGGTAACCAACCGGACACTACCCGAAACACCAAATTTTCACTAGAATCATTGTTTTAACATTACCAAGCTAGTTATGGTCCTCGAACATCCTAATACACTATATATCATACAAACAACTAAATACCTAACTAGGTTACTTGAAATCTAACCATAAACTAACTTCTAGTTTCAACCTAAGCCTAGACCCCCCCTCCACCAATTCATGGCTCCAAGAGGCCCCCACACAAAGATTTTGTTTTGTAATTTTAATTTATCATGTTTCCTCTTTATTAAACATAATAACCTATGGACTTATGCAATGTTGGAGATTATAAGTAAGACCTCTAGTTCACCACTTTCATTCCATCATAAACCAACCAACACACACTCTTCTTACTTTCCCCCATGCTCACGGCCGTAACCCACTCCCCATACAACCACCATCATCTTTCAAGTTCCATTCAATCCATACATATCCAAAGGTGTTAGAAGCATAGTAAAGAAGCTTGGAGCTTGTGGAAGTTGAAGGACCTTCCTCTTGTGCTTTTATCCATTCCATTTCATCTAGTGATCATCCCTAGCCTTGGGCTAGTAGTAAGAACACTCTACACTTCATTTTACATCTTATTTTGGTGGTTAAAAGAAGATACAAGTTGTTGATCATGATGAACACTAAGAATCTTGAACATGAAACTTGAACATAAGACTAAATACATAAGAAATCATGATGTGTATCTGTTGTTAGGCTTGTTCATTGTTGTTAACTCATGTTATTGATGTAGATCATCATGTGATCTTGCTAGATAATGATTAGAAACATAATCTAGCAAGATGAGAGGATGAAAATGTTAAAGATCCATAGATCATCCTCATGTAAATCCTGAACTTGAAAGAATAAGTTGTTTTCTTGTTAAGTGATGATCGAAGTAAGGTATAAGTCTTGTAAATCTATGATTTCAAGAATGGTTTTTCAAGAAATCAAGTTAAAAATACAAAGTTTGCTTAATCTTGGTTCTTAAAGAAATAAACCACATTTTTAGTGGTTAATCAAGTGTAGGATCAAGTATTTAACAAGAAAAATCCAAGAAGAAACACTTTTAGAAAAATTAATTACAAGTTGTAAAGAACTAATTCTTTCAAAAATGAAGCTTTTAAATAAACAACCACACTTTAAAGGGTAACTGGACTTACTAAATACACTAGTAAGTTACTACGCATTTTTATAAATTTTCAAGTTCATAAGGTAGTAGTTTATGCTTGATTTTGGCAAATAGGTAAATGTAGATTGATTTGTGGTTGATTGTGTTGATTTACAAAAGAAAATGACATGCTTTGAAAGCATGGAAACCTCCATTTTAGGGGAAACTATGGCAAATGTTTTCTAAAAATTAAACACTTAGAGAAATATTTTTAAACAAACACGGTGAAACCAAGTTCTATTGCTTGAACTTATCCATTTTGCATATTTAATTCAAGACACCGTATGATGTATTGAGAGCATCATATTCAAATTCATCTTTGCAAGTGTCTCTTTCGTCCGATTTCGTAGTAGACTTGTTTGGTCTACGGCTCCATTGAAACGCCTGTTGGTTCCCACACCTTGTGGTGGTGTCTCGTAAGTTTGAAGCCTGCGCTAATCTCGTTTACGCATCTCATACACAATTATTTATTTATTGGCTTGCTTTAAATTCATTCTGTTTTATCATGATTAAAGAAGTCTTAACACAATCGTGTTTTAAGACAATGGTACATAAATTCATTTTATATCCCAGTGTACATTCTAACGGTTCTTTCATTATCGATCGAATACCTTGCAGTATTCATTAATTTCATCTTCGATCGGAAACAGTAGTCCTTTGGTGTTCTATATTCGATTGAAAAATCCTACGATGCCGTTTGAATCAAATTTTCAGGGTTGCTTCATTAAACTTTTATTTGACTTCAAACACGGTGAATTTGTTCGGTCACCGCTAATATTGAATTATGTCATTACGAGGCCTTGTGGTGTCGGTACAAACTTGTAGCTTGTGCTAATCATGGTCAACCGTTTCACACGAAACTACACATACTTTTGTTTGACTTGTCATTTAAACATTCTTAATGCAACTACGAATTAAGACAATGATACACCAGATTCGATTGTATTTCATTTCGGTGTATTCTCGCAATTCAATAATGTCAACACGCTAATTTTATTCATTTATTTATTCGAAAGTTGACGGATCACTTTCATGTTACAGTTACCTTTGAGCTTGCTGATTCTGAGTTCATCTAGCGGATGTTATTATTTATAGAACTCATTTGCATATTGTAAACGATCCTTTGGAATTCAATCGGTCGAAACTCCAATTTTGTTCAACCCATGTTAACTAAGTTACACTGGGCTATACTGCTACGCGTCTTGTATCCTTTGACATCAAATTCTGAAACACATAACTTTAACCGCTGGGTTCCTACGGTTATAATATCCCCCTGGATTCACCTGATTCAATAGGTCTTGATTTGGTTTTGTGATTATTTACTTTGGTATTATTCATATCCATACATGCATAACGTAACCCTAAGGAGTTAATGTAGTTTAAATTTCGAGGATGAAATTTTCTTAACAGGGGTAGAATGTGGCAACTGTCAAAATTCCGGGTATCCGTACAATTATTAAACAATGATTAGTGCTTAATAACTATGCTGAATTACAATTAATTACTTGAATTGCTTTCTGACTATTGCCATATACATACGTGTGCTTCATATATTGCAAATGACATATCATTATTGCATGCAAACCTTGTTGGTTCAAATGATGCATGAAACACAGTTAGCACAGTTATCAGACAAATCAGAAAAATGTTGACGGAGTTCAGTGCATAGACAGACATGGTATTGAGACACATAATGAGCCAGAAACCAAGTATTACACTAGTATAGTGTGTAGGAAAGTAAGGATCACAAAACTGACTCCCTAGAGATAGTTTAAGTGCCGGAAAGTGCCTAAAACTCACATAAACTGCAGAATTCGGCAGAAATCAGCAAAATTCAGCATTTAAACACTCTAATATCATGCAAAAATGTGGTTAAATGGTCCTGAATGCTTTCCTAAGTGCCGGGAATCAAAACTATCATAAAACGTAACATAAAGCACACTAAACTGCATAGTTTAGCACCTTAACGAACCGGTAACCAACCGGACACTACCCGAAACACCAAATTTTCACTAGAATCATTGTTTTAACATTACCAAGCTAGTTATGGTCCCCGGACATCCTAATACACTATATATCATACAAACAACTAAATACCTAACTAGGTTACTTGAAATCTAACCATAAACTAACTTCTAGTTTCAACCTAAGCCTAGACCCCCCTCCACCTATTCACGACTCCAAGTGGCCCCCACACAAAGATTTTGTTTTGTTATTTTAATTGATCATGTTTCCTCTTTATTAAACATAATAACCTATGGACTTATGCAATGTTGGAGATTATAAGTAAGACCTCTAGTTCACCAATTTCATTCCATCATAAACCAACCAACACACACTCTTCTTACTTTCCCCCTTGCTCACGGCCATAACCCACTCCCCATACAACCACCATCATCATTCAAGTTCCATTCAATCCATACATATCCAAAGGTGTTAGAAGCATAGTAAAGAAGCTTGGAGCTTGTGGAAGTTGAAGGACCTTTCTCTTGTGCTTTTATCCATTCCATTTCATCTAGTGATCATCCCTAGCCTTGGGCTAGTAGTAAGAACACTCTACACTTCATTTTACATCTTATTTTGGTGGTTAAAAGAAGATACAAGTTGTTGATCATGATGAACACTAAGAATCTTGAACATGAAACTTGAACATAAGACTAAATACATAAGAAATCATGATGTTTATGTGTTGTTATGCTTGTTGATTGGTTTTTACTCATGTTATTGATGTAGATCATCATGTGATCTTGCTAGATAATGATTAGAAACATAATCTAGCAAGATGAGAGGATGAAAATGTTAAAGATCCATAGATCATCCTCATGTAAATCCTGAACTTGAAAGAATAAGTTGTTTTCTTGTTAAGTGATGATCAAAGTAAGGTATAAGTCTTGTAAATCTATGATTTCAAGAATGGTTTTTCAAGAAATCAAGTTAAAAATACAAAGTTTTCTTAATCTTGGTTCTTAAAGAAATAAACCACATTTTTAGTGGTTAATTAAGTGTAGGATCAAGTATTTAACAAGAAAAATCCAAGAAGAAACACTTTTAGAAAAATTAATTACAAGTTGTAAAGAACTAATTCTTTCAAAAATGAAGCTTTTAAATAAACAACCACACTTTAAAGGGTAACTGTGACACTCTAGGTTTTCCCGAACAACTCTATTTTGAATAGTGTTAAGTGTATATACATATTAAATGAGAACTTGTGTTACTTGTGTGCATTATGTGGTTTGTGGTGTATTATGTGTACTATATAGTTATAGTTATGATAAGTACGTTGAGCCGAGACAACGGTTCCGACTCGAGATCGCTTGGTCTCGACTCGGAATCTACTGGATTATTATAACAGGCCACTCACCTCATACGCTAGCCGGCCCAAACAGCCGAAGTCCTCTCGAGACCGCACAAGGCCCAAGGTGTGTATATAACCCTATAACCTAGCCGACATTCCCCTTCTTACCATCAAAATTATTAGCACAATCCCAAACATTCCTTACCCTCTCTCTCTCTCCTCTCATCCTCTCTCTCTCTCTAGAAAACCTAAAATCCCACTAACATCCTCCACCCTTCTGAGAAGAACCGGCGATATCTAGCTAGGAGACGAGGACCGTGAAGCTCGATCCATCATCCTTACACACCCTACCTTCGGTCAGTGAGTCTGGATTGTTTGCCATGTTTTAATTGTTTAATGTGCTTTATAGGTGATTTCTTGATGATATGAGTAGTGTGTTTTGCTAGATTTAAATGATTAACAATGCTCCTTTAATGATGATGTGTGAACTATTTGGTAGAAGTATGATAATAAAGTGATGTATTAAGATTGTTTAATGAGGTCCGATTCATGACTAGGGTTTTATATGATGCAAACATGATTTAGGATAGGAAAGGTTAGGTGCTCACATGATAGGTTCAACTATAAAACTGATTTGTGATAACATAATGACTGGAACAACAATCTGATGTTATTGCCATGAGGTATTCACATGATTGATGAAATTGTTTGCTGATGTGCTTCCAAAGTTACAAGTATAGATTTAGAATATTGGATTTGAATGAATGTGCATGATGAATAGTTTGGAATGAATGAAGAACTATATGAATATGCTTAGAATATTTGAAATTTGAGGATTTGATCCGTTTCTGTGTGTGTACGAAATTGGGAGCATGTTTGTGCAAGATGATTGGATAGTACAAAAGTTAGGACAGGTTCTAGAAAGATTCCTCAGTGGTCTCGACTCAACAACTGTCTCATTTCGGTTGCGACTCGAGACCCAGCGGCATGCATCAGGGACCCGAGACAGTCGAGATCTCGACTCGAGACCTCCTGTTCTCGACTCGAGACTTCCGAGGTTGCGACTCATACTTGCATGACTCGAGACCTCTCGGTCTCGACCACTACAACCCGAGACCACTTGGTTGCGACTCGAGACCTCTCGGTCTCGACTCGAGACCACCTAGTCTCGACTGGAACTACTTAACTTAGTACCTGGGCCATAGTATTTGGGCGCACTGTTAACCGAATGGTTTTGGGCTGTGTATTCCGACTACTGTTTGACTGGGTTGTGTGTTGTTTAACTGCTTAACTGTTAGGATAGGCCCGATATTGTACACGCTTGTATGACATATATGTAATGTGTTAACTGTTACTAGTCGACTGGTCAAACATTAGAACAAGCACTTTAACTTAAAGGATAATTGTATGTTATGCATGCTATGTGTTTGTTATGTGTAGATTCTATGTGACTTATTTGTACCCGGGCTTAACCCAAAACTGGTAACCATGATTAGGACGTGGTGACCAGCTTGCTTGACCAAGTAAACTAAACTGCCGAGCAACCCAAGGTGAGTTCACAACTTAAAGCATGCATTCCCGGTGGTTTGGGAAACGGACCTAAAAACAACACTATCCCCTTTGTAAGGGATACAAACTTACTTTTCTTCCCTTGTTACTGGGATACAAACTTAGTTAATTATTGTTTATACGGTAATGCAACAAGCAACGCTAAACGAAACTCTATCACTTAAGTCCTCACTACATAATACCGATTAATCGCCGGGGCCTGGCGAACGGGTTATTAGTTGATAGCGCTATTTAGGTGTAACCAGCCTCACACCGACCCTTGTTACTGGGAACGGGAGTGAACTAATGTACTCTGGCAAACCGTCAATGATGATAGAACATTGACAAACGGGGCACTGCGGAAACGTACGGTTAAGTAAGTATTCGGTATTGTAAAAACAGTTTAGTCGCTTACTTATGGGGTAGCTCCCCATCGCATGTATAAACGGATAAATTAACTAGTGAAACAAGTTTTTGGTAATTAAAACTGGACAACTCGTGAACTCGCCAACATTCTTTGTTGATACCCTACTGCATGCTTTGCAGGTACCCAGTGACTCAGGAGCTTGCTACTTGGGGATGTGTAGTGGTCGTCTAACCCATGCGTTGGGTTCTAAATAAACTTGAACTATGAACCTTGTTTTAAATTGTTTTGCATATACTTCCGCTACTTATTTGGACTGTTACTTAAACTTGAACTCTTGAACTTTAAACTATGATGTTTACTAACCATTGTGTTGGCAAACATTTTTACTACTAACCAATGATCAGTATAATTGGTGGCTGGATCCTGGTCAGTCACGCCTCCAAGCGGTGGTATTCCGCATGTGGATTTTGGGGGTGTGACAGATTGGTATCAGAGCCATTGGTTATAGTGAACTTGGTTTTAAAAAGGAAGTCTTTTTGAGAAAAACCAGACTATAACCCGTGACTCGTGACGACACTACACTCCAAGTGCAAGACTCAACGTATTAGACCTCATAGCTCTCACTTATGTTTACTTGCTGTTTGTTTAAGTGCTTATGTGCTAATATACATATTAGTGTGCCTAGCTGGATGTATACACAATCTCCCCCCCCCCCCCACATTCTTGTTTCACTACGACGTCTTTTCTCACTCTGTGTCTTCTGAACATCAAGATAATGATCGGACTCGATGGAGATAGCATAACCCTGACGAGGGACCAGCTGGCGGCCCTGGTAGACGCTCGGGTCGCTGAAGCCTTGGCAACCAACCCAGAAGGACCATCCACATACACCCAACCCCGAGTTGGCACCCTCAGGGCGTTCTTGGAATGCAAACCACTCCCCTTCGATGGCACGGAAGGAGCAGTAGGTCTTTTACATTGGTTCAGGAGAATCGAGTCTGCGTTCGAAGAAGGTGAAAGCCCATGTAGCAAACGAGTAGAGTACGCCACTAGCACGTTTCTAGGAAAAGCGTTTTCATGGTGGAACGAGCAAGTCCAGATGCTCGGATTGGCAGATGCAAATGCCACTCCCTGGGATGATTTCAAGGATCTAATCAGGGAAGAATTATGTCACAAGGATGACATGAAGAAGCTGGAAATGGAATACTATGGGTTAAAAATGGTTGGCTCGGAAATCGAAGAGTACACGAAAAGGTCCAATGACTTGGCTGCCTTGTGTCCTAACTTATCGCAGCCTCCCTACAAACGAATCGCACTCTACCTTAGGGGCTTAGTCCCAGAAGTCCAGGGTTCAGTAATCGCAACCAAACCCCCTACAATCCAACAAGCCATCCGTCTAGCACACCATTTCACAAACCAAGCGGTGGAAGAAGGCAGGTTGCCCAGGCGTTTAACTGCTACAGCTAATGCCTTCGAGTTTTGCAAACGCAAGTGGAATGACTACCAAAGTGGGAGTCCCAGCACTATGCCACCTCAAGCTCAACAAAGGAGGGCCGTTGGGAGCGAGGGCCCTGGCCCGCGAACGAGTGGTTACCAAAGAAAACTACCCAAGTGTAACAAGTGTGGCCGACATCACAACGGGCCCTGTGCGAAGAACAAGTGTCAGCGATGCAACAAGATGGGGCATGAGGCCAAGGATTGTAGGAGCCCCCATCCAGCAAGGCAGAATCAACCGCAGCAGCAGCATCATCATGGGAACATCAAGGGTTGTTTCCAGTGCGGAGCCGAGGGGCACATTAAGAAGAATTGTCCCCAGTTAAACCAGAACAACAACCCGGGTGCGGGGAATAACAACAACAACACCAACAATGCTGGAAATGGTGCAAGAGGAAGAGCTTTGGTGATTAGAGCTGGAGAAGCAAGGAACGACCCCAACGTGGCGGCGGGTAAGTTCCTACTTAATGATCGCTATGTTTCCATATTATTTGATTCTGAAGCAGATGCAAGTGATGTATCTCCACGTATTAGTAAAAAAGCTTAAGAGTACGTCTACGTTATTAAGTTCTAAGCATATCGTCGAGTTAGCTAACGGTAGGAACGTTGAAGCCTCACACGTTATTCGTAACTGCAAACTAGAATTGTCTAGTCAGACCTTTTCCATCGGCCTCTTTCCTATCGTCCCTAGGAAATCGTTTGTATTCCACGTCCTTCGGGCAAACCCCCATCGTTCAAGGTGACAAAGGCGTAAAAGTCACCTGCATCATTTCGTACTTAAAAGCCCAGAAGTGTTTATGAAAGGGGCACACTGCCATCTTAGCACTTGTCACCGACACCCAGGAAAGGGAAAAGAGGATCGAGAATTTTTTTCAATAGTACACAACTACCCGAGGTAATACCTGGACTCCCTCCTCACCGTCAGGTCGAATTCCAAATCGAGCTAGCTCCCGGAGCAGCACCTATAGCTCTCGCACCTTATCGACTGGCTCCCCAGAACCGAAGGAACTCTCTACGCAACTATAAGAACGGTTAGACAAAGGATTTATCCGTCCTAGCTTGTCGCCCTAGGAGCACCATACATCAACTATCATGAGCTGGACAAGGTTACCATCAAGAACCGTTACCCACTCCCACGTATCGACGACCCGTTTGATCAGTTGCAAGGATCAAGCTACTACTCTAAGATCGACCGCGATCAGGTTATCATCAGCTGAGGGTCCGTGAGGAAGATATCTCCAAATCTGCGTTCAGAACCCGTTATGGTCACTATGAACTCTCGTCATGACTCTTGGAATGACCAATGCGCCTGCGGTTTTATGGATCTCATGAACTGAATGTGCAAACCCTACCTCGACAAGTTCGCGACTGTGTTTATCGACGACCTCTTAATCTACCCAAGAGGTCAAGAGGAGCAGTAACAACACTTGCGTCTTACCCTCGAGCACATCTGCAAGGAACAACTGTATGCTAAGTTATCAAAATGCGACTTCTGGCTTCGAGAAGTCCACATTCCTTGGACACGTGGCCAATAAGGATGGAATTCACGTCGATCCAGCTAAGATCGACTCTATAAAGAATTGGCCTACCCCTAAGACACCGACCGAAGTTCGCCAATTCTTGGGATTGGCAGGATACTATCGTAGATTCATCAAGGGATTTCAAAGATCGCTCAACGCCTTACGACTCCCACCCAGAAGAGCATTTCTTACAAGTGGAATGATGCTCAAGAGCGTGTTGACGCTACGCGAGAAAGTTATCACCTATGCTTCTCGACAACTCAAGATTCACGAAAGGAACTACACGACGCACAACTTGGAACTCGGAGCAGTCGTCTTTGCACTCAAGATATGGAAACATAACTTGCACGGTACCAAGTGCACGATTCACACCGATCACAAGAGCCTCTAGCATATTTTAGATCAGAAGGAGTTGAACATGAGGCAACGCAGATGGGTGGAACTCCTTGACGACTACGTATACGCAATCAAGTATCATCCAGGCAAGGCCAATGTGGTGGCCGACGCCCTCAGCAGAAAGGAAACCAAACCTGAGCATGTTCGTGCTCTATAGCTCACTATCCACGCAAACTTCCCTAGTCAGATCCACAACGCTCAAGTTGAAGCACTTAAGGGAAACCCCCCCCCCTAGCCAAATCCCTGCGGGGCATGGAGAAGCAGTTGGAACTCAAGGACGATGGTAATCATTACGTTGCTGGCCATATCTGAATCCCACCTTATGGAAATCTCCAAGAACTAGTTATGGACAAAGTGCACAAATCTCTCTACTCGATACATCCTGGTACGGATGGAATGTAACACGGTCTTAGATCCTATATTGGTGGCCTAACACGAAAGTCCTCATTTCTAAGTACGTTAGCAAATGTTCAATATGTGCTAGGGTCAAGATCGAATACCAGAAGCCGCCAGGCTTGTTGCAACAACCAGGACTGCCAAAATGGAAAAGGATTGCCCATATCAGACAACGCATGGCAGCAGCTCGTGACCGTCAGAAAAGTTACACTGATGAAGCGTAGGAAACCGCTAGAATTCCAGGTCGGTGACCGAGCTCTACTTAAAGTCTCACCCTGGAAGGGTGTGATTCGTTTTGGAAAACGGGGCAAGCTTAATCCGCGGTACGAAGGACCATTCAAAATTACCGAAAAGATCGGTAAGGTCGCTTACAGATTGAATCTGCCTGAAGAACTGAGTGCGGTGCACAACCTCTTTCACGTGTCTAATCTGAAGAAGTGTCTGTCAGATGAAACACTCATCATTCCTTTCAAGGAACTAACTATTGACGAATAGCTACACTTTTCTGAGGAACCGATTGAGATCACGAATCGAGGAATCAAAACCCTCAAACGTAGCCAGATACCTATCGTACGAGTTCGTTGGAACTCACGTCGTGGCCCAGAGTTTACCTGGGAACGGGAAGACCAGATAAAACTCAAATATCCCCAGTTGTTCCCTAACGAAACTCCCAGCACTGAAGCTACAACCGAATTTCGGGATGAAATTCCAAACTCACGGGGGGATGATGTGACACCCCGTTGAAACGTTCTCACTCATACTAGCTTGACAGTGACTGCCTTAACTTTCGGGACGAAAGTTCTCAAAACTTGGGGATAATGTGACACTCTAGGTTTTCCCGAACAACTCTATTTTGAATAGTGTTAAGTGTATATACATATTAAATGAGAACTTGTGTTACTTGTGTGCATTATGTGGTTTGTGGTGTATTATGTGTACTATATAGTTATAGTTATGATAAGTACGTTGAGCCGAGACAACGGTTCCGACTCGAGATCGCTTGGTCTCGACTCGGAATCTACTGGATTATTATAACAGGCCACTCACCTCATACGCTAGCCGGCCCAAACAGCCGAAGTCCTCTCGAGACCGCACAAGGCCCAAGGTGTGTATATAACCCTATAACCTAGCCGACATTCCCCTTCTTACCATCAAAATTATTAGCACAATCCCAAACATTCCTTACCCTCTCTCTCTCTCTCCTCTCATCCTCTCTCTCTCTCTAGAAAACCTAAAATCCCACTAACATCCTCCACCCTTCTGAGAAGAACCGGCGATATCTAGCTAGGAGACGAGGACCGTGAAGCTCGATCCATCATCCTTACACACCCTACCTTCGGTCAGTGAGTCTGGATTGTTTGCCATGTTTTAATTGTTTAATGTGCTTTATAGGTGATTTCTTGATGATATGAGTAGTGTGTTTTGCTAGATTTAAATGATTAACAATGCTCCTTCAATGATGATGTGTGAACTATTTGGTAGAAGTATGATAATAAAGTGATGTATTAAGATTGTTTAATGAGGTCCGATTCATGACTAGGGTTTTATATGATGCAAACATGATTTAGGATAGGAAAGGTTAGGTGCTCACATGATAGGTTCAACTATAAAACTGATTTGTGATAACATAATGACTGGAACAACAATCTGATGTTATTGCCATGAGGTATTCACATGATTGATGAAATTGTTTGCTGATGTGCTTCCAAAGTTACAAGTATAGATTTAGAATATTGGATTTGAATGAATGTGCATGATGAATAGTTTGGAATGAATGAAGAACTGTATGAATATGCTTAGAATATTTGAAATTTGAGGATTTGATCCGTTTCTGTGTGTGTACGAAATTGGGAGCATGTTTGTGCAAGATGATTGGATAGTACAAAAGTTAGGACAGGTTCTAGAAAGATTCCTCAGTGGTCTCGACTCAACAACTGTCTCATTTCGGTTGCGACTCGAGACCCAGCGGCATGCATCAGGGACCCGAGACAGTCGAGATCTCGACTCGAGACCTCCTGTTCTCGACTCGAGACTTCCGAGGTTGCGACTCATACTTGCATGACTCGAGACCTCTCGGTCTCGACCACTACAACCCGAGACCACTTGGTTGCGACTCGAGACCTCTCGGTCTCGACTCGAGACCACCTAGTCTCGACTGGAACTACTTAACTTAGTACCTGGGCCATAGTATTTGGGCGCACTGTTAACCGAATGGTTTTGGGCTGTGTATTCCGACTACTGTTTGACTGGGTTGTGTGTTGTTTAACTGCTTAACTGTTAGGATAGGCCCGATATTGTACACGCTTGTATGACATATATGTAATGTGTTAACTGTTACTAGTCGACTGGTCAAACATTAGAACAAGCACTTTAACTTAAAGGATAATTGTATGTTATGCATGCTATGTGTTTGTTATGTGTAGATTCTATGTGACTTATTTGTACCCGGGCTTAACCCAAAACTGGTAACCATGATTAGGACGTGGTGACCAGCTTGCTTGACCAAGTAAACTAAACTGCCGAGCAACCCAAGGTGAGTTCACAACTTAAAGCATGCATTCCCGGTGGTTTGGGAAACGGACCTAAAAACAACACTATCCCCTTTGTAAGGGATACAAACTTACTTTTCTTCCCTTGTTACTGGGATACAAACTTAGTTAATTATTGTTTATACGGTAATGCAACAAGCAACGCTAAACGAAACTCTATCACTTAAGTCCTCACTACATAATACCGATTAATCGCCGGGGCCTGGCGAACGGGTTATTAGTTGATAGCGCTATTTAGGTGTAACCAGCCTCACACCGACCCTTGTTACTGGGAACGGGAGTGAACTAATGTACTCTGGCAAACCGTCAATGATGATAGAACATTGACAAACGGGGCACTGCGGAAACGTACGGTTAAGTAAGTATTCGGTATTGTAAAAACAGTTTAGTCGCTTACTTATGGGGTAGCTCCCCATCGCATGTATAAACGGATAAATTAACTAGTGAAACAAGTTTTTGGTAATTAAAACTGGACAACTCGTGAACTCGCCAACATTCTTTGTTGATACCCTACTGCATGCTTTGCAGGTACCCAGTGACTCAGGAGCTTGCTACTTGGGGATGTGTAGTGGTCGTCTAACCCATGCGTTGGGTTCTAAATAAACTTGAACTATGAACCTTGTTTTAAATTGTTTTGCATATGCTTCCGCTACTTATTTGGACTGTTACTTAAACTTGAACTCTTGAACTTTAAACTATGATGTTTACTAACCATTGTGTTGGCAAACGTTTTTACTACTAACCAATGATCAGTATAATTGGTGGCTGGATCCTGGTCAGTCACGCCTCCAAGCGGTGGTATTCCGCATGTGGATTTTGGGGGTGTGACAGTAACTGGACTTACTAAATACACTAGTAAGTTACTACCCATTTTTATAAATTTTCAAGTTCATAAGGTAGTAGTTTATGCTTGATTTTGGCAAATAGGTAAGTGTAGATTGATTTGTGGTTGATTGTGTTGATTTACAAAAGAAAATGATATGCTTTGAAAGCATGGAAACCTCCATTTTTAGGGGAAACTATGGCAAAATTTTTCTAAAAATTAAACACTTAGAGAAATATTTTTAAACAAATATTTACAAGTATATTTTAAACCATGAATTTTCACATAAAGTTTGCCATAATTTTTGTTACAAAAATTATAAATATTGGAGGTTGTTTTTTATAAATAAAAGTGACTAAATATGTATTTAGGAAAATATATATTTAGAAGTCACCATGTGAGTGATTATTTGTATATTATGTGTATTAGTTATATTATTTTAAGACTTGAAATAATATAACTCATCAAAATACCAAAAATTACAATCCAAAATTCCAAGGAATAAATATACAAATTATACCCACAATATTGGAGAAACCGAACAAAGGAATCTAACTCACGAAAATATTCCGGAAATTTATTCATAAGTATATTTTGGAAAATGGTATTTTGGACACCAAGAGAACAAAAACATGATTTTTACAATTATTACAAAATTATATCATTTTTTTTACCATAAGAAAATATATTATTTTGGGTGAATAAAATATATATATTTTCTTGAAATTATTAGAAGATATATTATTTTTGGAAAAAAAATATATATTTTCCTAAATACACATGAAATACATTATTTTTGGGTGAAAATAAGTTTATATATATTTTCCAAGTTAGACTTGGAAATATACTATTTTTGAGACTTTTATGAGAAGTAAAAATATTTTCGCCAAGAGAAAAGTTATAAATAATATTTCTAAGTAATATTTCCTAAAATATTTATTTTGGAAATATATATTGATGTATTTTTATTAAAGATATTAGAGTAAATTTCAAAGTTCGTCCTTTATGTATGTCTAATATATCAAAGTATGTCCTTTGTCTTTAATAACCTCAGAAAACATCCTTAATGTTTGAAAAACCAATCAAGTTATGTCCTTTACCCTAAACCTTATTTGTTTTCCCAGTTAAATCAGGTCATGTGAGAAGCACATGAGGGTATATTGGTCATTTTACCCTAAATAAAAAATATATAAATATCCTAAAGCACCACTGTAAATCATGGTCCTCTCTCTCCCAATTTCTCTCACAACTGTAAATCAAGAAAAACATATCCAAAAGAAAATTATTGCTTGATCTCAACTTGATGATGAAGCGCAGCAAGATCACCAGAAAGGTCTTTAAAAACCTAATGCACCACCACAATCACTGGTCGGCTTCCGCCTTTAACCACGGCTCACACCACTCTCCCAACTTCACCTTCCCACCTCCACCAACCGAAGAATACGAATTCAGCTGCAGTAACACACCGGTGTACTCACTCTCTCGCTTCACCACCAACAAAAAACACACCGGTGTTGACCAGCGCCGCTACGTCCCCGGTGGTTCCTGGGTTTGGGATAAGTCCGATGGTTAGGCAGTCAACATTATCACACATATCTTACAACCACCATCTCAATACCTGCAACATCCAAGTCAGATTCAATCAAATCCAAATTCAATCCCTAATCTAGATTCAAGCTACTAACCCCCAAACAAACCCCCAATATGGATTTAAACTACGAAACCCCCCATTCAAACATAACAAAAACCTCAAATTCACACACAACAAAGATCCCTAACCCCCACATATTTACTCACCAAAACCCATAGAGAAAACGATGAGTGGTTGACGGGATCTCGAGCTCAGGCGGCGGCGAACATAAACAACATACGACGACGGGATCTGGTTGAATCAGTGTGGATCGAGCTCAGGCGACGGCCACGGGATCTGGCTGGATTAGGCTGTGTGGTGGCTGTTGTAGTGGTGGTGTTTTCGTGGTGGTGGTTATAGTGGTGGCAATGACTGAATCAGGCTTGGTGGTGCTGCGTGGTGGTTGTAGTGGTCGTGGCCGGCTGGTGATGGTTGTTGCGTGGAGGTGGTTGTAGTAGTGGTGGTGGCTGGGTGGTTATGGTGGGGTGGTGGTGGTGGCAAGGAGAGAGAGATAGAATGAGAGAAAAGAAAGAAAATCTGCACTTTTAGAGAGAGAGAAATGGTTAGGTGTTGGTTTTTATTTGTTTATAATTTTATTTTTCTAGTATTAAGATAAAGACCAATATACCCTCATGTGATTTTCACATGACCTGATTTAACTGGGAAAACAAACAAGGTTTAGGGTAAAGGACATAACTTGATTGGTTTTTCAAACATTAAGGATGTTTTCTGAGGTTATTAAAGACAAAGGACATACTTTGATATGTTAGACATACATAAAGGACGAACTTTGAAATTTACTCAAGATATTATTCCGGATAAAGTTGATACAAAAATTAAGTATAAGGATACTTAATAAACACAATAAAAATACGTATTCTCGTACGTATAAATACACACCAGAATACGCCACCGATACTTGGCAAAAATATACACGTATATGAATATGAATACAATTACCCCCATCCTTGGGAAGGATATACATGTATAAACATATAAAAAGTAACAAGTTAAAATATTTATTATTTTAACAAATAATTATATAACTTGGAATAATATTGAAGACACAATGAAACGTAACTCAATGGCCCTAAATAAGACTAAGTCAAGGCACGACCCACTCGTCTAATAGACTGTAGTACGTTTGTAGGAAGTCGTGTGAACAAGTAACAGCTGTGAGTTACCTTGGATTGATTTGAAGAACGCAAAACTGTGAGTTCATGTCCCCCTTTTCTTTAACTGTTTTCGGTTTTATAACTTCGGGGGTGAAGTACATGTTACAAACTATTTACATACGATTACATTTGGTATGGTTAGCTAAGGAAAGGTACTGCTTGATCATGTGAGTGGTGGGTACAATGCTTAAGACCATTAATCCTCGTAGTAGGACCGAGGGACATGAGTGATAGATCTATTTGGGTGTAGCGAGCCCACACCCATGTGGACCGGGGTTTGGCCCATGAGGTGACTATTTCTTTAAACTGAAGCCCGGTGCAAAAACTGCTAGGTTTGAGCCTTCCTGCATCACGTCACACATATTAATGGCCTTGCAAACCATTAATGTTCCGTTTTTCCTTGTTTGCTTTCATATCAGGGTTTACAACTATATACTTACTTATAATGATTACAAGGTTTATTCGAGCTCACACACTAAACACATGAACTCGCTCAACTTTTGTTGATGTTTTCAAACTACATGTATTTCAGGAAACTAAGTATGGATCTGGCGGGCGTTGAAGTTTTCAAGTGTTGTTGGAATAAAAGATGTCATCCGGTGTCAAATGGTTTGGAGTGTGTATCCTATCCTGGATAGGATACATATCTCAAGGCCTAGCTTTCATTAGTATCTTTTGTGAAGTCCTTATGGAACTTAAAACTTGTTGGTGTTGTGTTCTGAACGCAAAGTCTGTGTTTTGGGATTTAATACAATCTTGCATGTTTTGTTTTTAAAACTATCTGTGGATGAACATCTTTAGTTAAATCATATAGTTGTATGTTATGGTTGAATGCAATGATATTAAGCAAGTCACACATAATCACGCTTCCGCAAAAGTTAGGGTGTGACAGTTTGGTATCAGAGCTTCGATTGTAGCGAACTAGGATTCTTTCTCGAGTCTAGACTACAATCACTAGGGCTCTCACGAAAATATTTTTTACAACATGTTTTCATTGCATACACGAAACACCCATATCCAGGGAAACAAACATTTTAACAAACGGAAAGACAAGAAACACGATTGCAAGGTTTACATTTGTGGCTTAGTCTGGGGTAGACTAAGGAAGGATAGAAAGGATTCGTGAGGAATAATGAGGATACATGACTTCATGATACATTGTTTTTTATTGAAAACTAAATGATAGTGGTTAATTGTAACATCCCGAAAATACAAAACTTTATATTAGAACTATAAAGCGTATAATATACAAGAAAAAGCTAACTAGGATAAATAACCCAGTTAGTTAGGAATCTTGTAGTAATACACGAAGGGGATTAAAAAGCTAAAAATATAAATTAAATAAGAGTGGAGGGGCCTAGGTTGTCAAAATTGAAACTTGTATTACTAATATTTGATAAAAACAAAACCAAATACCCCATTAGAGGGCTCTGGTCGATCAAGAACAACAGGGGGCGACACCCTCACTCTCAAAAACCCTTACTTCCACTAAAACTCTCAATTGAAGGCCTAAATCAAGCTAAAATCGAAATCTGAACATGGAATCGTGATCACCTCGTCAAGGGGATCATAAGGTATGTCAAATTAGGTTATTTCTTGCATGTGATTGAAATCGAGTGTTGAGCTTGATTATGTGTTGTAAACACGAAATTGGAGGTGATATAAGGTTTAGGGACAAATCCTAGACGATTTCTTGTCAAAATCTTGCATGATAATTGTAAGAGTCAAAATCACCATAGTGGGTGGTTAATAAGCTAGTAGAACTTGATAAACACTAGGATTAAGACTCTTGTTCTAGTGTAAAATGAAATTGTGAGATAATCTCTAAAATTATTGATGTTAAAATATGGGTATATTGTCTATTTGAAGTTAATTTGGGTGGTAAATTCAAGTTGTGAACTTGGTTTAGATCATGTAGAAATTTGACCCGCAAGGTGTTTAATAAAACGCCTAAATGAGGGCTAAAATGTTATAAGTTGGATGAAAACGCAGATTTGACTATGTTAAGAAACAATGCGTTAAAGTTTATGAAAGAGTTCTAAAACTTGTTATGAATTGAACTCTATAGGCAAGGAATCCGGAACGTCAAGCGGACACACCGGAGGGGATACGCGTGGAAAAGGTGTGCTTTGAAGGTATGTGACTTTGGTCTCGTTATATTGTGTAATAATGTTTGGTTTTATTGAATAAATGTTGTCGTAGTGTAATAGATGCGTTTGATGCGTCGTTAAAGTGGCGAAGTTCATTAGACCATCAAACGGGTCAAAACAAGGATTCGAAATTGGGTTTGGCTTGTCAATAAAGTGATGGTCTTCACTACATAGCCAAACGGGTCAAAATAATGTTTTTAAAGGAATTTTGCGAGTAGAGACTTGAAAGTCTCATACCTCGTTAAGGGATGCATTATACCACGCCCATAAATTGGTTATGTTAATTTAAGTCTACGAACCCGGGATATCGGGTCAAACTATAAAAGTCAATGGAATGTGTTGTTTGAAACGGAATGCTTGAATTCCGAGAAAACAAGTATTTAGTTCTAAGAGAACACAAAGTCAAGGAATGGCACGAATACGTTAAGGTTATAAGCCCGGTGAATTGGGTAACTATGTCTAAAGTGTCTTAAGGATTGAAAAGAGGTGTTATGCACTTACGCTAATGGGTTGGATAATTGAAATAAGGAAATTGTGAACCGATTGTCGGCATCTCGGTTTCCGCAATGTGAAATTTACATGGGTGGATCCGTAATTTTATTACGGACTCATAGGAAAATGAATTGGCTAAAACGGACTAATGAGTGAAAAGTTATGACCGGTTAAAGTTAGAATTTTGATGATTTTCGAAGCTGGGCAAAAATGCAGGATTTAAACCTGCACCTGCTGGAAAAAGCGTTCCCCCGCGCCACGCGGAGGAACACATGATTACCCCCACGACACGTGGAAGCCGTCGCGAGTCGCGACGAATGTAACCTTTCCTGCTGCGACACGCGGGAGGATCAAAGTTAGAAATTTATTTTTTTCTTAGCTGGAACTTGTTTGTACATTCTAATTAAACGTCAAAACTAATGTTTTTTATTGGTTTTGACTCTAGGTAATGATGGGGGCTATCCAGATGGTGATCAAGTATGCTATCAAGAACCGAACACGTATTTTGAAGCTTCCGCGTTAACTTAACTACTACCAAGACAATATTTTTGTTGTAACTAAAATTCCTAATTATGTTTTGAATGTTTAAACTAGTCAGTAGTTGACTAGTAGATGTTTTCTCCAGACTTGTTTTTAGTAAGATCCATGAATATATCGGTTTATTAACATGTGTTGTCTTTTGTATAATCAAAGTTAGTGAAAAATTTATGAAAACTATTATTAAATTCAGTTCTTTAATAAGGGTGTTACATTAATATATGTGCATATGTTATGATTGTTCTTTTACAGACACTATGTCTTCATCCGAGAGCGGATTGTCCGACACCGATAACCCTATGGCTATTGTCTCCGATGACGAGATCGCACCCGAGCCGGAGATCTTTACATCCGATACTTAGAGTGACCCAGACATGATATCTGACGACGAGGACGACTTCCAGCCGTTCGCGTTGCCTGATTTTGGAGATGACTTACTGCTTGCTAATGGTATTCCAGACGAGGATCCTTTTGTTGTTCCCATTTCCATGATCATCTTATCATCGGGCATCCCGATGGTGAGCATATTGTGGCACCGATCCTCGCTCCCGTTCCTCTAGTGGTCATCCCTCCTGAGGATTGGCCTTTTGATGATCTGTTTGATGATGACGTTGATTTATTTGTTGATGGTCCTCCTGATGACGCCCATGGCGATGGAGAGCTATACGAGGACGTTGTTGCTATTCCACTTCTTGAGATTCCTTTTATCGAACTATCCTCTGATACTAGTTTGCACTCTGTCTCAGATTCCTTTGAGTCTGTGACATCTTCAGCTTTGCAGGCAGTTGGATTACAGCGCTATGCCCCTGATTCTGATGATGATATTGCGATGTCAGCTGCACCATCTCCTCCACACGATCCCGAGCTTGATATTGAGCTAGATTTTGTTCATGTTGATCAGTCTGATGTTGCACCTGCTGATCCTGAGCCGATACATGACCCTGTGTAAGCACTCGCGCGAAAATGTCCAAAAACGACCCGTAAGTAGAAACCTGGACCCCTAAAACCCTAATCCTTGTTGAAAATCAAGAAATTCAAAATTTATGAGTCGCTCGCGGCCGCGTAAGCCTTAAAAGAAGCCTACGCGGGGCGCGACAGCTCGATGGTTCGACCGGATAAGCTTTAGGCCACGTGTTAGCCACGTGGTGGGCCTACACGTGACACGCTAGCCCTTGCCGTAGCTAGGGTGGCCCTCGTGGGCCGTGTAAGATATTGTTAGAGTTTACGCGGGCCGCGACAAACTCAATTTTCTGCTATAAATAGGTGGTGCATGGGGCTTGCTTCTGTGTTCGAAAATTTAGTTCAAAACGTGCATATTCTGCTTAAAAACGAGTGTTAAGGTGTCGAGATGCTGCTACGATTATAGATATTAACTTGATCACTGCTACGATACAATGTCCGATCGATTGAAACCGATCCGATGGATGTTTAACTGCTGCCCGAACTCAGGCTATACTTTGTCATTCGTCGTGAGGGTTTTGATTTCGTGAGTTTACATAAATGTTGTATTAAGTTACTGACCTAGTTTCGTGTGCATTGTTATTTAACTAGGTTACGAGGCTAAATCAGTAGACAAGGTTCTGTCCAACTAAATTTGTAATGTGAGTCATTCTCTTTTTATCAAATTGCTTTACAAAACCCTAAATGTTTTCCAGTTATGCTTTGCAGTGATTAAGTCTTTGCTAATCTTTAATTACTGGGAGTATGTGGGGGTTTTGTGCACATTACTACTAACGATTTATCACTTTAGGTGGGCGAGCCTAATTAGTGATATGTCCACAGTCATAGATTCGGTCGGGTGACAGCTGAACCAGCTAATTATAAGATAGGGGCAAATATAAAAACCCTTAATGCTGTAAATTATAACAATGTGTCATTTTGTGCAAATTAAATGACTCGCCAGTATTTCCCGCTAATAAAATCCTTTTAAACATGTTTCAGGTGACTTACTGTGAACTAGGAAAAAGTGCCACGTAGCGCACCAGCTTGAAGAATGTGGCTCAGTAAATAAAATAAATAAACATGTTTTTGTGTAAAACAGGGAATTTCCCCGAGAAATTCCTTTACTGTAAATTATGGGGTTTGTCCCAAATTGTGAAATAAAATAATTGGGCATTTTTAGTTTAAAGGATCCTGTTAAAATTTTCGCTGCCAAAATAGACATCAATACCACGGGTTTCTGTCCCGCGGCTTCGGAACCGGGTAAAACCGGGTCGGGGCCGTGACAGAAAAAGGTGGTATCAGAGCCACTGATTTAAGCCAATTAAGTATTTAGAAATACTTAATTTTTCAGATTGCCATTTTGTGATTTTGTGAGAATTTAATTTAATAAATAAAATTTTAACTTAAAATTTTGTGTGTTTCCTTCATGTGTGCTAACAGCATGAATGAACTGTCAGAGGCACTCTGAAACTTTACTATCCATACCACCGATATGGATATCATCGGGACCTTAACTGGCTACCAGGCTGATACTGAAGAGCCAATAGTATTCCAGGCCCAGCCGCAGGAGAAACCAAAGCCGAAAAAGAGAAGGAGAATCCTGGATTGGAAACGCGGACGTAGGAAGAAGCCAGCTGCCCGGAAGGTGAAGAAGACTGAGGATCCGAAGGACAAAGGGAAAGGCAAGGAGGTCGGGGAAAGTTCCGGGCAAGCCCAGGAAATGCCACCATGGGAGGAGCTTGATCGAAAACTGGCAAATTGTGACCTTATCGGACCTGCCGATGAAACCATGTTCAATTTCCCAGCCCAATCACAACTCCCAATTAATTTGGAACCGGCCATCCCAGACCCTATTGTCAACCCCCAACCTGTTACAGGCCAGCTGTAAGAATGGTGGACAAGTGACTGGCACTTTCAGAATTTCATGAATAACTCCAATGTCTATTTCCCCCAGTTTGACCCTGAACCTGCACCATTCCCACCTATGAGCGCAGAAAATGTTGCTGAATTACGCCACTACGGCGAGGAACTGGTGGAGGCAGGAAACCGGATTCGAGACGTGGGGGGAAAGGATCACGTGAAAGTACGACGAGAGGGAGCGTCGTTTCTGAAGGGCCAGCTGACTGTAGCGGAATGTTTGTTTAATAATAATATAAAAACAATATAATAATAATAAAATAATATTGTATAATAACAATAACTCAAAATATAACTTTTTGTAAAATAACTGGTTTGTAGTGATGCATACTATTATATAAAAATATGGATGTCGCAAGGTCGACAAATTTTGGCTATACGTGTTGACTTAACTATGTTATGATTGCATTGATGTGTTTAATTGTTATCAATTTTGTGCCAATGATTTATATATATATATATATATATATATATAGTTAAATTATCAGATGGAAAACGCAGTAAATGAACCAGTCAATGAAGTTAACCAATCTGAACAAAATAATGAAGACCACTTTCTCAACCGACAAGATATAGAAAATATTGTTGCCCAGGGAATAGCCAATGCTATCCCGGCAATCGTTGCCGCTGTTAAGAACCTCGTTGAACCTTCACAAAACAACCACAGCAAACGCACTCGGGATGATAATTTCAGTAATAGCGTAAATGGAGGCGGCAATAATGATAATAATATGATTTAAGCCCCAATACTTAAGAAAATGAAAGTTGCAACACCTGGTTGCACCTATAAAGAATTTCTTGCCTGTAAGCCAGTCGAATTTGCAGGCAATGAAGGGGCAACTGCCACACTGCATTGGTTAGAGAAAACCGAAGCAGTAATTAAAATTAGTAAATGTGCCGAAGAAGACAAGGTTATGTACGCATCCCACCTCTTCAAGGAAGAGGCATTGGAATGGTGGAATACGGTGTTGCAAGCCAAGGGAAGCGACATGGCTTATGCCATGAGTTGGGAAGAATTTAAGCGATTGGGGGAAAGAAAATTTTGTCCCGACTATGAAAAGGAACAAATGACAAATAAGTTTCTGAACCACTGGATGGTGGATGTTGACTGTCGAGGGTATACTTCGAAATTCTTCGAGTATGCCAGAATTGTACCAACTCTGGCTTCGCCAGAACCAGTACTTATTTCTCGCTATATTTGGGGTTTAATTTGCGAGATCCGTGATATCGTCAAAGCTGCGAGACCCCACACAATTGATGATGCTGTGGAACTGGCCAACACCTTAACCGTTGGACTGGTACGTTCAAGAGAAGAAAACAGGAAAAAGGAATTGGCCCAAAAGATTACCCAAGGATTTCGTGTGGGTAATAATAGCAATTTCAAGAGAAAGGGAATTGAGCCATCTTCCTCCCCGCCATTTTGCGGGAATTGTAAAAAAGAAACATTTTGGAAAATGTAAAGAAAACTGTAATTTCTGCAAAATTTCGGGCCACCGGGAGGAGGAATGCAAGAAGAAATCAAAGATCTTCTACAATTGCGGAGAGGCTGGACATTATAGACCAGAATGCCCTAAACTGGTCAAGCCAGCTGATAACAAGGCCAAACCTGCTGAAGGAACTAATAAGAAGAATGCTGGAGTCTTTCAGCTGACAACGCAAGAAGCAGATATGATCCCCGATGTGATAGCTGGTACGTTTCTGGTACACGATGTTTATGCAAAAGTATTATTTGACTCTGGTGCAAAACCAAAGTTTTATAAATACTTCATTTTGCCAAGCTCTTAAGCAACCTTTAACCAAACTTAGGCAGATTTTTACGGTAGAAATAGCAGATGGT
Organism: Helianthus tuberosus; assembly: GCA_030545235.1. Classification (NCBI taxonomy): domain Eukaryota; kingdom Viridiplantae; phylum Streptophyta; class Magnoliopsida; order Asterales; family Asteraceae; genus Helianthus; species Helianthus tuberosus. The sequence continues at coordinate 42,629,682 of CM060409.1, read as the reverse complement.
AATTCGGTTAAAATAGATAAAGTTCTGCAAAAAGTAAAGATAGAACTCTCAGGCCATAAATTTTCTGCAAACCTACTCCCTATGAATTTAGCTGGATTAGATGTCGTGCTAGGAATGGATTGGTTAGTAGCCAACCATGCCCGAATCCTCTGTGATAAGAATTCCATAGAAATTCATACACCCACAGGAGAAGTAATTTTGATTTCAGGAGATAAGCCACGTAAACCAATGAAGTTCATTTCAGTAATGAAGGTTACTAATTATGAACGAAAGCAAGGAATAGTGTATATGATTTTGGTAATCATTAACACTAAAGGTAAGGAACTTAAGGAAATCTCAGTAGTGTCAGAATACCCGGATGTATTCCCAAAAGAGCTACCAGGATTGCCACCAAATAGAGAAGTAGAGTTTAGAATTCATCTAATTCCCGGAATTACACCATTAGCTAAGGCACCTTATCGATTAGCACCCACAGAAATGTTAGAATTGAAAAAGCAATTAGATGAATTACTAAGTAAAGGTTTCATACAACCTAGTTCATCCCTGTAGGATCGTATTTATCGACCGAATGAGTCAGTCTGAGTGTGTTTACACTATTTAGATGGCGGAAACATCTAAACAGATTAGAATCAGATAGAAAGGAGTAGAAAACAGAAAAGATTCACTTTAAACACTTGTTCTCGGTTATATATTGACTTGAAAAACTGGCAGCACTTCGTTACAACTTTTCTGAAGCGTACCCAAATGAGAACTACACTAGCCTATTTATAGGCTGAGGATTTCGCTTCAACATACTTCAAGCGAAATCTCATCACACGATTTCGCTTGAGGCTTACATTATGACCCTGAAGCGAAACCCTAATAATACTAACTTAAACTTACATTCAGACCCCTACACTTAACATACTTGACATATTTAGACCCTAGACTTATGACGTAGGCTTTAGACATCATGTATCAACAAACTCCCCCTTGGATAAAGCCGGAGTCTTCAGTCTAGGTCTTCACATGGACTTGAACTTTTCTTCTCTAGGCTTAGGTTTCCTTGACAACATCTTCCTAAGCTTTTCATTATCATCAGCTCTTTTCTTTTCTTCAGCCGCTTGCCTTTGAGCAAATGTCTCCCGAAGATATCTATCTTTTTCTTCACGAGCTTTACGTTCCTTTTCAGCTTTCCTTTTGACTTTCTTCTCCAACGCCCACCAAGATGACTTCCATTTTGTTTCAGAATTGATATTCTTTTGAAAACACACATTCACAACTCTCTGAAACTGCATTGCTTGATCTCTATCTTTTGGCGAATGATGAATCTTGTTGATGAACAAGCATTCTATATCTTTTGCCGAGCAATTAACCAGCCACATTGGATCAAACACACGAACTTCTCTAAGTTCACCTCCTGCTCGATACGTGATCACTGCTTCAGTAGACAGACAACTATATACCCAATGTATAAATCCTTTATAGAATTCTTGTTCCATTGGAGGTACTGGTATAATCTTCATTGTCTTTGGCTTCTTAATATTAAGAATCCTTTCTACAACACCAGTATCAGGATTAACTCTTGGAATAATCTTTGGACGATGAGGCTTCCAGAATCTGAATCCCTTAAATGATTGAAATCTGATAAACCCCCACATTTGTATGTCATTCTTCCTCACAGGATATTCCAAAGCTTTGACCTGTGATAACTCCTCAACATCCCACCATGGGAGTGACATAAGATCATATAACTTTTCGAAATACTGAACACCACATTCTCTTCTGACTGCATAAGCATTCACATGTGGTAGAAAACCCCAACTAATAATATCTCCCAAAGAAATACTTCGATCCTGTTGATAAAACTTCAATGGTCTTTTGAACTTTCTGTCATGATCAACCTTAAACCATTTCTTCTTCTCTTCTTTCTCTAAGTCTTTCTTTGTACCATCAGGATTAAAGTTTTTAATAACTTCAGCAACTTTTCTCCTCAACTCGTCCCGATTCTCTTCAGTGAAAAATTCCATCAGTGTAGGCAACTGAGAAGTATCTTCATGAACACTTTCATCATCTTCCCAGTCTTCAACTTCTACTCTGTCATACAGATCAGCATCTTCAACATATCGATATTCATAATCATCATAATGATCAGCATCAAACTCATTAAGCTCTTTTTCTAAATCAGAATTCATTTCTTCTTCAAAATCAAATTTGAACTCCGGATGATCTCTTCGAGTCATTTCTTTTATGATTTCTAGCGAATAGTTATGAAAATGCTCTCCTTCTTCCCGATATGTATCCAATCTAAGAATCAACTTTTCAGTTTGATCAACATTTTGATCATCACCATGCTCCCCCTCACTTGTTGCACTTTCATGTTCAACATTTGCATCATCTTGTAATAAATCATCAATTGCTTCTTCAGTTGTTTTCTCAGAAATTTTCAGACCAGAAGCACCTTGATCTTGATCATCATCTCCATCATCATCATCACTACTACTTGCAGAGATCACATCATCATCTGCATCTTCTTCTTCATCTTCGTCATCATCCTCTTCATTCTCTTCAGTAAGAAGATCATCAATTTCAACATCAGCATCAAAAATACCAGAAATTGCTGTAAGAGGACGAACATTCAGAATATCATCAGAAACATCTACTGGAATAATAGCTTTTTCTTCAATTTCAAGACCCTTTCCTTTATCCTTCATTTGCTTATCAATTTCAGCCTGTTTCTTAGCTTTCTCTTCATCACGAACAAATTCATTGTATTTCAACTCTATAGATGTACCCACCAACTTTTCCAACACTTTCTTCATCATTTTGCTTTCATGTTCATTTCGTGCTTTCATTTCCTCCAACTCTTGATTTTTCAACTCATAGTACTTGAGATGTTCATCCCTATTCTTCTTTTCTTCCAACAATTCTGCAATCTGAACTTTCATAATATCCATCTCTGCTTCATTAGATTCCAATTTCTTCAGCAAAGACTTGTTTTCAGCTTCAGTTGCCTTTAATCTCAAATCACGGATTTTCTCACGATTCTCCAACTTTTTACACTCAGCTACTAACTTCTTGTTTTCATCAGCTATGACATCAATTCTCTTTTCAACATGTATAATCTGTTCATCTGTTGCAAAAGTAATATTTCCAATATCATCAAGAGAAATATTTTCAGGAATACCAGCAAAAGTTTTATAACTAGAAGAACCAGGTGTAGTTTGAAGGATAGGTTGTGAAGAAGGTGGTGTTTGGATATTAACTTGTGGAGTAAAAATAGGTTCATGTGGTGGTGAGATATTTGGTGATGAAGTTTGATGTGGTGGTGAATGAGGTGTAATAGGTTCAGATGGTGGTATAGATTGACAGGTTCCTTTAGCTGTTTTCTTCTTCAAGACAATTTTTGGAATCTTGATTGTTGGACTAACAACTTGAGTCTTCTTCTGAGCAACTTTCTTTCGAGCTCCTCTCTTCTTTTTACCACTATCCGGAGTTTGAGTTTCAGATACATGTTCAGGTGAAGGTTCATAAGCAGCATCATCCTTCTCTTGTCTCTTTCTCTTTCTTAACAACTTTTCTTGTTCAGCTGCTTCTTTAATTTTTCTTTGACGTGCAATTTCATCAATGGTTTCATCAGAAGAACTAGAAGAACTTTCATCAACGTCTTCAATCACTACATTGTCAGCAGCTTTACTTTGTTCAGGAACAGATTCAGAAAGTCCTTTCAAAAACTCTATAGATCTTGGAGAAAAATGAATATCTCCTTCAACATTTGTTTCAATTTCTGTTTCAGCTTCAATGTTGATTTCAGCTTCAGTTTCAACATTAGTTTCTGCTACAGCTTCAACTGCTACTTCATCTTCAGGTTCATCAACCAATAGCGTTTTAGCAACCTTCTTACGTCGTTTCTTTGGTTGTGAAGACGAACCTTCTTCAGCTTGCACTTTAGGGGTTGCTTTCTGACTCCTCTTCTTTTGTTCTTTTACAAACCACACACTTCTTGAAAGTTTAAACTTTTCCAACTTCTTCAACTCATCAGCATAACCAGTTTCAGTTCTTTCATCTTCATTCCTCCAGTGTTCATGATTTACTGGATCAGGATCTTGATAATCTGGATTGCTTATGAAACCAAACAATGCAACTTCCTTCTCTGGTTCAGAATGGTTTGTATGATATCTTGCTATTTGAACAATAGAATCATTATTCATATGAGCCAGAATCAACAAGTCATTCTCCATATCTCGAACAATTCCTGGATAAGCATGATCAATCATCATTTGAATGAATCTAGGATATATCCAGCTTTTCCTTTTTGATGTCACCTCTTCAACAAGATAATGAAATACAATATGTGAGAAATTGTATTTCTTGTTCAAAACAAGAGCAACTACCATGTTCATGTGATAATCACGCATAGCATCGTAACTACCCTTTTGATGACTTAGAGCAATCAGCACTGAATGAATAAAAAATTTGAACGGCTTTGTGAATTTTGATTTCAAAACATTAGCAGCGTTCACATCTCCAATGTATCCCATTCTGAGCAAACATCCTTTCACCATCCTTTCAGGAAATGCCGTTGGTGACTTTTCAGAATCAGGAAAATCTAGAATCTCACGAACATATGCCTCTGTTATCAGAATTTTTTTCTTTTCATCAGCAACCTTAACAAGTGAAGTAATTACTTTGTTTTTCTCATCATATACAGCATGCTTCCAAAAGCGTTTGATGTGTGACTTATACACCATTCTCCTATCTGTTAAAGCTTTTTGAATCGGCAATCTTCTCATGAATTCCAGAATGCTAGAAAACTCAGACAACTTTGAACTCCTTGTCACATCAAGATCACAACAAGAGTTGTGAAGAGCTTTGAATAGAATATTTGAAGGATTCACCATGATTATAGTTGAGTTTGCCAACTAGAATCACAAGATCTTGGTGAAATTTTGACAGAGTAACGGCAGAAAACGATGATCAGATGAATTCGCTTGAGGTCGCTTTGACAGACCTTGAAGCGAAATAAATGAGAAAATAATGACTGAAGCGACCACCTTAACCTTTTTATACTTCTGAAGATTTCGCTTGAAGCTTAATTAAAAACCTCTTGAAGCGAAATCATTAACCTGAAGGTATCGCTTGAAACGGATTTAAATGCAATTTAATTTCTTGAAGCGAAATCCTTTTGAAAAATGTTTTAACTTTTTAATTTTTCAGATTTTAATGTCACACCCAGTTAACCAAGTCCAAGTTAATGACCTTGGTCAACTGACTAGTATGCCAAGTCCAACTCAATGACCTTGGCTGACCAAACTATGAAAATACCGGATTTCTTGAAAAATTAAGTTCAAATTAATGAACTTTTAAAACATTTTAAACTTTCAATCTCAGTTTAATCAACAAACACTCTTACCAAACATTGTACTGCATCACAAGCTTACCCAGTCCTCATCAATCTCAGACATGATCTGCACTAGACTTTGAACTTCCGATTCCCAATGTCAGTTGTCTAAAATAAAATGAAAACTAAAATCTTTTTGAATTTTAAACTGAATAAACTGAAACTATGTACACACAATCTTTTTGTGAGCGTGTCAAGGGATCATATCAGCTGCCAACAAGATACAAGTACCGTTAAGCTGTTATTACATTTTAAGCATTAAACAATTCACATAGATTGTCGATATACTGATCCTCTTAAATTCTCACAAAATTTTCAATCTGTTCGGGATACATAATTAATGTTTTAGGACTTAAAACGTCTACATGTGTCCCACCTCAGTATATACTCCCGTATCCAGACCCCAGTATTCAGTCTTACAGGTGAGTATACCTAGATGATATCTGTAAAGGGTTAAATGCGAGGGCCGTGAGAGCTCAGGTCGATCTTTCGATACGCAGAGAGATGACGGCTTCGACTTTTGGTGGGTCCCCTTTGGGGATCTTCTTTACAACAGCACATGATTAACAATTTTGCAATGTGTTATCATTTTTTATGCTGAGGGGAGGCTTATATTTCAAAGCAGCGAAAAGTATTCTCCGGGGACTAGGTCAGAAATTCCTTTCAGCAGAAGTCCCGGGATAATACCCCAGATATCACTAAGCATAAAGACCTAGTATCTCAGAATACGGGACCCTTCAAACAGGATTTCAGGGGTTACCTATATATCCTGGAGGTGTTCCCCACATAAACGCAAGTAAAATTTATGTTTATATCCCAAACTAATCTACTAATTTTGTGAAAACCTATCGGCATATCTTTAGTGAGACTGCTTAATTGCATTTTATACATTCCAATTCTACTGCACCTGTCTAGCTGATGTACTATCATTTCCCTTTTATACACAAACTCATTTTTACTTTTTCAAATGTTTTTGGTTTTTATAGATTTTATCATGTTTTTGTATTTTTCTGCGAATATCTCCCCCTAAAACTAAAACATATTTTTGTGTTTTTGTTTTTAACGAAAAGCATAAAATAAACTGTACAAACAAATTTGACAACATGACAAGGTTCACGTCAGATCGCCGTCCAATTCGGCATCACATTCAATAACCCTCCCAGATTGCAGATTTTTCATCCCATTCAGTTTTAAAAGATAATAAAACCTCTTTTTGTCAAATGGTTTGGTATAGAAATCCGCTTTCTGTTCATTGGTGCTTACATGTTCAATCCGTATTAATTTCTTTTCGTGACAATCTCGAATAAAATGATGACGGATTTCAATGTGTTTTGTTTTTGAATGGTGAACCGGATTTTTAGTAACATTTATAGCCGCTTCATTGTCCACAAATATCGGAGTATCCAAGAATTGCAGGCCGAAGTCGCGCATCTGCTGTTGGATCCAGAGGATCTGCGAGCAACAGCTAGAGGCTGAGACGTACTCAGCCTCACACGTGGAGAGCGCAACTGCAGTTTGCTTCTTGCACTGCCAGGTAACAAGCCGAGTTCCAAAGAACTGGCACCCAGCAGTGGTGGACTTTGCATTCTGTTTACAGCTACCAAAATCTGAATCAGCGAAACCTGATAAAGTAAAGTCACCCAATCTAGGATACCACAAGCCGATGCTTGGGCAGCCCTTCAAATACCGTAGTATACGTTTCACGATTGTCAGATGTGACTGCTTCGGATTCGACTGATATCGAGCACACAGACATGTCGGGTACATGATGTCTGGACGGGAAGCCGTGAGATACATTAGAGATCCAATGATTGATCGGTACAATGTCTCGTCCATCTTCACTCCCTGTTCATCCGGACAAATACCATGATTCTGTGCGAGGGGAGTGGATGCTGGACTGCAATTTGCCATATCAAACTTGTCTAGCACATCTTTCACATACTTTGACTGATGAATGAAGATTCCGTCGGCCATTTGTTCTACCTCTTGTAAACCCGTTGTCCAACAAGTATGTCGAGAGCGTTTCATACCAGGCTCTCGGGGCCTGGTGAAGTCCGTATAACGCCTTGTCCAGTAGAAACACCTTGTTTTTGTGCTGTGGGTCTGTGAAACCTGGCGGTTGCCCCACATACACTTCCTCTTTGATAGTTCCATAGAGAAAAGCAGATTTCACGTCAAGTTGATATACTTTAAAGTTCTTCCATGATGCAAAGGCCAGAAAAATCCGAATTGCCTCTAGCCTTGCAACTGGTGCGTAGACTTCATCGTAATCAATTCCTTCTTGTTGACTGAATCCTTGAACTACCAGTCTTGCTTTGTTTCTCACCACGACTCCTCTATCATCTCGTTTGCATTTGAAAACCCACTTTGTCTTGATTAACTTTTGATTTGGTGGAAGATCAACAAGCTCCCAGACACCCAGCTTTTGAAACTGTTGTAGCTCCTCCTGCATTGCATTAACCCAGCTCTCCTCGGTCAATGCTTCTTTGTATGTCTTGGGCTCTATCTGCGAGATAAAACATTTTAAAGAAACTTCTTTCTGCATGTCAGCAATAGATGAATAAAAACAAGTAAGAGCTTGATCTATTTGATGTCGAGTTTTAACACCACTTTGCAAGTCGCCAATGATCTGTTCTGAGGGATGATAGGATAACGTTCGTGGCATTGCACTGTCAGGCACTACAACTTCCGATTCCAGATTTGAAATGTCAATATCAACGATTTGGTCAACAGTCTCTTCTGTTGTCTCGTTTGGTTCCTCGTCAAAGGTAGGAGCGGGTTCCTCCTCTGAGTCGTCAGAAACGTCAAATGACGGAGCTGGTTCCTCTGGTTCCTCTGGTGGTATATGAACAGTTCCACTTGGTCCGGCTTCATCATCATGAGTACCCACGGTGGGCGTAGGAACATCTAGCGGTCTAGATTCTGGCTCTGACAATTGACTTTGTTGATACAAATACATTAGAGCGACTTCCTCCTCACTCGGCTCGGATGGCATATGAAACGATTCCCAGAGTTTATCGTAGTCAAATAGGAATTTTTGTCCGGGAAGTTGTGGTGACGGAGTATGCTTCTGACAATCCACATGAAGCACCTGAATCACCTTGCTCAGACATGGTACGAACACCCTTTTTAGTGGGCTGGCGTAACCTACAAAGAAACCTTCATTTGATTTTGCCCCAAACTTTCCGTCTTCATCAATAAACGTACACGGTGATCCGAAAGGTTCCAAGAACTCAAGATTCGGCTTGTAATGATGCAGCAACTCAAAACATGTCTTTCCATATTTCTTGACAGTAAGAACTCTGTTTAGTGTATAGCACGCTGCAGATACTGCTTCACTCCAGAAGAAAATAGGTAGTTTGGAATCTGCTAACATTGTACGTGCTGTCTCGATTAGGGTTCTATTCTTTCTTTCAGCTACGCCGTTTTGCTGTGGAGTATACGGCGCACTGAATTCATGAAGAATTCCCTTTTCATTGCAGAACTCGTACATTCTGTTGTTTTTAAATTCAGTTCCATTGTCGCTTCTAATTCTTCGGATAGGCAGTTTGTATACTGTTTCCATCTTCTTGAAAAGTATCATCAAAGACTCAAATGTTTGATCTTTCCGTTCTAAGCACACAACCCAAGAAAATCTTGAAAAATCATTTGTAACCACCAAGCAGTACAAATCCCGACTGATACTCTTAACATTGACAGGCCCGAAGAGATCCATGTGCAATCTCTCAAGAGGTAACCTGACTGAATTCATGACCTTCAAAGGATGTGACTTTCGAACCTGCTTACCTTTCTTGCATGCAATACAATCATCATTTAAATGAAAATTTTTAAAATTCACACCTTCAACTAAATCATTATGAACCAAAAAATTCATTTTGCGAACATGAATGTGACCCATCTTACGATGCCACATGATGGAATCCTTTTCTGTTGCTTTGTTTTTAGATACAAAACACTGTTTCTGATGAGACGTTGGCGTTGCTGTGCTCATATCAAGATAATAAAGATCATACTCACGTGGAGCACGCAACAACACCATCTCATCAGGGATTTTAAACCCTGGTTTCAAAACCACACATTCAGTTTTTGTAAAATGTACACTGAAATCTTTATCACAAATCTGTGAAATACTGAGTAGATTGTTAGTCAACTCCACTATGTAGTTTACTTTGTCAAAAGATATTACGCCATTTGTCAAAATTCCTTGACCAACAATTCTTCCACCTTGACTTCCAGCAAACCCTACATGACCTCCATTGATGGATTTTACATCATAGAGTAAAGCAAGCGTTCCAGTCATGTGCCTTGACGCACCACTATCCATGATCCATTTTGATAGAATTGACTTGGGCAGCCCCTGCACATATCATATCAAATTTATTCAAACAATGAACTCCATGACTTTTTGACTTCTGAAACACTTCCAAACACTACATCACACTTTTCATCAATCTTAGGAAAGTCAAATGTGACGTTTGGAACAACAGTTTCTACTTTTGATTTTAACACATTTTCTTTGATTGGAGGAAACTCTGCAAGAAACTTATCAAGCTCAGATTCAAATTTATGATTATCATTAACACCCATCTTTGATTCATAAAATTCCTTTACTCCTTTTACTTTTCTGTCAACCATTTTTCCGAAAATCTTTTGAACAGTGGGATTAAAAGCTTTTGAATCAAACTTTAACTCATTTTCCATTTTCTTTACCTCAACTGATTGTGATTTGGTTTCACCAACTTTTGTTTCATTTTTCAAAATGTTTTCCATCTTTTTCTCCTCGACAGATGGTTTTGATTTTACAACCCAAAATTGATTCTCAAAAGTTTTCATTTTTGGATAAATCTTTGAAGTCATTTGGGACTTTGAAGATTCGCCAATCTCAAATGTTGATTTCAGCTTATCTTCTGACTTCAATGATTCACCCCTTTTCAAGATTCGAATTGATGAAACCATCGGTTTTTTGCCCTTTGTATTAACTGGTGACTTAGGTTGAGATTTTTTAACAAATGGTTTAATGACAGGTTTTTCAAAAATTTTCTTGCATTGTTTTGCCATATGTCCGATTTCGTTGCAACGATAACAAATTCTTTTGTCATACTCGACAAAAGTTGACTTGAACGACTCTTCTTTCATTTTCTTAGCCATATTGAAATCATCAACTGCTTTTTGACTGAAAATGTATTCCTTCTCATCATCTACACTTGGACCAACAACAAAAACATCATTCATTTTATCTTTTGGCTTGACAACCTTCTTAGCCATCTTTTTCTCAAAACCAACTCCTTTGTTTTTAAAGTTGTTACCATTTTTCTTGTTACCATTACCATCCCATTTCTTTTTCCCAAAGTTGTTGACATGTGTTGTAACAAATGATTTTTTAGGTTTTGAAAAGAATTCTTTGTTATTAACCTCATCAATGTTCATTTCAACCAATTTGAAAACTTTCTCAACATTATCAATTTTCACATTCTGAAGAGGATACTCGAAATCGGAATAAAGTTTGTCTGTTCCAACCATAGTGTATACTACCATAATCGGATCATCATTCGCACTCTTATCCGATTTTGGTATGAACCGTTCCAAGAAATTACCCTCATCTTCACATTCAGAACTGGAACTTTCCAAATGTGTTTTCACAGTTTCAAAATCTGAGTTATCACTCTCTTCATCTAACACTTTGTCAACAACAGTCTTTATAACCTGTGACTCATTGTCAGTGTCGGACGGAGAGAATGTAACATCAATGCTCTCAGGCAATTCATTCTCAATTGTTTTCAACTTGAGATTCAATGCAGATTCCACCCCATCTGGATACTTCTGAGTGTAATGATTCCACATTGGGGGTGGAACACTGTTAAAGACCGGATCATCATATAGTTGATGTGGCACAATCTGTTCAAGGACATATGATGAAGCCACATAACTCATCAATTTTTTATCAATTCGATCATTTTCAATTTTAGTCAATTCCAATTCCCTTTTTAATGATGCGATTGTGTCAAGATGAAAATTAACTTCCACTTGTTTATCAAAAAGTGTTGCTTTTGCAAGTTTGGTGGCTTTATCATTTTCAACACTTTCTTCTTTAATCATTTTGATTGATCTAGTTAGTGTATCATATGCTTCTTTAAGTTGTCCTAAATCGAATTTTAACATGTCAGCATGTTTTTTCAATTCCTGAAACTTAGTGTCCTTTTCAAGACACTCCATGCACGGTTGTAAACACAGTTGGCATGGTGTTTCAGATATTGAATCCACTATCTCATCACATTCTGCTTTATGAACAGTTTCTAATTCTAGTTTACCGACATCTTTTGACTCTGACTCAGACAATTTGACTGATTCGTTTCCCTGAACTCCAGATTCCTCTTGTTTGACAGAATCACTACTGACAGACTTAGACTCCTCAGATTCTGAGTCTACCTCTCTCAGTTTCGCCATGAGAGCCTTGTCAGCAATTTCTTTTTAAGTATCTTCATTCATTTCCTTTGTTACATCAATCATTTCTTCTACAAATTCTTTCTTTTCATCATATCTTGGACACAATCCAGTCCTTGGTTCTTCAAAGAAACCTGCAAAAGATTCAAAAATTTTAGGAGGCATGATAGATTTCAAAGAACTAGCTAATACCTCCTGCTCAGATTGAGATTGATGAACTTCAGCAATTATTTCTTCAACATTGTTTGTATTTTCAGCAGAAACCTCTTCAGCAACTACAGAAACATCTTCAGTAACAATTTCTGGTTCAGACACTTTCTCAGAAATTTCCACAACTTCAGCCATCATTGCCTGTCCATCGCTACCGGAAATATATTTATCCCAGCTAAACCCTGCAGCTACCTTTTCATCGTCTTGATTCACGATCATTGCCTTTTCCGGTTTATTCTCAATTTGTGGCCTTTGAACAATTTGTTGTTGATTTGGTCGGTGATAAATTGCTTGCTTGTAATAGTCTTTGGTGAATGGATTCTGATGGTTGTTCACTTCACGATTTGGACACTCTCTCTTAAAATGACCACGTTCCTTACACTTGAAACACGTAACTTTCGATTTATCGAACCCTAACTTCTGATCAGGACCTGAGAGACTGTTTCTACCAGTAATCTCCATAAACCGTTGTGCTCTTCTAACCAAACTCGCCATGCCCCATTTTATATCAATTAGTTCAAGCTCCTCCGGGTCAATCTGGTCGTAATCCTCTTTGGTCATATCAGGATTACCAATCCTACCCGCCACTAATCCTTCATACGCCTCAAGAACGGAAGCAAGTAATGCAATGTGTTGTTTCGCGGCTGTTTCAGTAATTTCATTTCCATTCTTAATATTCACCGCGATGTTGCAATGCACCCCAGAAACATAAGCCTGATTATTTGAACTTGTAGAGCTTTGAGGTGAAGACTGCTCTTGAGCTTTGAAATTTGGATCATAGTTCACAAATGGTGAAGAGTTTCCGGATTGTGGAATGTTTGAAGAAACATTTGAAGTGTTATCAGCAATGAACCCTGTTTGTATTTTTGGACTTTGATTGGTTGAAACTGAAGGGTTGCCTTTGTAATACAACGATACATCTTGCTGCACACTTGCTGCATTCATTTTCTTAATTTTCATCAATTCCAACTCGTGAGCTTCAATCTTTTCTATAAACAAACTAAGATTGTAATTGGCAAAGTCTGAATTGTTCTTTAGCATCATCAGATATGTACCCCACTCGTCATAAGGTAATGCATCAGCCAATTTGTCAATCCATTCTTCATCTGTCTTTTCAATCTTTAATCTATTCATCTCAAGCACCAGATGACAATATCTCTCAATTAGTTGCCTTGTAGTTTCACCCTTCATACTGGTAAAAATATCAAACTCTTTCTTGAACAATGCCTTCTTATTTTTAATCATGGAAGCACTACCTTCAAACTTTGCTTTCAATGCAAACCACATAGATTGAGCATTATCTTCATATTGCAACAATACTAGAATGTCTTCTTTGACAGCCTGCTGGAGAATACTAATCATCTTTTTCTCTGCTTTGAAATCATTCTGTTCTGATTCTGTCAGGCTCTGAATATTCTTCTTGTTGTTTAAACCATCAACTGGTGGAACATACTGTTTCTCTATTTTCATCCAGCATTCAAAATGATTAGCCTGAACCCAGTTCTTAAATCTGCCTGACCATCCCGCATATTCATCTATGTTCATCAGTTTGGGAGGCTTTTGCATTGTTCCCAATTCATTCTCCATGTTGACGTTTTGCATAACACTACCCGAGGTTTGTCCGGCTACCATACCACTTCCCGAGAAGAAGTTATAAAACTCTTGGTTTTCCATTTTTAGAAATTTACCGAGTATTTTTAGTTTTAAAATATTCACACACACTTTTCACAAAATCAGACTATCGAACAAGTTTACGAACACTATGGACTTTTCAGAATCTCAAGCGAAATCAAACAAACACTTCAAGCGAAATCTTAAAAAAAAAACAAACAAAGTATGATTTCGCTTCAACCAGCAAAATCTCAAGCGAAATCTATGGTTTCGCTTCAACCCAACTTTTTATCCAAAAACAGAATTTTTCAAGCGAAATCTACAATTTCGCTTCAAGCAGTCAAAATGTCTCAAGCGAAATCTATGGTTTCACTTCACAAAACCAACAAACAAACTACTCGCTCAAGCGAAACCTGGTTTTCAAGTCATTTTTGTCAGTTTTAGTCCGAGTTTTAATCTGAGATTCTCAAGGCTTTGTTAAAACACACTTTTACACACACTGTGACAAATTTAGTCCATTTTGTCCGTGTTTTCGTCCAGAAATCAGTTTTTGTGAGTAAAAACCTACTGATTCAAGTGAACACACTCATACTTGGCTCTGATACCAATTGTAGGATCGTATTTATCGACCGAATGAGTCAGTCTGAGTGTGTTTACACTATTTAGATGGCGGAAACATCTAAACAGATTAGAATCAGATAGAAAGGAGTAGAAAACAGAAAAGATTCACTTTAAACACTTGTTCTCGGTTATATATTGACTTGAAAAACTGGCAGCACTTCGTTACAACTTTTCTGAAGCGTACCCAAATGAGAACTACACTAGCCTATTTATAGGCTGAGGATTTCGCTTCAACATACTTCAAGCGAAATCTCATCACACGATTTCGCTTGAGGCTTACATTATGACCCTGAAGCGAAACCCTAATAATACTAACTTAAACTTACATTCAGACCCCTACACTTAACATACTTGACATATTTAGACCCTAGACTTATGACGTAGGCTTTAGACATCATGTATCAACAATCCCCTTGAGGAACACCAGTGTTGTTTGTGAAAAAGAAAGATGGTTCAATGCGAATGTGTATCGATTATAGGGAGCTGAATAAAGTTACAATTAAGAACTGATACCCATTACCTAGGATCAATGATCTTTTCAACCAACTTCAAGGAGCTAGATATTTCTCTAAGATAGACTTGCGTTCGGGATATCATCAGTTGAAGGTACAGGAAGAAGACATACCTAAAACTGCTTTCAGGACTAAGTATGGTCACTACGAGTTTACAGTCATGCCATTTGGATTAACAAATGCTCCTGCAGCATTCATCGACATGATGAATAGAATCTGTAAACCGTATTTGGATAAATTCGTAATTGTCTTCATCGACGATATACTTATTTATTCCAAAAGTCAGGACGAGCATTGTGAACATCTACATGCACTCTTAACCTTGTTAAGAAAGGAAAAGTTATATGCCAAATTCTCGAAGTGTGAATTTTGGCTACAGGAAGTGCAATTTTTGGCTATAGGAAGTGCAATTCACGTAGATCCTTCTAAGATAGACGCGATCACAAATTGGAAGATCCCTCAGTCAGCTACGGAAGTTAGAAGTTATTAGCTGGATATTATAGGCGCTTCATTAAGGACTTTTCAAAGATAGTTGTGCCATTAACTAAGCTAACCTGTAAAACAGTTAAGTTTGAATAGGGACCCAAGCAAGAAGAGGCCTTTAGGACTTTAAAGCTAAGATTAACAAACGCCCCAATTCTTGCCTTACCAGAAGGGACAGAAGATTTTGAAGTTTACTGTGACGCTTCTAAGCTAGGGTTAGGATGTGTGCTAATGCAACGCAAAAAGGTAATTGCGTATGCCTCAAGACAATTGAAAAAGCACGAGGAAAATTATACGACCCATGACTTAGAGTTAGGAGCAATAATTTTTGCCCATAAGATTTGGAGGCATTATATGTACGGAAGTAAGTTTACAGTCTATACAGATCATAAAAGTTTAAGGTACATATTTGGGCAAAAAGAATTAAACATGAGGCAAAGAAGATGGATGGAAATTCTAAGTGACTACGACTGTTATATTCAATATCACGAAGGAAAGGCAAATGTAGTAGCAGATGCCTTAAGTCGTAAATACCATGAAAAGCAAAGGCGAGTTCGTGCTCTTAGATTAAATCTCCACTTAGATCTAATGGAACAACTGAAAAATGTTCAGGAAACAGCAATCACGGATGATGCTGAAGGAATGAAAGGAAGGATAAAAGAATTAGAGCAAGGGACTGATGTAATTTGGAGATTCCAAAAGAAAAGGATTTGGGTACCTAAGCAAGGAAATTTAAGAGATAAAATTTTAGAGGAAGCCCATAAATCTAGATATACCATGCACCCTGGTAATAATAAGATGTACCAAGATTTAAGAGGTAACTTCTGGTGGATAGGAATGAAAAAGGACATAGCTAGATATGTATCTAAGTGTCTAACTTGTTTACAAGTTAAGGCAGAACACCAGAAACCTTCAGGTTTACTCCAACAGTTAGAAATGCCTGTATGGAAATGGGAACTAATAACAATGGACTTTGTTACCAAGTTTCCCAAAACCAGGAAAGGTAACGACGCGATTTGGATAATTGTGGATCGATTAACCAAATCAGCCCATTTTCTGCCAATGAAAGAAACCTTTAGCATGGAAAGATTAGCAAAGTATTATGTAGATGAGGTAGTATCCTTACATGGAGTCCCACTCTCCATAGTATCAGATAGGGATAGTCGTTTCACTTCGCATTTCTGGACAAGTTTCTAAGAAGCAATGGGGACCCGACTAAATTTAAATACTGCATACCATCCCCAAACGGACGGACAGAGTGAACGGACAATCCAAACCCTGGACGACATGCTCAGGGCATGTGTGATAGATTCTGGTGGAAATTGGGATGACCACCTACCCTTTATCGAATTCTCCTATAACAATAGTTATCATGCAAGTATCGAAGCTGCCCCATTCGAAGCACTAATTGGACGAAAGTGCCGAACTCCAGTTTGTTGGGCAGAAATAGGAGAAAGCCAATTATCAGGTCCCGAGATTGTGCAAAAAACCATTGACAAGATAGCTTAAATAAAGGAAAGATTGAAAACGGCTCGAGATCGCCAGAAGAGTTATGCAGACAATAGACGCAAGCCGCTAGAATTTCAAGTTGGAGACAAGGTACTCTTGAAAGTTTCTCCTTGGAAAGGAGTAGTTCGGTTCGGTAAGAAAGGAAAGCTAAGTCCAAGGTACATAGGACCATTACCTGTTGTCCAACGCATAGGACCAGTCCCTGTTGTCCAACGCATAAGACCAGTTGCCTATCGCTTACAACTACCAGAAGAACTAGCCAGGGTACATGATGTATTTCATGTATCTAACCTCAAGAAATGTTTATCTGACGAATCCCTGGTAGTACCTCTTCAAGACATAGAGGTAAATGAAAAATTGAAATTTGTTGAGAAACCCTTTCAAATAGAAGACAGAAAGGTCAAGTTTCTTAAGCACAAAAGGCTGGTACTGGTCAAAGTAAAGTGGAATTCAAAAAGAGGACCTGAGTACACTTGGGAACTAGAATCGGAAATGAAGCGAAAGTATCCTCACCTATTTCAGTAAATCTCGAGGACGAGATTTTAAATAAGGTGGGGAGGATGTAAGGACTCACGCGAAAATGTCCCAAAACGACCCGTAATGTCACACCCCGATATTTCCACGTTTGACCGGTGGGCCCGGTGGGGGAGTATCGTGACGTGGTTGGCAACATTAAAGTCAAACAACACAATATTTAATATGCACAGCGGAAGCAAATGAAAGATATAATTCAACTTTAATAATTTGTAATATCAAGTATCACAATAGTCGAAAGTTTATCCACAGAAGGATCAAAATAAATAGGAAACAGTAGTTCAACAGACTTTAGGCATCTTAAGCTTGTGAGACTCTTTATTGATGCTAAGGAGAAAATCCAGCCTATTACGAGTAGTACCTGCATTTAATCTTTTTTGGGAAAATACGTCAGTTTACACTGGTAAATACAATCAACTGACTCATTTTAAAAATGATAAAAAATTGAATTGGATGCACATGGCACAAACATTTTATAACTTGGGATAATTATTTAAATATATAAACTTGTAAAAGAATTACATGTTCCTTATGCGTTCAGTAGCCCGGATCGTGCCGGGTTAAAGATCAATAGACATACCACATTATTTATTTATGCACTGACGGGTGTACGCCTACACCCCGCGCTTAAGTCGTGGCCATTTCGTAAAATGATGCCAAGGATATCCGGGACATGGTCATTAACCCCCCAAATGCTTTAAGTAAACAAAACAATTCAAACGGGCCGATCAAATATCAATTAACCACCATACGATGGAAGATTTAATGCCCGACCAAGCGGTATTTTATATACCGTACCCCAAGCCCGTATAGGGAAAATAAGTTAAAAGTATTTACATGAGCAAAGTAATAATCACAATAAGCAAATGCAAGTAGCTTTTACTGGTCCTCCTATTCTAGAACGAAGGTTTATAATAACCTATTAGAATCCTAACGGGTCTTTAGTTAAGCTTAAGCTTAGACCGGTTAGTTTTAAAGATATGGTTCGTACGCACGATTAAGAGAAGACCGGATAGAATGTGATTTAGACCCGACAAGTTTGAAGACTTGCTTAATATGGGTATTTCATACACATTCTGGATTTTGAGATAAAACCAATAAGGTTTGACCCGTTTCGGCTAATTTATGTAAACTAGTTACATAAACCGAACGCGTAATAAGCGTAACGGGTAACCGTAAGAGCCATATACAGATTTCCTAAGTTAATATGCTTCAAATATGTTGTGACATCAGTAAGATAACTTTTATTATGCCCGAAACGAGTTTAAACACAAACTATGCCCCGTAGGGGTATTTTAGTCATTTATAAGGTTATAAAAGAGTTCAAGTATTAACCTGAGTTACAGGTCTGATATAATCAGAAAAAATACTTAATTTGATAAGTTATAACAGTAGGGTATTGCATATATGTGAAACTTATCAATTATAACCAAACTATGCACCGTAGGGGCATTTTGGTAATTTCACATAAGCCGAAAAGTTCAAAACTGAAGTCTGAGTTAAACCACTTTTGCTTACTGTTAAAATATTATAGTTTACCTAAAATATCAGTAGGTATCAACCCTTGTATGTTTAAAATAGTTTTAGTACATACTATGCGTTAAAAACGCTTAAAAAGGCGATTAGAAGCCGTTTCCGGGTTCTATAAATAAAGCTGATATTTTAATTATTCCAAAAGGTCTAAAATAATTTATTTATCATATAAAATCAGTAGCAAAAGGTTTGGGGTCAAA
The DNA here is from genome assembly GCA_030545235.1 of Helianthus tuberosus. Taxonomy (NCBI): domain Eukaryota; kingdom Viridiplantae; phylum Streptophyta; class Magnoliopsida; order Asterales; family Asteraceae; genus Helianthus; species Helianthus tuberosus. Next base: position 42,610,648 of record CM060409.1, on the reverse strand, counting down.
AAGATATGTAAAACTCATTTTATAGCCCGAAAGGGCAAAACCGACAATTACCGAATCAAGCCTATGACTCTAAGTTATGCTCAGCCTAAAATTAATTAAAAATCTTCAAAAATCCCAAAATAATATATTACATCAGTGGGTAAAGAGTTTGATATCAAAAAGTGGGTTTAAATAGGCTATATGCTAATTATGTCGTTTAATCGCTAAAAAGTTTTCTAATTACGCTAATGAGCATAACTCTTAACCTACACCTCAAAATGATGTCAAATTTTGGGTACAAGTTTATATATCAGTAATTAAGGTTTCTACTCTTTTACATTTTCAAAAAAATCACGTTTTATGGTGAAAAGGGCATAATGGTCACCATATGAGCAATTAACGGAATCATGCATATTAATTGGATAACTAATGAACCGAGGTGTATAATCACAGAGGGTTATACTAGCATGTAACCTGGTCCAATTAAAGCTCTAAGGAATTTCTAAAACATGCTTAAACGGGTCAGAACTGAAAGTCAAAGCAAAAGTCAAATTATGCGACTTTCGGTTTCGACCCGGGTTTCTACTTAAAATTGTCGGGTTGAACATGTTTAGACATGTTCTTACATTCATTACCAAGTTATATTAATGATCAAACAGGTTGTATGGGTTCTACATTGCTAATTATGCATAAATTGGAAATTAAGCATTCTGTTGACTTTTTATTAACAAGTTTGACCCGACATTTGACCTAGTTAGACTGGAAATCAGAGGGTGCCCTTTTAAGGGTTTAATGCCCACATAATTACCAACTTATAACTACTTTCAATTCGACTAATCACTAGACCATCAATGATTAATCGCTAAGTCAACCGTTAATTACGACGGTTTGACTTTTAAGCTAAAACTAAGTAAAAACTCAACTAAGAAAGGTTAAGCATACTTACTGAAGTCCTATGCACGATTAGTGATCACTTGAGTCTGCTTTGGAGCTCCAGAAATGATCAGAAATGCAGAAGTGAGGTGTGATCAAATGGTTGCAACATTGGCCCTTTATATAGTGCTTAAATCTCAATGGATTGTTGACAAACAACACTACCATTGGTCCCTGATCATTAACACATGTCCCTAGTGTCTAGGAGTCATTTAGGGGTCATCCAAATATGAGGAAAATCTTTTATAGGTCGGTTACAAGCTCAAAACAGCAAACAGTCGAATTTATGGTCGCTGGCAACCCCTTACGGACCGTAAGGGGGTGGCTTACGGTCCGTAAGCCTGTGATCAGAAGCAAAAAACTTTTGTTCTTTCAAATTTTGAAAGGGCAACTGATGTGTAACGATTTTGGCCATGTTTTATCAGTATGGGGCCTCATGTTTTGGGTTTTGAACAGTTATATACCCTACCACTTTGATATGTTTTCTTGAATCCTTTGAAAGTGCCGAAAATGAAGGTTTATCGTAGAAATTCCATAGGATCCTATCTTGCACTTTTGAATTCAATTATTGCCATCAATTTGCTGGATTGAAGGTATATTAGATGTTCATAATATATAATTGGGTCTTGGGATTTAAAAATTAGGTCGTTCAAAGGTGAAAATTATCATGACGACACTTTTAAATCCTGCCAAACATCTTTATTAAATCCGGGTTTATAACGCTTTTTGTCTTACATGACACGTGTCGTTATTTTATTGAACACGAATTTTCGAGGTGTTACACGTAAGTAGAAACCTGGACCCCTAAAACCCTAATCCTTGTTGAAAATCAAGAAATTCAAAATTTATAAGTCGCTCGCGGGCCGCGTAAGCCTTAAGGGAAGCTTACACGGGGCGCGACAGCTCGATGGTTCGACCAGATAAGCTTTAGGCCACGTGTCAGCCACGTGGTAGGCCTACACGTGACACGTTATCCCTACCCGTAGCTAGGGTGGCCCTCGCGGGTCGCGTAAGATATTGTTAGAGTTTACGCGGGCCGCGACAAACTCAATTTTCTGCTATAAATAGGTCGTGCATGGGGCTTGCTTCTGTGTTCGAAAATTTAGTTCAAAATGTCCATATTCTGCTTAAAACGAGTGTTAAGGTGTCGAGACGCTGCTACGATTACAGGGTATTAACTCGATCACTGCTACGATACAATGTCCGATCGATTGAAACCGATCTGATGGATGTTTAAGTGCTGCCCGAACTCGGGCTATACTTTGTCATTCGTCGTGAGGGTTTTGATTTTGTGAGTTTATAGTAAATGTTGTATTAAGTTACTGACCTAGTTTCGTGTGCATTGTTATTTAACTAGGTTACGAGACTAAATCAGTAGACAAGGTTCTGTCCAACTAAATTTGCAATGTGAGTGATTCTCTTTTTATCAAATTGCTTTACAAAACCCTAAATGTTTTCCAGTTATGCTTTGCAGTGATTAAGTCTTTGCTAATCTTTAATTACTGGCAGTATGTGGGGGTTTTGTGCACATTACTACTAACGATTTATCACTTTAGGTGGGCGAGCCTAATTAGTGATATGTCCACAGTCATAGATTCGGTCGGGTGACAGCTGAACCAGCTAATTATAAGATAGGGGCAAATATAAAAACCCTTAATGCTGTAAATTATAACAATGTGTCATTTTGTGCAAATTAAATGACTCGCTAGTATTTCCCTCTGATAAAATCTTTTTAAACATGTTTTAGGTGACTTACTGTGAACTAGGAAAAAGTGTCACGTAGCGCACCAGCTTGAAGAATGTGGCTCAGTAAATAAAATAAATAAACATGTTTTTGTGTAAAACAGGGAATTTCCCGGAGAAATTCCTTTACTGTAAATTATAGGGTTTGTCCCAAATTGTGAAATAAAATAATTGGGCATTTTCAGTTTAAAGGATCCTATTAAAATTTCCGCTGCCAAAATAAACACCAATACCACGGGTTTCTGTCCCGTGGCTTTGGAACCGGGTAAAACCGGGTCGGGGGCCGTGACACCCTGACCCTGTACCTTTTGGCTTACCAGACATTGCACCCCTTATACCGGACCTAGTTCATGCACCTGTTGACCCTCCTTTTGTTGAGCCATTTGTTCCTCCACATGCACCCGCTGATGTTGTTCCTTTTCCTCCTATGGAGTCCGACGTCCATCGCACTGACTTACCTATTGTTTTCCTTCAGGATATACCCGCACCCCGTCTAGGGGAAGGTACCTCAGGCCAGCACCCGCATGATGATCCTTTTGTTTCAGCAGCTTTTCCACATATCCCTCAGTGAAAGGTACTGGAGCAACTAGTAGCCCCTCAACCATTACCCTTGTTTCCCACACAGGCAATGGAGATTGAAAACAACCCAGAAAATCAAGTCCAAATGTATGATTTTAACCCTGAGGAGATACCTAGGGTACCAGCACCCAATCCCTTAGACCCAGACTATGACCCATGGTTCGATGATCATAGGGATTATGTGCAACGCTACCACCTAACAGACGAACCCATGCCAAACCTAGCAGCTTATCCAGGTCTGGACCCTCTAGATCCCTACTACGATAATGATGAATACATTAGGGAAATTTTAGAGAATCCGTATCCTCAGGAAGAACCCATGCCACAGTACCCAGATCCAGTACTAGCACCTGCACCTAGGGCTGTAAACGAACCGAACGTTCAGCGAACAGTTCGTGAACCGTTCGGCGGGAAGTTCGTTTATGTTCGTTCGTTTAATAAACGAACAAACATGAACAAGAAATTTCGTTCGATTAGTTAAATGAACGAACATGAACAAAGGTCTCGTTCGTTCGATTGTGTTCGTGAACGTTCGGTAAGCTGTTCGTGAACGTGTTCGTGAACATTTGTTGATTTGCGTTCGTTTATGTTCGTATGTTTGTGTTTTAATTGAAGATATTTGTACTTTCTTATATTTTATTTGTACTTTTTATATTGTTAAACTTTTATTTATTTTATTACCCTAACAATTAAACTAGGAAACTCACTTTCTTGTTATGCATTATTTCCTTTCATTTCTCATTATTTACATTGGCGGATACTATCGACCTCCGTTCCACAATAAGGGATTCAAGTTCGAGTGCTACTCTCTGGGCCATCTATCTTTATCTTTCGCCGCGTTCGCCAAATTTATTTTTGTTCGTTTGTGTTCGTGAACCGTTCGCGAACACGCTCATTTCCTTAATGAACGAACACGAACATAAAATCTCGTTCGGTAAATGTTCATGAACCGTTCGTGAACACGTTTATTTCCTTAACGAACGAATACGAACAAAGCCTTGTTCGTGTTCGTTCGGTTCGTTTACAGCCCTACCTGCACCCCCAATGAGTGCAGAAAATGTGCAAGAGCTCCGAACTTTCGGAGAAGAGATTTTAGAAAATAGTGACAGGATGAGGCAGATCGAAGAACGACTCGTCTGGAAGTACGACGAGCGTAATATGGAGTTCTGGATGAACCCATATTAGTGAAAGTGATGGTGGAGATAGTAATAGTAATAATAATAATAATAATAATAATAATAATAATAATAATAATAATAATAATAATAATATATAAAATATGTGTGTATGAAAATAATAATAATAATAATAAATCTATCGTAGTATAGACCACTTTGTGTTTAGTGATGCATAATAGTATTGTAATTTTAAATTCCAGTTTTTAGTTTGTATTAGATGCATATTATAAGAAAGAGTAAGTCGCAATGCTCGACGCTTTTGACCAATATTTGTGTTGTGTGATTGGTTGCCTTAAATATTATTTTATGATATTAATAATTGGTAAATGTTTAAAATTCAGATGGACAACGAAGTGAACCAGGAAAACCAGAATAATGATAACCAGAGTAATAATAACCTGGATAACGATAACCCGAACAACAACAATAATGGAAACCAAGTGGATAACAGTGCCATGAAACACATAGTGGCACAAGGGATAATAGATGCAATGCCATATATTATCAAAACGGTTAAGGATGTAGAAAATAAAAGTAAACATGATAGTAAACGACCAACTGAACCTGAACACAGCGTAAACAATGGACCCATACTTCAAGTGCCCATTCCCAAAAGAAGAAGAACCATGTCCTATGGTTGTTCTTATAAAGAATTATGTTCTTGTAAACCAATGGAATTCTCGGGCAATGAAGGGGCCGTTGCATCTCTACGCTGGATAGAAAAGACTGAGGCAGTCTTAAGAATAAGCAAATGCGCGGAAGAGGATAAGATAATGTTTGCTTCCAATCTGTTTAAGAACTCAGCCTTAGAATGGTGGAACACTATCCTCCAGTCTAGGGGAAGTGATAGAACTTACAATATGGAATGGGAATAATTTAAAAACATGGTAGAAAGAAAATTATGCCCTCCCAATGAAAAGGAACAGATAGCAAATAAGTTCCTAAACCTTAGGATGACTGGGGTAGATAGTAAGGGTTATACTACATTATTCTTTGAATATGCTCGAATAGTACCAACCCTTGCATCACCTGAACCAGTATTAATCTCCCGCTATATTTGGGGATTAATCAGTGAGATAAGGCATGTAGTCAAGGCAGCTAGACCTCAAACCATAGAAGAAGTTGTAGAACTAGCAAACACCTTGACAGATGAGTAAGTCCGTACACGAGAAGAGGATCAGAGGAGGAACCTAACCCGGAAATTTACCCAAGAATTCCGTTCTGGAAATTCTAACCGAGGGAAAAATGTAGGTTCTACCTCTGCACCCTATTGCAAGTATTGCAAAAGGAAGCATTCTAGAAGATGCTCCATATACTGCAATTTCTGCAAAATATCTGGACACAAGGAGGAAGACTGCAGGAAGAAGCCTAGCAACAGGATATGCTACAACTGTGGAGAACAAGGTCACATCAAGCCAAATTGTCCAAAACTAGCTCTAGCCACGAACACCAAGAATACCAAAAATGCTAGGGCATTTGTTCTGACTACAGAAGAAGCAAAGATGATCTCGGATGTGATCGCCGATACGTTTTTAGTTAATGATATTTTTGCTAAGGTATTATTTGACTCTGGTGCAAACCAAAGTTTTATTAATACTTCATTTTGCAAACTTCTCAATCGACCATTAACTAAACTTCCACATGAATGTCTAGTAGAGACAGCAAATGGGGAAAGCATTAAGATTTCTGAAATCTTGCAGGGAGCAAGAATAGAATTTCTAAATCAAAAATTTATTGCAAACCTTTACCCAATGAACCTGGCAGGATTTGATGTTGTATTAGGAAAGGATTGGTTAATAGCCAATAAAACCAGTATTTTATGTGATCAAAAGTCAATCCAAGTAAATTCACCAAGGGGTGAAAAGATCACAATTAAAGGAAATAAACCCTCGAGATCCACAAAGTTCATCTCTGTGATGAAAACAACCAGTTATGTAAGAAAAGGGTCATTAGTGTATTTGATTTCCATAATCACTAACACTAAAGGAAAAGAATTAAAGGATATTCCAGTAGTGTCCCAATTTTCAGATGTATTTCCAGAAGAATTACCAGGACAACCTCCAGACAGAGAAGTTGAATTCAGAATCCATTTGATACCTAGAACAGCACCAATTGCCAAAGCACCTTACCGTTTGGCACCCGCAGAAATGCAGGAACTGAAGAAACAGCTAGATGAATTATTGGAAAAAGGATTCATACAACCAAGCTCATTGCCATAGGGAGCACCGATCTTATTCGTTAAAAAGAAGGACGGATCAATGCGTATGTGCATTGACTACCGTGAATTGAACAAAGTCACGATTAAGAATCGGTATCCATTACCGAGAATCGATGATCTGTTCGATCAATTACAAGGACCACGATTTTTCTCGAAAATCGATTTAAGATCAGGATATCATCAACTAAATGTACAGGAAGAGGACATTCCTAAGACCGCTTTCAGAACAAGGTATGGCCATTATGAATTTACTGTCATGTCATTTGGTTTAACCAATACCCCAGCTGCATTTATGGACATGATGAACCGAATATGTAAGGCATATTTGGATAAATTCATAATTATCTTTATAGATGATATTCTTATTTATTCTAAGAGCAAAGAGGAACATGCAAAGCATTTGCACGCACTTCTAAGTTTATTAAGAAAAGAAAAGCTTTATGCTAAGTTTTCGAAGTGTGAGTTTTGGTTAGAACAGGTACAATTTCTTGGACATTTAGTTAATCATGAAGGAATTCATGTGGATCCCACTAAGATCGAGGCGATTACCAAGTGGAAAACCCCTGAGTCACCAACCGAGATTAGAAGTTTCTTAGGATTGGTCGGTTATTATAGAAGGTTTATTCAAGATTTTTCTAGAATAGCCATTCCCTTAACTAAGCTAACCTGTAAATCCGTTAAGTTTGAATGGGGACCAACACAAGAAGAAGCCTTTAGAATTCTTAAGCAAAGACTAACCCATGCACCCATACTAGCGTTACCAGAAGGAACTGAAGACTTTGTAGTCTATTGTCATGCTTCTAAGTTAGGCTATGGATGTGTATTAATGCAACGTCAAAAGGTTATAGCTTACGCCTCTAGACAACTTAAGAATCATGAAGAGAATTATTCAACCCATGATTTGGAATTTGGAGCCATAATTTTTGCTCTTAAAATTTGGAGACATTACCTTTATGGTAGTAAGTTTACCATTTTCACCGACCATAAAAGTTTAAGATATGTTTTCGGACAAAAGGAATTGAATATGAGACAAAGACGATGGATGAAGATACTTAGTGATTATGATTGTAATATCCAGTACCATGCAGGAAAGGCAAACGTAGTAGCTGATGCTTTAAGTCGAAAGTATCATGAAAAGCCACAAAGAGTACGTTCACTCAACCTAAACCTGCAAATAGATTTAAATGAACAGATTAGAAAAGCACAAGAATCAGTAATCAAGGATGATACTGAAAAATTGAAAGGAATGATTAAGGAATTAGAACAAGGAACAGATGGAATTTGGAGATTCCATAAGAAAAGAATGTGGATACCTAAACTAGGAAATCTACGCCACCGTATATTAGAAGAAGCCCATAAGTCTAAGTATACGATGCATCCTGGAAATGATAAGATGTATCAGGACTTAAGAAAGAATTTCTGGTGGATGGGAATGAAAAAGGATATAGCAGCATATGTTGCAAAATATTTAACATGTTCACAAGTTAAAGCTGAACATCAGAAACCCTTAGGATTGTTACAATAGTTAGAAATGTCAGTATGGAAATGGGAATTAATAATAATGGATTTTGTTATCAAATTGCCCAAAACAAGAAAAGGTAATGATACAATCTGGGTGATTGTAGACAGGCTAACTAAGTCAGCTCATTTCCTACCAATGAAGGAAACTTTCAGTATGGAACAATTAGCTAAATTATATGTAAATGAAATAGTTTCATTACATGGAATTCCTCTATCAATTGTTTCTGACAGAGATAGTCGTTTTACCTCTCATTTTTGGACGAGTTACCAAAAAGCAATGGGAACCAAGTTGAATCTAAGCACCGCTTATCATCCTCAAACGGACGGACAAAGTGAAAGGACAATTCAGACACTGGAGGACATGCTTAGAGCTTGTGTAATTGATTTCGGAGGTAATTGGGATGATCTACCATTGATAGAATTTTCTTATAATAACAGTTATCACACAAGTATCAATGCTGCACCATTCGAAGCACTTTATGGACGAAAGTGCCGAACGCCAGTCTGTTGGGCAGAAATTGGAGAAAAGCAACTATCTGGACCTGATATAGTACAAGAAACAACAGACAAAATCATTCTAGTCAAGGAACGATTGAAAGCAGCACGTGATCGACAAAAGAGTTATGCAAATAATAATCGAAAGCCGTTGGAATTTCAGGTAGGAGATAAAGTGTTATTAAAAGTCTCTCCTTGGAAAGGAGTGGTAAGATTCATCAAAAGGGGAAAGCTAAGCCCCAGGTATGTTGGACCTTTTAAGATTATTAGAAGAATAGGACCTGTAGCCTATCAGCTACAACTGCCAGAGGAAATGGCAGGAATACATGATGTATTTCATGTATGCAATCTCAAGAAATGTTTAGCTGATGAATCACTAGTAGTACCTCTTAAGGATATAGAGGTAAATGAACAACTTAAGTTTGTAGAGAAGCCTCTACAGATTGAAGACAAGAAAGTTAAGAACCTCAAGCATAAGAGATTAGTTCTGGTCAAAGTGAAATGGGACTCCAAAAGAGGACCAGAATACACATGGGAGCTTGAATTAGAAATGCAAAGGAAATACCCACACTTATTCCAGTAGATCTCGAGGACGAGCTCTAAAACAAGGTGGGGAGGATATAACAACCCTCCAAAATTTTTCAACACCCTAAAAATAATTAAATTACCCCTACACGTCCTAAAATACACCCCATATACGAAAACGGGCCCCGAATACTTTATTTTTATTAAAATTAAATAAAAAACAAATTTCAAGGGGCTGTCGCGAGGCGCGTAGCCCTTGGCTACCTTCTACGCGGGGCGCGACAGACCGGCTACGAGGCGACATCTAGAAGCTACCACATGTCGACACGTGGCGAAGCTAGACCGGTGACAACTCAAGGCTAGTGCCTACGGACCCTACTACGCGGGCTGCATAGCCCATGGCTACGTCTTATGTGGGCCGCGAGGGAAGCCGAAAGGTCACCTATAAATAGAGACCTTCGGCCTTCAGTCCCAGTCACTCACAATCTTTTCTTTCTCTCGAATTTCTTAATAGTTGAAGTGCTTTTCGGGCATAATACTCCCCTAATTAACGAAGTTCTGCCCCGTTGTAAGTATTATAACCCCGGTTACGTATTAGATATACTGCCCGATTGATCCAGGGTTCCGTAATGGCTGTCGTGGTTCTGCGCTCACCAGTATTTCATACTGACAAAATGTTTTTAAACACGTTTCAGGTAACAAAATATGAAAGCCAACTAGAAGCCAGCTGGACAGCACTGAAGGCTTGGAAAAAGTGGCTATAAAAGTTACCTAAATAAAAGAAGATGTTTTATTTCAATAAAATGGGGTTTATCCCTATAAATCAGTTTGTAATGAAAACGTGAGTTTTATCCCAATATATTTATCAAGTGTGGTATTTACTCTGATAAAATATTTCCTAACTACTGTCCTGATGTAATTCCCGCGGCCAAAATGATAAACACCGATACCACCAAAACTGGTCTCGCGGCCGCCCGTTCCCGGGACAGATAGGAGGCGGGGGTTGCGACACTTGCTCACGGCCGTAACCCATTCCCCATACAACCACCATCATCTTTCAAGTTTCATTCAATCCATAGATATCCAAAGGTGTTAGAAGCATAGTAAAGAAGCTTGGAGTTTGTGGAAGTTGAAGGACCTTTCTCTTGTGCTTTTATCCACTCCATTTCATCTAGTGATCATCCCTAGCCTTGAGCTAGTAGTAAGAACACTCTACACTTCATTTTACATCTTATTTTGGTGGTTAAAAGAAGATACAAGTTGTTGATCATGATGAACACTAAGAATCTTGAACATGAAACTTGGACATAAGACTAAATACATAAGAAATCATGATGTTTATGTGTTGTTATGCTTGTTGATTGTTGTTAACTCATGTTATTGATGTAGATCATCATGTGATCTTACTAGATAATGATTAGAAACATAATCTAGCAAAATGAGAGGATGAAAATGTTAAAGATCCATAGATCATCCTCATGTAAATCATGAACTTGAAAGAATAAGTTGTTTTCTTGTTAAGTGATGATCAAAGTAAGGTATAAGTCTTGTAAATCTATGATTTCAAGAATGGTTTTTCAAGAAATCAAGTCAAAAATACAAAGTTTACTTAATCTTGATTCTTAAAGAAATAAACCACATTTTTAGTGGTTAATCAAGTGTAGGATCATGTATTTAACAAGAAAAATCCAAGAAGAAACATTTTTAGAAAAATTAATTACAAGTTGTAAAGAACTAATTCTTTCAAAAATGAAGCTTTTAAATAAACAACCACACTTTAAAGGGTAACTGGACTTACTAAATACACTAGTAAGTTACTACATATTTTTATAAATTTTCAAGTTCATAAGGTAGTAGTTTATGCTTGATTTTGGCAAATAGGTAAGTGTAGATTGATTTGTGGTGGATTGTGTTGGTTTACAAAAGAAAATGATGTGCTTTGAAAACATGGAAACCTCCATTTTTAGGGGAAACTATGGCAAAATTTTTCTAAAAAATAAACACTTAGAGAAATATTTTTAAACAAATATTTACAAGTCTATTTTAAACCATGAATTTTCACATAAAGTTTGCCATAATTTTTGTTACAAAAATTATAAATATTGGAGGTTGGTTTACTAAATATGTATTTAGGAAAATATATATTTAGAAGTCACCATGTGTGTGATTATTTGTATATTATGTGTATTAGTTATATTATTTTAAGACTTGAAATAATATAACTCATTTTTTAACATAATCTAATAATATTAGAAGGTTGGAACAAATTACAAATCATGGGTCGGTAGACGGGCAACAAGCTGCGCCGCCACCCCCTTTTGAATTGCAAATCCTACTCGGCTAAACACATAACTATGGCCTACAGACACTGTCGCATGCGCAAGTGCTGCCTTTGAACCCGCTTCAAGAAACCGGACGCCACAGGGGCCAGACAACCAGAGTTATAGAACGCGAAAGGAAGGAAGGCATGTTGATTATCTATGCAGGCCAGCTCGTGCTTGGATATTTTCCCCGCCTCAGCCTTCCGCGTCGCTTGCCCTGAAACAAAACCACTGCCCCTGAAACCGGCAAGAGGTAACACCCCCGTGAGATCAATGCAAGCATGCTTACCCCCGGACCATCCAAAAACCAGCACATCGGCTGGTCGAAGGGAAGACCTCCCCTCCTTCGGGTCCGTTAGGAAATTAACCGGAGCCTCTTTTTTAGCAGCGATACCAGCTCGCTTGAGAACGTCAAACAACACATCTCTAACCAGATCGTGTCTGTACTTGAAGCCAGGAAGCTCTTTGCAGTGAAGGGCATGTTCCCCGAAGCTATCAAGACACACCTTCCGACAAACAGGGCACGGTTCATCCTCAGGGTACAACGGTATCATCAAACGATATTTGAGGACAGACCGATATTCTACTGCCGACATACATTGCCCCAAGCCCTCGATCGGGATAACAGTAAGGAAATCTTACAAAGGAATAAATAAACAAATTATACCCACAATATTGGAGAAACCTTACAAAGGAATATAACTCACAAAAATATTCTGGAAATTTATTCATAAGTATATTTTGGAAAATGGTATTTTGGACACCAAGAGAACAAAAACATGATTTTTACAATTATTACAAAATTATATCATGTTTTTTACCATAAGAAAATATATTATTTTGGGTGAATAAAATATATATATTTTCTTGAAATTATTAGAAGATATATTATTTTTGGAAGAAAATGTATATTTTCTTGAATACACATGGAATACATTATTTTTGGGTGAAAATAAATTTATATATATTTTCTAAGTTAGACTTTGAAAGATACTATTTTTGAGACTTGTATGAGAAGTATAAATATTTTTGCCAAGGGAAAAGTTATAAATAATTTTTCTAAGTAATATTTCCGAAAATATATATTTTGGAAATATATATTGATGTATTTTTATTAAAGATATTATTCCGGATAAAGTTGATACAAAAATTAAGTATAAGGATACTTAATAAACACAATAAAAATACGTATTCTCGTACGTATAAATACACACCGGAATACGCCACCGATACTTGGCAAAAATATACAAGTATAAGAATACGAATACAATTACCCCCATCCCTGGGAAGGATATACATGTATAAACATATAAAAAGTAATAAGTTAAAATATATTATTTTAACTATTATTCCAAAATTTAATAAATATAATTTAAGTTAAAATATTTATTATTTTAACAAATAATTATATAACTTGGAATAATATTGAAGACACAATGAAACGTAACTCAATGGCCCTAAATAAGACTAAGTCAAGGCACGACCCGCTCGTCTAATAGACTGTAGTACGTTTGTAGGAAGTCGTGTGAACAAGTAACAGTTGTGAGTTACGTTGGATTGATTTGAAGAACGCAAAACTGTGAGTTCATGTCCCCCTTTTCTTTAACTGTTTTCGGTTTTATAACTTCGGGGGTGAAGTACATGTTACAAACTGTTTACATACGATTACATTTGGTATGGTTAGCTAAGGAAAGGTACTGCTTGATCATGTGAGTGGTGGGTACAACGCCTAAGACCATTAATCCTCGTAGTAGGACCGAGGGACATGAGTGATAGATCTATTTGGGTGTAACGAGCCCACACCCATGTGGACCGGGATTTGGCCCATGAGGTGACTATGTCTTCAAACTGAAGCCCGGTGCAAAATCTGCTAGGTTTGAGCCTTCCTGCATCACGTCACACATATTAATGGCCTTGCAAACCATTAATGATCTGTTTTTCCTTGTTTGCTTTCATACCAGGGTTTACAACTACATACTTACTTATAGTGATTACAAGGTTTATTCGAGCTCACACACTAAACACATGAACTCGCTCAACTTTTGTTGATGTTTTCAAACTACATGTATTTCAGGAAACTAAGTATGGATCTGGCGGGCGTTGAAGTTTTCAAGTGTTGTTGGAATAAAAGATGTCATCTGGTGTCAAATGGTTTGGAGTGTGTATCCTATCCTGGATAGGATACATATCTAAAGGCCTAGCTTTCATTAGTATCTTTTGTGAAGTCCTTATGGAACTTAAAACTTGTTGGTGTTGTGTTCTGAATGCAAAGTCTGTGTTTTGGGATTTAAAACAATGTTGCATGTTTTGTTTTTAAAACTATCTATGGATGAACATCTTTAGTTAAATCATATAGTTGTTTATTATGGTTGAATGCAATGATATTAAGCAAGTCACACATAATCACGTTTCCGCAAAAGTCAGGGTGTGACAAACCCCGTCCTGAGCAGTCGCCCCATTCACGTCAAAATGACGAATTGATATTTTGTGATTGTCCAGCGTTGATTATACCCTTATGCGCTAAATCTATAGCTCATAGGCTTTGTAACCTGTGAATCCAAAATATTGGCCATGAAAATTAATATAACTAAACTGAAAATAAATTCTATATGAGAAAGCTTTTCCTAAAAGAAACTGTGGAGTAATTTGCTTTTAGTTTTTATATACATAAACTCACCAACCACTATGTTGACCCTTGTTAGGTTGTTTTTCAGGTACATGAGTTCGGCTCTGGGATTTTGGCATGCTATGTGTTTAGTGGATGCTATTAATAAACTTATGTTTTTGGTCAAGATTTAAATAATTTTGGACCGTTTGTACTAAGATCCAAAACAGATCAAACAACTATGTTGCGGTTGTGTTTCCCTTAAAACCTTGATGGTTATGTTTTAATTAAGTTAAACGTCCAAAAATATTAATGAATCGTCCACTAAATACTTATGATTACCAACCTCCGTCATCGCTATGTTTGTATTTCCACTGCGACGTTTTTGGGGTGTGAGAACCCTCTTGAATCCCAAGTCAAATTTGAACACGATATACAAGAATAAAGGTTAATTCCTTATGAGCGCAAACTAGTTATGCAAACATATATTGTATTGTATACTAGGCGCACACTTTAGAAGTATTCCAACCGCATACCATGAACTATGTTAAGTGCTTACTATAAGTAGGGTGCATACTATCATATGGAGCGTATACTTGGAAGTATGCGCTCAACCAATCTAAGTGCACTCTTTAAACGAAGCATTAACTTCATGTCAAACATACACATTAAGTCAAACACATACTTTAGAAGTATGCGTATAACCACTCAGTGCAGACTATGACATGAAGCGTAAACTGTCAACACAAGCGTGAACTTACCTATTCAAGCGCTAACTTGCAGTTCTTCTAACGAGTGAACCCTAGATCTGGATTGTTGATGGTTGTTATGATTCCAAACCTGTAAATGAATGAAGATTCATGTTTTATGATTCCATACGGCTCGATATACACGACAAAGGTGCACCCATGCAAAACCGATAAGGAAAACACCACCTTAACTCGGTTTATAACCCGAAACCGAACATATCCAAAAACCCACAAAACAAGGTGTAAAAAAGGTTGGAATCCTTACCTTTGAACTTGGAATGATCCATAACGATCTTCATATACTCTCCCTTTATTAGAACCCTAAACCGACTCTAACTTTCTCTCACTATAACTCTTGCAATAAGGAGTGCCAAATGAAGACTAGGGTTTCTAATTCCATTAAATGTGTCATGCCATTTATCTTTTTTCCCCTCATGGGCTTTCCACCCCTTATTCACTTGTTGGCCTTTAATCAAATTATTTACTAAGGGGGTGTTTGGGATTGAGTTTGGAAATGGATTATTAACTTATTGGAGCTAATAAGTTAATAAGTCATTTGAAAAGGCTCCAAATCCTAGCTTTTGGAAATGACTTATTACCTTATTAGCTTTTTCAAAAAGCTAATAAGTCAATAAGTCATTTTCAAACTCAATCCCAAACACCCCCTAAATCCATTACCCTTTAGCATTTCCAATATACATTAAAGATTGGGGTATTACATCGGTATTCAGCCTCCGCACAGCTTAAAGAAATAGTTGCTTGTTTCCTAGGTTCCCAAAAAATAGGCTCTCTCCAAGCGTAGAAAAAATAAGTAATAGATTTCCTGGTATTTGGACAATAGGCTCAATCTGAATCGCAAAGGCTTCCAGCTCGAGATCGGTGGGTTTATTGAAATATAGCCATTGAATATAAGTTCCTTTAACATAATGCAAGGTATGTAAAGCAACTTCCTAGTGAGGAAGATGAGGTTCCTTCATGAATTGACTTAGAAGTTACTTCTTTTTGTATTGTGGTACAATCCCATTAGAGACGAGTAAAACCTCTATTCCCAAGAAATAGTTAAGGAACCCACCCAAAATCTTTGATTTTCAAAGTAGAATGAGGATATGACTTGAGACTTTACATTTCTTCTTCATCCGAAGAATATCATCTAGGTACATAAACTACAAACATGAACTATATAAGAAGATCCAATAGTTTTAGAAAGAAAAGAATGATCATATTGCGATCAAACATGTCATTTTGATTGACTTTAAAGCATCAGACAACTTTACCGAAGGAAACCCCCATTCAATCTTTTCTATCTTTGAAGTGTTTCATGCTTTCGGATTGGGCTATTCGATATATATATGCATCCCTCTGGATCTACTGGTCAAACTACGTGCTAGTCTGAGTCTGAGACACGGAGACCTTCTCAAACTCAAGCACAAGGTGCTCCTATTGCTCAAGCTTCCACTGCAAAATGTGTATCTCACCGGCTTTCTAGATCAACTATATTGAATCCCACTTCTCTAAAAGTATACATTATGTCAAATGATAATGATGAAGAGTGCTTACATTATGTGGGGTATATATGGTCATTAAATGTCAAACTGAAGTTGACGTATAAAACATTTAAAGGTAATGACATATATGGAATGTTATACTTATAAGATGTTTAGCATGAATATTAAAATGTAGAGTTTTAACTAGTGTTTTTAAAGAAAAAATTGATGTACGACTTTTAAACTCTAGAGTAAACGGGTAACCCCTAGTTCTCTCACTTTCGGCAACACCCGAATTTCAAATATAATGTTTTTAATTTTTCTTTGTTTAATTTTTGTTTAGATAATAGTTTTTTTACTAATATAAATATGAATATACAGAGTTATTCAGTCTTTGTTTATGTTTTAATATAATTTTTTTTCAACACTGAATGTATCAGATATAAACCGTTTATAGTATGAAAAACCCCAAAAAAAAATATTTTTGTTGGTTATAACCTAGTTATTAATAAAGTTTATATTGAAATGTAAACAATAACGAACAAACGAAACTATATATATTTAGAATTATATTAATAGTACAAACTCATTAGAGAAAAAATAAATTTTATATTAATTAAGTAAAGTTTCAAGAAAATACCATTACATTTGAAAATGGTGAGCTCCAAGAATTGTGAATCAGGATTATAAAGTTTAAAAAATATAATTATATTCACAACTCGACTGAGATTGTTAGGGCGTTAGACATCATCAATGAGGAGTGGTCATCTTTAGGGCTTTACCTCAACATTAAGAAAACAGAGGGGTTTTGGCCGACATGTGATGGGCAGAAAGTTCATGACGAACTTTTCCCGAGAGGGATTGGCAGACCAGAGAGAGGGGGTTAAGCTCCTTGATGGAGCTGCTAGCTGTGACCTAGCTTTATTGGGGAGTTGGAAGGGCGGCGGGACTTGGGGGTGGTTGACCTCATGAAACTCTTGCCCTGCCTTAGGGACCCCCAATGTGAACTCCTTCTGCTAAGATCATGCATGGGGTTGCTAAATTACTTTTTGGGTTGCGGACTTGTCAACCCCATTTGATGGTAGATGCGGCATCTCGGTTTGATGATGGCCTCCTGGAGGCTAAGAAGACGTAGTCGTGGGTGGTCGCCCCTTCTTTGGTGACCTCCAATGGCGTCTGGCATCTTTGTCAATGCGTCTAGGTGGTTTAGGCCTCCTCTCAGCTCTAGATGTTGGGGTTTATGCCTTTATGACGTCCAGAGCTCAGTCTTGGGAACTACAGGATAATATCCTTCGAAACAGTGGGGTTGTCGGGCTCGACCGAGACTATCTGCAGGCGCTCAATCGCTTAAATGTCTCTCTTCTAGACTTTGATATCGGCGGTTTCTTTAACAAGGACACCGCCCTCTCGAAGCCACAAAAAACTTTGGCGAATGCTCTGTTTAGCAAAATCGCTCAAAGTCTGGGAGAAATTTTTGATTTGTCATCTCGCCAAAAGGCGGTGCTGGAGTGCCTGAAGGGTCCCCATGCTCAGGATTTTTTGACCGTTATCCCGATTGAGGGACTAAGACAATGTGTGTCAGTAGTAGAATACAAAGTCATCCTTAAATACCGACTAATGATCCCTATGTATCTAGAAGATAAAACCTGTCCGATATGCCATAAAGCTTGTATAGATAAATATGGAGAGCACGCAGTGCATTGTAAAGAGCTCCTTTGTTTCAAATATCGGCATGACTGGCTGCGGGATGTTTTGTGGGACATCCTGACAAGAGCTGTGATTTCGGCTAAGAAAGAGACTCCTGTGAATTTCCTTACGGACCCTGTGGAAGGGAGATCTACTATGCGACCAGCGGATCTGCTTGTCTTTGGTTAGGCTAGGGGAAACATGCTTGTGTGAACCTCACTGGGGTTTCCCCTCTGGTTGGTTTAAGGGAAAACGGGTTTATAGCTGGACAAGCAACAAGAAAGGCATAATCGAAGAAAGTTGATAAGGACGGTAAAACTTGTGCAGAGAACCAACATGTTTTTGTCCCCTTTGCCTTTGACACATTTGACTCCCTAGCGCCAGAAGTTATCCAATTCCTAACCATGGTCCAACATGTACGGTAAATTAAGGTTTGTACTTCAGAAAGAGATAACGATGCAACTTATTGCCCGTCTACCTTTTTTTGTAATATTAGAAAATTTAAATTTTATATTAGTTAAGTGAAGTTTCAAGAAAATAATATTAGATTTGAAAATTGTGAGCTCCAAGAATTGAGAAACCGGATCACAATAACGTAACTAAAAATCTTAATTGATGAATTAAAATAAGAGAATGAACTTATCCTATAAATTCTCTTTAATATATAGGATGGGTACGAAGACATAATGAATCATAGAATATGAAATAATGGATTGTGTTGTGTAATAACTAGAACCTATTAGCAATGTATAGAAGAGAATGAGAGAATGGGAGATGAATTTCTTATTGATATATATCATACAAAATACATGAGCCACTATATATAGGCTATAACATTAATACAAACATAATGTGACATAGGAGTTACAAATGTGTATAGTCACTAATAATGGATGCATTCATAACACCCCCCCCCCCTTGACTATTCACATGATGATATACTATTCTTTAATACACTTGGTGATGCTGCCTCGTTAAAAACCTTGCTAGGAAAACCCAGTGGGACAAAACCTCAGCTAAGGGAAAAAGAGTGCAGCGCGTATTGTCTCCCCCTAATACTTCTGGATCAGGTATGTTGTCTCATTAAAGAAAAAAAGTACGTACACTGTGTATATTATGGGTACGTTACTCCCCCTCAATTTTACTTGTATATCTTGATGATGTTGAATCCAATCTTCTGTGACAATTGCTTGACTTGATATTTGGCGTAGTCTTCTTTGATTTGGGTGTTGTTGTCTACATTGTCTTCATACAGTATAGCTTGAGCTTCTCTTGATCAACTCTAATTTACATACTTCTTAAATATGCTGAAATCTTCGACCTTCATAACTTGTATCTGGATTGAGATCGAACTCTATGAGAGTCTAATATATATCAATCATAACCCAGGACGCCATATTGTTCTTGTGGAACTATCCCGTGTCTCGAGTTTGTAAATATGTCAAATAATTATTTAATGTGCTTTATAATTCTGCCTCGTTAAAAACCATGCCAGGAAAACCCAATGGGACAAAACCGTAGCTAAGGGAAAAGAGTGCACTACGCATTATACATAATTAACAACATGATTTATGATGATGTTAAATTAGTACTTCGGGACCTATAAGATAAACTGATACTACTGGATCAGTTATGTTGTCTCGTTAAAAACCTTACCAAGAAAAACCCAATGGGAAAAACTTAGTGAAGGGAAAAAGAGTGCAACATTTGAGATTAGAACTGTAATCTTACCAATACAAAGTAATATATCAGATGTCGTCTTGTTTGCAAAATACCTCAATGCTCTGATCGCAATTAAGTATGGTACTTCTTGACTAAGTAGTTCAACATCCTTTTCTTGGGGTTGATAAGAATATTTTTTCTATGTCAAGCGATCAGACAATCGTTCATGTACTCAACGAATGAGCTTTTTCTATATAACATCTTCTAGATGTAGTCAGATTGATGAGCAAAAATAGTACATATATACTCGAAACTACAGGTCGAGGATAACTACACTTTGTAAAGGTCATTCAAAATTTTCCTCTTTAGTTTGAGAGTTCCCTCTCGATGATGTTTATATTATCACTGTAAGAGTGAAATCTTGTTAAATAGATGTATCTCATTTTATCAAAATTATACCTCTCTTTTCAGAGTATAGTCGACTGATGTCTGTCGTTAGTGACATGCAAAAACCTAATTAACCTATACCTAATTAACCTATTAGTATAGAATAAGTAGGGTATCGAACCAAGGGAGGATTGTGGAAAGTGTCGAAATGTTAAGTGTTGATTATCTATTGCGTAAAAGTAATTCTTGATTGTGGATTTGTGAAATTGCTAAAGTAAACGAATTAAATTGAGGTTTTAATCAATAAGAAGAACAATGGTTCCTCCGGAATTCAGATTTCCAGTTAGATTCAATTATGTGTTTTATCACAACACTCACATAGACATAAGTGTTTGACCTAATCAATTGATTGTGATATTCAACGACTAAGTACTCCGATCAATACATGATGGGAGGTTATCAAATGAATATCAATCACAATTACCAACCCTAATCCCGCCTCAAATATATCCCGATTACTAGCACTCTCGGGAATTGAATGATTAAAGATTAACGATTAAATAAAATGTAACTGTTTACAATCAACCAATCAAATCATAGGTGAAAAGCATCGAATGCTTAGATCACCGAGTTAATAAATGTCAAAAACACATAAAGTCACCTAACATACGAAAATCCTCCATCCGGAGGAAACCATGAAGGAATTAGCCGCTCATGCTTGTGAATTGATCTTCAATCTTGATGTTGGAAGGCATGATTGATGATGGAATGATGATTAGGTGGTGTGGAATGATGGAAAAACCCAAGAAGAACTCCCAAAAATCGTCCCTTAGGTCGTGGCTCTCTGTTGGAATGAATGAGATATCTTAACCCTATTTTTTTCACATGTTTTTAATCAATTTTCGTAACCCAGCACCGTAGGCTACGCTGGAACAGGCTGAAACCGTAGCCTACTGCTGACAGATTCTTCACAACACTGTTTACTTCATAACTTCTTCGTTTTAAGTCCGATTTCCTCTCTGTTTGCGGCCACGTCTTCATAATTCAGCCCTCTATCATACCATATCCCAAGATCTTCAATTCCACTCCACTTATTTTCCTCGAAACACGTCCAATCTTCGTGTTTAACCTACAAAACATCAACTTCTCGTAGTTATTCAATTCCAAACATTTAAACACATAAAACTCATAAACTTAATCATTTAAACATGTTAAACACCATTCCAAACCCATTCCATCATCGACTGTACCACATACGAGTAGTTTCCTTTAAGATTCATATATATAACACATATGGGGTTATTGTTTCGTAATGCTTTGAGCATTTTTTTAATCCTTCAGGGGTTTTCATACAGATGTCATTTGCAATTGTCTCGTACATGTATACAGTGATGACATCCATAAGTTATTTTATCTGAAGTCATTCTGAGATTGCGAGGCCGCTTAAACATCTAAAGATTATCGCATCCACTACAGGGGTATACGTTTCCTCGTAATCAACTGCTGGGATTTGGGAAAAATCTTTATTTTAAAATGCGTGCCTTACATCGCAAAAACTCATTATTTACGTTTCCTTTTATTTAAAGACACTCATTTATAACCTACTGGTTTGACGTCTATGGGTGTTCGAACTGCTGGTTCGAAAACGTTTAGTTTGCCGAGCAAATTTAGTTCAACCTTAAGTCATGTAGCCATTTTGGCTATTTGTGTGCATACACTCTTGCACACTTTCTATATATGTAATCTTCTTTTTTTTTCATCGATTACATCTATTGCTATAGCATAATCAAATATATCATTTTACACGTGTTTCATTACGGTTCCATATTGTACTTATTTTGTACATAATTAATCGCGATCTCATATTTGTTTGGTACTAGAGTTTCTTTTAGAACTCCGTTAGCCTCTTTTGGGGTTTTGACAACAACCTTCTTTAAGGTTTAGTATGCAACCACTTCTGGGGTTTTATATGCAACCACTTATGGTGTTTTGTGTGCCACCTCTTTTGGGGTTACACCAACTGCGTTACTCTGCTCTTTTTGTGTTTGTGGGTTTTATCTTTTTGGAACCGATTTATCTCTCACAATTTATTAATATGATAATCATTTTGTGAGTACTTCCATTCGAGCAGATAAGTTTAAGCTGGTATATGTGACTTTGTCACCTTATTTGTGTTAGTGAATGCATCTTGTATTTCATTTGTTATTATTTGCAAATACACGCTCTTTCTTTTGGACTTCAGATTTGCGTTGACCACTTCAGGGGTCGATATATAATATGATGCATTTTTTTTATGTTACCAGTCTTTCATTTTCTTGTCTCCCCCTAAGACTGGGAATACGATGTACATATCCCATTTTATATGTTATGGTGGTGCTATTGGTACATAGGCTGCACAGCAAAATATATAAAAAAAATGGAAACTTGGTTCTCTTTAGGAGACCAGTTGCAATGGGGAGTATTTGTGATAAGCAGTTGGTTTTGAATTGATATAATCAATCGACGAATTCCTTCTCGACTACGTATGCCTCTCACTATATTTCACATTGTGCCCAACAATGGTCCCTACAATTGGGTTGTCAAAGAACATTGTTAAACCATGTAAAAAAAAACAACGTTCCATAGTGTTGGGCATATGCTACATATGGGTAGCTAAAAACTCACATGTAACCATGTATGAATGCCACAATCCACACAACTGTACATTTCAATGGTCCCATATAAGAGGGATTGTTTGTAGGAGTCTATTGTTTGGAAGGGCATAAAAATTTATTTGCCACAAAAAAAAACTAACTAGACATATGATAAGGCATTTTGGGAGCAATGTTTTTAGATTACTTAGAGGTGCTAAGGTACCGGTTAGCATGTTTGATTGTTTAGCATATCATGATGCTATTTTGATGACCTATTTGGTCATGCCATGTGGTGAACGTATAAATATTCTAGTAACTTCTGGTTACTCACCATATTTGATTTAATGGAATATTGTGCAAAATTAGTATCATTTCTAGTAACTTCTAATATAGTCTTCTGGCCATATTTGCTATATGATATATTTTAGATATTTCTTTTACACCATTCCAAGGTGATGACTTTTCATTCAAACATAGTGGAAACTTAATAAATTTCTTTGGTATACATTAGAATATGATGCATTATGAATTACAAAATTCGATTTCAGCGGGTAAACTATCGATGCTCTTCTGGAGCATTTAATATGCTATTAACACGTGAAATAGTATCAATAGTGTCTCTACCACGTGAAATATTATAGTTTTAGCCTTTGTTTAGAGGGAAAACATGTACTATTCATAATGTTTTCCATCACTAGGCTATATGTTAGCCAAAAACGCCAAGTGCGATGAACTAAAGTTTGGGTTGAATTTGAAAAATCATTATTAAAAACAAACGGGACTTTGTATACATTTGGGAGAACTTCGGGTTCTCATCATTGATTTAGGATTCATGTGAGCATCAACACTAACTCAAATGAATTATTATCTATCAATTTAAGTAACTAACATCAGAGTAGTTTACTTAAGCTAAAGTCCACTAATTATTTTCATAGCTAATTTTCATCATTTTCATGTGAGGGCACATTTCTAATGACTATATCAATGTCTATTAATATTTGTTTAGCAACAACAAACAATTAGAAGAATAACCATACAATTAATTATGTTGACTATGCATAGCATTCTAACAAGCTGAAATATCAAATCACTAAAGCATAACAATGTTTATCTCAGCGTAGTTGTTTTGGTAACCAGCTACCAATGAAATTTGTATTAATTTATTTAGCACATTTAACTTGTCAAAAGGCAATACATATAACATATATGATATCTAAAACAATGAGACCAACAGAAGTATTGCTAAACAAATGAAATCCGTAATATCTACCCATAAGCAAGTTATATGCATGTTAATTATTCACAATTTATATGCATATCAATTACATATATAAATCACACACAATCCTGGGACATTATACGTATACATATATGTGTGTGTTAGTGTTAAAGAGATTAAACTCATATTAATTTGCTTGTCATGTCTAGAAAAAAATATATTAAAGATCACAAGTATATCATATATACACATATTTGTCACTATAGTTTAAAACATAAACAAATGTCACTATCAACTTTCTCGATCATATAATAACATATGAATCTTTATCACTCGTAAATGAGCTTTCTTATACTAATAAATTTTGTTGCTCAAGAAAATATAACAGGCATCTTGAGAATTTTAGTGTCATGTTAATTTGCAAATAATATCTTTTACCACACAAATATTTCATAGAATCAAATCACATATTTAAATATCAAATAGCAACTAAAAGGCTTATACAATTGCAATAACAATGATATACAACAAAATTAACTAAGTAGTTGTCATATTATAACATATTATCATATAAACATGTGCATTATTGTAAATTCATTAACAGAATTGTACTAATGATTATCTTCAAATATAACTATTAGATATCACCTTTTAATACAAATTGTATTTTGGTGGTCATCATAAATTATATAAATACTAATAACAAAAACTAATTAATGGACCAATTAAAACTCATAACCATAATAATAAAAGCACATAATGATATCAAAACTCGTAACCATAATAATAAAAGCACATAATGATATCAAAACTCATAACCATAATAATAAAAGCACATAATGATTTAGAATTTGTAATGTCTCTTTGAAACGTAATTTGTTGTATAAAATTTAGAACAACAATAAAAGGCTATTTAATTACTATTTACTAACCATAAAATGTAATAAAAACAATTTATTAGAATAACAATAAAAGGCTATTTAATTACTATTTACTCATTTCGTAAATTGAAAAAAAAGGGTAAATATACATCAACATGAATTAATGATGAGGAAATCGGAATTAATTTTATAATTAATAATATTCAATCCACACTCATAAGTTATATATTAGAACTTTAATTGAATTTATGTTATATTAATTAAAACTAAATAATATATATAACTTTAAAATACATATAAATAATATAATCAACATGTAAATGCAAGATCATGGATATCATAATACAACTTTTCTTTTCAAGGTTTATCTATTAAACATGCATAAAAAGAATTTATCAAACTATATATCAATTTCTAAACCAAGGAATAAGCTTGCAATATAACTAGCAAATAGATAAGATTAGACTTAATAAATTAATAACAAGTATTTTCTCATCGGGTTTCTGTAACAAGTGTCCATGTATATATTAAACTTATATTTCTTATTTTTTTTTCAATACCGTGATGATCATTTATTCTAGAAAAGGTCATTGAAAATGAAAATGAAAATGAAAATGAAAATTATGAGTAGGATTTGAACATCCCCTGTTCAACCGACTTTCAAAAATCTCATCCTGGTTAACGATTATTCTTATCATGGTAAAATCAAGTTGAAAAGATAAGGCATATTCAACAAGAAACAATATAGGTATAAGAGTAGTACCTTATGTAGATAAACATGTATGGTGGAAAAAAAAACTTTACTTGAAATAACTAAAGGAAATAGCATCCATCACTTTTCAATCGCCATGTCTACGAAATCCAATCTTCGTTGGAAACACCTCGGGCTACCAAAACTTTTATCAACAAAACATCATCAACGACATTGGTCAACCGAGACTTTAATCAACGATTAAAACCAATGATGATTCGAGCACTTTCGTGCTGATAACGTGTTGTGTAATAACTAGAACCTATTAGCAATGTATAGAAGAGAATGAGAGAATGGGAGATGAATTTCTTATTGATATATATCATACAAAATACATGAGCCATTATATATAGGCTATAACATTAATACAAACATAATGTGACATAGGAGTTACAAATGTGTACAGTCACTGATAATGGATGCATTCATAACAGATTGTAAAATATACCAAAATGACGAGAAAAAAAAACACAATGACAAAAAACGCACACACAATGTCAAATAAAAAGACACAATAATCTAAAAAAAATCTAAAATCTATAAGCTAAAAATCTAAAAGCGAAAATATAAAATCTAAGATCGCAGAGTTCGAATAAACAGTTCTAAAGCCGCTAGAATGAGTTCCATCGTAATTCGTTTGATACCCTTTCTACGACTTTCTAGTTTTAGAAAACTATGTATGTAAACATTTTCCAAAATATGAATCATAAACAATAAATTAGCATATAAAGTATATGTACAATATTCATGAATTATGTTTAGTAGCTAGTTTTTTTTTAATTTATTATTTATTCGTTTTTTTATATAAAACACACCAAGGTACGTACGGGATTGGAGCTATATAAAAACCTTAAAGACACAACTTGTGTTACAGATAGGGCTTTAAACGAACCGAACGTTCAGCGAACAGTTTGTGAACCGTTCGGCGGGAAGTTCATTTATGTTCGTTCGATTAGCTTAACGAACGAACACGAACAAAAAAAGTAGTTCGGTTAGCTTACCGAACGAACACGAACACAGGTGTCGTTCGTTCGACTGCGTTTGTGAACGTTCGGTAATATGTTCGGTTACGTTAGTTCATGTTCGTTCGTTTAATTATATTAAAAATAATAAATAATAAACATTTTATCTAAACATATTGAAAACTTGAAACTCTATTTTTTTCTAAGTTAGCTAAAATTTGGACATTTTAAGACATATTTTTGGGATAATTATGTCTAAGTTAGTTAAACTTGATTTATCGTTTAGTGGTTGTAGTAGACTTCTTGTGTTTTGTTTATCTTTTGATGGTTGTATTTAACTACTTATTTCCATTGTTTAAGGATTACAAAGTTTTTATTTATTATTTTCAACTTAAATGTTCGTTTTTATTTGCTTGTGTTCGTTTGTGTTCGAGACTCGTGTTCACGAACTGTTCGTGAACAATTGAATTTCCTTAGCGAACGAACACGAACATAAACTTATGTTCGGTATGCGTTCGTGAACAGTTCACGAACATGTTAATTTCCTTAACGAACGAACACGAACATGGCTTTGTTCGTGTTCGTTCGGTTCGTTTACAGCCCTAGTTACAGATAATACAAATTATATATATATATTAAAAAACAAAGCTAATGAATAGTAATGAATAGTGAGTGTCATCCTTTGATGTTATTGTTTATATACTTTTGGTTTCTTTAATATGATATATTTGTATGTTTGGTAAAGTGGTTTGTGTGGTGTTTTAGTTTGCAAAGGGGATGGGTTCAAATCCCACTCTTTACATTTTTTTATATCAATTATATTACCTACATATTAAAAAACAAAGCTGCATGGTATCGTTGTTTCATCGTTAATCACGAGTACCGTACGATTGTACAAACAATAACGCTATCGCACAACTTTTTGTTGGTTTTCTTTAACTTTTAATGATTTATTTATTTTAGTTTTAGGGGTAGGGATGAGCACGGTGCCAACCAATACCAAATCCGAATCGGTACTTGTACCGAAAATGCTGGTTACGGTACCGGTTTATGAAGGTAAAACCGGTGGCGAACCGGTACCATGAACGCCAAAAGTCGGTACCAAATTGTTACTTAATATATTTCGGTTCGGGAAATTCAGTACCGATACCCAATACCATTGGCTCATATCTGACCATGAGTTTCATACGAACATCATTACCATATAACTTTTTTGGTTGATTTTCTTCAGGTTCTCTTTTAGTGTTTTTTCTATATTTTTTTTAATTTTTGTCAGTGATTCCGTGCGCAAGGCGCTCGCAGTGATTTCAAAATACATATAAACACAGGCTAAATAACAAAAGAAGTACGCCGAAACGCGGCGATCATAATAAACCTAGTTAAACATTATTAATTTGATTATTTTTTGTGGGGTTGATAAAAGGTGCATGCATATTAGTATAACATTATTAATTTGATTATTTTTTGTGGGGTTGATAAAAGGTGCATGCATAGAAATGTAGTTTTCCATCTACTGTTGCGCGTGCGTCTATTTTTATGATATTTAAATAAATTAAATCAAATGAATATAATATTTACGTAGTTTCCCATATCTTGGTTCCATTGTGGATAAGAGTGATATACTTTTTAGGCTAATTGGATTTTAACACCTTTAACTTTGAAGAGTTGGCCGATAACACCCGCAACTAACACTTTGATCTGTGACACCCTAAACTTTTAATTTCGTTTGTCATTTCACCACTCAGTTAAAAAATCAGTAACTGAGTTAGTTTTCAATCCTAGGTGGCATCCTACGTGTCTTGTTTTTGATGATGTGGCACAATTTTGCTGATGTGTACATGATTACGTGGCGCTTATGTGTTATATCCCACTTATAAAACCCTGCTAAGCTCTTTTCCAGTCATCAAACTCATATCAACCAATTCAAACCGGTAGTGCCGTAGTGGTGTTGTATGCGTTAAATACAATAAAAAAAAATCCAAAAAATAATCATGTCAAACTGTATCGATAAAACCATCACGATCCGAGAAGTATGGTCTCACAACTTACAATCCGAGTTCGATTTGATCCGATCACACAAGCATCGTCGACCACAGAAGCATCGTCGACCGTCGGATCATTATCAGCTTCTTAAGTCTAACATTGACGTTTTGAACCTCATCCAGCTCGGCGATACCTGCAAAGGCGACTTCACCGGCGCCGGAGGATGTAGAATCGTCTTCTTCTTCGTTATCGATGACATCAACGTCGTCTTCATCGTCCTCTTCTTCGTCATCGATGACATAGCATCGTCTTCATCGGCCGTAGACGGTGGTGATGTGAGTTGATTTCAACAAAATCTCAACAACCACCCCTAGATCCGCCGCCACATGACTTTTCGATGACGGGATGTCGTCAATTTCAACAAAATTTCAACAACAACCAGCAGATCTGAGTCGATTTCAACAAAATTTCGACAAATCTGATGGTGGCAGTGGAGGCTGATGGTGGCGGTGGTAGCAAGGTGGTGGCAATGGAGGTTGAGAGTGGCGGTGGTAAAGAGAGAAAGGGGTGGGTCGACTGATGGTGGCGGTGGTAGCACGGTGGTGGCAATGGAGAAAGGGGTGGTGTGCTGTGCGAGGTATGTTTGTAAGATGATGTTTATGATGATGATGATTTGATTTTGTGTGATACTCGCCTGTACATATACATATACTGAATTTGGGGATGATATAAAGATGATGTTTGATTTTATATATTGAATTTGGGGATGATTTATTGCCTGTACATATACATATACATATACATACACAGATTTCACACATATTTTTATATTTTTCCACCTCATAACGACACCTCATCAAAAACAAGACACGTAGGATGCCACCTAGGATTGAAAACTAACTCAGTTACTAATTTTTTAACTGAGTGGTGAAATGACAAACGAAATTAAAAGTTTGGGGTGTCACAGATCAAAGTGTTAGTTGCGGGTGTTATCGGCCAACTCTTCAAAGTTAAAGGTGTTAAAATCCAATTGGCCACTTTTTAAAAGGTTTTTTTTTTTTCTAAAAATAAACTAACATACCTCTAATTTAATCTAGGATTATCGGAAACATCTTGCTAACACACCATGTTTTTTAAGGAGTGTACAAATAATGTTTCATATTAAAATAATATAACATGTTGAATACATGTGGGGTTCGGCTACAAAGTCCATTTTTCTTACAAAATGTACAAATCTATAAAACATCACAATTTCAGCCATAAAACACTCTCAAAACTCATAAATAACAGACTGAAGATCACTAAAACACAATATTAAACCCTTAACAGTCCATAAAAACTTCAAACACACAATCGTAAAACTATAAATATAAAACACAACATGATAATCAACATAAAACACACTAATATTAGTCATTAGATAATCAAAGCCTTATCATCCCAACACAACACAAAACCCACAAATATGGTGTTTTAGTAATCTCCACTTAGTTATTTGTGGATTTTGAGTGTGTTTTATGACTAAAATTGTGGTATTTTATGACTTTTTACACTTTGTAAGAAAAATGGACTTTGTAGTCAACTCCCACCCTACATATCTATATTTACTATTAGCATGTAAATTCAGAAAACAATAAAAAAATGAATCAAATAAATTAAGAATATAAAAGTAATAATTAATTAGACAATAAATAGTTTTTTTTCCAAAGCTTGTAATTTATTTCCAAATAAAACAACAGAAATGATACAAAGCAAATCTGATGGGACCCTTAGAAATTGCAATATCCGCATGATGTCTATCAGCAACATGACTCTAATTTTAAACATACAAAATCATATCTTTATTTTTGGTACTTTCGTATCACATTCAATCTTCCTGAAATATTTTCTATTGGATCTAGTGGTTTATAATCTATTAATTTGGAATGTAGTGTGAAAACTGTTTGGGTTGGAATGCCTTAATTTTAACACATGTAGAAATTGGTGTTAAAATTACAAGTTAGCGTTTTTTTTTTATGAAAATGTGTGTTCATGAATTTCTAAAGTTGTTTGAACCATATGAACTGAGGTAAATCAGATGGTTTAGTCCATTTAAAGTTTATACAATTCAATATATAATTTATGATTTGAAAAATCAAGCTTAATGATTTTTATTTTTAACCTTAGATGAAGTCGTGTTAAAAACAACACGACTTTGGGTTATCGTATTCACCCTCTGTTTTATCTTATTCATGTTTGAATTTTGTCCCTAATTGCTTTAAACTTTATTCTTAAACTTCTTATTTGTTACCTTTTAAGCATATTTCTTAAACTACTTAAACCATCTTAGTCCGTAAAAATATAACTCATTCCATTCCACCTTCCATTCATGCATACCAAACACTAAGGATTTAAAAAATACATAGAAATAAAAGCGGGCAAAAATTGTCAAATTAAAACGTTTTTGGATGGTCCAACCGACCCAACAAATCCTAGTAGTTTGGTTTGTCTTTTCCAAGACCATAAATGGGACGGGGCACTCCCCGGTAGCAACCAGCGGGTTTGAATCCGAGCCAGCATACCATTGCTAGGGGTGCAAACGAGCCGAGCTACTCGAGACCGGCTCGAAAAAAAGTTCGAACGAGCCGAGCTTTAACGAGCCCGAGCCTAAAAACAAACTCATTTAATAAACAATCCTAAGCCCGAGCTTCGCTTATTGAGCTCAAGCCGGCTCACGAGCCTAAACGAGTCTGCTGTTTATATATTTATTATCAATATATTAAATATATATTTAAATACTAATGATTAATATTTATAAATTTATGAAAAAAAAACTAAATTATAAAAGTACTAACTGGGTTATAACCCAATTACAAAAGGATAATTGGGGGCGAAAATCTTATAAGTTGTGATTGTCACATGGAGCCTTTTAAGTTGGGATTATTATCGGCCAACTATTGAAACTTCGGATTATTAAAATGCAACAACCCTAAATAAAATAATAATTATACTTAATATAACTTAATTAGGATATGATAAACAAGCCGAGCTAAAGCTTTCATGAGGGAAACGATGTCGAGCTCGGGCTCGGCTCGTTTGCACCCCTAACCACCGCTACCCTAGTGGGTTGGCCTGGCGGGTTAGTGAAGCTAAAAGGGATACCCAGTCAAGATGTTGATGATTTTGACATAATCGACCGTTGAACAACGGTTAAAACATTAAAATAAAAAATAAAACTATTTCAAATACTATATATATATATATATCACCACATAATTTGAACGCACACACTCTCAAAATCATTAGTTACCAAAACGCTATTAACTCTCTGCAATGGATTCAAAAAAAAAAAAGAGGTGCATCTAGCAAACGAATAAATGGTTCAAGTAAACGAGCATCCGGTTCGAGCCGAGGTCTTGCTTTTGGTTTACGATATAGGTAGGCACCGCCACTACTTACTAGTTAATGGACACTTTGAGCCAAATTTGATGTGGCGGTGATGGTTGGTCGAGCCTAGGGTACTTACCCTTGAGTGCCGCTTCCTCCCTAAGCATCGACTTAACCTAAAAATTCCGTCAAAATCATCTATGCTAAACCTTGAACACACATGACTCAAAACTATTCTACGCGAACCCGTTTCAGTTTTTATTATTAAACGTTATACTTAGAGATAAATCGTGTATAACATGAATATGACAATAAAACATTACTTATGTGGATTTAGTTGAATGGCAAAGGTTATATATAACTCATACTACTACTAATTACACCAATAAATAATATTATATTCCGTACCATGATTTATACCCTGATATTTTCTTCAAAATACAAAAAATTCTATCACACAACAAAACTGGAACAACTATCATCTTTTTAGACTATGGGGTATGGGGCTTGGGTTGGGGCGTGGCCCTTGGGGCTTGAGTTTGAAGCCGGCCGTGGGGCAGGCTAGCAAGGTGACATGACGGGCTTTCAATGGCCAAACCAAATTCATACCCCCAAGCCCCACCATACCCCATGGGCGTGGATTTAGGTTTGTTTTCCATGTGTCAACTCATGCCCCTAAACCCACGCCCACCATACCCCATGTTCTTATCTAGTTTATAAAGCCCTGTATAAAGCCTTTTATCTAGTTTATAAAGCCATGGTATACATTAATTAGTAATTTATTAAAATGATGACTTAGTTATATTATGATTTCAAGACGTGGGACCTTCCTCATGCTTAGATTTTTTTTTCTTTTCTAGAAGGATTGTAATTAATTTCTCTCACACATCTTGTCAAATTACCAAATTGACCCTTTTCTCTTGACTTCATAAATATGAAAAATGGAATACTTCAGGGGAGAGGAAGGTTCATTTGAGAAAAAATTTAATGTGAGAAGAAAAAGAAGAAAGGGCATATTAGTAAAATACTATTTCATTTATAACTCATATCACTACTTTTTCTCTCTTTAATTAATTAATTAATTAGTCAATTAATCATTAATTATCCTACATATAATCTACAAAACCTACACATATCAAAAAATTTCAACATATACCCTACACATTATAGAATTTTATCCTACACAGTCGAATTTATCCTACACACCTCAGAATATATCCTACACAACTCGTAATTTATTTTACACTTTAAATTAAGTTGTTTTTTTAATTTGGTTTATATTTTGAAAATGAGTTACAAATTTAATTTAGTTAGTTATAAAAGGGGAAGAATACAAATTAATGATTTATGTAAGTTTACCCATAAACCCTTATATTAAAATTAAATGCAAATATTAAATTAAGTAAAATGAAGCATTCTTATTGGTTGAAACTTCTTCTTTTTTCTTCTTATAAAAAAATTCTTCTTATTTGAACCCTCCACTACTTCAATATATACTTATATACATAATAGTTTAGTACATAGTTTTATCTCTTGTGTGGTGTGAGAATACAAGATTAATTTAACGATTTGATATCATTTGAACCTTACATAAAGTCAACATTTTAGCAATTAAATACAATATCAAGAATTTAATTTTGGGTAAATTACACTTTTTGTCCTTTATGTTTATACCGAATTATAATGGATGCTCTTTAACTTCAATAATTACAGTCACATTCTTTTATTTGGAAAACTCGTTACACCTTTCGTCCTTTAGCACGAACCAGGTTAAAATGTTCAATTAAGTCTATTCACTTTGTGTTCTTCTTTGGTGAGGTATTCGTACTTGATTCCGATTATGAACATGAAAACAGTCATCATGAAAAATCCCATGAGTTGGATCTTGTACCGACCCAGTTTCTCGATGAAAGACACCGTGAACCATTACTTCGGAAACGTACCAAACATGGCCTCCACAGACATGGCATGTGAAATCTCGAACATTTCTTCGAGAGCATTGACTTCTTCTTGCTTTTTTTGTCAAACCCATTACTAGAACGATGTCCTTTTATGTCAAGTTTTGACAGTATAATGCAATGTCCAACAGGAACCAGGTGGTTGTTGTTCCAATCAAGTGAGCCCATGTCGCTCAAAGAACTTTCTAGACCACAAAGGATAATCGTTGTTTGATTTAAAATAGACATTGAGTATTAGCGGTGGTTGTCGGCCAGGGGCGGTTTTAAGTGGTTCAATAAAGGTGGTGGTGGAACACCAGAATATAGAGAAAGAGAGAGTTGAGTAGTCTAAGTTTGAGAAAGGGAGAGGAGTTTCACAAGGGGGAGAAACAAAGTCTGAAAAGTCATAAATGCCCTCACATGAGGTGCAAATGACCAGACTTAAATTTTTAATCCGGTTAGTACTAAAGGACGGAAGATGTAATGATTTTTCCAAATAAAGTACTGTGACTATAACTATTGAAGTTAAAAGGCATCATTGCAATCCAGTACAAACATAAAGCACGAAATGTGTAATTTACCCTTTAATTTTAGAAGATGAGAATAATGTGTATTTTACTATCTCTCATGTCTAACATTAATTACCCCCGTTACTTGACTTTCTTTAAAGTCAATGCAAGTCAACCAAACCCTCCTTTATCAATTTGGCTAAAGCTACGATTCTTTGAAATAAACCGTTAGAAGTTGTAAAACCATAGCCCTCTCCACTAGTCAGTGTACAATCGATGACTCGCCACAAATCAACCTATCATCCTCGACATGGTGACTAGGTTTTTATACTTCATTTACATATTGTACACCATGGTGGCGCGAGATTTTATTCTCCTCTCAAGCCCCTAGCGTTATAACATTAGGTCGGGTTATTTGAATATTTTTATTAGTTAATGTCGGGTTATTTAAATATTTTTATTAGTTAATGAAATAAAATTAAAGGAAACAAAAAGAAAAAAGAAAAGATAAACGTTATAGTTAAACATGTTTCATGATGCTAATTGTTCTTTTTTGGAAAGGTTTCATGATGCTAAGTTTGCTAACTTATCAACTCTTCTTTTTATATTACGAGACCATTTTATATTTTTTGTGAATATTAATAGAAAGACATTTAGAATAAGAATTATAGGTAAGCCTAAATAGAAATTTATTGAAAGTTTCAAAGTGGTCAAATACAAAAAGGACTAGTTTATTGTATAAAAAAATGCAAGTATGCAACGAATGTACTTTTTATAAATTTGTTTATGCTGATGGTGATGTGGAAGGTACTTGTTCCCACTTCATCGCATGATTCGCATCTCACTTTCTTTTCAATATCATATAACCATTAAAGTATTATTTTGTAGAACTTTATTTTATAGGAAAAAGACAATATTCAATATTACCACCCTAAATCAATTATCCTCGTGGCCTTTCAAAGTGGGTTTTATTAGGGTGATTTTATACACATACTCTTATAATCTTATTTTTATATCCCTAGTATATATGGGTTGTATAACCTTATACGGCTCGTATAGAATGCTTTTGCACAAAAATAAATGCATTGAAATCTTTTTTTTTGTTTTACATGTATACGAGCCGTATACAGTTGTATATGAGCAATATAATGTTATGCGGCCAAATGTATACGGGTAAGAGAAATTGGTAAAACTTGATGTATACGGGCAATACAACATTATACGGCCTGTATAAAAATATCGTATACATTGTATACGACCAAATTTTTTTCACATGGTGTATACGGGCCATATAAGGTTATACGACCCGTACAGAATAAAGTCAACTAACAAAGGCTGTTGGCACAACCTTTGTCAGTTGACTTTATCCTATACAGGTCGTATAAGGTTATACGGCTCGTATACATCATGTGATAATAAGATTTTACCATGCGGGATTATTAACTCCCTTTTATTAAGGTGCGTTTTTTTTTTTTTTTTTTTTTTGTGGGCAAATCACCAGTGTCATTTGTGTTTGCGAACGTCAATGGTCTTTTACTATTGGCTTTACCCAGTGATCAGGTTTTTGTTGTTCAAAAAAGAATCAGCTATGATATACTAATTACACTATTCTTGTCTCGTTATTAAACTAGGTATTTTCTCTCATACAGTTAAGCAAGATGTCTATATGTTATAGACTAAAACATATTAGAGTAAATGCCCTTTTAGTCCCTATGGTTTGAGTCATTTTGCCACTTTAGTCCAAAATATTCGTTTCAATACTCTGATCCAAAGCCCCATCTTTATTTATGAATAACAAGAGTTTGATCTTGTGAATTTTAGGATATATAAGTTCAGGTTTATATGGTTTGAATTGGTATTAGGGCAAATCGCAGCTTCTGTATAAAATTGCAATGTTTGAATTGAATTGGGGTTTATATAGAAGTTAGGGCTATCAGTGATCATGAAATGGCAAAAATGTTGCTGACTAATTGAGGATAATGGATAGGGTTAAGTTAGTTGGACGAAAATGACAACGTTGAAAACTTTTTAGACCCACATGAGATAATGAAACGTTTGGACTAAAATAGTAAAATGGCCCAAAGCAGATGCACTAAACTGGCATTTTACTCTCTTTATTATTTATTCATTTATTTTGTGTCACTCAAACCCCATTTTATAATATGATTCAACTTGATGTACGTTTAGAATGACATGTTCTTGCACATTCTACACATGCAAGTGGTGCAATTTTGACTTATGTAGCCCAAACTAAACATGGTTCCACCCTAAGGGCTCCCAAGGGGTAGTTTCTTAATGAAGTCACTAATGACCTTGATTAATAAGCTGACTAAACTAATTAACAATAAGTTTCGAATACAGAGGGGTAGTTTCTTAATGAATGAAAAAGGGTTGTTGTGAATGTGACAGAATACAAAGTTGGTAGGAAATTACCTTAATATATGTAATACGTGATTTTGATTGATATTTTCTCCGTTTATGAACCTATTTACATTTTTTAGGCAGAATTTTAATGTCATTTACTATTTTATATGATCATAGTTGATAATGAAACTAGGTTAGAACCCCGTGTATTACACGGGTTGAATAAATGTAATTTTACATACTAAATTAAAACAATTATTCTTTAAAAATCTCGTTTATTACACGGGTTGAACAAATGTAATTTTATATATTAAATAATAAAAAAATTATATCTCTAAGGACCTCATGTATTGTAGTGAATAAATGTAATTTTATATACCAAATAATAAAAACTCTTGTATTGTACGGATTGAATAAATCTAATTATATATACTAAATAATAATAAAAAGTTATATCTTTAAAAACACTGTGTATTACACGGGTTAAATAAATGTAATTTTGTAACCTTGTATATTACAGATTTACAGGGTTGGATAAATGTAATTTTATAAACTAAATAATAAAATTATATCTTTATAAACCCCGTGTATTATACGGGTTGAATAAATCTAATTATATATACTAAATCATCATCATCATCATCATCATCATACTCAGTAAATCCCACAAATAGCAAAGCTAAGGTAGGGTCTGAGAAGAGTAAGATGTAGAGGCTGCTTTCAGTAAGACCCCCGACTCGATAGTAGTTTTGCATCAAGCTTTGGACATAAGGCACATAACACTTAGCAATCGGGACAAAGACCGATTAGTGCATGTTCCCTTTTGTCTTTCTGCTATCAACGCCACCACATGATGATGATGATGATGATGATGATGATGATGATGCATGATTAACCGTCCGCCGCTTTTAACGTTATTTTCACAAATTTAGTGAAATAGCGTTAAAATTAGTGCAATTTCACTTTTGCCCTCCGACCGTCCACACATATATACATTATTAAAAGTTAGATTAGATTATATATGAAATTAAGTGTATAACAAAAAGTCTTTATAAATTTCACGTAGAATTAATTGGAATCCTTTATTAAAAGTAGGTTAGATTATATATGGGCTTATACGTGTGAGTAATTGTGATTATTGAATGGTTGAATTTTGAGGGTTTTGAAATGTGAATTTGATTATGATAGATTATATTTTAGTTTTAAAACTTCTAGAATGATTGAATCAAATAAAAGGATTATGATTTCCTAGAAACAAAAATAACTGAGTTTTTTTTTCTGATCATTTTGAACATGAGCAAATAGAACGATAGCATCTTAATAAAAAAAATAACTAATTACAAATGTGAAACCCAATAATTTTACTTCTGTCCCATTTGAACGGAAAAGATAAGTACAAACTAAATTTAAAAAAAAAATGCAATATGAAAATAAGAGATAGAATAATCGATATTTTTTTTTCATAAAATATGAGATAAGGGTAAACTAAATAAAAAAGTGTCAATTTGGTCAATAATAATATTAAGTATGAAAAGGTAGGAAATTACAAATGTAGACATCTTCAATAAATAACACGTGTCCAAAATCAGGTTTCTTTTATTATATAGTATAGACTAGCCTAAGATCCCGCGAGTTTCGCGGGTGGCTTAATACAAACATATAATATCTACTGACATTAAAGCCCATGTAAATCATCATTTTTGTTCTAGGCCTTTCCAAAGTTAGGCTTCACGTCTAAGGGTCGCCAGATGGATATCTTCTGGACCAAATATTAAAACACCAAACAAAACTTTAGAATGAAAAGGTAACATAAAGCATTGATGAAGCATGTCGGAACTAAATCACAACATACCACTATATTTTGCGTTTGAATATATGAAAACTCATGGTGTATAAAATCATAATGTCCGACCTTTTCAAATATTATAACTTCATATGGTATCAAAAAAGGTCTTTCGAAATCTGAGAAAAGTCGTGGATAAAGTAATGCATACTAAACAACTTCAGTATTTTAACAGTTTACTTATGTTGTTCGCCAAAGTGAATGACGACAGGTTTCTTGAGACTTTCTGATGTGAAATGATGATCCATATACTTCCTTGGCAAAAACTGTGAAGAACAACATCTATCAATTACAAAAAAAAAAAAAAAAATAATAGATGGTTTGACTAATTTATATTACAAATAGTTTACCAGATTGCCAAGTTCTGGGAATAACATAACATGATGAAACTCATTCTTCAAATCATCTTCACCATCAAATTTGTAATGACGAATTTTGAAAGTGTTATCTTTGACGACTTCAAATAGAATAATATCCTTGTTTTCAACACCAAGACTATTAACAACTTTAGCCCAACCTTTACAGATACAGTATCAAATCAATGTCGGTTTGACTATAGCCGTCAAAAAATCACCACCATCTGTCTTGAGAATGACAGACCCAACAGGATAGCCTTGTAGTCCAATGTCCAAGTTATACAATGTTGGTAAAGGTTGTATATGTGAATACAAATGTAAGTATGCCTTTACGAAAAAAACATGAAAAACCAAACTTACATAATACATATATGTAGTAATTCTTCGTTGCTAAAGGTTTCAAACTTTGTATTTAGTAGAATTGGTTTTTTTTATTCAAAAGGGGGTGGCGGCGCAACTTGTTACCCGACTACCTGCCATTGCTTTGTAATTGCCCTTTTTTGTGTGGAATGAAATCAAGCAAGAATCTTTCTCTAAAAAATATATGTAGTATGTGATACAAAGTTAATCTATAAGAAAGAATTACCAGTGTTGATTGTGTAGAGTACAAAACATAATTAAAGAAGCAACAATGATTTGCTATTATCCACATTAATAAAGAAAAATTAAAAAGTTAGAAACATATTAGAGTATCAGGTAAACACAAAATTATCTTAACAATGAACGACATACTTGACAAAGGTTCCGGACAAAGAAATATACACAAATGCGCTTCCTAAGCTGGTGTACATCTATAATTATACTGGGAAAGTCATGGTTTCCAAAAATACCAGTACATATCATGGTATCAAACAAATCATAAAGCAAAATAAATATATAATCAAGCCATACAATAGAAACAAAAAAACACACAAAATAAATATACTTTTAGGGATTATAATACCATTAAAGAGCAACCCCTTACACTATCATTTAATTTGAATATAATTTGTTGTTAGGGTTAGAGATATTATCACTTTAGGGTTTATCATACCATTATACAGCTAACCCTAACCCTATCACTATCATTTAATTTGAATATACCAGCTCTTATGGTTTCAAATATTGTAAAAAAACCCCAAAATTTGGTAGTAAACGGAAACATTATATGAATACACAAATCAAAGAAAATAACGGGAAGAAAGATTAATTTGAAACTTTGAATAAAAATTACTTACATGCTTACATATATCATCCAAAAAACCCCAAATTAGGTCACAATCGGATTCAATTAGATGAACAGACAAAGCAAATAAAAATGCCACGACATAGAATCATTATAATTAAACTAAATCGTTGAAAGAAAACAAAGATTGAATAGAGGAAATCATACCCATTGATGTAATTGAATCACGACAAAGAACTGGACATGTGATTCCCTTTTGAAGGTATTTCAATAATAGATCAATTAACCATACTTAAAGCTACGTTTTTCTATTCAGGTGTACCTTCTGCTTACCCTTATTCATTCTCTTAATCTATTAATAGATATAAATTATCTTACCATCAAATATTGGCGGCAAGCTTGCAAAGTAAATAATCTTATCAGTTAAAAAAACTAACCTACGTAAAACCAATTAACATGAGCCTATAAGACATTAGAGAACAAAAGCAACAACCATGTACCACGTTCCCACACCCTGCTAAAACAACCTATATACTTTGCTAATCAGTGATTCAATGATCATCCCAAAGACATGTAACCATTCTACTTTGTCTCTACCAAAGCACCCCGGCCCACGTGGCACTACCAGAACCGACATTTAATAGTTCGCACTAAATTTCCGTTGACCAATGGCAGCAGTGACCTACCATAGATGATGGTTGGATTCTGTAACTTCATAATTGCCATAGATTAAGGAGGAAAGTTGGACTTGAGCTTAGATATGTTTTATAGAAACCCAACAAACATAATAAAGTGGGTTAAATTGCCACATGATGCCACTAAGCGTACATTCGACTGATCTTGTCACTATTTTTCCACTTAACTTTTATCTGTTTCCCCTTTACTTTCTCTGTAACTGATCTTTGTGATAGAACAACCGGGCCAACAAATGATTTTTTCATGATATGCTATAAAGTTATGAGTAGATTAGATCCTAGAAACAATGAATAGGGGTTGGAGAATTCCAGAAACAAAAGAGTGATTACCTGTCAGTGATAAAACTCGCTATCTCAGCTTTCTCGATACAGTCAGAAAAAGACGTTCATGAAACAATTACCATAGATCACAAAGATGAAATCGATGGAGCAGTACATATGCGCTGATGAAATCGACAACGAAATTAGTGGCAATTTTAGTGATCTGCGAGAGTGGAGTAGACAAAGAAAGCATTGAAGATAGATTATTGTAAATCATAAAAAAGTGAATTTATGATTGTTAACATGAATAAGCTTAAAAAAATGAAGACTTGACTTTGAAGAAAACCAACAAAAGCAAGAATACTGAAGTCTTTTGGACTTTAGATCTTGTAGAAAATCCTCAACAAACTTCTAACTCATTTGGCCTAAAACATGACATGTCATATTCCATATGTTATATTCTATGCCATACAACGGTAAATCACTCACCATACTAAACATAAACACTAAATTACTGAACCATATGTTTATTTCCCACAAGTAGATCACCTGTCTATTTGGTAACAGGCTTACTTTAGCATGCCGTCATATTGAGGAATAAAGTACGAATGTACCACCTAAACATCAACTAAATAGTTAGATAATTCTAATTGTGAATTAACTGAAAAAATCATAAATAAAGAAAAGAAAAGTACTAATTACCTTCACCGTTGTCTCCGTCTCTCAGAACTATGAACACGTATTTGCAAAGCGGCACGAGTGTCAAAGTCCAGAAAACGAATGAAAGTACGCCGAAAATCTCTTCATTTGTTTGTGAGTGCTGAATATCTTCAGCAAATGTGCTTCGATAAACGTAGAGACGTGCTGAGGTCACCGTAGACTACACCGAGACTTTGATAAGCTAATAGCCGTGTCATCCACCATGAATCCTTCTAAACGCGTATAACAAACAAATTTCGACAACTTAAGATAAGTAAATAACAAAACTAAGTAGAAAATGAAGAAAAATTACAACTTTAATGGGCAGACCTTATATTTTTTCCAGCAATTTTCATTCTCAACATCCATAATTCGCAGGTTTCGTTAATTGACTGCAAAAGCCACTAAGCGTGAACCGCAGATCCCAGCTGAATCAAATGAAATTAAAAAGTAAAAATTGAAACTTTTTATTGATAAATCCTGATTGCGAACCGGAAAAATCAAATCAAATTATGAAAACAACTCAGATTTCTATTCTAGATTTCTATTCCAAACTTGCTTTTAGAAACTGATAGAACTTAACCTATTAATACACAACAACATACGAAATACAAAACATAAGCCAGATTAGAAGCACAAATTAAAACTTTGTGAAATATATACCCATACCGGCCTCTTATTGGTTTCTCCTTGTTGAAAGTATGCGTGCAGTCTTTCCCGTATCCAAAATTCATTCTTCTTAGGTTCCTGTGGCCAGTCAACGTGTTCAAACCTTGCCCCTTTTCACACCTGAAGAAGAAGAAGCACCAGATACATGAGAACGACTAATATCAAGTCAGATCTGCTTTGTCTAGATATTCCGTTTGTGGAACCTGTTAAAGAATAATCCAAACACTAAATTGTTATCATATTAAAAGATTGAAGGATTTGACCTCAGAAACAACAAAAAGTCATCATCTCAGACCATCAACAACCTGATTGCAAATCGGACATAAAAAAACACAGAGATTTACAGGTCTCGCAACCCATCCGCATCCGTAAAACGAAGAAAAACAAATAAAAACGTAACAATATATATACAAATTAAAGTACCTCAAGCAATTCCAAATAAAAAATCATCAAATGCTTGTTGCAGGAATTATTTACCCATCCATTTCTCTCTCTATCTCTCTATCTCCCCATCCCCTGATTTCCCTCTATCTCCCCATCCCCCGATTTCCCTCTACATTGTAAAATTAATATAAATTATACGTTTTCATAATTCAACACGAATCATCAAAAATACTTATGTGGAGAACATTAAAGATCGACGAAAAAGTTACCTGGGTTGTTCGGTTTGTTCAATAGCCATCATCTAGGGTTTATTCAATAGCCATCATCGCTGACATGAACAAAGAACAATCAATTCGAGCCCAAGACCAATCAAAGAACAATCAATTCGAGCTGAAACAAAGAACAATCAATTCGAGCTCTAGATCAAGCCTCAACAAAGAACAATCAATTCTAGGGTTTGAAGAAAACAACGGAAGAGAACCAACAAAAAGATTGATGGTGAAATCTGCTTTGATTAGGGTTTTTGATTGGAATTAAGAAGGAAAGAAAACTGATTTCAAATTTATGGAAAGTGTGTATCGAATACAACGAAAGAGATGAACAGTAAAAGAAGGAAAAAAAGTTACCTATTTTGCCATAAGGAAAGAAGATTGTAGGAGAAGGAAGCCATCTACGCGTGTTTTGGTTTAGGGTTTTAGTTTGAGCGGGATTTTGTGAAATTAGAGGTTGTAAGGAGGACAGGTGGCAATTAAGGGTGTAAGAGGATGACAAGTGGCCTAAGCTTGTTTTGTTTTATTATAATGTTGGCTTAATCTATTATTCATTCTCTTAATCTATTAATAGATATAAATTATCTTACCATCAAATATTGGCTGCAAGCTTGCAAAGTAAATAATCTTATCAGTTAAAAAAACTATCCTATGTAAAACCAATTAACATGAGTTTATAAGACATTAGAGAACAAAAGCAACAACCATGTACCACGTTCCCACACCCTGCTAAAACAACCTATATACTTTGCTAATCAGTGATTCAATGATCATCCCAAAGACATGTAACCATTCTACTTTGTCTCTACCAAAGCACCCCGGCCCACGTTGCACTACCAGAACCGACATTTAATAGTTCGCACTAAATTTCCGCTGACCAATGGCAGCAGTGACCTACCATAGATGATGGTTGGATTCTGTAACTTCATAATTGCCATAGATTAAGGAGGAAAGTTGGACTTGAGCTTAGATATGTTTTATAGAAACCCAACAAACATAATAAAGTGGGTTAAATTGCCACATGATGCCACTAAGCGTACATTCGACTGATCTTGTCACTATTTTTCCACTTAACTTTTATCTGTTTCCCCTTTACTTTCTCTGTAACTGATCTTTGTGATAGAACAACCGGGCCAACAAATGATTTTTTCATGATATGCTATAAAGTTATGAGTAGATTAGATCCTAGAAACAATGAATAGGGGTTGGAGAATTCCAGAAACAAAAGAGTGATTACCTGTCAGTGATAAAACTCGCTATCTCAGCTTTCTCGATACAGTCAGAAAAAGACGTTCATGAAACAATTAGCATAGATCACAAAGATGAAATCGATGGAGCAGTACATAAGCGCTGATGAAATCGACAACGAAATTAGTGGCAATTTTAGTGATCTGCGAGAGTGGAGTAGACAAAGAAAGCATTGAAGATAGATTATTGTAAATCATAAAAAAGTGAATTTATGATTGTTAACATGAATAATGTAACACCCTAGTTATTAATTCGAAGGTTATTGTATAAATATCGATAACAACCATGTAATTAATATTAATTATCCTTAGAAAATACGAGTAATCTAAAACTTTTACAAAAGTTATCCGAATAGTTTAATGTGAACA
The DNA here is from genome assembly GCA_030545235.1 of Helianthus tuberosus. Classification (NCBI taxonomy): domain Eukaryota; kingdom Viridiplantae; phylum Streptophyta; class Magnoliopsida; order Asterales; family Asteraceae; genus Helianthus; species Helianthus tuberosus. The sequence continues at coordinate 42,566,021 of CM060409.1, read as the reverse complement.
ACTTCGCCATTTAAAAGTGGCGATATAATCATGTGCGGAAGCTTGTGTTTTGAGCGTGTTCGGTTCCTCTTCGAGCTTGATCTTCATCCGGGCACTCTTGGCAATCACCTATAATCAAAACCAACTTAAAAGTTAGTTTTGATAGTCAAATATGAAGTTCAAACAAGTACAGGGGTTAAAAATGACAAAAATAGCATTTTTCCGAGTTAGGTGGCGTCAACGACTCCACTTCCCGCGTCGACCAGAGGAAACTGGCGTCAACAGGAAAACAGATTTTCCAGGCGGCGTCGGCGACGCCACCTTCCCGCGTCGGCGACGCCTATCAGAAACTTCACTTTTCTGCTGTGTTGATTTGTCGTTCGTACGCACTAAAACGCGCGTAACTTTTGAACCGTTTATCCGTTTAACCTCCCGTTTCTTCCTACGTGTTTGTAATTTGATTCTCCATCATATGGAGTTAAAATCTAACATCCGGTTTAACAAAATTTCAGACTTTTAAGTCTTCGGCTAATCGCCCTATTTCCAAATTTTGACCCGTTTGTGCATTTTATCAAACAAACGTATTGTTTGATTTCTATAATACATACACTTCTTCAAATTAATATTACCTACCATATTAGGTTCTAATCATAGGTTTATTACACATTTTAAACCCGTTTTCACTCGTATGCTTATTTTGACCCGTTAAGGGTATTTAAGCACTTTAAAGCTTGAAATCGCTTTCATTCCTTTCTAGCAACTTATTCCTACATTTCTTATCAAGTAATATTCAACTACAACTCTCTGTGTGTTGGATTTCAATGTGTATGTCTATATGTTCCGAGTTTTACCCTTCGGATTGTTATTTTACGGTAAGACTCAAATAGAGCTATTTGGCTAGCGGATTGCATCTATCAACATCTACACTTATTCTAAGCTTTTGTTTAATCATAAGACTCGTTTCCAAACAACCTCTAAGGGTTGTTTGTTCGTTTTAGCCTACAAGGGCGTTTTGGTCGATGTTGGTCCTTCTTTTTACAATGAAGGACTCTCACAAATAATTCGACCAAATTATCACTTTTAACTACAACAAAATATACGTACCTGGCTCGGGTCAACAAATAGACCCGATTTATATCTCGCTTATTTTATCACACAATCTATGGCGGCGCGATTATCCGATTTGCTAATCGCTCCTGTTAACATAAGACTTGACAACCAAATTAATCGATATTGTCAAATGGTGTTATCACCACCATTTGACCCGTTCGGTCTATATGCCCAACGTTGCCTATTAAATCAAAACATGGTTTTTGATTTCTAATTCATACTTACATCCCGTCCCGGATTTCATTACCGAATCCCATTTTCTCTTAATTTCTTTTCTTGCAATTTCAACCCGTTTCGGCTTACGCCAAAGGTTCCCGTTAGGCTTCGGTTTACATTAGTCAATACTTGACCGATTTCCATTTTTACCCCTTTATCTCAATATTAGATTACACTACGCGGTAATCTTTTCAAAACTCATAATCTCTTAGTCCTTACATGACCAATTTACCGATTTATCCTGTTTACCATAAACCATGGTTTTTATCACCTTTATATGTTCCGACTCGTACCAATCGTGTCGGAAACCATATTTTCATTATTATCATTATCGCATTTATTACTTGTAAAGTAAACAAGTATTCTACAAAAGTGTGTAAGTTTCACTTACCTTTCATCCGAATTACGCTTTCCTTTTCCTTCTTGATTTGTTTGATCCGCTTCCTCATCAAGCTTTCACCTAGCTTGTTACGCGTCAAACTATCATCATCGTTTTCAAGGTGGTTAGTTTAATCATAATGTAATACGATTATTCCACCTTATGCATTTCATATCAAAATTACTACTTATTGTATCATAGGTCAGTTTGACATTTTTTTAAAAGTCAAATGCCCATTAGTATGCTAATTGCATATTCGAGTTCATCAACTAGTTTTGGCATTCTTTAATTACCCGGTAGGCGTTATCTTTAGACCACCGTTTTCACCAAAGTTCTAACCACGTTTATCACATTTAGAACTCTTTTTTAATCACATTTTGCATAATAGTCGAAACATCACAACTAGGTGTTTTAACTACAAAATTCTAGTTTCGAGCCTTCTTTGAGGCATTTCAACGAACACCTTAAGGGCAGAATTTTACATGTTTATTTATCATGTCTCTAGCTTATCTCTTAGCCCAAATTTCACATAAATCAACCATCTTACAAAGTGGTTAACTTCTATAATTTCTGAATTCGCTTCAAAATTGTCAATTTACACTAGATCAACAATCTATTTCCTAGTGTTCATCATATTAACATAAAACCCACTTATCTTATCAATGGATCATCATGAATCTCATAGTTTTTCCAACAATCTAACATGTTATTGACTAGGGTTTACTCCTAGACATCATATTACTTCAAGATTCACTCATGCATGACATAATCAAGCTCAATTTCAGTTTCTTACAAATAACCTAGAATTTGAGATGGATCAAAATGTCACAATTTTACATACCTTGTGATCCTTTCAACTAGGTGTTCATGAATACGAGCTTGGATTTCGATTTGGGTTGGATTTACCCCTTCAATTTGCTGATTTCATGGATGTTAGGGTTTGAGCTTGAGAGCTCTTCTTGGCCCTGTGTTTTGTACGACCATAACACACACAAAGGTGTGTGTTTTGGTGTTTTAGATTTTTAATTAATAAAAACCTATTTCTCACTTTAACCATTTTAGTCCCTCAACTTTACCCGGGTTTATAAAGGTTACTACATCAAGTTCCGCATTATTTTTAAAACACTAGACTAACTAGGTTGATGTTCCTAGTTATTTAGTGGGTTCCGGGAGTTATAACCCGGATTATTTTGAGTCCCATTAATTCAGGCTCTCATAGATTTAATTCCTTAAAACTTTGATTCGTTCATATATATAATATTAGGATTTCTTATTTAAATCCAAATATTTACCGGGTAAATTTTTACCACTAATGGTATTTTACCCGTCTTTACTATTAACGTGGTTTGATTACCAAACCCATTTTTGGGATGTTACAAGTCTATCCCCCTTAAAGAGGTTTCGTCCTCGAAACCTTTTCTTACATAATTCATTGAGTTTAAACTCAATGTATTTGGTCCGAGATATCTTTTAAACATTACTTATTCTTTTAACCAATTATTAGTATTACCAGATAAGCATGGTAACATCTTTTTGGTCACTAATTGTCTACGTATCTCATATGACTTAGTGCAACTTAAAATAACGTAATCTCGTTATTTCCACTAGTTTAGTTAACTTAGCGATATCCATCGCTTTCATATACTATCGAATTCCTTACGAATCCGTTATTTTGACTCGTTTAAAGGCATTTGGTGAAATCTTTTCACTTTTAGCAGCAATTTCTTTTGTCTTCAAATTTATTTATTCGGTTCAGTCATACCGAACCTACCGCTTACAAGCAAACCAAAATTTATTTAAATGACCTTGACCGGTCTCACTACTTAGACTTATTAGTCCAGTTACTTTTTTACCGCTTGCTTGGTCATAATGTGGTTCTACATTCACATTACCTTTCTTGACCGTGATCGTGTTACATCATGTTTAATTTATATCAAAATTCCCCTTCCGGAATATCACTTTTTGAATATAACGTCTTGCGCCTATCGGTGTCAAGACTTGAACCCTTCATGCTTAATATTTAAATTTCTATCAGAATTTATGTTTGTAAAAACGTTATTTCTTGCTAAAACCGAAGTTTTAGTTTTATGCGGGGAATCACAACTAGTTCCCCCTGCTATACACTATTAACCCGTAGATTCTTTCACTTAGCCCCATAGGCTAGTTCTTTAAGTTTTTCACCTTCTTAAGGTGAGATATTAACAACTCGTTTCCTTCTCTTTATGACCCGAGGGTCTTTTTGGTCCGTAGACCTTAACACTGTGTTTAATCCCGTAGGTTATGATGATCCCGTAGATCATCTTTTATTCTTGTCTATATTCAAATGTATATATATACACATATAGCTTCAGGCATTTCTTAGTATGTTTGGAATCGTTTATTTTCACCCTTGAACTTCAATTGACCTTGACTGTAGTCTAAGGTCTCATTTGTTTACTTCCGGACTAATCCTTCCGACTTTATGACTTCTGACGTTATTTTCGCGTCAGTTTGTTCTTATGCTTACTGTTATTTGATTTGCATATATTCTTATTTGGTTATATCCCATTACCGGGCTTATTATTCTCTTGCATTGAACGCTACCTTTATCTGGCTAACGCTCATTAGTGCCATTCGGCGTTATATTGTATTCAACTTGTTTGACCTATTAATGTGAAATCCGTCACTTATAATAATCAACTTTATTCTTTATTCAACCCATTCGACTTCGAATAGTTGAACATATTTACTCACAATTTCTATTTACGAGATATTATAGTCATAACTCGTAACCCAAGTCCTTTTATTTCTCAACCCGTGTTCACGTCTCTTGGTCTCTACACATGTGTTTAATTCTTACCCATTAACCGGGTGTTTTACCGAAGTCGTTATTATTGCAACCCTCCCGGTATGCATTAAGACCTCGCTTCATTTTTATATTCAGACTTTGCCCTTAAGTTTGGTGTTTTACAAAAACGATGACCCGCTAAGGGACATATTTGCATTCTCCGGGTTCGAGTGTAAGTACACACCCTCCCGATACTTGTCTAAATCATTTTACATGCTTGCGTTTTCTGGGTTCGAGTGTAAGTACACTCCCTCCCAATTCTTGTCTAAAATGTTTTACATGCTTGTGTTTTCTGGGTTCGAGTGTAAGTACACTCCCTCCCAACACTTGTCTAAATCGTTTTACATGCTTGTTTGTCCCTTCACTCGGGCTCATTATCCTAATGTAACACACTTCCGTCACTCGGTTGTGGGTTTACATTATTTTCAAATATCTTGCTTATCTGTCTCATTTGGGTACTTTTTAACTAGTCCCATTCATACCGCCATTACCACATCGGACGTAAACGTGTCCGCCATAAGAAGTTCATGGTATCATATGCCACTACTTACTTGGCCAGAGTAAGCGATTAACACATGACATACATGACCTTTTTATAGTTTTCACATCACACCCTATGTAAGTAACTCCTCAAATTATCTCCATGTATATGGTTTCATTTGGTAAAACTTTATTTAATTGTTAGTTAACAATTATTAGTTTTAGTCGTTTATCCTTGAACATGTACAATGTCCCTTTTTATAAACATTTATTCACATTCATTGATGTGATCATTACTTTTCTCAATAGGATTTATATTGAGAATACTTACTTGGATGATCACTCTCATCCAAGTTTCTATATAAACAAGTCTTGTTATTCATTTGTTATTCATCATTGTGAATAACACATTTCCTATTAAATTTCTCTTGGAAATCAGGTTTTTCCAAGTTCTATCATATGTGTATGCAACCGTTATTACTTACGTGTTTGTTGCATATAACGACTCGTGCGATTAAATTTAAAAGTGTGCACCTGATAATGCTTGCCCTAACGGGCTTCTCTTGTCATTAGTCTTGTTCGCGACCGTTACGCGATTTTTGGTCCTTGATGAGTATGCTCTTCCTGTCATACCTCGGACCGTTTCTCCATCATATCCATAATTCGTTCAACTCCCGTCATCTTCAGACGCGAGTGTCCTTCAATTAAAACATTCACAAGTGTTAGTAATGTCAACTTCAATAATCGCCCGTATTATAATACAAGGCTTTTTCTACTATACGCGTCAACGCGCGTATTTTCGTCAACTATATCAGTCGTTTTAATTGGGGTAACGTGTATCACACGATAGCCCTATGTGTTGTTTACAACACTTTAGCATGCTAAGTTATTAACATACTTGTACTTACCGGATTTGCGATCAAGCCTCGAACCGAACACTTTACCCTTTAACCTTGGGCTCTGATTACCAACTTGTAACACCCTAGTTATTAATTCGAAGGTTATTGTATAAATATCGATAACAACCATGTAATTAATATTAATTATCCTTAGAAAATACGAGTAATCTAAAACTTTTACAAAAGTTATCCGAATAGTTTAATGTGAACAACTTCGCCATTTAAAAGTGGCGATATAATCATGTGCGGAAGCTTGTGTTTTGAGCGTGTTCGGTTCCTCTTCGAGCTTGATCTTCATCCGGGCACTCTTGGCAATCACCTATAATCAAAACCAACTTAAAAGTTAGTTTTGATAGTCAAATATGAAGTTCAAACAAGTACAGGGGTTAAAAATGACAAAAATAGCATTTTTCCGAGTTAGGTGGCGTCAACGACTCCACTTCCCGCGTCGACCAGAGGAAACTGGCGTCAACAGGAAAACAGATTTTCCAGGCGGCGTCGGCGACGCCACCTTCCCGCGTCGGCGACGCCTATCAGAAACTTCACTTTTCTGCTGTGTTGATTTGTCGTTCGTACGCACTAAAACGCGCGTAACTTTTGAACCGTTTATCCGTTTAACCTCCCGTTTCTTCCTACGTGTTTGTAATTTGATTCTCCATCATATGGAGTTAAAATCTAACATCCGGTTTAACAAAATTTCAGACTTTTAAGTCTTCGGCTAATCGCCCTATTTCCAAATTTTGACCCGTTTGTGCATTTTATCAAACAAACGTATTGTTTGATTTCTATAATACATACACTTCTTCAAATTAATATTACCTACCATATTAGGTTCTAATCATAGGTTTATTACACATTTTAAACCCGTTTTCACTCGTATGCTTATTTTGACCCGTTAAGGGTATTTAAGCACTTTAAAGCTTGAAATCGCTTTCATTCCTTTCTAGCAACTTATTCCTACATTTCTTATCAAGTAATATTCAACTACAACTCTCTGTGTGTTGGATTTCAATGTGTATGTCTATATGTTCCGAGTTTTACCCTTCGGATTGTTATTTTACGGTAAGACTCAAATAGAGCTATTTGGCTAGCGGATTGCATCTATCAACATCTACACTTATTCTAAGCTTTTGTTTAATCATAAGACTCGTTTCCAAACAACCTCTAAGGGTTGTTTGTTCGTTTTAGCCTACAAGGGCGTTTTGGTCGATGTTGGTCCTTCTTTTTACAATGAAGGACTCTCACAAATAATTCGACCAAATTATCACTTTTAACTACAACAAAATATACGTACCTGGCTCGGGTCAACAAATAGACCCGATTTATATCTCGCTTATTTTATCACACAATCTATGGCGGCGCGATTATCCGATTTGCTAATCGCTCCTGTTAACATAAGACTTGACAACCAAATTAATCGATATTGTCAAATGGTGTTATCACCACCATTTGACCCGTTCGGTCTATATGCCCAACGTTGCCTATTAAATCAAAACATGGTTTTTGATTTCTAATTCATACTTACATCCCGTCCCGGATTTCATTACCGAATCCCATTTTCTCTTAATTTCTTTTCTTGCAATTTCAACCCGTTTCGGCTTACGCCAAAGGTTCCCGTTAGGCTTCGGTTTACATTAGTCAATACTTGACCGATTTCCATTTTTACCCCTTTATCTCAATATTAGATTACACTACGCGGTAATCTTTTCAAAACTCATAATCTCTTAGTCCTTACATGACCAATTTACCGATTTATCCTGTTTACCATAAACCATGGTTTTTATCACCTTTATATGTTCCGACTCGTACCAATCGTGTCGGAAACCATATTTTCATTATTATCATTATCGCATTTATTACTTGTAAAGTAAACAAGTATTCTACAAAAGTGTGTAAGTTTCACTTACCTTTCATCCGAATTACGCTTTCCTTTTCCTTCTTGATTTGTTTGATCCGCTTCCTCATCAAGCTTTCACCTAGCTTGTTACGCGTCAAACTATCATCATCGTTTTCAAGGTGGTTAGTTTAATCATAATGTAATACGATTATTCCACCTTATGCATTTCATATCAAAATTACTACTTATTGTATCATAGGTCAGTTTGACATTTTTTTAAAAGTCAAATGCCCATTAGTATGCTAATTGCATATTCGAGTTCATCAACTAGTTTTGGCATTCTTTAATTACCCGGTAGGCGTTATCTTTAGACCACCGTTTTCACCAAAGTTCTAACCACGTTTATCACATTTAGAACTCTTTTTTAATCACATTTTGCATAATAGTCGAAACATCACAACTAGGTGTTTTAACTACAAAATTCTAGTTTCGAGCCTTCTTTGAGGCATTTCAACGAACACCTTAAGGGCAGAATTTTACATGTTTATTTATCATGTCTCTAGCTTATCTCTTAGCCCAAATTTCACATAAATCAACCATCTTACAAAGTGGTTAACTTCTATAATTTCTGAATTCGCTTCAAAATTGTCAATTTACACTAGATCAACAATCTATTTCCTAGTGTTCATCATATTAACATAAAACCCACTTATCTTATCAATGGATCATCATGAATCTCATAGTTTTTCCAACAATCTAACATGTTATTGACTAGGGTTTACTCCTAGACATCATATTACTTCAAGATTCACTCATGCATGACATAATCAAGCTCAATTTCAGTTTCTTACAAATAACCTAGAATTTGAGATGGATCAAAATGTCACAATTTTACATACCTTGTGATCCTTTCAACTAGGTGTTCATGAATACGAGCTTGGATTTCGATTTGGGTTGGATTTACCCCTTCAATTTGCTGATTTCATGGATGTTAGGGTTTGAGCTTGAGAGCTCTTCTTGGCCCTGTGTTTTGTACGACCATAACACACACAAAGGTGTGTGTTTTGGTGTTTTAGATTTTTAATTAATAAAAACCTATTTCTCACTTTAACCATTTTAGTCCCTCAACTTTACCCGGGTTTATAAAGGTTACTACATCAAGTTCCGCATTATTTTTAAAACACTAGACTAACTAGGTTGATGTTCCTAGTTATTTAGTGGGTTCCGGGAGTTATAACCCGGATTATTTTGAGTCCCATTAATTCAGGCTCTCATAGATTTAATTCCTTAAAACTTTGATTCGTTCATATATATAATATTAGGATTTCTTATTTAAATCCAAATATTTACCGGGTAAATTTTTACCACTAATGGTATTTTACCCGTCTTTACTATTAACGTGGTTTGATTACCAAACCCATTTTTGGGATGTTACAAATAAGCTTAAAAAAATGAAGACTTGACTTTGAAGAAAACCAACAAAAGCAAGAATACTGAAGTCTTTTGGACTTTAGATCTTGTAGAAAATCCTCAACAAACTTCTAACTCATTTGGCCTAAAACATGACATGTCATATTCCATATGTTATATTCTATGCCATACAACGGTAAATCACTCACCATACTAAACATAAACACTAAATTACTGAACCATATGTTTATTTCCCACAAGTAGATCACCTGTCTATTTGGTAACAGGCTTACTTTAGCATGCCGTCATATTGAGGAATAAAGTACGAATGTACCACCTAAACATCAACTAAACAGTTAGATAATTCTAACTGTGAATTAACTGAAAAAATCATAAATAAAGAAAAGAAAAGTACTAATTACCTTCACCGTTGTCTCCGTCTCTCAGAACTATGAACACGTATTTGCAAAGCGGCACGAGTGTCAAAGTCCAGAAAACGAATGAAAGTACGCCGAAAATCTCTTCATTTGTTTGTGAGTGTTGAATATCTTCAGCAAATGTGCTTCGATAAACGTAGAGACGTGCTGAGGTCACCGTAGACTACACCGAGACTTTGATAAGCTAATAGCCGTGTCATCCACCATGAATCCTTCTAAACGCGTATAACAAACAAATTTCGACAACTTAAGATAAGTAAATAACAAAACTAAGTAGAAAATGAAGAAAAATTACAACTTTAATGGGCAGACCTTATATTTTTTCCAGCAATTTTCATTCTCAACATCCATAATTCGCAGGTTTCGTTAATTGACTGCAAAAGCCACTAAGCGTGAACCGCAGATCCCAGCTGAATCAAATGAAATTAAAAAGTAAAAATTGAAACTTTTTATTGATAAATCCTGATTGCGAACCGGAAAAATCAAATCAAATTATGAAAACAACTCAGATTTCTATTCTAGATTTCTATTCCAAACTTGCTTTTAGAAACTGATAGAACTTAACCTATTAATACACAACAACATACGAAATACAAAACATAAGCCAGATTAGAAGCACAAATTAAAACTTTGTGAAATATATACCCATACCGGCCTCTTATTGGTTTCTCCTTGTAGAAAGTATGCGTGCAGTCTTTCTCGTATCCAAAATTCATTCTTCTTAGGTTCCTGTGGCCAGTCAACGTGTTCAAACCTTGCCCCTTTTCACACCTGAAGAAGAAGAAGCACCAGATACATGAGAACGACTAATATCAAGTCAGATCTGCTTTGTCTAGATATTCCGTTTGTGGAACCTGTTAAAGAATAATCCAAACACTAAATTGTTATCATATTAAAAGATTGAAGGATTTGACCTCAGAAACAACAAAAAGTCATCATCTCAGACCATCAACAACCTGATTGCAAATCGGACATAAAAAAACACAGAGATTTACAGGTCTCACAACCCATCCGCATCCGTAAAACGAAGAAAAACAAATAAAAACGTAACAATATATATACAAATTAAAGTACCTCAAGCAATTCCAAATGAAAAATCATCAAATGCTTGTTGCAGGAATTATTTACCCATCCATTTCTCTCTCTATCTCTCTATCTCCCCATCCCCTGATTTCCCTCTATCTCCCCATCCCCCGATTTCCCTCTACATTGTAAAATTAATATAAATTATACGTTTTCATAATTCAACACGAATCATCAAAAATACTTATGTGGAGAACATTAAAGATCGACGAAAAAGTTACCTGGGTTGTTCGGTTTGTTCAATAGCCATCATCTAGGGTTTATTCAATAGCCATCATCGCTGACATGAACAAAGAACAATCAATTCGAGCCCAAGACCAATCAAAGAACAATCAATTCGAGCTGAAACAAAGAACAATCAATTCGAGCTCTAGATCAAGCCTCAACAAAGAACAATCAATTCTAGGGTTTGAAGAAAACAACGGAAGAGAACCAACAAAAAGATTGATGGTGAAATCTGCTTTGATTAGGGTTTTTGATTGGAATTAAAAAGGAAAGAAAACTGATTTCAAATTTATGGAAAGTGTGTATCGAATACAACGAAAGAGATGAACAGTAAAAGAAGGAAAAAAAGTTACCTATTTTGCCATAAGGAAAGAAGATTGTAGGAGAAGGAAGCCATCTACGCGTGTTTTGGTTTAGGGTTTTAGTTTGAGCGGGATTTTGTGAAATTAGAGGCTGTAAGGAGGACAGGTGGCAATTAAGGGTGTAAGAGGATGACAAGTGGCCTAAGCTTGTTTTGTTTTATTATAATGTATAGATTAGAAGGAAGTAGGTTAAGTTACAATACGAATTTTATAATAAAACGCTTATTTTGTAAATCGATAATAAATAATAGTGCTCAATGTAAGACATGGGTGACACGTGTACAAATCCAAACATAAATCAATATGAAATACAACATATTTAAATAAATCAATTTAAACCATTGTTTTCAACAGGAGCTCGAGTAGCGTCTTCTTGTATGATTTCCGCTTCGTCTTTAACAAGAACTTGAACCGCGTCTTCTTATGCGATCCTTCTTGGCTGCAATAATGAACAAACTGGTGTTGACGGTTGTAGTTAAGGCACATGTTCAACACGTTTCCCTTAAAATCGATTTTGTGTCTCTACCAAAGACGACACATCTGTCTCCGATGGTACAATAGCTAGAACGGTCTGTACTGCTGGAAATAGCCATGCGCCCGAGGTTACACCGGATAAAACTATAATGTTAGAACTTGTAAAAAAAAAATAAGGATACGAAGTTGATGAATCGATTAGAGAATACTTATCTCTCTAAGTACCCAACACATGGGTCTTCAAGTATTTCTTATATTTCAATAACTCTTCATGTATACATGTATTTTTCTTGTATTGTTTCTAGTGTTTTTTAAATGAGGCACATAGCCTTCTAAGTATACAAGAGTTTTGAAAGAGCTAAGAGTCTCAATTAATTATATACTTAAACTCTAATAAAACTCATCAAATGCCATCAGGAAAACTCTACTAAAAAAATTCACGGCATGAAGAGTTTATTATTATTAAATTCAATGAATTTATTTCCGTTCACCACATTCTATTTTTCCTACACTGAATTATATATATATATATAGGAGAAGGATCATTTAGAAACCACCCTTTATTGCGAGAACCGCGAGAACCAATGTGAACATAACCAAAAATACTAAGAAAAAATCTAAAAAACACACAATTCTTTTCAAAATTTTTATACAAAAATCGCTACTTTTCGTTATTGAAAAAATTTTAAAAAAAATGGCTACTAAAAGTAGCGATTTTTGCATAAAAATATTTAAAAAAAATTGTGTGTTTTTTAGATTTTTTAAGATTTTTTTAGGATTTTTGGGGGGTTTAGTTTATAGCATTTAGCGTGTGAGGGGGTTAGGTTTTGGGTGGGGGGGTTAGGTTTTTTTAGGTTTTTGGTGGTGTAGTGGGTTTATTTTGTTGTGTTCACATTGGTTCTCGCATGAACCCCACCATATATATATATAGGGTCAGGATTTAGAGAAAACACTCAAAAGTGTGAGAACGGTGAGAACGCTTATGGGTCGTCCGATCAAACGCGTTGACGTTTTCTTAAATAACATCACTTTTATTACTCTGGTGCGCTTCATTAAGGGTAAAAAAGTCTTTTGACTTCGCCACACAAAACGTCATCTCATGAAAATAAAACGCCAAACATATAGCACACAACATTCTAACTAAAAACGCCACTAGATATAAAACGCCAAACTTAATTATAATAAAATCGCGCCTATAAAAACCGCCAAAAAAATCCAATATATACAACATCTCAGACCTTCAATTAAAAACACACACAAAAACCCCAAACGCCATATTTAATATATATCATTCGTCTTAATTTATTTTCTTCGCTTCTATTTTTTCCCTCTGGTTGTAATATAATTTCACAATTGTAAAACGCCAAGATACCACAAACGCCAAAATGTATATTAAAAATATTAGAACAATGGGCAATCTTGTTTAAAACGCCTTGAAAAAAACGCCATTCAGATAGATTTCCTGACCCCCCTAGGGTTCCAATGACATACGATTTGAAAAACGCCATAAACGCCAAAATGTTAATACAATGAAACCATTAAACGCCATTAATTATTGAATTTGGTTAAGGCCAAAAATAAAACAATATTGTGAAAGCGGAACTGGAAAAGCAGAAGATAAAAGGACAAAAAAGCCCCTCCGCCCTTCTCTATGCCGTGTGATACGTGTTGGTCCAGGATGCGTTCTCACCGTTCTCACACTTTTGAGCGCTTTCTCCTGATCCCGTTTCTATATATATATATATAGGGGAATGATGTATAGAAAACCCGGGAAAACTCAAAGCTCCCGATTTTTTTTTTTTTTTTTGAAAAAAATTACACATGTTATATACATGTTTTTAAGGGTTTTGGGCAAAAAAATAAAAAAAAAACGCCGAGTAGATATTTAAAAAATAATAAACAAGTTTTGGTGTAACATATGTTACATTCGGCTGACATATGTTACCCCAGAAATTTGTTTATTTTTTTTAAATATCCACTCGGCGCTTTTTTGGTTTTTTGCCCAAAACCCTTAAAAACATGTATATAACATGTGTAAATTTGTTTTAAAAAAAATCAGGAGGTTAGAGTTTCCCAAGTTTTCTAAATTATAAGGGTTTTCTATATATATATATATATATATAGAGAGAGAGAGAGAGAGAGAGTGTGGGAGTTGGCTAGAAAGCCTTATTTTCCTAGAAAGTCTAGGAAGCAATCAGAACGTGACATGTGGCATTGAGGAATCTATACTTTCTATAAAAGGAGAAATCCCAATGACATAAGAAAAGCTAAGGTGTCAGCAGGAGAGCATGTCTAACAAGGCTTTTCTTATGTCATTATTACATCATAAACCTGAATATATAAAACACTTTAATTTGATTTCAAACCACTGCATTGTGTATTCAAATGGTCTGGCCCACATTCCAAAGGGCAAACCACTGCCCGTCTACAAGAAAGTAGCAGCAGATGTTTTGAAATTGCGGGTAATTTGAAATTCAAAATGCATGGGGATATGTAATTTTCAATTAATGCATGTCACTCACTCACTTGTGTCAATCATCTTCTTATATAAACGTGTTCTCTTCATTTGTATTTTCAAACCACATTTGTAATGTATCTCTCCCTCAAATCTCTTCTTCTCAATACTCGGCATTTGTTCATAAAGGATAAGAGAAAACTAAAGCTCTCTCTGACCCACTTTCAGAAAAAAAAAATTGGGGATATGTGGTTTGCCTTGATCATGCTATGTGTTTTTGTTTTTGATTTTTACTAAAGTTTTGTTATCTGAGTTATGACTAAATGATGATTGTGAATGATCTGCTGCAGATGATGATGATGATTGTTTTACGGTTGTTTCCAGTATCATTGTTCCAACATCGTTTAAAGTATGTGTTTTTTTCTACTCCAATTTTGAAATTTTGAGTTTTAAATTTTGAAGTGATATACTCTAATTCTCGCTTTATATTTCAGTCTAATCACAGTTGTTTGAAATTCATACAATCTGCAGCGGGTTATTATAGGTTTGTATTAAAAGAAGCATAAGGTTAAATTAAACACAAAGAAAGATTTTTAAATGTACATTTAAAATAATTTTTGCTTATGTCTAAATGATGATTATATATGACTTTGGGCAGATGGTGATGATGTAGAAGCCACAATAGTTCCTACTAAACGCAAGAAAGGATCTGCTACTGCTGTAAGATAAGATTTTATCTTACTTCCGTGGAGTTCATGGCGATTGTCGAAGATATACATTGATGGAGTTTAAAGCTAAAAGCACTAAATTTTAAGCTAAAAGCACTAAATTTTTGTTGTTAAGTTCGTAAATTTCTTGGCGGTGTTGTTAGATTTTAAAGTTTTGTTGTAATTTTAAGCTGAATAAGTATTATCATGTAATTTTTAATATCATCTGATTATTGCAGATCGGTACTTTTGATGTAGAAGTGAAATTGTCTCTGAGTTTAATTAGATTATGTTGATATTGTATCAATTTCTGTTAGTGTATAGAGAACATCTACTCTAAATCATCATCTGCTGATCTAATGGCTGTTTAACTTACTACTGTTGCCAACATCTGTTGTTGCCTAATAGAGCTTTTCGAAGAATTTCCTCCTCTCAATTGCCAACATCTGTTTGACTTGCTACTGTTGGAAACAGGAGAGGCTTTAACAGATGTTCGCAATATCTTTGTATTCCAAATGAATAGATTTTTTATCTGAGTTATGACTAAATGATGATTGCTGATGTGTCAATTTTTTATCTGAGATTTTTTATCTGAGTTAAAATACATTTAATTTCAAACTACTGCTCTATATTTAAATGTCAAAGGTCTGGCCCACATTCAAGAGTGCAAACTAGTGCCCATAGCCAAGAAAGTATAACTTAGCAGATGTTTCCTTTGGAAAACATATACCATAGCAGTGGTTTGAAATTGCAGGTAATTTCAAATTCAAAATGCTTTGGGATATGTACTTTGCAATTAATGAACGTCACTCAATCAGTTCTATCTTATGGCAAAGGCGTCTTATAGGTAAACGAAGAGGTTAATTGTAATTATAATAACGTGTTTAATTTTATATTTTTCCCATGGAAATGCATTAAAAGCCTAACGAGTGTCGCATCATATTCTTTCGTCTGACGATGTATTTAGTCATAACCGCCTTCATTGGGTATATAAAATACATTGGGCAGAGGTTTTGATCATTACCGTTTTCATCCATCTACTCAATCATCTTCAAAAAAGTTTTTGTTTATCAATATCATTACAATTTATTTTACTTTCAAAGACGCATTGGTTCACTGCAAAATGGAAAAATTTGGGTTTCAAGTGATTGTTGACGAGATTTTCACAAGGCTCTCAACAGAAGATATTGGCCGTTTCAAATGTCTTTCCAAGAATTTTTATAGGGAATTGTCAAGTCATGCATTTCAGATGATGCATGCTCTCCGAAGTGGAGATTCAGTACAAAAGAAACTACTATCCTTTAAAGACACGTTAATTGTCGTTGACGACGTAGTTGCTGGTAATTTGGATGTTGTTAGAAGCAAAACCTTAAGTTTTCCTAACAATGTCCACCCTAGCTTCTTACGTATTCTATCGTCATTTAATGGTTTGTTATTAGTTTGCAATGAAGGGAGTTGCTGTGACCTGATTCTTTGGAATCCAACTACCAGGCGCTATAAGGTTTTGTCTGATGACTACTTCATTTACAATCATGATCGAAACTCCAATACTGGTGGAATTTATTTTGATCAGTTCAATGATATGAAAGTGCTGAACATCAGATGTTACCGTAATGTAGCTGCTGCTCGTGTTTACTCACGACGTCGTGAGTCATGGAGAACAATAAATTTTGGTAGCATAAACAATTTAGGTTCAAGTGGTTATTCATGGTCTACAGGAGTTTATGCTGATAAAACCATATATTTTATGGTTTCAAATTATTGGTATCCACTAGGTGAGAGGAACATCGTTGCTTTTGATGTTCTGAGTGAGACTTTCAGAATGCTTCGTTTTCCAGAGAGTATTGTAGTCAATCCTTGCCAAGGGCATTTTTTGACCATCGCAAAGAGGTTGCATTTGATTATTATTGGAAAGTCTGCTGAGCTAACTGCTGATTTGCTCAGATATGAAGAAGAAGGCTGGATGAAGGTGTTTGTTTTCAATAATCCTCGTGTAGTTGATTATGTAGATAGGCGCCGAAGGACTAATATAATTGGAGACAACAAGTGGCTGATAACAAGCATCTGGGGGGGGGGGGAAATGATTGAAGTTGATCTGAGCAACGAACTTCTGAAATACCTCCAACATGTTGACAACTACAATGGTCCGAAAGGAGCTTTATTTATCGAGACTACTGTTTCACCAATTGATTAGGAATTAGTATGTTGTATTTTATTGAATGATGTTTGCTGTTTTGACAATTGTAGTTTTTATATTAAGTAAATGAATATTTATTTAAATTAAGTAAATGAATATTTATGTTTGAGAGTGTAAAAGCTTGTAATATTAGCAAAGGTCTGTTTAAATGATCAAAGCTCTGTTATTGGGAACGGATGTTTGAAAATAAAACAGTGGTTGATACATCTGTTGACTTGGGTCAACTGATGGATGAACTTTGTATGTTGTTTCGCGCATTGATTTGGAATTAGTATGTTGTATTCTATTGATTGTTGTTTGTTGTTTTGAACTTTGTTTATTATATAGTTACCTCTGTTTGACACTTGTAGTTTTTATATAATTAGTTGTGTTAAAATTATTAACCATGTTTGTTATTTAAATTAAGTAAACAAATATTTAGGTTTGAGAGTGTAAAAGCTTGTAATATTGGCAAAGGTATGTTTAAATGATCAAAGCTCTGTTATTGGGAACAGATGTTTGAAAATAAAACAGTGGTTGATACATCTGTTGACTTCAACCACTGTTGACTTTGGTCAACAGATGGATGAAAACAGATGTTTGGACCTACTGTTGAGAAAACTGTGGTTGAAACCGTTGTTTGGTTAAAATGGTGGTTTAAAACCACTGTTGGGTTAAAATAGTGTTTTGTGGAGGTTGAAGGGGATTGAAATAACTGATGGGTTAAAATATTGCTTTTTTTGGAGAAGGAAGATGCATGAATCACTGTTTATATAATGATTGTTGTTAAAGCTCAGTGTTTTAATCCACTGATAGGCTATCCACTGATAGTTATAGTCAGCTACTGTTTTCATTTTCAGCACTGTAATATTGGCCAAGGTATGTTTAAATGATCAAAGTTCTGTTATTGGGAACAGATGTTTGAAAATAAAACAGTGGTTGGTACATCTGTTGACTTTGGTCAACAGATGGATGAAAACAGATGTTTGGAACTACTGTTGAGAAAACTATGGTTGAAACCGCTGTTTGGTTCAAATGGTGGTTTAAAACCACTATTGGGTTAAAATAGTGTTTTGTGGAGGTTGAAGGGGATTGAAATGACTGATGGGTTAAAATATTGTTTTTTTAGAGAAGGAAGATGCTTGAATCACTGTTTATATAATGACTGTTGTTAAAGCTCAGTGTTTTAATCATCTGATTGGCTATCGCTACTGTTTTCATTTTCAGCACTGTAATATTGGCAAAGGTATATTTAAATGATCAAAGCTCTGTTATTGGGAACAAATATTTGAAAATAAAACAGTGGTTGGTACATCTGTTGACTTTGGTAAACAGATGGATGAAAACAGATGTTTGGAACTACTGTTGAGAAAACTGTGGTTGAAACCGCTGTTTGGTTAAAATGGTGGTTTAAAACCAGTGTTGGGTTAAAATAGTGTTTTGTGGAGGTTGAAGGGGATTGAAACGACTGATGGGTTAAAATATTGTTTTTTTGGAGAAGGAACATGCTTGAACCACTGTTTATATAATGAATGTTGTTAAAGGTCAGTGTTTTAATCCACTGATAGGTTATCCACTGATAGTTATAGTCAGTTACTGTTTTCATTTTCAGCACTTTAAACTACTGATATTGATTCATCAGTGGTTTCCTAACAACTGTCATCCATTATTCATCAGATGTTCTCACGTGGACAGTACTTAGCCGTCAGATCTTTTGTAATCGCTGCCACGTCAGCATTCACTTTTCCACCTATAAAACCCTGATCAAAACCCCAAATAGGGTTTTGACTGTTGAGTCGAATTCAAAATTCCTTTCAAAAGCAGTTTTCATCAAATTCTCTCAAATCACTCATCTTCTTCCTTCGTTCTTAACTACCTTTGATTTATCATGGATCTTCCATTCAAAACCCGTCATAACTACGTGTGTACACTTGCAAAAACAAGTCAAAACACAGGTTTTTATTCCGTGATTAATGCACTTTCATCTTCAAAGTACAAAACTTTGTTGACCTGCAATGAAACCATATACCTGGATACCCAATGAGAGTTCTGAAAAAATGCAAAGCTTGAAACTAAGGACAAAAAGACCTTAGCTATTACTTCATCAATAAGGGGAATTCCAGTGGTCATCACACCTCAAACCATTTCAGAGGTTTTTGAAATCAATGATCTTACAGGTAAAAGCTCTTTCCCAAAAACAGAGTACCAATTTGATTTCATTGAGAGAGGGTATGAAGAAGAAATGAAAAAAGATACTTTACAAAAGGGCAGTTTTCCACCTGCTCTTAGGTTTTTATTCCATACCCTTCTCATGTGTGTGTCAAGTAAAACAACAACTTTTAATGAAATACCGTTGAAAATCCAATACCTGGGCTATGCTATCATGGCTAAAGAAAATTTTAACTACTCTCTGGAGATTTTCAATGATATGGTTAAGAATGTTAATAAAAAAATCATTTTTATTGTTTCCAAGGTTTTTAAGTTTTTATCTTCAAAAGAATTTTTCAAAGGATAATGCACATGTGCTTATCCAAGGAAATCCTATTCAAATAAACAGTCTAACTTCTAGATCATTCACAAGGTTGTCAAAACTTTCAAAAACACAAACAAAGGTACCTGAGCAGAATTTAGCAGCAACAACTGCTCATCAGGCCCCTGCTGTTGAGCCCACTGCTCCTGGTGATAAGCACAACCCCTGCTGTGAAACCCACACCAAAAATCACCAAAAAGAAAACTATCCAAAAGCCCCCCAAACCCACCAAAAAGGTGACTCTGGAAGATGAGATCCCAGAGGTAACACCTGTGACAACATAAAAGTCACCTGAAACCACTGCTGCTACTTCCTCACAGCAGATGGAAGAAAGATCTCAACCTGAGCCTAAAACTCCTCCTGCATCCTCTCAAAAGGATCAGGTTGTATCAACAGGGACACCACAATATGAAGGAATGGATTCACTTGAATCTATATTCGACAACCCAGCTCTCGGGGCAAATTCTCTTTCTACCCCTATCTTCACTGCCCAACTCCCACTATCAATGATACCTCTGTTGGATGCACTTGATATTGCCCAGATAAAAATCAGTTCTTCTCAATCACCTGTCAATGAGAATATACCACAAGTGACTGAGTCTGGTGTCTCTATCTCTGCTAACCCACCAATAGTTGAGGAGGCTACACTGCATGAATTACAAGTAATTCCTGTCAGTAGTTCAAGTGGAGCAGCTACTACAGGTGTTGGACCCACTGGTTTACACCTGGACAGTAGTTTCATTAGTGAGACTCCCTTGAAGGCAATTTCTTCTTTGGGAACCATAGTGTCCACTAGTGTGTTTCCATTACACACCGGTGACCTTAAAATGGTAAGCTCTGCTGAAGAAAGAAGTCCCCAGTACCGAGAACAAGGGGCATTAGTGGATGATTTTTGGGAAACTTTTCCTAAGTCAACCACTGATACAACTACCACTGGTGGAAAATCAGATGATCCCATTAACTTGGGTGATGGTTTAAAATACAAAGAATTGACGGAGAGGGTTGATAAACTTGACACATCTGTTGCAGAAATCAAAACTATGCTGCAACAGTTGTTACAAGCTTAAAAGGCTACACCCACTGCTGCACCATCTGCTCCATCCCCTGCTGAGCTATGACATCTGTTTCAACATCTGCTTCACAAACAAAGACAATATGAAAATCAACAGCATGAAGTTCAACTTTAAATGGTCAGAAATGTCATGGAAGCTAGATACAAAGATACTCAAGCAGATATCAAAGCCATTAAAGCTCATCTGCTTCAAACCACTGGCACTGCTCCTCCTTCAATCATCTATGTTGAAAATCCTGATGATGTCAAAAAGTGGGAGAAAACTAAAGGGAAGAAGGGAAAAGAAGATGGTTTATACATGCCACCAGAATGAATATCCAAACTTGTGGTAGAAATCCCAAGGCCAGATGGTTCCAAAAAGGTTGATGAGACTCAAAATGCATTTGCTGCATTAAAGGCAAACATGAAAGAGTCAATGGAAATAAAATGGTCTAAAATGTTTGAGGAGGAGAAGAAAGTTTTGATGGAAAAAGAAGAGCAGGGTACCTCTAAACCTAAAAGAAGACATCCTACCAGAAAAGTAAGCCAACCCAAAACCACACCTTCCAAAACCACCAAACAAACTCCTCTAATCCCCAAAAGTTCCTCTCATCAAACCTCCAAACTAACAGATGTTAAAACACCTGTTGTATCAACAGTTGTTGGTACTTCAGTTGTTTCAGCGGATGTTATCTCAACAACTGCCATCACTGCTACATCAACCCACACTCAATCCACTGCCATACCAAAAACAATGTCACCACCACATAAACTACCTGCCAAAAAGCAGAAAACAACAGTTGACACATCAACTGTTGTAGTGACAATAGTGGTTGAAACACCAGTTGTTTCAACAACTGTTAGTCAGATACCCACTACTTCAATCACTGCCACTCAACCCACAAATACACCACCAACTTCTCCAAAGCACAAAAGAAGAAGGATAACAAACATTGTACTGGAAGATGATACTTCCCCAACTCTAACATCTACACAACCACTGTCCCTTGTCACCATTCCAAACCCTGTTCCATTATCTTCAGTTCAACCCTTCAATCAAAACACTGCCATTGTCTCTGCAGGAGTACAATATCATCTAGATCTTCCAGCAGTCAGGGAGGAAATCAAATCCTTCTACTCTGAAGATGATCCTAAAAAGAGGAAACTCCCATCTGTTCAAGGTTATCATTTGCCAAGAAATATAGAAGAATATCTCAAAATAAAGGCCCAACAAGCAGAGGATATATCTAAAAGAGACACATAGGGAAAGTCTGACAAAGAGATTCAAAGAAATTATCAATACCTGCTCACTAAAGTTAGAACTTTAGAGCAGTTCTCAAAAGTCCTTTGTCAGAAATTATCAGAAAAAGATGATGAAAGCATGAGAAATGACTATCTTGAATACATCATGGCATACAAGAAGTACATGGCAGAAAAGTATCAATACAAAGAATGGACCATCAGTGAACTGCAAGAGGAGACAGGCAGAATTCAAAAGATGATTCAAGACAAGGTAAAGCAAACTCCTCCAGTTTGGGCCAATTACAAGAAAAATGTACCAGAAAGGACCTTGAAACTGAAAATAATGAAAGAAGAGCTGATAACTGCTGATTATGGGTCAATGAACCAGGTTACAAGGTGGACAGAACAAAAGGTGTTAGCTACCTACAAAAGTTTGGAAGAGTTAAGGAAGAGAGATCCCACTGCTCCTAAAAAGCATGATTATCCGGAAGCAGTGGTTTCAGTCAAACAACAAAAATTGCCAATCCGGAGACCCACTGCTCCACATGCTACCATGCTTTATCAAAGAAGGAAACAAAAGCAGATGGATGAATTAACAAAAGAAGACAAGGCTCAAGAAGAATACATCAGCAAAATGTTTTTTCAGACACTTATGGAAGAAAAACAAGACTCAGCATAATCTAAACTTTAAGTTTTTATACTCTAAACTTTAAGTATTTACCGACTGACTTATTTATTTATTTTATTTATAAGTCTATATAAATATAACTATACTCATCATTTATATTTGTTATGCATGGTTTTCTAAGAAACGACCCGTGTTTGCACACGGGTCTTACCGCTAGTTTTAAATAAAAGGGCAATTGTGTAATTTGATATTTTATTTTAATTTTGGAATCTATATCTCATTAACTAACTATGCACAATTTTATGGTAACTGATTCTCCATGATTTGTGAATTACTACAGGACATAAATATCAATCAAATTCTCATTCGTTCCTTTCATAATCTTGATCAACTTTCTTCGTAAATCATATTTTACGTGAGAGATAGTTATGGCTTCAAACACAATTCTTGATTGCGGAGATGATAAATACACTTTTTTCTGTTTACTATTATCTGGTCTGTATCGATTTTTAATTATGTCTCGAAACCACCAGAATGTTCTTGACGTTGTGTTTTAACAGTAAGCAGATTAATACCGTTGTGTTTTAGCATTCATGCTGGTAATGCTGGAGGATTTCTTGACGATGTGTTTTAACAGCAATCATTCATGCTGGTAACGCTGGAGGATTTCTTAACATTGTGTTTTAACAGCAAGCAGTTTAATACAGTTGTGTTTTAGCATTTCATGTTGGTAATGCTGGAGGATTTCTTGACGCTGTGTTTTACCATCCATGCAGGTAATGCTGGAGGATTTCTTGGCATTATGTTTTAACAGCAAGCAGATTAATACAGTTGTGTTTTAGCATTCATGTTAGTAATGTTGGAGGAT
Organism: Helianthus tuberosus; assembly: GCA_030545235.1. Classification (NCBI taxonomy): domain Eukaryota; kingdom Viridiplantae; phylum Streptophyta; class Magnoliopsida; order Asterales; family Asteraceae; genus Helianthus; species Helianthus tuberosus. Next base: position 42,542,646 of record CM060409.1, on the reverse strand, counting down.
TTCTTGACGCTGTGTTTTACCATCCATGTTGGTAATGCTGGAGGATTTCTTGACATTATGTTTTAACAGCAAGCAGATTAATACAGTTATGTTTTAGCATTCATGTTAGTAATGTTAGAGGATTTCTTGACGCTGTGTTTTACCATCCATGTTGGTAATGCTGGAGGATTTCTTGACATTGTGTTTTAATAGCAAGCAGATTAATACAGTTGTGTTTTAGCATTCATGTTGGTAATGCTGGAGGATTTCTTGACGCTGTGTTTTATCATCCATGCTGGTAATGCTGGAGGATTTCTTGACATTGTGTTTTAACAGCCAGCAGTTTAATACCTTTGTGTTTTAGCATTCATGCTGGTAATGCTGGAGGATTTCTTGACGCTGTGTTTTACCATTCATGCTGTTACGATGGGTGACATTTGTCACGATGTGTTTTCTTGATGTTGTGTTTCTTCATGAAGGATAGAAGGAAGAGAGAGAGAGACGAGATAAAGGGAGAGAGAGAGAGAGAAAAAAAATCGCAAGAAATGTGGGATGGTTTATGGAATGACAGTTATTTCCATATTTAAAATAAGCAAAATGACATATCTACCCCTGATTAATTAAATAATCCTATTTTTAAGAAACACATATTACCGAAATGCCACCAAGATGATCTCAACCATTAAACACACCCATTGGATGACCCAGATCGCTTCCTAGACTTTCTAAAAAAAACACACTTTTCGCAGGATCCCCACATATATATATATATATATATATATATATATATATAGGGGATCGCTAGAATGAGAACCACCACGAGTTATGAGAACCACGAGAACCGCGCCCCGCGGGTGGCCGTCGGGGACGAAATTTTTTTTACACCTAGATCCGTATATTTTAGTGGGGGGTTTAAATTTTCGGTTCAAACGGCGCGCCCGAGGGGGTAGTTTTTTACGCCCAAAGGTTGGGTTTTTTTAATTTTTATTTTTTTTTTACCAAACTTTGGGCGTAAAAAACTACCCCCTCGGGCGCGCCGTTTGAACCGAAAATTTAAACCGCCCACTAAAATATACGGATCTAGGTGTAAAAAAAATTTCGTCGCCGACGGCCACCCGCGGGGCGCGGTTCTCGTGGTTCTCATAACTCGTGGTGGTTCTCATTCTAGCGGCTCCCTATATATATATATATATATATATATATATTTGACAAACAACCATAAATAGTAATTTTAAATTTATAATAATATAAAGTTTTTTTTATTATTTATTATTTTAATATTGTGATACTTAATTATTATATTTTCTTTTAACTTTTTAATATATTTTTTTTCTTTTCTTAAACCATATTTCCTATATCATTTATTTTATACTTTTAATAATTAGTTTTTCTTTTATTAAATCATATTTCCTTGTAAGTTAATTTCATATTTTTAGTAACTTACGTTCGTTAATTTTTTCCCTTTGACATTCATGTATATGTTTTGTTAAAAACAAACATGTATTAAGAGTATTTATTTGGTATCATAAAATGGTACACGATGATAAACTGAACCTTATTCTGACAGTTTGGCTTTCTAAACAACATGATTTCTTTTCTAAATAATGTTTGTTTGACCTTATCATTTGCTATGTCTCATCGCAATGCGCAACATCAACAAATCTGGTATATATTAATTCTAACTCCTCATGAATAGTAATGGTAATTAAATAATATGTTATTATATATTAGTTTTTTAATCTGTTTTCTATTATATAATATGAGATACACATATATACGCCGGTATCTAGATTCATTTTTATGGTTTTAGGTTTCGATATTGATGATATTGGTAGGAGTACAACGGTATCTGGATTCATCTTTGTGGTTTCAGGTTTCGATAATATTTCTTTTATACAACTTTGTATGTGTCGATAAATGAATATCAGTACCAGTACGGTAAAGATCTGAACCGATATATCGATATTATTCGAACAACAATGTCAGTACCGATATTTGTTTGTACCAGTACTGTAACAAATCGAAACAATACCCATTGTCTGCTCACGATAATGTTACTGCCGCAACGCTCAAAGAAACACCCTAGTTCGTTATAAAATGTCTTGAAGTCCTAAATACTTTTAAAAAATAACCTAGTGAAAGCTTAAAAGAATTTACAAATTTCAATCTTTCAAAACTATAACTTACAATCCAAAAGTAAGGTTTAAGTTATGTATAAAACATGTCTAAAAGAAAGCTCATAAAAGCAAACAATAAAATACTTGAGCTATGGTATTTGTTCGATTTACCACACTATTCTCTTCTTAAAATATACACCACATAAACATTAGTAAAACATAAACGAATACATAGAAGGCTTAACACTGAAAACCAATCTGAAAAAGTTTTGAAATGAAATACAAACATTTTCTAAAATTCTATTTATGAGCATTATAACCTTGAGTTGGGACATTGTAAGACTACAATGGCTCTAAAGCGAGTTGTTCATTGTAAAATCCAAAGCTATACACTTATATGTATAGAAGTTTATGTATGCATCGTTTTTTATATTTTAGGCATGTTATTTTAAATTTTTTGACATGATATTATATAAAAAATATTAAACATAACAATTTAAGATACAATAAAATATATTCTAGACATGGAAATTAAAACATTCATGCCTAGTTATTTTTATTAAACCAATTATAGCAACCGACTCAAAACCTGATTAAGTTCGTGTTATACTTAAGATATTGTCACACTCCAATTTCTAAATGCTTGATTTCGGTATGATGTGTATAATTCTTTACTAAGAATAGCTAATCTACTAAAACACAATGAAAAAGAAAATACTACAATAAGACGAGCTAAACAAGCCCAATAAAGAGTTGGCTACATAAACCTGGCATGAGACCGCTAATAACTCGTGCATTAATACCGATAGATGCAAAACACAAATTCTACATACATCTAAAAGGGAAGTTAGTCTAATGGAGTTAGGGGGATAAATCTAAATTCTAATAAAAGATTTCAGTTAAGATTGGTACATAGTTCATAATATCATGCGTCTACAATGGATAAATATAAACACTAATCACAGTGATAACCTAACTTGTACGTATATCCCATTACCTCAGCTCGCATTATTTTGTTAAAAAAAATCGATAGAAAAGAGGTTGGGCTCTAATACCACAATTGAAACACTCCAACCCGACTTATAAAATCTTTTGAGTTATATTGAAAAGATACACAATAATAAAAATTGGTATTTAATAAACCAACCTTTAACCAGTTGGTAAATAATAATGCTACCTACAGATTTGGTATATAATAATCCTACGTTTTAACTTGTTGGCTCTGAACGAACTTTTCTTGTTAAAAGTTAACAGAGTTATTGTTTTTGATGATATGGCTCTTTTTTTTTATTATGTGGCTAATGGCTAATGACTAAGCATAGCTGATGTGTTAAAAAGACTACCTCCCCTGTATAAAATCTGACTTTAACTTTATAACCCTAAAATTCTCAATATCATCGAACGGTTCACCTTCATTGCAACTGAGCGATCTTCACCTTCTCTCAGGTAATACTCTCTCCATTAACGAGTTCCATCATTTTCGGTTTCTAAGGTAATTTTGATCATCTCGTTCTATCCTTTTTTAGGGTTTAATGGCAGCTCGTGACCGTATGTGGGTACAACTATAGCATGGAGGTACGTTCAAAAAAAAGGGGAAAAAATTAAGTTATGTAGGAGGGATAATCGACTATTTTGAAGTTGAGATTGATAAAATTTCATACTTTGAGTTAACCGGTTTTGTAATGGATTTCAAATCATATGAAAAAGACGATTTTCAACTGCAATACTTGCCTGTTGGAAAGAAATTGGATAATGGGTTAGTTGTGCTGAAGAACGACAAAGATGTAATGGAAATGTTAAATGGTTTGGGTGGTGACTTCAGCCGTATGCTTTACATTTATGCTGATGGTGGTTCTGTTAAGGCAAATGAAAAGCCCAAAGAAATAGCCCAGATGAGCCCACTAACAAACCCTAGCCCAGATGAGGCCACTACAACTTCTAGACCTACAGGTAAGTTAACCAAATCCTTAGCTAGAAGGGTTGCAGTTGTCACACCTACACCACCTGTAACACCAACAGTAGTGGAAGATGATGTTAGTTCAGAAGCAGATACAGATGATGAGGAGTACAAAGAAGATGATTATGGTTTAGAAGATGATGTTGGTGTAGGAGTGGATGATGGTTTTGAAGATGATGATGCTGGTTTAGAAGATGATGTTGAAGATGATGTTGGTTCTGAAGCAGATACAGATGATGATGAGTACAAAGAATCTGTTGCAACTATTCGAAAAGTAACACAAGAAGATGAGGAATTGAAGAATGAATTACTAAACAAGTTGTTGTATGCACCCGAAGATGATGCCTTGCAAGATCTAACAGTACAAGTTGTTGACCAAGCAAGTGACCACAGTAGTTATGAGGATTCTGAAGGTGAAGTAAACTCCCCAGGTGAAAGTGAAGATGATGATATCCTTGGTAAGAAACACAAGGTAAATGTGCTAGTTGCAACCGAATGTACAGACTGGACTAAGTGGGAGTGGGTGCCTGGGACTAGATTTGCAAGTAGAGAGGCTTTCAAGGCTGCAATTAAGTTGTATGCAGTATCAAATTGTAGAGATCTGAAAATAACTGTCAGTGATAAGAAAAGGCATGGTAGGATAGGTGTGAGTTGCAGCAAAAATTGTCCATTTAGGGTGTATGCTACATCTTATGATAGGAAGGGTTGTTATTTGGTTAGAACTGTTACCAGCACTCATAGTTGTCAGAGAAACATGGCCAAGAATAGACAACTAACATCAGAATTTGTAGCAGACCAGTTTTTGGAAGTGTTTAAAGCTAAACCTCATCTGTCAGCTAAGGAGATTCAAGATGCAGTTAAGGAGAAGTACAAGGTAATTGTTAATAATTGGTTTGCTTATAACACAAAGAGGAGTGCACACAGGAAGTTGCATGGGTCAATGAAAGACCACTACTGTAAGCTGGGTTCTTATCTTGAAGCATTGAGGGTTGCCAACCCAGCATCAACATTTGAACTTCTAACGGTATCACCACAATTTCATGATGATTACACATCAGACACTGAGGTATTTTTCAGGTTATTTGTATGCTTTGATGGGGTGAAGCAAGGTTTTCTAGCTGGATGTAGAAGACTATTGTGTTTAGATGGCTGTTTTCTAAAAACCTTTCTTGGAGGCATGTTATTAGCAGCAATAGGTAGAGATGCTAATGACCAAATGTTCCCTGTTGCATGGGCAGTGGTTGAAGGAGAGAATACACTGAGTTGGACATGGTTTATGAAAGAATTAAAGAAGTGCTTGGATGTAACTGATGATGGTAATGGATGGACTCTAGTATCTGATCAACAAAAGGTATAAAACTAATGTTTCTCTGAATTAGCTTAATGTAACTTATATTTGATGATGTACATGTTCTAATTAGCTTAATGTTTAACAGGGGTTGCTGAATGCTGTTGCATCACAGTGGACAAAGGCTGAACATCGAAATTGTGCCAGGCATATATATGCAAACTGGCACAAGAAACACAAGGGTGATGAATTAAAGGAGGTATTTTAGAAGGCAGTTAGAGCATATTGTGAACCAGACTTCAAGGCTGCTATAGAAGAAATGAAAAAGTTGTCAACCGAAGCAAGTGAAGCATTTATTAAGCAGAACCCAAGGTTCTTCTGTAGATGCTATCTAAGCACTGATATAAAGTCAGATGTGGTGGTAAGCAACATGGCAGAAACATTCAATGAGTTTATCATTAAGTCAAGGTCAAAGCATATCATAAACATGTTAGAAGATATTAGACTTGCAATAATGACAAGGTTGGCTAGGAAGAAAATGTGGATGTTGGCTAAGACTGTGACTGTTTGTCCTAGGGTTCAGCGAAAGCTTGATAAGGAGAAGAATAAGGCTTGGAGGTGTGAAGTGTTCCCATCCAGTGCCACACTGTTTCAGGTGAAGGGATTTGATGATGTGTCTGTGGATATAGAGAACAAGAGTTGTTCATGTAGGAAGTGGGATATGACTGGGTTGCCATGTTACCATATGTGTGCTATTGCTGGTTTCTTGGGTAGGGAGGCTGAGGAATTTGTTCATGAAAGCTATAAAAAGGAGATGTACCTCAAAGCTTATGACTACACATGTAACACCCCGAAAACGGGTTTGGTAATCAAACTCCGTTAATACTAAAAGACGGGTAAAGTACCGTTAGTGGTGAAATTTACCCGGTAAATATTAGGATTTATTTAATTAATCCTAATATTAAATAAAAAGTGAATAAAAGCTTTTAAGGAAATAAAATGGATAAAAGGCCCGGGTTAACGGGACCTAAAATAAACTTAGTCATAAATATTCCCGAACCCGCTAAGTTAACTAGGAATATTAAACCTAGTTAATAAGTGGGAATATTATTGAAAATAGTTAGGTTGTGACCTAATTAATAACTAACCAAACACGAGGGACCAAAGCCGGGTAACTTGAAAATGGAATTATAACTTAAAAAAAAAATAACATAACACACACACTTGATGTGTGTGTGCGTGCGTGAAGTAGTCCAGGAGAAGGAGCAAGAGCTCCAAACCCTAGCTCAAACAATCTCAACAAATTGAAGCTCAAATCAAGACCCAAATCGATGCATGAACACATATAAATGATCACCTAGTCGTGGGGATCATAAGGTATGTCGAATTTCTAACATTCGTGAAGTTGTAAAAATTTGATAATCATCCTAATCGTGAATTAGGTATGGATTAGAGGAGCTATGGCTAAAATTAGTGATGTAGACATGCTTAGGAACTAAACCCTAAGTGAAAATCATACATATGATGCTATGATTTGAATGATTTGATGATTTCCCATATATATGTTAAGTGGGTTTTCATGATAAAATGATGAACACTTGAATTTGAGTGTTTAATTGTGAATTTTGAAAGATAGGATGCAAGACCTAGATGTTGTTTATAAACACTAGACATAGAGATTTGATTCTTGATGTAAATCTTGGTAAAAATAGCTAGTTATGAACTAGTTAGTAAACATGTAGAATTATGCCCGTTAGGTGTTTGTTAAAATGCCTAAATGAGAAGCAAAGTGTTGAAATCCAAGTGAAACGCGTAATTGGCAAGCTTGACTAATTACATGAGATATGAGATAAAACGGATTTTAATCATAATGTTTATTTGCCTTAATCGTGCATATTATATGATTAAAGGTAGTTGACTTTATAAAGTCGAACTAACCTATGATGAAGTCAAATAGAAGTTTCGACATAAAGTCCGTAAGATGAAATAGTCATAATAGTGATGACTAATCTAACCATCTTACGAATTATGATGTTAGTTTGACTCTTGACAAGCTAGACGGAGGCTTGGGGAAAGAAGCGGGTCAAACGGATCGTATACGCGAAAAAGAGCATAATCCGGATACAAGGTAAGTAAAGCTTACACTCTAGTTATTTGATACCTATTGGTTTGATAGGTCGTGAATAGTAAGTCTTGTTTCAAATTATGATGTTCCGACACGGCAAGTGCGGTCCTGAACAAAAGACAATGGTCATAAATCATGTTTAATGGATAAAAAGGAGCTAATGCGGTTAATTAGTCATGAAATGACTAAAAGATAATGAGTTTTTAAATGGTTACCTTATAAGGTAAACCATTGCAAATAATAAGGGTAAAATGGTACTTTGGTCATTTGTGGACAATAACCGTTAAATTGGGGAAAGACACATTATAGCTTGGGTTATAATGGGTCAAAGAAATCAATAGATGATTTACAAGTAGAACGACTATACGGTGTAAACCGAAGTTAGTCATATAGATAAGATGGTAATAAATACCACCTCATAGAGTTTCATGGTCCTTTAGACCAAACGGGTCAAAAGGTGAAATTATCACCCTTTGACAATATCGACTAATAGTTTGTTGAGCTATGTGATCATAGAAATAAATATCGGATGGATATGTACATCGCTATCGCTTAGCGGCTACTAAGGCAAGGTATCAAAACGAATCAATATATTGATTCGAGCCAGGTATGCATAATTGGTCAAATCATCATTAGAACTTGAAGTTCAATGAGGGCTAAACAAGTTAAAATGGACATTGGGTTATCTTTTAAGTAAAACGAATGATTTAAGTTATTGTCATTGTGTTTTAAAAACATGATGGCTATTTAAACAAGATCCTAGTTTAAACAGTGGAATTTTGGTCAATTACGACATGAAAAGTCCTTTGTTGTAAAGAAAGGGTTTAAGATGACCAAAACGCCCTCGTAAGCAAAATCGAGTAAATGAACCTTAAGAGTCGTTTAAAAACAAGTTATATGATCAAGCAAATACTTTGAATAAGTATAGAAAATGAAAAGGGGTAAATCTTGGGTCAAAAGACTCAATATGAGTCTTTGTCGTAAATTAGCAATCCGACGAGAAAAACTCGGATTATATAGATCATCTCATTAAGTTCACCACAAATTTAGTTGTGGTGGAAGATCACATAATAAGTAATGTGGTATAATAACGCTAGAAACGAATGAAAGCGTTTCATGCTCAAAATATGCCTAAATACCCTTAACGGGTCAAATTACGCATATGAGCGTAAACGGGTTTAAGATACGTAAGAAACCCGTGACTTGAACCTAATATGATAGGAATTATTGAAATTATGATTATCGTGAGAATAAGGATCAAACAAACATGTTTTGTTTGATAAAAACATGAACGGGTCAAAATTTGGTAAAAGGGCGATAAGCCGAAGACTTAAAAGTCTGAAATTTTATTATGAAGGTTGTTGGGTTTTAACTCCATTAGATGGAGAATTAAATTACGGACGCGTAGGAAAAAGAATCGGGTAAAACGGATCAATAACGAAGAAGTTATGGCCGTTTCCGTGAAATCAGATCGTGCTGGGAATATGCAGCAACATTCTGCTGAAAAGGGGGCCTAGCGTCACGCGACGCCTCCAAACTCAGAAAAATATTATTTTTTGTCATATTTAACCCCTATACTTGTTTGAACTTCATATTTAACCCCTGTACTTGTTTGAACTTCATATTTAACCCCCTGTGCTTGTTTGAACTACATATTTGACTATCAAAACTAACTTTTAAGTTGGTTTTGATCATAGGTGATTGCCATGAGTGCCCGGATGAAGATCAAGCTCGATGAGGAACCGAACACGATAAAATACAAGCTTCCGCGCGACGTTTCGTTGTACCTTTTAAACGACGAATTCATATACAATGTGTTGTCAAACTTTTAAACTGTAAAAGTTTTAGTAAACCCGTTTTTCTGATGTATATGTAATCTAAATTACATGATTGTTTTCGTAAATAATACGCTAAACCTTGATTTATAAGAACGGGTGTTACAACACAATACCTCCCTTACCATCAGAGAAATACTGGCCTGTAGTTGACCTTCCATTGGACCCCCCACCTGTTAAAATAGGCCCAGGAAGACCAAAGAAGAATAGGAAAAAGGATCCACATGAAAATCCAAAGAAACAAGGGAAGCTGACCAGGCATGGTATGACAATGACTTGCAGTGGTTGTGGGAGCAAGGAACATAACAAAAGGAGATGTCCAGAAAAGGGTAAGGTAGTTAGTGAACCAAAAAGGGCAAGGGGAAGGGGTAGGCCTAGGAAAGATGCGGCTGGTCAGGTCAGTACTCCTGTTGATGTTGCTGGAACAAAAAGAGGAAGGGGTAGGCCAAGGAAAGTAACACCAAGTGAGCATTCTACTCAGCAATCTACTCTGTCCACTCAGCAGCCTAGTCAAGGAGTTGTTCACCTTGCATGATATGAATGTTTTGGATGTTTTTGTTGGTTGAATGTTTTGGATGTTTTTGTTGGTTGAATGCCTCCTTTAATTTCAGTTTGTACTGTTTTAAACCAATGGATGTTTGTAATGTTAACAGACTTTTGGATGTTTAATGGAATGGTATTCAATGTTTTGGATGTTTAATGTACATTTGGTCAATATGGTCATATAGCATACATTTGGTCGATTAACATGTACATTTGGTCATATAGCATTCAAGTTGTAAATTAACCTGTACATTTGCTCATATACCATCACCATTCAATACATTTCAAAAGACAATTCATTAACCTGTACATTTGGTCATAACCATTACCATTCAAAAGACATTACATAACCATTACATTTCAAAAGACAATTCATAACCTAATTGTGATACACTTCAATGACCAAAGATGCATTTAAAACAAACAAACAACAGAACTAATACTATCACATAAGGGCTAGCAGGGCATTTTGACACTTTCAACTTGTGCTTCAGTTTTTTGTTTTCTTCTTCCAACATCAACTTCTCCATTTCCAAATTTGAAAGCTTCATCTCCAATGCTTCATTCTTTTGGATTATGTGCCTGTTTGTTTGACCGATGTTCACCCCACATGATAGTGTTTCATCCACCTGTTCTTTCCAGATGAAAAATTTACAATCCTCTCTCTACGAGGATTAATAATGTTGTCAGTTGCTAGAATTGAAAAATTGAAGAAGAATTACTAAACTTACAGGCCAAAGTGGACATCCATAAAACTCATGTCCTGGTCTTGTACTACGATGCCCTGCAACCCTCCTGACAGCGAGCCGGTAATGATGGCAGTACACATTGCCTTCCAAATCAACACTAAAAATCCTAGGTTTATGCGATTGAGATGTGTTTGAAGAAGATGAAGAAGACATCTTTCAATCTGGTGTTCTAGGGTTTATGCGATCGTCGAAGAAGAAGGTGATTTATAAGGGTTGGGGTTAAAATGGTAATTTCAAGACTAGGTAGTCTTTTTAACACATCAGCTATGCTTAGTCATCAGCCATTAGCCACATAATAAAAAAAAAGAGCCACATCATCAAAAACAATAACTCTGTTAACTTTTAACAAGAAAAGTTCGTTCAGAGCCAACAAGTTAAAACGTAGGATTATTATATACCAAATCTGTAGGTAGCATTATTATTTACCAACCGGTTAAAGGTTGGTTTATTAAATACCAATTTTCCTAAAAATAAAGTTATTTATATATGATATTATATATAATGTAATACGCAATTTCAATCGTATGATAAATATATATTTATGTATTACATATTTTTCAACATTCAACATGTGTAATGCACGAGCTATTATGATATTTCAGTGTTACTAATTAAAATAAATCGATTTTTATGATAGATTTAATTTACTCGTATGAATTGTCGTATGGTAATTAAAAACATCAGTTGTTTGAAGTTTTGTTTTACAGATTATATAAGTATATTATTTTTATTGTATAACACGGTGTAATATATGAATTTATAATCTAGTGTTAAAATAAAATCTTAAAAAGAATATGGGTGTTAACGTGAAAAAAAAAATGTTATGCACGAGATATAATTTTGGTAGACTCAAGGATCTATTAATATGATTAACTATATATATTCTATATTTTTTTATAAATAAAATAAAACACATAAGCGACACATGTCATATATCAGAGGCGATTTCTTTTTGGTTTTCTGTCTCTCTCTCTCCTACTTAATTACAGTGGCGGACTCAGGGATTTTTTTGTTGGGGGTGCGAAATATTTTTTAAAAATTTAGGTCCCTAGCTATATAAAAAAACCGGTTCATAGCGGGTCGGGTCATGTAAGACAAAAAAAATTAAACAAAAATTTATATAATCATCAAAAACACGTCAAATGTCATTACAAACGTATTTAAAATTATGCCCTACAGGTTTTCATTTTTTGAAATCTATCCAAAACATCATCTATAGATACTAAACACTCCATAAGTTCATTACATTCTTACTCATGGTTACTATCACATTTAAATCGCTCCATAAGTTCATAAAATAACACTAAACACTTAAAATAATAAACAATCATAATCAACCATAATCCATAATTTTTAATTTTATTTTCAAACATCCAGGCCCTAGTATTAAATGTCGATTACTTGTAACTAATAATTTAAACAAACAAAGCTATAAATAAAACAACAAAATCATTTAACTACAAGTCAAGAACAACCGAAAAAATATCAAAAAAACATAAAACGATCAAACCCTTATACGTCTATATTTTCTCCTAATCATCACATAAAACAAAAACAAAAATTGATAAAGAAACCATACTAGTTCTATATCGGAATTCTGGCGTACTATGGGTCGGTCTCGTTGGAATTTTGGTTTTTCCAGCAAAAAAAGTCGTCCGGGAGTGAGCAGTGGCGTCAAGTCGTTGGGAGTTTTTTTGGGGCGGGATTTGGAGTTGGAATTGGAGTAGGTGGATGGGTTTGGGTTATTTTATTTAGTTCAAATTTCTTTGGGTTGGGTTTGGGTTTGGATTAATAAAAATAGATTGTAGATTGGGCTTTGATTAGGTTAAGTAATTAAGTTAATAAGTGATTAAAAAATAATTATATAAATTATGTTATATACTTATATATAAAATAATAATCAGTGTTTGATTTTTTTTTATAATTCTATAATATGTTTTCTAAGTGATACGGTTGAAAATTTTCAAGGGGTGCGAATGAAAATTTTCAAGGGGTGCGGTCGAAATTTCTGACAAAAAATAACACTAAAATTTATCTTTTTCATGGGGAGTGCCCGCCTACCCTCAGCTTGGGGTAGGCACGCCCTTGCTTAATTATATATACCTATTTTTTAATTAAAAATAGTTATTATGTATAACTACATGAATTTAATATGAAAATAATCATTTTGAATAAAACTATATTTTTTACTTAAAAGTTTCAGTAAGTTGAAAATTATGTTGGTTAAAATATTAAAAAACAAAGAATAATGATGATAATTGGTTTTATGAGTGATTTCTAATATTTTTAAATATTTAATGTGGTTGGATGATAAGAATAATAAAAATACAATATGTTAAATAATAAAAAATAGGTGGTATTAAAAAAACAAAGAATGCCCAGTTAAACAAAATAATGTTTAAAAAATTAACTTAAAAAAAATCTAATTGTTATATCAATGTTCATTATCTTTAAATACATATTTTGATGATTGTATATGTTAACAAGCTTAACATTACAAAATTTATAACCATCACATCAATTCTCATTAAATACATATATCCTGAAGAGTGTATATATTAACAAATTACATTATATCTTTATTCAATTAATATAATACAGGGGTTTATTCAACCGTCCAATGCATATGTTTTTTTAATACATAAATTACTTATTATATAACATTACATGTATTAGCTTGTGTAATACACGTGATTGTAACATAGTAATCTATAATAAGATTGTATGATACTTGAATTGAGCTATTCTACAGAGTCTTCTAAATCTAATAATGATACAAAGAAACAATGGATCATAAAATATAACACAATATCAAGCAAAATATAATAAATGTCGAGCAATATAACAAAATGTAGAGGAAAAAAGACACAATGATGAAAATAAAAAAAAACACAATGTCAAATAAAATGACACAATGATTTGAAACAAAAATTCTAAAATCTATAAGCTAAAAATTCAAAAGCAAAATATTAAAATCTAAGATTGTAGAGTTCGACGTGACGGTTCCAATGCCACTAAAATGAGTTCAATCAGAGTTCGTTTGATACAATTCTTACGACTTCATAGTTTTAGAAGACTATGTATCTGAACCTTTTCCTATCAATTTTTATGCATTTTAATTTAATTACACTATTAATATAACTTCATTTTATTTTTTCCTAGTGCGTTATACATTAATGATCATGTAGAACAATTTCACATACATAGTCTTGAGATACATGAACATTAGGTATTACTTTTAAACACATAAGCCTAAAATATATCTAATACTAATAAAAGAATACTTCTAATGCCATATGATATTTTCATCTTTAATTCATTTATAATATATAATAATTAATATATAATTCTAATTTATGATAGTTCATTAATAATATATAATAATTAATACTATTTCTAATTTATGATTAAAAAAATATATAAGTGATCTATAATATTTAAAATTATGATTTTAGTACTTATTAAAATAAAATAATTTATAGTACAAAAGAAAAAAAAAACAATACTGTTATCCATATATGAGATTATCTATAAAATTAATATATGAGTTTTTCTAACATATAAATAAAAACTAAAAAATAGTAACTAACCAGAGGACTATCTCGCAACAAGACTAAAAATTTATTGAACTCGGTTTTAAAATGATAGACGGAGAGAACTTAACGTTTTGAAGTTTTATTGATGAGATAATATTAAGATTTGTAGCTACATTGATTTACGATGTATATTCAATTTAATAGAGCTAAGAAATATATTAATTTCATTTTATACCCATTTGTGACATAGTCAATTAATCTTTAATAATGAAAATGTTTTATTCAACATATATAAACCTTTAACTTATATCACAACTTTACAAATACTATTTATTAATTAAATTCACATAACAATTATTAGTAAGAATAACACATCTAATTTATATCATACCAATAAAATTGGCCTTTTTACAAATAAAGAGAAAAAGAACAACTTATATAATGAATTTTGTAAACAAAATTGAGGTCTTAGAGATTTATTTTAATCAAAGTTATATTTAAAAGATACACTATGATAAAAATTATTATTATTATTTATACATTGTTATATGTAACGTAATATATAATTTCATTCATATTAATAATATATAAATTTTTTTATTACATGTTTTTCAGTATTCAACCTTTGAAATACACGACTATTATGGTATTTTTAGTATTACTAATTAAGATGGGCCAGTTTTTGTGATAAATTCAAGTTAGTTGTGTGAACCATTATATGGTAATATAAATTCGTATATATAAAGTTTCATTACTAATTACTAATTAACATATATCGTTAGTAATATAAAGTTTTTTTAAAGATTATATAACTATATTATTTATATTGTACAAACGCGTGTAATACACGGCTCTATAAACTAGTTCATTATATACATACACATAATAACATGCAACGTGAATAACATTCATACATGATCTATGCATATATAACAATACATAGAAGAATCTATATCCGAAATGATATCAAATATCACATTAGCTTAAGTAAATATCAAGGAAAAAAAGTTTCACATATAAGTAAAAGTATACATGCAATTCAATAAATGAGTAACTTTTTTTTAATAAGATAGTAATAAATTATTTAAAATAGAGACGATTAAAGACTAATGGTAGGTAGATGAGCAACAAGTTGCGCCGCTATCCCCTTCTGAATAGCAAACCCTACCTTGCTAAACACAAAATTATGCCCCTTAACATGCGTGGTATTACTGCTTACCACCTGTTGAACCCATTTGAGGAACCGCACTGCGTCTGGGGCGAGAGCGCTAAAGGTATCGAAAGCGAACGAGACGAACATGTGCTGATTCTAATTGCAAGCCTTTTCGTGCTTAGCTACTTTGCCCGACTTTGCCTTGGTTATCGCCTGACCCGCCACAAACCCGTGGTCCCTTAGTCCAACCGGGGGGGGGGGGGGGGCACGCCTGTCAAATCAACACACACGTGTTTCCCTCATTCCCATCCAAAAACAAGAATGTCAGCGGGCCGTAGGGTAGATCTCCCTTCTAATGGATCGGTCAAGAAGTTCACCGGAGCTTCCTTTTTTGCCGAGATCCCTACCCGCTTAAGGACATCATAAAGCACATATCGAACTATATCATGTTGAAATTTAAAGCCGGTAATTCTTTTCAATGGACTGCATGCTCCCCAAAAGAATCCAAGCAACACTTCTGACATACAGGACACAGGTCATCAATGGACTGCATGCTCCCCAAAAGAATCCAAGCAACATATCCGACATTTTTTTTGCAATGGACTGCATGAGTAACTTATTTATAGTATAACGTATTAAATCGAAAAAAATAACGATTTTAATGAACAACTAATTTAAAAATATACTTGATTTTTAATGTCCCATGCTCAATAAAATAAAAGAAAGAACTCTTCAATTTATTGATGTTTCATGAGTCATGACTTGTTATAGTTGTAGAAACATGGTTGTTGACATGGTTCATTGTGCTTTGTGCTAACAAGAACCTATTGACTAAGCAAAATTATTAGTTTTCTGTTTTTTTTTTAATTTAATTTTTTTTTTTTTTTCAAAAAGAGTTAATTACTGTTTTCGTCCATGTGGTTTGTCAAAAATCACTATTTCAGTCCATTAGTTTAAAAATTGCGATTTCAGTCCCTGTGGTTTCACTTTCGTAACCATTTCAGTCCATGTGGTTTCACTTTCGTAACTATTTCAATCCATTTATTCAGTTAGTAAAGGGACTGAAATGGTTACGAGGTGGACTGAAATGGTTACGAAAGTGAAACCACAGGGACTGAAATCACAATTTTTAAACTAATGGACTAAAATAGTGATTTTTGACAAACCACAGAGACGAAATCAGTAATTAACTTTTTCAAAAGCAAGTTGCTAGGGGAATTGAAAATATAATATATAAATAGTTTAATACACTCATGAATTATTCAAATTTTTGTTACTTATATTATCAAACAAAAAGAAAATATATATATATTTTCTTACAAAAGTTGGACTTTTTACGATCCTCTACCTATATATATATATATAGAGACATGGCACTAATGTAATATTATGTTATTCAATGACCAATATCCTAACTAATTTCTTTTATATTATACTCAAGAGTTGCTAATTATCACTTTCCTCAAGGTGCTTCCATCATCTTCACTCCACTTTCTGTTTCAGTTGTAATTCTACTGTCTGATTCAAATTCAAACCCAAATGACTCCTCTCACTCATTCACCAATCTTATGTTAGTGTATTTCATGATCTCCAAACCCAACTTTCTTGTTTTTTTTTTACAGTTAGTTCTCAATCATGCTTATCTGACTAATTATATGTTCTTCCCTGCAGAAACCTGTGCTAAAGATTTCATTTTTATGGTGTTTCAAGAGGTGGGTCACTCTCTTTTTCTGTCTTTAGTGTCTTCTTATGCTTGACTGATGATCTTTACTTGTTTATATGACTTTTTCTTACACTTAGTTTTTAGAGTTAGGGTTTTCTTGATCATGATGGGTTTGCAGAGTAAAGTTGTTTAGGGTTTCATACCCAGATCAAATTTTCAAGAAAAATTGAAAATTTAAATAGGGACTTCCTAATAAAAATTGAAAATTTGAGATGGGGTTTTATAAAATGGTAAAATTTTATTTATTTTTACCCTAAATTGCAAATTAGGGTCAAAATTCCCAAGAACATAAAAATTGAGATGGGTTCTTATAAAAAGGCATATATAATTTTTTTTTTAATTTTACCCTCAATTTCAACTTGGGGACATTGGAAAATTGTGAATGAAACTGTGTGTGTGTGTGTGGGGGGGGGGGGGGGGGGGGGGGGTTGGTATTGACTAAACTAATTTTCCAGTTTGTTTGATCTTGACTTCCAAATTATTCTATGCTTCATATGAAGCTTCCTCCTTTTGTGCAGATTGTTGAAGTTAAGATTTCTGCAACTGAGACTTGAACTCTGTTTTTCTGCACAGGCATCACGAAACGATGTCAAACGCGTGGTATTATCAATCAATGCAAGAATTTGAGGTTGTTTGTAAACCCCAGTTTCAAACTTTAGACAATGTTACCCATGGAAACAACTTGTTCATCAAACCCGAGCTGTATTGCACCCTCGATTCTTCTTCGGGTAGTGGTAGCTGTACCCTTGATTCTCCGGTGACTGAATCATCTGTCACCGATGACTTGAATGATTTTAGGCATAAGTTGAGGCAATTGGAGACCGTAATGCTTTCGGATTTGTATGAGGATCCTGAAAATAATGGGAAGTTGTCGGTTGGTAATGGCGTTGTCGACTTTCCCGATATAGAAATCTGGAAAGAAATGGTGGAAGGTGTTCCAAAACGCGACTTGAAAGACGTTCTAATCGCATGTGCAAATGCAGTTTCAGTTAACGATTATGCAACGTCACAGCTTTTAATATCTGAGCTGCAGCAAATGGTATCGGTTTCTGGAGAACCGATACAACGGCTCGGGGCTTACATGCTGGAGGGTCTTGTGGCTCGGCTCTCGAATTCTGGAAGCTCGATATGCTCGCCCGCGAGCCACGAGCTTCTTTCGTACACCAACATCTTGTACAAGGTTTGCCCGTATTTCAAATTCGGTTACATGTCAGCGAACGGTGCGATTGCTGAAGCTATGAAGGATGAAAACCGAGTCCACATCATTGATTTCCAGATCGGTCAAGGAAGTCAGTGGGTTCCGTTAATCCAAGCGTTCGCAGCCCGACGTGGCGGGCCGCCTCATATACGTATAACGGCCTTCGATGACTCCACGTCAGCACAAACGCGTGGAGGCGGGCTGAATATCGTAGGTCAAAGACTATGCAGACTTGCAAGATCTTTCAACCTACCATTCGAATTCCATCCGGTCTCGGTTTCTGTTTCTGAAGCCGGGCTCCAACACTTCCGACTCCGGACCGGGGAAGCTCTAGCGGTTAACTTCGCCTTCGTGTTGCACGGCTTGGCAGACGAGAGTGTGAGCACCGAAAACCATCGGGACCGTATCTTACGCCTCGTGAAGAGTATGAAACCGAAAGTGGTAACATTAGTCGAGCAAGAATCAAACACAAACACCGCTGCATTCTATCCTCGGTTTCTCGAAGCTCTTGACTACTACAATGCAATGTTTGAGTCGATGGATGTCAGTCTTCCGCGCGAGAGCAAGGAGAGGATAAACGTCGAACAACATTGTCTAGCGAAAGGTGTTGTGAACATAATCGCGTGTGAAGGGGATGAACGGGTTGAACGACATGAGCTCGTGGGGAAATGGAAGTTACGATTTATGATGGCCGGGTTTAGCCCTTACCCGTTGAGTTCGTTGGTTAACGGGACAATAAAGACGCTGATGAAGAAGTATAGCGAGCGGTATCGGGTCGAAGAACGAGATGGAACACTGTATCTGGGGTGGATGAACAGAGATCTGGTTGCTTCTTGTGCATGGAATTGAAATAAATGGATGTTACTTTAACTTAACATTTGTTCATCTTCGTTTGAGTTTTGATCAAAGAATCTAAATCAGAATCTATTGGAAAATGTTGTTTTTTTTCCTTTTGTTTCTTAATTTGGTCATGTAATTAGAAGTTCAAATCTTATGGCTTAGAATGTTTTTTTTTTTTTTTTTTTTTGGGAGTGTTAAATGATCTATCCTAGGGGGTGCATAAGAGTTTTTTCCCAAACTAGTGTTAGGGGAAAAAATATTTACCAAATTAGTGTTCCTTGAAAACTATTTACCAACATAGTGTTTCTTATTTATTTTATATTTTCTTTTTTTTTTGTTTTTGTTTTTAACCTACATATTATACTTTTTACACACATATATATTTTTATTTTTAAGTAATCGATTATCTATTTATATATATATATATTTCTATTTTTCCATCGATCCAATATTTTTCTTTTATTTCTTTGTTTCTTTTTTCAATCAACGCATTATACTTTTTTTTTTACCAATAATTTTTTTTCTTTTTCAATCCACATTAGCTCTGTACAAAAAGAGAACAATCAATAAACCGTTTGTTACTAGTTTTATGATAAGTTCGTTTACGTTCATTCATTTAATAAATGGATGAACATGAACACGTTTTTTTTTACATGAACACATGTTTTGTTTGCTCATTTGCATTCGTTCATTTATGTTTATTTACATTCATCTATGTCGTTCATTTAGAACAAATAGAAACAAACGAGTAGGAACAGGCGTTATCATTAATTTCATGTCCATTCATTCTCGATTCATTGTTGTTTCTCTCATTTCAGTTTTTTTTTTAGATTCGAAGGCATTAATATAATTTTTAAAATCTTTTTGTATTTCTTTTACGGATCATGATAAGGAAAAACAAATATTTATACATAATATTTATACGTTAATCATATACTTTAATAATTGAGTGGACAATGAAAAGGAATCAAAACAAAAATTCTAGAAAATGTCTCAAACTAGTATCCCCTGAAAAAACATACAACACTTGTTTAATTTATTTTAAAACCCCAAACCTGAAAAACTAACACTACGTTCTCAGTTGTGTTAAAGATATTGTTTTTATTTTGGCTAAGATGGATGTACAGTTTGGATTAATTCTGAATTATTGCTAAGAAATCAATATTGGATCAATTGACTAAATACATAAGAAAGTTTAATACCTGGATAAAAGTATTGTTAAGAGATTAATACTGGATCGATTGACTAAAACCATAAGAAAGTTTAATATATGAATAGATCAATAGAAAACAAGTTAACTGAACAGGAAAAATAAAAAATACGGCTAATACATTGGGTTTAAAATAAAAGGAAAATATACAAAATAAATGAGAAACACCATTTTGGTAAATAGTTTTGAAGGAACACTATTTTGGTAAATAGTTTTTCCACCAACACTAGTTTGAGAAAAAACTCGGTGCATAACTGCATATAGGGATGTCCCTTCCATCTAGGGTGGCATAGTAGAGGTGCTCCCCCAACAGGTGTCAAGTCGTATATCGTATGGGTGTAAATTGTGTCAGTTTGACAGGTTAAATAGGTAAATTCGAACATGACTCCTATATTTATTCATGTTAAAGATATTAACCCAACTTGTATAGTAATATACGGGTGGTGTTTGTGTCGGTTATGAGTCAACCCGGTTAATACAACTAAAAACTTACCAATTGGTGGTGGTCTATTGGCAAAGATAAAGGCTTTTAAATACCTGGTTTGAAAAGAGAGGGTCTTGGGTTTAAGTCTCACAGACGACAAGAATTAAAAAGAAATTTGCGGTTTAACAAATACAACTAAAAGCTTCAGCTCAAATGAACCTTTAATTTGTGACTGGTGTCTTTTTTATTGTTTTTCTTTCTTGTTTCGCATTCCTAAATTTAAAAAGAAAACTTGATTTTAGATATTTAACTCGAGATTAAAGAAACCAGAATGAAACAATTTGAGATTACGAATGAGAATGCATAGTCATAGAAAAAATTAAAAGATTAAAATATCAAACTTTAAACATTAACACCCATTAAAAAAAAAACTCATCTAGCTCTAAATATGGACTTTTAAAAAAATCCTTAAATTAAAACGAGTTAACAGGTGAACCCGTTTATTCAAAGGGTGTTGTGTTCTACTTAACCCGTTTATAAACCGCTCCGTGTTCGGGTTAACTTGTTGGATAAACAGGTTATATTGTCTGACTCAAAACTTGATTATTTTCATATCGTGTTCATCTCATGTTTCAAGTTGTATAAAAAACTGTTCCCTTATTATCAGGGGCGGACCTACCTCTTTGGTAGGGGTAACCCCCGCTACCCCTTGGTCGTAAAAAATTTGGAAAAATTAGTGTAAATTTTGGAAAAATTTGACCTTTTTTCGATTTCGTTACGGCTTATTTATAACACGTTACCCCTTGGTCGGAATCCTAGATCCGCCACTGCTTATTATATGAATCGTATATTGAGTTATCCATAAGTAGATTAGAAATGTGTCACACCCCAATTTCCTAACACTTGGCTTCGGTATGATTTGTATAATTGTTTACTAGAAGTTCAAATCTAAAAATATTGTTTAGTAGACGATCCACATGTATTTTTTTCACATGTCTATTTTTTTTTTCACATTTAAGGGTTCAATTTTTTAGAGGTGGTCCTCCCATTGACGGACGGTATATAGATCATAAATTTAGTGGTCCATCGCTAGATTAGAGGTGCCACATATAAAACCTATGCTAGATCATATAATAATAATGTTTAAAATTCAATTTCAGTTGGACCATTTTGTGGGAATAATGTCCAAATCCAAGAGTCACATTGCATGGGACACACAAGTATACCTTATACATTTTAAAACAAGTAAAACATGTCCGGGACACATATACGCTTTTTTTTTCATTTATATCTTGTGGTGGTTAAGAAACATGACAAGAAAATCATAAACATTGAACTAGCCGTTGTGCCTATCATGCAAAATAATAATATTTTCATCTTACCTTTTTTTTTCTTTTATCTTCCGTCTTTAATCTTTATATTTCTATATTTTTGGAAACTATGTGAGCCGTGAGGGATATTGATTAGACGGTTAGAGGAAAATCCACAACATAAAGAGTCCTTACAGTCGATGACTGTCGTCGCTTGAACGTTAGTTAGGCAGGTACTTCATGTGTATCGCTCGTGGTTGCATGGGGTGGGGTTTATTCATTAATATTTCTTTCTTTAGATTTCTTAGGTTTTTTCTTTAATCTTTTAGGCTCCTATCATGGTTGCCAAATTTCAAAGCTTACTATATCCAACTAAGCGAAAGAGCACATAAGCAGTCCATCGTCGTTGTTTGGACATTGACTCAACAAGTACTTCACGCCTGTGACTCATTCCCGTGTCTCGAATCTTCACCACTTTGCGACTTGCAAGCAAGTATTTCAATTTTTCCTAATGGTTCTGTAGTGATTATGATTAACCATACTTCGGAATTCAGATAAAAGATCAACATATCAAAAGACATTCTTCTGACCCAATTAAGCAATAAATAGCAAAAGATGTTGGTAAAGGATATGCCAATAAAGAAGAGAGAACTATTTTTTTTTTTTGGCTAAATTACATGTTGGGATGGTTCAACACAAACCTTGTTAAAATACACTGACATAGAAGGATATCATCACTTGGTTAAAAAAACATTAGTATAAAGAATGACAAAACAAATTACTTTTTATACATACTTATTTTGATAATTATTTTTTTAATCGTTTCTAACTATTCTAAATTATGTAACCACCCATTTTGGCAACTATTTAGTTTCTTAACTCTATCTAAAATATTACTTCTTTACACCATAATTTACAGTATATCCCATAATAAAACTTTGATTACCAAATAGATCTACAAAGATATAACTACTAAAAACTGAAAATAAAGTATGTTATTATTCTATTCAATTAAAATATACATCTTATTGGGAATTGTGGAATGTGAAAGCTTCTTTCTTGCCTTCTTGGTATGTTTATCAAAGCATCAAATGGGTGGATCCCAAGAAAGACAAACAACAAAAAGCACAATAAGAGTTGACCACAAAAGATAAAACCAATACAACCCCACTAGCGACTACAAAGTGTTCTTGGTCGCTTTCACAAGTCAATGGTAGGATGCAATGAGCTGCCACAACCATAATGTTCAAACACTTAAAACTAAACCAAATCAAATATAAATACCTGTTCATGATATCTGTAACTCATCCAAATAACCCAATCTTAATCTGCAAATCATAAAGATTTATAGGAGGTTTATAACAACACTATGTGACTATCATTATGACCTAACATTAGAATAACAGGATAAAGTAAACAACTCTGCCACTCGCACTCATGTAGCACTAACATGAAGAACCATTTCCATACCACTAGACTCTTGTTGAGGTCTTGAACCATCATTTCCAACAGATGTTGGGCCAGTCCCGGTCCCCGTCCCTGAGACGTTTTGAGTGACGGTTCGACCACCAGCTGGCATATCATGATCATGTCGCCCTTCATAAGTTGTAATCACCACTTTTTCATCATGAGATGCCCGTTCTACGTGCTTTTTAGCAGGGCAACCAGCACTTGTACAACGGTAATAACTCCTGCATTAAAAACGATACATTAACATAAAGTTGTCTACTTATGTATAAGAACTTTAATCATGTTACCTTGGATTAGGATTGCCTTTAACTAACTTCTGCCCATATTTGCGCCACCTATAGCCATCATTTACAATATCAACTACACTTGTTGTCTGAACGACAACTCGCGGCTCACAGTTTATCTTAGTTGAAATACCGTCATTCATGCTAGAAGTCTCTCTCTTCCTGCAATGCAGAAACCAGAAAGATGAATATTTCCGAATTTTAAACGTATGACATAGTTAAGTAGCGTTTTAACTTACTGTCTTTTTGAGTCTGATGACAAATCATTATTTATCTCACTCTTAGTTTCGTTTTCCTTAACAGCAGCTTCCACATCATTCTCACTTTCAGGAACCACCCCACGCTGATGATCATTAGTTGTTGCAGGGAGCACAGATGAATCGTCTTCACATAACGAAAGGGTCAATATTATATTAACATATAATGAAACTGAAAATGAAGAGTAAAATGCCATTTTGGTCCCTGAGGTTTGGCCATTTTTGCGACTTTCGTCTTCTCCGTTAAGTCAGGGTTTTTTTGGTCTTTTTACCAACTTGTTTTTGTTTTTTGTTTAGTAAGGGTATTTTGAATATATGTACATTACGCTAAATGTTTGTACATAAAGTGAAAAAATCTGAATTTCCCCTTTAAGTTAACAAAAAAGACAGAAATACTCCCGACTTAACAGAGAAAAATGGATGGAGTTAACGAGCTGGATGAAAATGGCATGATTTCAAACCTTTTGGATCCAGATACCGAAAAACAAACCTTTGGATGAAAGTCGCAAAACTTGCTAAACCTCAGGGACAAAAATAACCTTTGGACGAAAGTCGCAAAACTTGCCAAACCTCAGGGACAAAAATGGCATTTTACTCTAAAATTAATTAGGTACCTTCAGAAGGCTTGTCAGATGGTATTGATTGAACCGGAAGAACAATAGCTGCGCCTTTAACAAGTGTATGTGGAGGCTTAGGGTGTTCATGCTTCCATAAGTAATTTATTTCCGTAATAATCCCATCATTAGAACGTTCCACTTGTTTTCTTGCCGGGCAATTCCCGAATGTACATTTGTAATAGCTTCTGACAAACGTATTCCCTTTTACAAGCTTTTGACCGTATTTTCTCCAGTTATATCCGTCACCAGTAGGTTTTTCAGGTAGTTTTGAGACCATGCCAGCTTGATAAGAGTGTGCGAATTGAGCAACCGTAACATTGTCAGCATTACGTCTTAGTGGTAATTTATCAAGCCCTTTCTCTGGCCTTAACGGCACAATATTATTCTTATCATCAGGTTCTGACGCAGGAGTTTGCTGTGAACTGTCGGTGAGTGTGGTTTCTTCTTTAACAGATTCTGATCTAGCACTTTCGGTATGAAGGGTAGGTTTGTCATTTTGAGCGTCTAACTCTTTGTTAGGTAGTACGGTTGTCGAACTTCCTTCTTGGTTAGAACTATCATGAGACTCCTTAACTTTTGTCGACTCGGATTTTGTTTCTTGATTAGACGGGTCTCCACTGTTGGAGTCGTTGGTCAACTCTACACTGTCGGATGACTTGTCCATTATTGTGATATCAATAACATCTTGGTTGCATTCTGATTCGACTTCGTTGGTATCACCACACGACTCTGTTTTAGATGATAGATAGATGTTTATTTTGTTATGATATCATCACAATTGTTTAATATAATCGAGACATGAAGAACTGAGTGTTCCTAAGGCTTAAAACACTAGTAATTTTGTGAGACTTCCAGTGAATGGAGGAAATTTTATTGCTATATTGGCCTAAAAACTTCACTGTTGTTATTTTATTGTATTTACACTTCTTTTAGTAAGGTTTGCTTATTCCTATCCAAGACTGAACTTTGAGGAGTTGCTAATAGTATTTTGCCTCATAGTTTAAAAAAAAAATTAGTTTAGGTGGTGAGGTACTGTAAATCAATATTATTTATCTTGTTTAAATAAACAGCTTCAATTGTTGAGCAGCGCGACTAGTGTGATGTGAGGCATAATTACTCAAAATGACCAAGAGCTAATGTTTCAAAAATATACCTGACAATCTCATGGAAATATTCTCTAGTTGGATATAAGCATCGTATAACTTAGCTTTTGGGCATATTGATTAACAAGGCTTCACAGACATCTAGCCCTCGGTTTCAGTGTTTCACATAAATACTGTTTTAAACCTAAAATATGCAAGTCCTTCTACGGCTTCGACAATTGGAACCACAAGACAAACACGAACTTGTAAAGTGCAAGCGGCTAATTTAGCTAGCTATTAATTTTAAACAAGGAAATTCATTTAAACATCACTTAAAATATTTTCAAGGGTTCCCATACAATTAACAAAAGCGTAATATTTCCTAATTACCATCTCTTCTAAGTTCTAAATGCACCGTATCTTCCTACCATTTGTTTCCCGATGAAAGAAGCAACTTCTCAAAACGAGAACTTACCAAATTTCTCGGTCAAAACAACACAACAACCGCAAACATCAAAGTTTCCTGTCGCCAAAATGATCATACTAAACAAATAACCCTAAATACTTATCCCAATTGCAAAACATCAGTCCGAATTTCCTAAACCCCTAAATATCACTAATCCAAGTAAACTTCTAAATTCTACTCAATCCTGTGACACAGAATCATTCACTTCAAACTCTCAATTACTATTCTCCACTAAAACTAACAAACTAGTCAAAATTAGAAACTGGATATAAAACCTTGAAAAGTCAAACCTATTTACAGTCAACTACATCAAATTGAATCACAAAACTGCGGAGTTAAACACTAATTTGAGTGAATCACTGGTCAATCAGAGCTGAAAATGATCATAATTAAGTAAAACAATAAGTAAGGTGTAAAAGCGTAAGTAAAACCCTAGAATTATACCGTTTGGGTTGAATTGAAGGTGCCGGAGTGAAAATCGGAGGCGTTGATCAGCGGTGAGCTGTGTATGGATACCGGAAAAGTGTAGAATTGAGCAGAGGTAACGAGTTTAGGAAAAGGGAGAACGATCGATCGAAGAAGAAGAAGAAGAGAGAAATGGTAATCGGATGTGGTGGAGTGTAGGGAAGAATCTTATGTGTTTGGTTGGTAGTTAGATATGTTACATATATTACCCTTTCATTAATACAATTTAACACTATTGTTCCTCAATTTTGTTTTTATGCAACTATTTTCTACTTTTTATTAACATTCGTCACTAATTAAGGTCCTGTTATTTTATAGCTAAGGTATTTATTATATAATTTAAGCATTGGTTATTTTCTTTATCGTAGGTCTATTTGTTTGGAAATTACGCTTCATCCTAGTAAAAATTAACATATGGGGCACAGGGCCTCCATAATCTATGGAGCGGCCCTGATTTAATTGATTATATTGTCGATGGTCAAACCGCCTGAATACCCATACCTTGGCTCCTTTCACCTTTGTAAAGGCTGAGTGTGTAGCAGTCGGATATATAAAGTCGACACTCCTTCAAACCAAGATCGGTTTGCACTTCGACATAACCCTCAAGCAGCATATCAATTCGCCACCATTCCGTTGGTCCATCGTACTTTCCTGTTAGTTTGATTTTTCCAGCCACCGTTAGTTAAACATCTTGAGTAGTATCAGCATCGTCGACTTATCAAGAAGATATGACAAAACTCGCTTTCCGGTGAAACTTTGATCAGCTTCTAGGTTACTCCTTGATCAGCTTCTGCTGAGTAGTAGCTTTGTTTGGGTTAGATTTTAAAGATATGATTGGTTTGTAAGCATGTTAAAATGGGGTGGCGGTGACAACATTGTTTATGATGGTGGGAGTGACAACTACAATTTTGGCGATTGTGGTGTGGGTGGCGGTTGTTGAGACCATGAAGGCGGCGGTTACTAAGGGAGTGAGAGATGGCAATTCAGTTCACTGATAAACTTGAATTATTTCCACTTACAATGATACATCCAAGTTCAACTCAACTCATACTCATGTATATTACTGCCAAAACCCACACGTACTTGAATGGACGCAAATACCCATCTGGCCATCTCCCTTTGTATTATATTTCGAGATGGAAAATTCTATACTAATGCGAATTTAGCTTCATGAGATACAAATCATTCCATGAAATAAAGAAAGCATCTAATTGATATCTAACAACCATGCCTTCATATCATGTAAAATAAGAATATGCAGGCATTTCTACTTGGCTCCACAAATTAAAAGGTCCACCGTCGTTTTAACACGAGATTTCTTTCAAACTCGAGCATGGTGGACCTGTTAGCTCAAGGGTGGCAATTTCCCTCACCACTTCAGCTTTGTCAGATTCAAACTGTTCATCGGCTGCAAAAAGAGTACGACTTAAGCATCTTGTTACACTAAGAAACCATGCCAATCTTTTTTGTACCTTTTTCAAAACTAAAATCGCTAAAAAACCGAATGAGCTTGCTTCTGTTTGCAACTAGCACTTTCACAATCTCTTGAGGCTTTCTCTGGTTAGCGGCAAAAAGCTAGTCCAAAGGAAAAGAGAACCCATTACATGAAACGTGAATCCAAGTAGCATTAATGAATAACAATATCCATTATTACCTTGAACACGTGGAAAGCTTCTAACTGTATGGTCTTGTTTGAATCCTGGAGGATGAGAACGGTCAATAGCCATCGTGAAAAATATAAGAATGAAACATTAATGAATAATAAATACCCTAAGAAGATTCATGACAATTCTCAAGTTGTCCAAAGAGCACACGTATCGAACCATCACTGAGGTGTTTGAACGATCCAATAACATTGCTCTCAACAGCTGAGACGATTTGTAGACTCTCAGTCAATCACACTAATAAATTATATGAGAAGATCATAAAAACATATACTGACCCTGACAGCATTCCTTCTAGTGATGTAGTTCGAAGATTCCAGCAATGAGTTGTATTCCCGGAAGAACTACACCAAAGAAAGATTATTTACAAATATAAAAACCAAGTGTCTATATCTATAATCTATAATTACAGATAAAAGAGTGGTCAACATTAAACATGAGTTCGAGATGTAGTTTCTGGTGGGTCAGCTACTCACCCAATCATAATTTTCGGAAAGATATTCAGCAACAGTTGACTTATGCCTGGTCAATAGCTCCTGAAACGTGGATGAAAAAACACTCACCATGATATCCGTAACATAAAGCTATAACTGGGAAGGGGTTCATCATACTTAACTGTAAATGTTGCTGCTGCATCTGATGCTATATCAAAGCTTGAATCTTGTATATACCTGAAGAACAGTTTAATGTGATCTGACTCCAGAATATATCTGTGAAACAAGACAGAAGTTAGCTTAAAAAATTATAGCCAGATCAAAGATAACGGAACTACTTTTTGTTAAAGATGCTTACTTTGCAGCTACTTGATGACGAATACAGTCTCTTAAAATAGCACCATATGATATAGCAAGCTCCGAGTTTTCACAGCTGAAAATTGAATACATTTAGACACCAGATAACGAGAAAAATTATACATTCTGCAACAGAGAGCTCACCCAGGTAGCAGCATAGCCAGAACGGCAGTATTGGACTCCAAATATTCAGAGGCAAGATATCGTCCATTCACTCGTTGCCTCTGCAAATTTGCAATCACATGCGTGACATCTTGACGTGTCTGCACGATACCAAACTCATAGCTTTTACAGCATGAAAAAGAAAACAGAGATAAAATAAGAATCGAACAAGATAAGACACATCCCAATATCACATCCCCTTGTTCCTGCAACTAAAAGATAGTTCATGATACATACCCCAGGGTCCAAATGAGGAAGAGATGCTATTAGCATGTAACATGTGTCTTCTTTGAAGAACTCCTGTGTCAACTTTACACAAGCCTCTTCTGCTGGTTCTAACCTTTCGTCTCCATAAAGTACCGTCCTCATTTCAAGAATAACTTTTCTTAGTTCACATACCTACACCACAAGATTAAAATTCGTTACAAAAGCCCTAAAAATTAACAATAAAATCAGAACTGAGAATAGTGAATTTCATATTTTGGGAACGGTTCTCTTCAGAACTACAACTACTGCGAGAACCAATCTAAATCATTCACCTATAATAAAAAAAATGTATAAATGTAAAACATTAAACAATTTCTCTATCTCATTAATTAATTTTCATCCACTTTCTCATCTCTCGGTTACTTGTAACACGTTTTTTACGTATGTGTAGCTCAGAGAATCTGTAGTAAACATACACATATGTACATGCTTCTAATATAAGAACACACATACATTTCTAGCCAAATTCATAACAAATGCATGATTTACACACATCAATCATCCAGGACTGTGCCTACCTATAAATACCACATGTTTCATCAAATAGATCTGGACACTAGCATGACATAATACAAATGGATTAATTCTAATGATTCAAGCATATAACACAATACACAGCCTTATCGGTACCGTAGAAATACAGTTGGATTAAAATTTAACCTTTTCGAGGCGTTTGGTTGTACGAATGGCGGAATTAGGGGCGGCGTACGGCAGGAGATGACGGAGGTGACGGACGAGATCCGCAGGTGTGCGAGGCTTAGATTTGAAAAGCCCCTTCATTGGTGCGGAGAAACAGGTTAGGAGTTTGGGGCGATTAGGGTTTTGAAAGTGAAAATCGATGAAAGGATGGTGTGATCGATTGATAGGAACATTGATTGACGCATGTGAATTGAGATTAAAGGATAAATTGGGGATTTGTGAGTGAATTTAGGGTTTGGATATCATATGGATGAATTGATAACAATATTTAGGTGTGAATGATCGAGGAGGTTGATGAAGGTGGGAGAAACGTAACTGCCTGTTATTTATTCTCCAAAATTAGCGGGAAGCTCACCTCTGCATGATAAAAAAAATATATATATTTTAAAAATGATCATTTTCGAGTATCAGTGGCGGATCTAAGAACTTTTTTCACTGGGTTCCTTTTGATAGATTCTCACTATTTTTTTTCCAAATCATACGAGGTTCTCACTAATTTTTCCTAAACCGAATGGGTTCCTGGGAACCCATAAAAGTGGCCTAGACCCACTCATGTTCGGTATAATTATGTGTTTGTAAATATGTCATATCAAATTGTATAATTATAAACATTAAATTATGTAATCTCAATTTGCATATCTACTTTACATTCGTTTATCAACTTTAAAAGTCATCTTGAAAGATCGGCTATTGTTTTATCTACGATGACCAATTGTATATAAACTATAAAGTTGTCTCAGCTAAAATAGTTAATATTTCATCAAGTGTATGAGTTTGACGACAAATGGGTGAGTCGCGAGCATTTACAAAGGTTGGTATTTCACTAATGTATTTTTTTAAACGGCTTAAATTACTACACCCATCTTTGGCGGGCTCGACCACTAATGAATATGAAGACCATAAACTTCATCATCAAATCTATACATAAGATGTTGGGTCCCAATTTACCATAAATTGCGTAAATAAAATAAATTTATTTTGTGAAGTTGGTAATCATGCAGTTAAACTGATTCTAGTATTTCAAAACATATTCCTATCTTAATTAGGTAAGTGTTTGGCTATTACACTTTAAGAAGAACCATTTAGTGAGAAATATTCATAAACAGCCTAAAAACCCAATAAATTAAATCAAATAAAAATTTACAAAATAATAAAGTTCTTTTAAATAGATTCTACAAAGCTCAAAATACAATGTGACTTAGAAATTTTGTCTAATATGATAATAAATTACATGTACACCTTGTTGCATACTATGAATATACGAATATTTGGCTTTGCATGCTAGCTTTGATTCGTATTTGCTCGAACTGAATACACTTTCAACTGATACTTAATTCAAGTAGTTATTATGTATGCTTCGAGGTTGTTAAAAAAAATCCTTTTTCTACAGATGAAGGGAAGTATCCACATCAGTTTTGTCGTGAACACGCGATGCGCTAACTGTTGCTGAATCTATGGACCAGAAGTCTCTGAAAGGCGTAGTCTTTGATGGCTGGTGTTCTGTTTTCTTTCCATATAAATCAAGCCCAAGAGATAGAGAATCTTGAAAAGATGATCTTGCGGTCATAGCTGGCTTGTGATGGATCATTTCAGGGTGCGCCAAAAAGTTTCTTGATCGCTCATAGCGCTTGGTTTGACTCATTGTTTCCGATTCAGAAAACAGCTTTAACAACTTCATATCTTCTCTCCGCTCTCGCATTTTCTCCAGTTCTCTGAATCTTTCTTGCAGCAGAGCAATGGACGAAGAAGACGCACCACCAACCGCCATTAGATCACCATGTTTCCGTCCCATGGAATGAAGGGCCATCATTAATTTAAAATTAAGGGTATGATCAAAATTTTGTTTTTGACTATGAGAATGAGATGGATCAACTGTTTGTGTGACTTTTTATATGTAGCATTAGTTTGTTTGATACTGATATTTTGGTCTGTCAGCCACCCGGCGTTGATTCCGGGCGGTGTGGGATCAGAAACAGTAGCACAGGATCCAAGGGGAAAATGTCAAGAAGATAATAATATATAGAGTGAGTTGGTATATATGGAGGCAAAGGGACTTTTGAATGTGCAAAAAGTTGCAAGAAAAAGTCCAAATGGAAGGGGGCTTAGCATTTGGAAGGGTGTTTATGAAAGAATATAAGGTTAGGTTTGATGTTTGGTTAGCTTTTGACCTTTTTAGTCCTTTAAACATGGTTAAATGTCACCATCTCCCCTAAAACATGCATTTGGTTTGACCACACTTTCATTTAGCAAGTTGATATGATCAATAATCAATTGATCATCTATGGTTGAAGATAAGTACAATGGCTAAGGTGACAAAAGTTGAGTGGGTGTCCAAGCCGAATCCTGAAAAGAAGGTAATCGAAACGTTTAGTCGTTTATCATGTCCTTTTATTCTATCGTAAGTTCGCTCGTCCGTATGTACTTGTAAATGTACCATGTATTTAAAATTTAAATCCTTAGTGTGCTTGATATATTGATATAGTATAGATGTACCCATATCATATACCTTTTGAAATTAAAAATGATGTACCTATTACATGCTGAATCATGATTAAATATGTAAGTGTATACCATTAAATAAATCAATGGATCACTGCAGTATAATTAGTTATATGATGCTTTGTATGAAGATTGAAGACATGTCTACTATACATGATTAAATATTTAAGTGTCTTTGTGCGGGTTTATAACGAATGGATGTTTGATTGAAGTTCTCATAATACCGAATACATTTAGCTATTATATCTATCTAACATAGTTTATCTAGTTCAAGCTTGCTCGATGCGTATTTTGAGGCAGACCGTAAAATGTAGGTATACAACATGTTAACATGAGTAATTATATACATCAAACACTAAATGACTGAAAACAAAATTTGATCAGCATATGGAACTGAGAAAGATACATGGTCCAGCCATGCTAAGTCTGGTGAGCTCCAGCGAAATCTGACCCGTTCAAACACATTCAAAGCTGAACAACGAATCGAAAAGCTAAAAAAACTCGAACACAACAAACACACGATCGATGCAGTTCTTTTCTTCATAAACAACAGAGCATATGTCCCCTCATATAACCTGTGTTGTATTCTTAACACTCTTAAGGTTAAGTGATATATATATTGTTTTAAAGCGTACCAAAAAACAGAACATAAATGCAATTACTAGTTAAGGATGACAATGAGCATACCTGCATTGGCTTCTTTATCAATCTATACACCTCAGCCATTTCGACCCGAACCCGATTCAAGATTTCAAGAATTATAATACGTCTCTTATAAAAATAGATAACATTGATGTTCTTGAGATCCATGAACTTCATTTTATATATAACAGCGCTTACAAGCTTTAAATGTAACAATACAATCTTTCATCTCTGCGTATACTTAAGATACTACAGATCTTCCACTTCCACAACAACAAACAAAAACAGCTAGATAGATAGATAGATAGAACTCACAAGATGATGGTATATTTGAACATATAAGGGATGTTATGTTTCTTCAGGTAA
Source organism: Helianthus tuberosus (assembly GCA_030545235.1). Taxonomy (NCBI): domain Eukaryota; kingdom Viridiplantae; phylum Streptophyta; class Magnoliopsida; order Asterales; family Asteraceae; genus Helianthus; species Helianthus tuberosus. The sequence continues at coordinate 42,508,928 of CM060409.1, read as the reverse complement.
GAGAGAAAAACAAACAAAACGAAAGAAAGAAAGATGTACTCGCATACACGCAAAGAGGAGATTCTTTCATAAGCAGATAGATAGAATGTACCAAAACATCCAATACCTTGATCTACATTTGCTGTAGTGTAAAGAACACCCACAGTTGATCAAGATTCTATCTTCAATGAAACAACACGCGATTGCCTATTACGCTTTGCCACCCTCACAAAGACTGCAGATAACCAAGAGGGCGCCCATCGCGGCCGCCTAACTTTTTGTTCCCCCTTTAAGCAAGCCACTGGAGAAACAAACAAAATCATCCACTCACCATCAACAAAACCAAATAAATAAATAGATAAATACTGTGCAACTAAAAGAGGGACAAGCATAACCTTTGATTATCCTAAGTTCCTTGCAGAGTGTAATAAAGTCTCCCCATTTCATATGGCAGCGACGAATAAAGCGAAGTATTTGCTCAGTTGTAAACACAGACATACCTTCAAGATACTCTCCATTAACACCATTTTCTTTGAACACTTGCTGATACCCACCAAGATTTATCTTTACTAACCAAAGCCCAACATCCTCCCTCACCCAACAAAAAAAACCCACATAACATAATCAAGTCAGTCAACCTAAACCTTAGTGTACAATCACTAACAAGTAGATCAATTTGTGTTATTGTTTTGCACATAAGTTGTTGAATTCAACTATTCAAGAACATACCCATCAAAGATAACAACATCTGTTGAAGATTAATAATAATAATAATAATAATAATGAAGAAAGTATACCTCAACTGTCCAGATGAAGAAATCGAGTGGCTCTGGTGGTCGGTTCTTGTTCATCTTCCTTAAATGAAACCCTAAAAGAAGATGAAGATCAACATAACTATGAGAAAACCAAAGAATTAGAAGAAAAAGGAAAAGTTTACGTGTGGAAAGGGGCAAGTAGGTTCGTGAATCGTGATTTACGGCATTTGAAAACGGTGGGGTGTGTGTGTGTGTGTGCGAGAGCTCAGAGTTGTGTGTGTTTGACTTATTATTGTGTGTTGAATGTTGTTGACTCTTGAGGCACTAGCAGCAGTTGAATTTTATTTCAGTCTCCTTCACGGGAGGACTTCGTAACGTGCTTCACACGCGCGTTACAGGATTACATAGTGTGTACTACTGTAGCACAGACCATAGTGTTTTACAGTTTGATTTTTGCACCCTTTGCACATTTTTAGTGAAAATGCTATCTATGTTCGATGACTCGATCCAAGTTGATATACACATCCTATTCTCTTGTTAAACCAATTTGGGGTTCTCTGGTTGGATTAGTGTGTTAGAAGTATAACACAAGATCATACACCTTAACTTTCGTTGGTATTTATCTAATATGGTCTAGTTTTTGTGATTATCATAATCGGTGCATGGTTATTAGTAGTGCATGTATGCACTTGTTGGAACTAATCTTGTCGTAACTCAAAAGTTGGAGGATCCTAAATGGTTTAGTTTATTTTAGGTGGAAGATTTATTATTTTGTGAAAAAGTCAAAATTTTCTCTCCGTAAATACGTACGTACAACTTTTTTGGGCTTCTCAACGTTTCACCGGAAAAGCTACTGGCCAGCAAACTTTTTCTACTCTTTGCAGGTTCCATCGGCATCTACTGCCACCAGTAACCCACACCAAGTAACTCCGACACTCGATCTCAATTCGCGGTAACTCCGACCCTTACCGTCAAACATTATATTTAGGTCGTTATATCTGTTGCACCTTGAAACCACATTTAGCTAGTTAGTATTATCAAGTTTATTTGTGTTTGAGTGACCGTTGTCGTGCCTGTGCGTGTATACTTATTTGATAGCATGATTGTGTGCTTGTTTGTTTTAGTTGTCATAATAGACAGCAGGAATCATGATTGTTCCTTGAGACCGTGTTCAAGGAGGAGGGGTGCGGGTAAGGCGAATGGAAGGGGGTTTAGTTTGCGTTTAGCTTCTTGGAATGTCGGAACCTTAAACGGTAGGTTATTAGAGGGAGTAGATGTAGTTAAAAGGCGTAGGATACATATAGTGTGTCTGCAAGAGACTAAATGGAACAGGCATAGACAAGTTATGGTATTCGGGGTCGGATGGAGCAAAGAATGGGGTGGGTTTTTTTGGAACGACGACTTTCTTTTATAAGGCTATCCCACTCCCCAAATTGGAAAGCCTCGTTGCCCCACTCAGGCCAGACTATATTGTCTTAACCGGGCCCATGCTGGCTTCAGAGTTTGGCTTGAGCGTTTCCCCGGGAAACCATACCGCCCGCTGCCACTTGACAGTCCTTGTGCCACCACAAGAGCAGAACTCTCTGGTGTAACACATAGTGGGACGAAAGCCCGGGTGGGCTCAAGATAGAGCCTACACCTCTGCAAGGAGGTTAGGCTCTAGCTATCATTGCCTTATCCACCAAAGTGACACAAGTGGGGATAGAACTTGGGTCTCCATTGGAGAACCCAAGTCCCCCTACCACTAGGCCACATGGGGTGGGTTTCTTAGTAGCTATAGAACTGCAAAATAATGTCGTTGAGGTGATAAGACACAATGATGGAACAATGGTGTTAATGTTAGTACTAGGGGTGGAGGTAGTGTTGGTAGTTTGCGCATACGCACCACAAGTTGGTTTCGGGGAGCCTGAGAGAAGGTTTTTTGGGATTGTCTAGACATAGTAGTAAGGACCATACCTATGGGAGAAAGAATTTGCATAGGAGGCGATTTTAACGGCCACATTGGTAAGGATAATGATGGCTTTCAGTTGGTCCATGGGGGTTTTGGTTTTGGGGATAGAAATTAACCTGGTAGAGATCTTCTAGAATTTGTGGTGTCCCACGACCTAGGTATTATAAATTATTTCTTTAAGAAGAGAGAATCACAGTTGATTAATATTAGCAGCGGGGGACGTCATACACAGATCGACTATCTACTGATGAGGAGAAGAGATCGTCGATGGTGGAAGGACTGCAAGGTTATACCAGGGGAGACATCAGTCACTCAGCATCGTTTATTAGTAGCAGATATAGCCATGCGAGAAAAGTTGACTGAAGGGTAGAGGAAATCGAAACCTAGGATCCAATGGGGAAATTTGAAAGGTGACAAGATTACAGTGATCAGATATAAGGTCATTTCGATGACATCGGCTTCACCGATTGGGGGACACAAACCGAATGTGGGAAGATATGGCAACCAACATTATTCATGTGGCGAAGGAAACTCTAGGGGTCACAACAGGTAAGGAAAGTGGACATAAGGTGTCCTAGTGGTGGAGTGAAGATGTGCAAACCAAAATAAGGGATGAACAACAAAGTTTTAGGGATATGTTGAGGTGCACAGACGAGGTGGAGCGAGTGGGATTGAGGGAGAGGTACAAAAGGGATAACATGGAGGCCAAGAAGGCAGTAACAGAGGCAAAGAACATAACCTATAAGCGGGTGTATGAGCGCTTGGAAACAAAGGAGGGGGAACATGATATGTTCAAGATTTCAAAGGCTATGGAGCGTAGGAGGTAGGACCTAGGAGTAGTAAAGTTCATAAAAGGAGATGATGGAAGGGTTTTAGTCGAGGAACATATAACAACCCTCCTAAATTTTTTTGACACCCTAAAAATAATTAGAATGTCCCAATATGTCCTAAAATACACCCCGAATACGAAAACGGGCCCCGAATACCTTTATTTCTATTAAAATTAAATAAAAACAAAAATAATGGGTCTCTGGAGGGCAGCGTAAGATCACCCCTTGGTCTACGCGGGGCGCGACAGCCCGTCTACGAGGCCTCACCCGGAGCCGACAAGTGGCACAATCGTGTCGAGGCTAAAGGTGATGACCAGTCATAGCTAGGCCCTACAAGCCTAGGTCGCGGGCCGCGTAAGCCCCCGCTTAATCTTACGCGGGGCGCGAGGGACTCGAAATCAGCTCCTATAAATTGGGAGGTCAGGCCTTCAGTTCCAGTCGCTCATTCTCTTTCTTTCTCTCGAAATTATGCATAGATAAAGTGATTTTCGGGCATAATACCCCCCTAAATAACGAAGTTCTGCTCCGTTGTAAGTACCATAACCCCGGTTACGTATTAGATACGTTGCCCGATTGATCCAGGGTTCCGTAACGGCTGTCGAGGTTCTGCCCAATGTAGTCGTTGGAATGCCGTCTCGAGGAGGGTATTACTAATGTAAATATTGGGTTATTATACTAACGCGTGTGCATTTGTGTATTTAATAGATAATCACCAGAAAATTCTTAAGGAAAACCCTAAGACAACAATGTGAGTAATCTCCTTTTTGCAAACTGTTTTTACAAAACCTCATTTAATTAATAATATATTAAACAGTGATTGAGTATTTGTATTCTACAATTATCGTCGGTATGTTGGGGTTTTGTATACAAAATTTATTACTACATTGTGAGTAGTAACATGACCACAAGTCGGGTTGACAGTACCGTGGGTGGTAATTAAATTAGATGGAAACAAATGTAATTGCGCGACCGCCCTCAATACTTTACAATGGCTTTACTTAACTTGATTAAACTGGGATTCACCCACCAGTATTTCCCACTGACAAAATGTTTTTAAACGCGTTTCAGGTAACAAAATGTGAAAGCCAAATAGAAGCCAGCTGGACAGCACTGAAGGCTTGGAAAAGTGGCTATAACGTTACCTAAAATAAAGAAATGTTTTATTTAAATAAAATAGGGTTTATCCCTATGAAAATGTGTGTACGTAAAACTTGGGATTTTCCCACGTATTAAATATTATGAAAGTGAGGTATTTTACTCTGATAAAATATTTCCTAACTACGATCATGATGTAATTTCCGCTGCCAAAATGATAAAAATCTGGATACCACCGAAACTGGCCGCGGCCGCCCGTTCCCGGGTTGTTAGGGGACGGGGGTTGCGACAGAAGGTGGTATCAGAGCTAAGCCACTGATTCAGCCACAGAAGTGCTCTGCTGACACCAAGATATTATTCAAATTGTTAGGAAATTAATTACTGAAATACGTGCATATCAATATTTTAATGTTATGTGTTATTTGACTATTTGTTAGTTTATAGTATGAGCGATAAAGGACCCTCCGATGCCTATCGTCAGTTGTCCGGCTCACCTAAGAGCGAAGGCATCTCTTCAAAGCCTGCCCTCTCAGGGTATTCAACTGACAATGAAGATGTGATATTCGTGTTTAAGGCTCAGTCTGAAGAGCCATTCCATCCTAAAAAGAGAGGATGGTTCAGTAGGGGAGCACATGAGCGTAGGAAGAGGATGAAAAAGTTACAACAACAGCGAGTGTTAGCAGCCGCTAAGAGAGAAACAGATGCTCACACCCAAGACATGCTCAATAGGAGTTTAGCAAAATTCCATATTTTAGCAACCACAACTGCCGACCCAAACCTGGAGCAACTCATAGCCCCTCAACCATTACCCTTGTTTCCCACACAGCCAATGGAAATTGAAGTCAACCCAGAAAACCAAATCCCAGCACCAGCCTTTGATCCCACTAAGATACCTAGAATACCAACACCCAATCCCTTAGACCCAGACTATGACCCGTGGTTTGATGATCATAGGGATTATCAGCAACGCTACCACATATCAGAAGAACCCATGCCAAACCTAGCTGCTTACCCAGGTCTGGACCCTCTAGATCCCTATTATGATAATGATGAATGCATTAGGGAAATCCTAGAGAATCCATATCCCCAGGAAGAACCCATGCCATAGTACCCAGATCCAGTACCAGCACCTGCACCCCCAATGAGTGCAGAGAATATGCAAGAACTCTGAACCTTCGGTGAGGAGATTTTAGAAAATATTGACAGGATGAGGCAGATCAGAGAACGACTCGTCTGGAAGTACGACGAGCGTAATATGGAGTTCTGAATGAACCCATATTAGTAATGGTGATAGTAATAATATATATATATATATATATATATATATAATGATAATATATCTATCGTAGTATAGACCACCTTGTGGTTAGTGATGCATATTAGTATTGTAATTTTAAATTCTAGTTTGTATTAGATGCATAATATATAAGAAAGAGTAAGTCGCAATGCTCGACGCTTTTGATCAACATGTGTGTTGTGTGATTGTTTGCCTTAAATATTATATTGTAATATTAATAATTGGCAAATGTTTAAAATTCAGATGGACAACGAAGTGAACCAGGAAAACTAGAATAACGATAACCAGAGTAACAATAACCAGAATAACGATAACCAGAGTAACAATAACCCGAACAACAACAATAATGGAAACCAAGTGGATAACAGTGCCATCCAACACATACTGGCACAAGGGATAATAGATGCAATGCCATATATTATCAAAACGGTTAAGGAAGCAGATAATAAAAGTAAACGTGATAGTAAACGACCCACTGAACCTGAACACAGCGTAAACAATGGACCCCTACTTCAAATGTCCATTCCCAAAAGAAGAAGAACCATGTCTTATGGTTGTTCTTATAAAGAATTATGGTCTTGTAAACCAATGGAATTCTCGGGCAATGAAGGGGCCGTTGCAGCTCTACGCTGGATGGAAAAGACTGAAGCAGTCCTAAAAATAAGCAAGTGTGCGGAAGAGGATAAGATAATGTTTGCTTCCAATCTATTTAAGAATGCAGCACTAGAATGGTGGAATACTATCCTCCAGTCTAGGGGAAGTGACAGGGTTTACAATCTGGAATGGGAGGAATTTAAGAACATGGTGGAAAGGAAATTCTGCCCTCCCAATGAAAAGGAACAGATAGCAAATAAGTTCCTAAACCTTAGGATGACTGGGGTAGATAGTAAGGGTTATACTACATTTTTCTTCGAATATGCTAGAATAGTGCCAACCCTTGCATCACCAGAACCAATATTAATCTCCCGTTATATCTGGGGATTAATTAGTGAAATTAGGCATGTAGTCAAGGCAGCTAGACCTCAAACCATAGAAGAAGCTATAGAACTAGTAAACACCTTGACTGATGAATTAGTACGAACACGAGAGGGGGATCAGAGGAGAAACCTAGCTCAAAGGCTTACCCAAGAGTTTCGTTATGGAAATTCTAACCTTGGGAAAAATGTAGGTTCTACCTCTGCACCTTACTGTAAAGCCTGCAAGAAGAAGCATTCAGGAAGATGCCCCACTTATTGCAATTTCTGCAAGTTAACCGGGACACAAGGAAGAAGATTGCAGGAAGAAACCAAATAATGGAATGTGCTTCAACTGTGGAAAAAAAGGTCACATCAAGCCAAATTGTCCAAAACTAGCTCCAGCTCCGAACACCAAGAATACTAAAAATGCTAGAGCATTTGTTCTGACCGCAGAAGAAGCAAAGATGATCCTGGACGTGATCGTCGGTACGTTTTTAGTTAATGATGTTTTTGCTAAAGTATTATTTGAATCTGGTGCGAACCAAAGTTTTATTAATACTTCATTTTGCAAACTTCTCAATCAACCATTAACTAAACTTCCACAATAATGTCTCGTAGAAACAGCCAATGGAGAAACCATTAAGATTTCTGAAATCTTGCAGGGAGCAAGAATAGAATTTCTAAATCAAAAATTTATTGCAAACCTTTATCCAATGAATCTGGCAGGATTTGATGTTGTATTAGGAATGGATTGGTTAATAGCCAATAAAGCCAGTATTCTATGTGATTAAAAGTCAATCCAAGTAAATTCACCAAAGGGTGAAAAGATCACAATTAAAGGAGATAAACCCTCTAGTTCCACAAAATTCATCTCTGTAATGAAAACAACAAGTTATATATGAAAAGGATCATTAGTGTATTTGATTTCCATAATCACTAACACTAAAGGAAAAGAATTAAAGGATATTCCAGTAGTATCCCAATTTTCAGATGTATTTCCAGAAGAGTTACCAGGGCAACCTCCAGACAGGGAAGTTGAATTCAGAATTCACCTGCTACCAGGAACAACACCAATTGCCAAAGCATCTTACCGTTTGGCACCCGCAGAAATGCAGGAACTGAAGAAACAGGTAGATGAATTATTGGAAAAAAGGATTCATTCAGCCAAGCTCATCGCCATGGGGAGCACCGATCCTATTCGTCAAAAAGAAAGACGGATCAATGCGTATGTGCATTGACTACCGTGAATTGAATAAGGTCACGATTAAAAATCGGTATCCGTTACCAAGAATTGATGATCTGTTCGACCAGCTACTGTTTTGGTCAAAAATTACCGAAGCAATTAAGTGATCAAATTAGTTAAGTGAGGTAGTGTGCTAGAAATGAGTGTCGGAAATATGTTAATCAAGTTAATTTGTAAAAACAGTTTCAGGATACGGCTCAGGATATAGAGCTGTATCTATGATCAAACAATGAGAAAAAGTAAAGTAAACGACACGGGATGTACGAGGAAAGCCCTTGATCAATCTAGATCGCCGGCATAAAACCTCGGGAGCTGGCAATCGCAGCTGCCTAGTTCTTCTATTGCTTCAAAAATCAGGATACAGTGCAAGGTGTGGTACGGATCGACTAAGTGTTACAACGAAACTTGAATACAAGTGTGGTGTTTGCGATGAGCTAGAGAGTGTAAGTGTATGAGAGTGTTAGTGAAAAATCGTGTGTTCTAAGCTGATCCGCCCCCATCTATTTATAGTAAAGATAAAATAACAAACTAGCCTAAACTTGCGGGATCCACCGAATATTCCTTCTTCGAACGTTGTAGACCTGGTCTTTCGGGCTCAACGTCTCTTCCTCAACAAATTCGTCCGAGTCTTGAGGAGAAGAAGTCCTCTTGACCGTTAGCAAGTCTCAGCCCTTAACCTGCACGTGGTTAATTCAATAAACCTCAGGATATTGCCCAAGATGTTAGCAATATCCTCTTCCAGCATCCTGGTCACAAATGAACAAACATAGGCAGGATATTGGTCAGGATATATACGTTAAGAAAATGACCCCTAACAATTGTCCCCAAATATATCGGTTGGGATACCAATCCAACGGATATATTTCAAAAGTTTCACCTCATAACTTAAGGCAATTAATATGACTAGACTCTTGAAATGACAGCGGTGCAACTTCCAAGGCATTATTTACTTTTTACCCCCTATATTCATCCTATATTAACCGAGGGACTCCTTGTCTCGGTTATCCTTATCTGCAAGCAAACATCAGGTATCTTCTTTTCTAATCTCCTTTCTTAAATTTTTCTTAATTTGCTCAATACTCTTCATGGCACCACGAACGAAATCCCGATCAGACCGACCAGCCTCAACCCTCATAAGTCAAAACTTTATCACCGAACCAGCAAAGGAGATTTGCTGCTTCAATAATGCTGACATTGCTGCTCTCAAAGATTCCGGTGCCTTTCCCACCGGAACGGTCTTTCGCCCCTTCGACAAGGAAGCCCGATCGGACGCATCATCCGACAAGTGGGTTTGTTTTTTCGCTTATCCTTTCTCTCTTGGACTCCGGTACCCATTTCCACCCTTTATCTCTAGCTTTTTCGATCTCACCGGCCTTAGCTATGCCCAAGTTATGCCAATGGTCTGGCGAGTCTTGATAGTGTTGGATCAAATCAAATCTCGTCATTTTCCTAACCTACTTGTTGAGGACCTTCCCGTAGCATATCGGTTGAGATCCCATGGCAATCACCGTTATCTTCTGTTTTCCATCAAGAACCCTTTGGTCCTTAAAGCCACCAAGAATGAGGATCGATGGCGACGAAAATTCTTTTTCGTAAAAAGAGACTCTATTGATAAGGGTTTCGATCTTCCGGTTAAATGGTTAACCAAGGGTAGGATTTAGGGTTTTAGGAATATCCCCAATTATATCTTCAAACTGTATCCCGGACTTATACTCTGATGTTTTTATGCAGCGAATTTCAAAGATTTAGTGCCTCCCAGTGCAGAATCTGAATCCAAGATCAAGGAAATCTACCGTCTTCCTGCCAGTGAAAGAACTTTTTCCCTGTCTCTTACAGGTTCTCATAAAAAATCAAGCTCAGAAATGTCTGGTAAGCACATTCTTATATATATTAATTATTTTTCAAAAATACGATGAGTTTAAGAATATCTTCCCTTTTGTAGTACCAGTCGTCAACCTTGAAGGTTTTGAACTTGACGAATTGGATTGCTACTCCAGCCTTGAACCCACCAAACAAGAATCCAAGCCAAAGTCGTCTGCTACACCAAAGCCTACCTCCTCGAAAACTGTTTCTGCTCCCAAAGGCCCTCCGGCATCCAGGACCCAGGCATCCAGCTCTCGTAAAAGAAAGGAGACTGATTCCCCAGCTGCTTCTGAAACATTCTCTCTTGAAAATCATGGGTTCAATGAAGCCACCTCATTCCTCAAACAGGTAGAATTTCCTTTTCGATATCCTGTACAAGTATGTTAGTTTTTATCCTGCTTATTTTTCACATTAATACCTGTGTCTTTATCAATAGGGTTTGGATCGTCTTATGCACTTGCATGAAGACGCTTGCGGGCTTAACAAGATGTTAAAGATCCAGCTGGAGAAAGCTCAAGCCACCATAGCTGACCAAGGAACCATCGCGGCTGCCAAATCCCAGCATTATGAAGACAAATACAAGGCAATGACTCAGGAACATCAAGCCGCCCTCCACAAAGCTAATGAGGATGCTCAAGCCAAGCTAGATGCCGCTCTTCTCCAATATCAGCAGAACATGAGCTCATACCGGGATAGCCTAAAAGCTTCGGTGGTCGTCTCTCTTCTCCAAGCCAGGATAAGGATGGCTTATGAGGCCATGGATCTGGGTTTTGAATGCCCTTCCTGGAATGTAAAGGCTTGGGAGGAGAAACTACAGGGCCTCGGAGGTCATCCCGTTGCTCATCCTGCAAAACATACTGGTGAAGAGCCTTCTAAGGCGGCAGAGGAGGTGGCCAATGCTGGTGATGGTGCTGAGAAGAATCCCGAGGGTGATGCTGGGGCGAATACTGGCAAGGAGGTTGCTGATCAAGAAGGTGCCGCATCTTAGGCGGTGAAATGGGCGATGATGGATATATGTGCCAAGGCCGGAGCCCATTTTTTAAATTCGTGGTTGTGGTTGCATAAACAATTTACTTTTCCTGTCTTTGAACAATTTACTTTTCCTGCACTAGAACAATGTGATGACCAAAGGTGGATGGGTCCTAGGTTTTAGGACGAAGCCCTTGGTCATCAATTAGTATAACTTGTTTTGAACGTAGTAACGGTTGTAGGTGGACGGGTCCTGTTTTGAGATAGATCCTGCAACCATTACACAAGTATGGTAAAAACTAACTGTGCTTTTGGCGGATGGGCCTTGGTTTTAGGTGAAACCAAAAGCACAACTTTTGACTTGTTAATAATATAACTATCTTTTGACTTATTTTCTGTTACCTTGCATTTCTTTGCATTACTTAGTATGAGTCTTATTTTTGTAAAGATTTTGTATTGGTATCTTATAAAATATCCTGATCAGTATGCTCAGTAACATACTGCAAAAGCCTTGTATTAGATAGATCTTCCAAATGTTCCTTCAACTTTGTAAAAATTTCTTTTAGAAAGTAAAAAATAGTTTATCTTTTCAAAATCAAGTTTTGATAATATTTAAATGATCAAAGTTCCAAACCAATACTAGTTTCAAACATCCTAATCAAATATCCTTAAAAGGACTTTGAGGATATATATCAGGATACTTAACATAATGTCACCAAAAACCTAAACGAGGCTTATAAAGGAAAGGTCATACCAGAAATAGGACATAAACCTATTACCAAACTTCAATCCCTTTGCAACTCCTCCAGTGAAGATGTCCCCTGTGCAAGGTACTTAGTGCATTAGTCGCAAACTTCATCCTTTTAGCTTTACACCACCACCTTGGAGGGAATGTCCCCTGTATACAATGCCTTCAAGTATCTTAGAAATCTACTTAATGTCAGTTTCCATAGCATAAGAGATTTTTTACGTCCCAAGGGTAAAACCCAAGGATGTACTGGAGATAAATCCCTTGTATCCTGGGGAAAATCCCAATTTTTCATGCGCTACAGGCGGGAGTGTATAAACTCCAAGACTTAGAAAGGTGAAAACCTTTAAACCTTAGAGAGTATGAAAATACCCTTTCGTGAGAGAGGGTGATCAATCCTCATATACCTTTAGGATTCAGGGTATAGCCAACAGTAACGAAATTGTCAGCCACTTTTACATGGACTGGTCCCGCCACCTTGAACTATCCCTGAATAACTTGCGCTCCAGGCGGGGTGTTTAAACCCAATTCCGAAGAAAGGTGAATACCTTTAAACCTGTGAAGGAATCAGTATCCCTTAAACGTAAGAGAGGGGGCCAATCCTCTAATCTTCTGAGTTATCCTGAGTGCATATCCTGGAGCTATATCCTGGAACATATCTTGCAAAACAACTGTAAACTAAGGTGGGTGTTAGCTTGGCTAACACCCCTCCGATGCTTAAGTCAGTATTGAGTTTCAAAAAAAATAAATTAAACCAAAACGTATTTAAAAAAGATAGAATTCATACCATTCTGAGTTAGAGATTGAATTCTAAACTCACTTGAAATAGAGCTTAAGGTGTATAGCATTCCAAGATCTCGGTAGCATATCCCCCTCCATATTCTTGAGTCTGTATGCTCCTTTCCCTGCTTCTGATTCAACTTCATATGGTCCTTCCCATTTTGGAGCTAACTTGCCATCGGCAGGATTAGTAGTATTCTGAAAAGCCTTTCTCAACACCCAATCTCCAACCTTAAATCTTCTGGTCCTAATATTCTTGTTATATGCTCTGGATATTCTTTGTTGATATGCTGCCATCCTGAAATAAGGCTTCAGGATCCTGTAGGATAGATCTTGTAGTAGGTATCGTCATTTCTGTTGGAATCACTGCTTCTGCTCCAAATACCAAGGAAAACAGGGTTTGGCCGGTTGCATTCTTTACCGTTGTCCTATCAGCCCACAAAACAAAGGGTAATTCTTCTGCCCATCTTCCTTTTTTGGCTCCAAGTCTCTTCTTTAAGTTATTGACAATTATCTTGTTTGAGGATTCTGCTTGTCCATTCGCTTGAGGATGTACCGGAGTAGATGTGATCATTTTGATTCCCCAACTCTTGCAAAAGTCAGTAGTCCTCTTACTTATAAACTGAGAACCATTGTCACAGATTATCTCAGCTGGTACTCCGAATCTGGTCAGGATATTCCTCTTTATGAAGGATACTACTTCTTGGTCTCTAACTTGAACAAATGCTTCAGCTTCAACCCACTTAGAGAAATAATCCGTCATTGCTAGCATGAAGACTTTTCCTCCCGGAGCTTTCGGTAGCTTTCCCACTATATCCATACCCCACTTCATAAATGGCCAAGGGGAAACAATAGGATACAATGGTTCAGCAGGTTGATGCAGTATGTTACTATGTCTTTGACATGAGTCACATCTTCGAGCATATTCTGCGGCATCTTTTCTCATTGTTGGCCAATAATATCCTGTTCTTAATACTTTTGAGAATAACGACCTGCCCCCAGCATGGTTACCACAATCCCCTTCATGTATATCCTGAAGTACTTCCTTGGCTTCAGGATCCTCCAAGCACCTCAAATACGGTCCTGCAAGAGATTTTTTGTATAAAATATTATCTATAATAGCGAATCGTGATACCTTCATCCTAAATGCCTTAGGATTTTCATTTCCAGGGATGTGTCCTTCTTTGAGATATTTCATGATTGGAGCCGTCCAGGATTTAGGATCCTCTTCGAGATGTTCTACTCCAGGATCCTGAATACCAGCTACCTCTTTATCCTGAGGATTCGTTGCAGGATATAGGACATGTAGTATTGGTATTTGCGTCCCTTCAGGTATCTTGATCGATGATCCCAAATTTGCTAAGGCATCCGCTTCAGCATTATCCTCCCTTGGTACCTGTTTAAGTACAAAAACATCGAAATATCCTGCTAATTTTTTGAGAATATCGAGATATTCGATTAATTTCTCTCCCTTAACTGCATAGGATCCATTAAAATGGTTAGTAATTAACAAAGAGTCAACATATACTTGCAAATTTTTGATACTCATGCTCTTAGCCAACTCTAATCCTGCAATTAAAGCCTCATACTCTGCTTCATTATTAGTAGCAGGAAATTCACACCTAATAGCCTGGGGTAATATGTCCCCCTGTGGCGATTTTAGTAGTATTCCTAATCCTACTCCTCTTACATTAGATGCACCATCAGTATATAATGTCCAGGATCCTGAGGATTCTCCTAGCTGTTGAACTTCTAGATCTACCTCATCCTGAATGTCACTACTAAAATCAGCCACAAAGTCAGCTAAAGCCTGAGACTTTATGGCATTCCTAGGTTCGTATACTAAATCATAAGCACTCAACTTTACTGACCACTTGGCCATCTTGCCTGACATTTCTGGTTTCCTAAGCACATTTTTGATAGGATAATTTGTTTTCACATGTATCCTATGTGTCTCGAAATAATGCCTAAGTTTCGTTGATGCCATAATTAATGCTAGTATCAATTTTTCTAAACGAGAATACCTAGTTTCAGCATCTAACAAACTTTTACTAACATAATAAACAGGATACTGCTGACCTTCATGGTCTTTTATAAGAACGGCACTTACAGCATTCCCTGATACAGCAAGGTACAGGGATAGTGGTTCACCATTTTCCGGCTTCATCAATAGAGGTGCGGTTGAGAGATACCGTTTCAAATCCTGCAGGGCTGCTTCATGCTTTTCCCCCCATTCGAATCTTTTGTTCTTCTTTAGGATATTATAGAAGTCTTTGCATTTCTCTGAGGATCTTGAGATAAATCTGTTTAGAGCTGCTACTCGGCCTGTTAATCTTTGTACGTCCTTCATGTTCGAGGGTGATTTTATATCCAGGATAGCTTTAATCTGCTCCGGGCTTGCCTCTATCCCCCTTTTCGTCACCATATACCCAAGAAACTTTCCTGCCCCCACTCCGAAATGGCATTTAGCAGGATTCAGCTTCATGTTGTATTGATCCAGGATATCAAATGCTCCCTTGATATCCTGGAGGTGATCCTCAGCCTTTTTAGATTTCACCACCATATCATCGATATATACTTCCATGGTGTCCCCCAGTTTGTCTTTGAACATCATGTTTACCAATCTTTGGTATGTTGCACCTGCGTTTTTCAAACCAAAAGGCATAGCTGTATAACAATAAATACCTGTTGGTGTCATGAAGGCAGTATCCTCCTGGTCAGAAGGTTCCATTTGGATCTGTTGAAATCCTGAAGATGCGTCCATGAAGGTCAGCATTTCATGCCCGGCAGTGGCATCTACCATTGCATCAATGTGGGGAAGAGGAAATGGGTCTTTAGGACAAGCTTTGTTCAAATCTGTGTAGTCCACACAGACTCTCCATTTCCCATTCTTCTTCTGTACTACAACCACGTTTGCTAGCCACCTTGGGAACTTAACCTCTCTGATCATTTTGGACTTTAATAATCTTTCAACTTCCTCCTGGATAATCGCGTTCCGCTCAGGAGCAAACTTCCTTCTTTTTTGTTGCACAGGCTTGAATGATTTATCAATTCCAAGCTTGTGAGTGATAATATCTTTGGATATGCCTGTCATATCCTCATGCTTCCATGCAAACGTAGACATCCTGCATTTCAAAAAGTTAATTAATTGTTCTTCAATATCCTGAGGGATATTGGTCCCTACGAGCACCGAAATATCGGGATTATCCTGGTCCAGGATAATTTTCTTCACATCCTGCTCCGGATCCTCCACGATATCCTGGTCCCGTGTCTTTAATTGCTATGCTGCACTAGGTTTGGTTGAGGATTTCATTGAGGACGAGTAGCATTCTTTCGCCTCCTGCTGATCACTATCAACTTTGACCACTCCCCAAGGGGTAGGTATCTTGATGCATTGGTGATATGTTGATGGTACGGCCTTCATATCGTGAATCCACGGTCTTCCCAGTATGATGTTATAGCAGGATAGAGAATCCATCACACAGAAACGTTGTATCGAATTGACTCCTTCAACGTATACTGGCAACTTTATCTCTCCCACTGTGTTTCTAGCCTCCCCACTGAATCCAACAAGCACGGTAGACTTTGAAGTGATATCCATTGGAGATACGTTCATTCTCTTCAGAGTTTCTAGTTGGATTATGTTGACGGAGCTGCCATTATCAACCAGTATCATGCGTACAAAATGGTTAGCCACATATAATGTTATTACCAGAGCATCATGGTGAGGATCTTGGACAGTATCCCTGTCATCAGCATCAAAAGTGATCACTTTATCAGTTGTGAGGGTAGTCATCCTGACAGGTTTGTCTCCCCTTTCGGCCTTGGATTCCTTTGCATGTCTCTTTGCCGCCGAATATGATGTTCCACAAATGTCGGATCCTCCCGAGATGAAGTTGATTATCTTGGCATCCGCGGGAGGTGATGCTGCTCGCTCAGGATCCTTCTTAGTATCCTGACCCTTATTCTTCTTTCTTCCTAAGAGATCTTTCAGATATCCCTTGCTTAGAAGATAGCTTATTTCTTTCCTTAGAGCAATGCAATCCTCAGTCACATGTCCGAAATCTTCGTGGAAAGCACACCATTTTGACTTATCTTTCCAGTCAGCCTTTTATTGATTCTTTCGAGGCCACCTAGCCTTGTCTCCTAGACCCTGCATAGCATACATCAATTCAGGAATATTAACAGAAAAGCAATATTCGGACAACTCAGGATACTCTTCAGGATCCTCATCTTCAACAGCGTTCACTCTTTTGTTTTCATTTCTATTATACGGCTTAGGCCGATATGACTTGAACGAGGATTCTGACTTCCTATTAGTTGACTCATAAGTGTTGGATGAGTTCATCCTTTCTTGCATCTTTCTGTCATCTTCCAGACGGATATATCTCAAAGCCCTGTTACGAGCTTCGTCGAGATTCCTGCAGGGATTCATTACGAGATCCTGATAAAACTGAGAATCCTTTTGTAATCCCATCTTGAAAGCTTGCACAGCTGTTGCAACATCAAGATGTGGGATATCCAAGGATTCTCGACTGAATTTGTTCACATAATCCCTCAAGGATTCCTGAGGCCCTTGAGTTATCCTGTAAAGATCACTGGTTAGTTTCTCAAAACTCCGACTACAAGAAAATTGACTGTTAAATAAATTAACCAAATGAGCAAATGAAGTAATTGAGTGAGGAGGAACGTTTAATAGCCATTTTAAGGCCGATCCTGTTAGAGTAGAACCAAATCCCTTGCATAAGCACGCTTCCTTGAGCTCCGGAGGGATAGGGTTAATCTCCATTCTTTCCCTATACTGAGCGATATGCTCCTTAGGATCCGTACTCCCATCATAAAGCTTCATGTTGGGAGTTTGGAATCTCTTTGGGATCTCAGCATCACAGATAGGATATGCAAAACGAGATATCTTGTGGCTATCTTGAGATACTTCCGGGATCGGCTGGACCACCCCAGGTACACTAGATATCATGTCTTTTAACTTTTGAAGTTCCCTGGTAAGTGCTGATGTTACACCTGTATCCTGCAAAGATCCACCACTGTTAGTAGCATGAGTATTGTTATTATTCGACACGTTACCCGTTGGAGGATTTTGCCCATATCCTGAAGCATATCCTGAGCTCCTCATGGTTGACATCCTAATCGAGGAGGGTATTTCAGGAGTATGATTCTGAGGAAGACTGGGCACGATATTCCCCCTATTATCCTCGGTATATACAGCTGAACTAAAGTTCAACGCTCTGGGGTGTAACGGAGTGACATTGTCCTCCGCAGATCTGCTCGAGCCAGCCTTCAGGAGTTGTATTTCCCTCAAAAGCATTTGGTTTGTTTCCTGTTGCTGCCTCATTTGTTCCTGCACACTTCCAAATAAGGTTAAAATTTCATCATTAGAAGCTAAAACGGGAGCAGATCCCTGGACACTCCGAGTTGGGATAACATCTTGAGATTGTGTAGAGGCTGGCATCCTTGGAGGAGGTGGTGGAAGCACCGAACCGGTAGTAGCAGAAGTCATAGCAGACACAGTAGAGGAACTCATGTTTGATCTTGAGGCCATTATGGACAATGTGGCAAAAAGTTTTGAAAATAGAAAACCGATTAGCGATTTGACAAAAAGTTTTAGTAAAGAGAGCACCACTAGCCCCACGGTGGGCGCCAAATTGTTTTGGTCAAAAATTACCGAAGCAATTAAGTGATCAAATTAGTTAAGTGAGGTAGTGTGCTAGAAATGAGTGTCGAAAATATGTTAATCAAGTTAATTTGTAAAAACAGTTTCAGGATACGGCTCAGGATATAGAGCTGTATCTATGATCAAACAATGAGCAAAAGTAAAGTAAACGACACGGGATGTACGAGGAAAGCCCTTGATCAATCTAGATCGCCGGCATAAAACCTCGGGAGCTGGCAATCGCAACTGCCTAGTTCTTCTATTGCTTCAAAAATCAGGATACAGTGCAAGATGTGGTACGGATCGACTAAGTGTTACAACGAAACTTGAATACAAGTGTGGTGTTTGCGATGAGCTAGAGAGTGTAAGTGTATGAGAGTGTTAGTGAAAAATCGTGTGTTCTAAGCTGATCCGCCCCCATCTATTTATAGTAAAGATAAAATAACAAACTAGCCTAAACTTGCGGGATCCACCGAATATTCCTTCTTCGAACGTTGTAGACCTGGTCTTTCGGGCTCAACGTCTCTTCCTCAACAAATTCGTCCGAGTCTTGAGGAGAAGAAGTCCTCTTGACCGTTAGCAAGTCTCAGCCCTTAACCTGCACGTGGTTAATTCAATAAACCTCAGGATATCGCCCAAGATGTTAGCAATATCCTCTTCCAGCATCCTGGTCACAAATGAACAAACATAGGCAGGATATTGGTCAGGATATATACGTTAAGAAAATGACCCCTAACAGCTACAAGGAGCTCGATTTTTCTCAAAAATCGACTTACGATTAGGATATCATCAATTAAAGGTACATGAAGAGGACATTCCTAAGACCGCTTTCAGAACCAGGTATGGTCATTATGAATTTACTGTCATGCCATTTGGTTTAACCAATCCCCCAGCTGCATTTATGGACATGATGAACCGAATATGTAAGCCATATTTGGATAAATTCATAATTGTCTTTATAGATGATATTCTTGTTTATTCTAAGAGCAAAGAGGAACATGCAAAGCATTTACACGCACTTCTAAGTTTATTGAGAAAAGAAAAGCTTTATGCAAAGTTTTCAAAGTGCGAGTTTTGGTTAGAACAGGTACAGTTTATTGGACATCTAGTCAATCATGAAGGAATTCATGTAGATCCCACCAAGATCGAGGCGATTACCAAGTGGAAAACCCTTGAGTCACCAACCGAGGTTTAAAGTTTCTTAGGATTGGCCGGTTATTATAGAAGATTTATTCGAGATTTTTCTAGAATAGCCATTCCCTTAACTAAGTTAACCAGTAAATCCGTTAAGTTTGAATAGGGACCAAAACAAGAAGAAGCCTTTAGAATTCTTAAGCAAAGATTAACCCATGCACCCATACTAGTGTTACCAGAAGGAACTGAAGACTTTATAGTCTATTGTGACACTTCTAAGTTAGGTTATGGATGTGTGTTAATGCAACGTCAAAAGATTATAGCCTATGTATCTAGAAAACTTAAAAATCATGAAGAGAATTATTCAACCCATGATTTAGAACTA
This sequence comes from Helianthus tuberosus, assembly GCA_030545235.1. Classification (NCBI taxonomy): domain Eukaryota; kingdom Viridiplantae; phylum Streptophyta; class Magnoliopsida; order Asterales; family Asteraceae; genus Helianthus; species Helianthus tuberosus. The sequence goes on along the minus strand of CM060409.1, from coordinate 42,489,275 downwards.
GGAGCTACAATTTTTGCCCTTAAAATTTGGAGACATTACCTTTACGGTAGTAAGTTTACCATTTTCACCGACCATAAGAGTTTAAGGTATGTCTTCGGACAAAAGGAATTGAATATGAGACAAAGACGCTGGATGGAGATACTTAGTGATTATGATTGTAATATCCAGTACCATGCAGGAAAGGCAAAAGTAGTAGTTGATGCTTTAAGTCGAAAGTATCACGAAAAACCAAAAAGAGCACATTCACTTAAACTAAATTTGCAAGTAGATTTAAATGAACAGATTAGAAAAGCACAAGAATCAGTAATCAATGATGATACTAAAAAATTGAAAGGAATGATTAAGGAACTAGAACAAGGAACAGATGGAATTTGGAGATTCCATAAGAAAAGAATGTGGATACCTAAATTAGGAAACCTACGCCACCGTATATTAGAAGAAGCCCATAAGTCTAAGTATACGATACATCCTGGAAGTGATAAGATGTATCAGGACTTAAGAAAGAATTTTTGGTGGATAGGAATGAAAAAGGATATAGCAGCATATGTTGCAAAGTGTCTAACATGTTCACAAGTCAAAGCTGAACACCAGAAACCCTCAGGATTATTGCAGCAGTTAGAAATGCCAGTATGGAAATGGGAATTGATAACAATGGACTTTGTTACCAAATTACCCAAAACAAGAAAAGGTAATGATACAATCTGGGTGATTGTAGACAGGTTAACCAAGTCAGCTCATTTCCTACCCATGAAGGACACTTTCAGTATGGAACAATTAGCTAAATTATATGTAAATGAAATAGTTTCGTTACATGGAATTCCTTTATCAATTGTTTCTGATAGAGATAGGCGTTTTACCTCTCATTTTTTGGCAAGTTTCTAAAAAGCAATGGGAACCAAGTTGAATCTAAGCACTGCTTATCATCCTCAAACGGACAGACAAAGTGAAAGGATAATTCAGACAATAGAGGACATGCTTAGAGCTTGTGTAATTGATTTCGGAGGTAATTGGGACTATCACTTACCATTGATAGAATTTTCTTATAATAACAGTTATCACACAAGTATCAATGCTGCACCATTCGAAGCACTTTACGGACGAAAGTGCCGAAATCTAGTCTGTTGGGCCAAAATTGGAGAAAAGCGACTATCCGGACCCGAGATAGTACAAGAAACAACAGACAAGATCATTCAAGTTAAGGAACGATTGAAAGCAGCATGCGATCGACAGAAGAGTTATGCAGATAACAGACGAAAGCCATTGGAATTTCAAGTAGGAGACAAAGTGTTATTGAAAGTATCTCCTTGGAAAGGAGTGGTAAGATTCATCAAAAGGGGGAAACTAAGTCCAAGGTATGTTGGACCTTTTGAAATCATTAGAAGAATAGGACATGTAGCCTATCAACTACAACTACCAGAGGAAATGGCGGGAATACATGATGTATTTCATGTATCTAATCTCAAGAAATGCTTAACTGATGAATCACTGGTGGTACCTCTTAAAGATATAGAGGTAAATGAACAACTTAAATTTGTAGAAAAGCCTCTATAGATTGAAGACAGGAAAGTTAAGAACCTCAAACACAAGAGATTAGTTCTGGTCAAAGTGAAATGGGACTCCAAGAGAGGACCAGAATACACTTGGGAACTTGAATCAGAAATGCAAAGGAAATATCCATACCTATTCCAGTAGACCTCGAGAACGAGTTCTAAAACAAGGTGGGGAGGATATAACAACCCTCCTAAATTTTTTTGACACCCTAAAAATAATTAGAATGTCCCAATATGTCCTAAAATACACCCGAATACGAAAAAGGGCCCCGAATACCTTTATTTCTATTAAAATTAAATAAAAACAAAAATAATGGGTCTCTGGAGGGCCGTGTAAGATCACCCCTTGGTCTACGCGGGGCGCGGCAGCCCGTCTACGAGGCCTCACCCGGAGCCGACAAGTGGCACAATCATGTCGAGGCTAAAGGTGATGACCATCATAGCTAGGCCCTTCAAGCCTAGGTCGCGGGCTGCGTAAGCCCCCACTTAATCTTACGCGGGGAGCGAGGGACTCGAAATCAGCTCCTATAAATTGGGAGCTCAGGCCTTCAGTTCCAGTTGCTCATTCTCTTTCTTTCTCTCAAAATTCTGCATAGATAAAGTGATTTTCGGGCATAATACCCCCCTAAATAACGAAGTTCTGCTCCGTTGTAAGTATCATAACCCCGGTTACGTATTAGACACGCTGCCCGATTGATCTAGGGTTCCGTAACGGCTGTCGAGGTTCTGCCCGACGTAGTCGTTGGAATGCCGTCTCGGGGAGGGTATTACTAATGTAAATATTGGGTTATTATACTAATGTGTGTGCATTTGTGTATTTAATAGATAATCACCAGGAAATCCTTAAGGAAAACCCTAAGACAGTAATGTGAGTAATCTCCTTTTTGCAAACTGTTTTTACAAAACCTCATTTAATTAATAATATATTAAACAGTGGTTGAGTATTTGTATTCTACAATTATCGTCGGTATGTTGGGGTTTTGTATACAAAATTTGTTACTACATTGTGAGTAGTAACATGACCACAAGTCGGGTTGACAGTGCCGTGGGTGGTAATTGAAGTAGATGGAAACAAATGTAATTGCACGACCGCCCTCAATACTGTACACTGACTTTACTTAACTTGATTAAACTGGGATTCACTCACCAGTATTTCCCACTGACAAAATGCTTTTAAACGCGTTTCAGGTAACAAAATATGAAAGCCAAATAGAAGCCAGCTGGACAGCACAGAAGGCTTGGAAAAGTGGCTATAACGTTACCTAAATTAAAGAGATGTTTTATTTAAATAAAATAGGGTTTATCTATATGAAAATGTGTGTACGTAAAACTTGGGATTTTTCCCACGTATTAAATATTATGAAAGTGTGGTATTTTACTCTGATAAAATATTTCTTAACTACGACCCTGATGTAATTTCCGCTGCCAAAATGATAAAAATCTGGATACCACCGAAACTGGCCGCGGCCGCCCGTTCCCGGGTTGTTAGGGGACGGGGGTTGCGACAGAACATGACATCAAGTTGAGATGGCAAACCTATTTCAAAGATCTTTTCAACGGTGGAGGGGATTACCAGTAGGAAAACAACAACTACACTACTCAAGGGCGACAACAGAAAAACTGCTACTGTCGGCGTACCTCACAAGTAGAGGTAGGCACAACACTTACGAAGATGGGATGGGATAAGGCAGTTGGGCTATGCAACTGTGACATCTGTGCTTGTGTAATCATTGTACAACTCTAAACAATTCAATATCAATAAAACAATGTATTTTGATCCCAATATTTGTTATTTATGTTTGACATTTTGCACGTTTTTATTTTTGATCGATTTTAAACTCTATATCGCTTTCTAGAAAGTTATATGCAAACTGATGCGTAAACGTAATCAGTTTAACGCGACAAACACTCTGGAACAGCAACATAAGCTTAACATACCTTAAATAACCTTTACATAACTTAGAAATAAGTTTTAAAGGGTTTGGTATGGCAAAAACAAGTTTATTCGCTCTCATGGAGTATTTTCGTCAAACTGCAAAAGTTTGCCGTTTCGTATGGCAACGTACATTCCGGAACATGATCATAAGCTAAACATACCATAAATAACCTTAACATAGCTTAGAAATAAGCTTTGAGTGGTTCGGTATGCGAAAATACGCTTATTTGATCATACAGGGACTAAAAGCGTAAAAAACGGCGTAAGTTTGCATTTAGACGCATATCTTACGTTCTGACCACATCCGGACATCCAAAAATTTTTGTAGTCCCTAAAATATTTTATTTTAGTGATCGGAATGCAAAAATACCATTTGTCGCTTAATTTGGATCGATTTCGCGTCCGTTCGAGTTTCGTCGTAATTAACCGAACAACGTGATCGTACGACCAAACGAACCAACATCAGTGATATTTCCAAGCATATTTCATGTCCCCTATACTTTGACGACCTTGTAGAGCCTTGAAAATGGCTTAACGGAAGTTAAATACGTCAAAAATGCAAGTTAGAGTGTGTAGGGGCTGTTTCTGCCAACTTTTGAAAGTTGCAGCCCATACCCTCGCGTCACGCCACAGCCTAGGGGCTGTGCCGTGGCGCCACACCACCACCTGATCTGGACAGAAACTTCTTTTTCAGCATCAGTTTGATAATTCAGGGACCTTTCTTGCAATTTCTTTGTGTGATGAGCAAGTTAACACCTCTCCAAGTCATGCTAGATGTCCCTAAACACTTGTATGGCTGAGATTTATTGCTTGGAGGCCAAATAAACACTTGTAATGATCTTGTTCATCCTCCACAACTATAAATACCCACACCTTTCACTTGATTCTTTGCTCATTTCTCATATTTGAACTCTAAGTGGAGGAATTCCTGCTAAGGAGCCACCTACCTGAGTTCTAATACCTTCCTTCTAGCCTTTGAACACCTTGTAAGTGTTCTTTCATGGCTTAATAGTTTTTTTTTCCATCTATTTAGAGCTAAAAGTCAAACTGTTTGACCAACAGTTTGACTTTCGGTTTTGACCATCAATTGGTCAAGTCAAAGTTCAATTGAACTTTGCAACGTGATTGTAATCACGATGGTTATAATCCTTAGTGATTATACCTACTGATTACCACGTTGACTAGGTGTAGTGACGAGTCAAAGTTTCGGTCAAAATGTGTATTTACGCGCATTTTGCAACATAACTATTTTTAGGTGTCAAAACACTTTGTTTTGATACTAAATCAGTTTTCTAAATTAGTTAAACATGTTTTGACATGTTTAACTCATCACTACTAGTTTAGTGCTTGTTTAGGGTCGTAAGTTAAGCGGTCTTGACAACCGCTTAGACTTTCGAACCCGACCCATTTCGTCGATCATTAGGATCCGACCAAGCTTATTTAGTGATCATAGTTGCATAGGGAATAACCTACTGAGGTTATACCTTATGATCACTTAGGTTGGTTAGTTATTTGTTAAGTAGTTTATATGCCCATAGGAAATGACCAAAATGCCCTTTTGAAGCATAAATCCATATTTTGCATATGTAATAAAGTTTTTGACATATAAACTGATTTAGTAACATATTTAGGCATAATTGGGCATGTAAGACTTGACATAGAACATAGATAACCATCCGACCTTAGATTTACGCAAGCGACGCGTTATAGTAGCTTAAACTACCGTAACGGGTCGAAACGGGTCAAAAACACTTAGGTTAAGTTTCTAATCAGAATGTTAGCTCTATTAAGTCATGCCATATGAGTTCAAATACTCATTTGATTTATAGAACTACATTCTATCCTATCTCCCGATTTAGGATCCGTTTATTAACGTAGTTACCTATATTAGGTGCCTTGTTGATTCTGTGATCCTTGGAGCTTTATTTGGTCTTATTCTCAATACTAATAGGCAATCCTAAGTGAGTACATAGTCCCCTCTTTTACCGCTTTCAAATATTTTGGGGTGAAACACTTGTGCTTACATGTTACTTTCATGCTTTCATTGCTTTTATGACATATACATGCTATGTTCACCTAGTACACATATAGTACATGATTTCCCATTGTGTTTTGCTATGTATGTTTACTGAGCATGCTAGCACATTGATTTCATAAACATTTTTGTTTTGTATGTTTACTTAGCATGCTAGCACATTGATTTCATAAACATTTCTGCTATGTATGTTTACTTAGCATGCTAGCACATTGATTTCATGAACATTTCTACTATGTATGTTTACTTAGCATACTTAGTACATGGTTTTTGTAAGACCCATCTTGAATAACAAGATTTATAACATTTAATACGCATAAGATACAAAATGCGAACTTTTTAAAACAAGAGATGTTAGATTTATGATCATACATGATCATAGTATTTGAGTCATCATCCTACTAATTTAAAATCTTCAAAATATAATTTTAAGAATTTACATATTAACTAAACAAAATAGATCAATGCGGAAGCTTTGTTCGGTGCGTTCGGTTCTTGAAGGTCGCTTGATCTTCATCCGGAGTCTTGTATGCATTTACCTGATGCCAAAATCATGTTAAATGTTAGTTTTGACAATGTTAGGATACGTATAAACAAGTTTTGGTATCACACAACGAAAATGAAACAAAAATCCTGAAGTTTAGGTCTGTCGCGCCCCGCGACAGACCAGCCACTATCTTTCGCGGCCCGCGACAATCGCAGCGTCGCGCGACAGTGTTCATAGTTTGGCGTCGCGTAGCGCGACGCCCCCTTTTTAACAGACTGATGCTTTCTTTTGTGCTGCAGATGCCCAGCTATGAAAAATTCCTAAGTATCAACTTAGAACTTGCATAACTTTTGCTATACAAGTCCGTTTTACGAAATTCTTTTTCCTACGCGACCGTAAATAAATTACGGACCCGTTTAGCAACATTATTCACATTTAAAATCCCATTTATGAACAGTTGGCCTAATAATTTCGCTATTTGATTATACCACCCATTTGTTTACAAGTCCTACAACTTGTTTTGTTGTCATCTCTTGTTTTCAAGGATTGTACCCATTCCCGGGTTTGCCAACAATAGCGTTTCACTCCCCTACCGAGAGTTACTTACGCCTTAACGTCATGCTTAGTTTTTCGAGGGTTCAAACATGCTCCTCTTAACAATTTGACAAGCATAAATTTCTGAACTTTAATCCCTATACCAAGGGTTCATTTGCAACAAGTTTAGCGTGTCCGCTTCACAGCTTACGCATTAAATATAACCAATCATCGAGTGATGATCCATTCACTTCGACATTTACAACTTGTCATTGTTTTGACCTGTTTGGATGTCGAATGGAGACCACCATTTCGAGAAATACTAAACGCTACTCTAACCAATGTTTTGACCCGTTTTGCTTGTCCAGTGAGCTTCGTCACTCCAGTGACATAACGGGTTTTCCTTTTATTCTAAATTTCAATTCACAAGCTAGAATTAATAAATAAACATAATGTAACGAAACCATAGGTCGCGTACCTTTAGAGCAATCCTTTCAAATGCGTATCGCCACTAGCTTGCCAGCGTGGCGTCCCGGTTTCCTTGCCTATAGAGTTCAACCATAGATGTTTAGAACTCTCTTATAGCATATAACACATAATTTTCCACACTAGTCAAATATGCATTTTCAGTCGGGTTTTTAACATTTATCTTCTCTTAGGCATTATATCAAACACCTAATGAGCATGATTTCATTCAAATAAAAAATCAAGTTCTCAACTAACTATTTAGATAAGATTTAAGCATTCTTTCACAAATTCATGTCAATTTTCATATCAACAAATCAAAATTCACTCCATAGAGTTCAATTACACTAGGTTAACAATGATAATCCTAGTGTTCAACATAATTCTTCAAAACCCACTTGACACATGAGTGTATGATCATGAATTCACAATTATAAACATCTTCAACAAGTAAATGACTAGGGTTTACTCCTAGACATAATTTCATTCTCAATTTCATCCAAACAATGATCATGCAAGCTCAGATTCGAATCTTGTGAGTTCATCTAAAATTTAAGATGGAACCAAATAGTGAAATTCCGCATGCCTTATGATCCCTTCGCCGAGGTGATCACTAATCTATATTCAGATTTTGATTTGGACTTGATTAGAGCCTTCAATTTGTGAATTTTGTATGAGTTAGGGTTTGATGGGGAACTCCCTGGTCGCCATGTGCTCTGATCGAACCAGACACACACTTAGGTGTGTGTTTGGTGGGTTATTTTGTTATTAATAATTCAAGTTTTAAGTTTGACAAGTTGGGTCCCTCTACTATACACTAGTTATTTAAAGGGTATTTAACCATATTTGTTCTATTATGTCAAGACACTAACTAACTAGGTTATTCATTCCTAGTTATTTTATCTTGACTATTACCGATATTTAGTTTAAAATATGATATCTATATTTTCGGGGTGTTACAGTTTTCACATGCTACATTGGTTATGACATTTGGTATGTTTAATCGGGACAATAATACATTCATTAACATTGATCACGCCACTCGGTAGTATGTAATGGTACCATAGGACTTGACAAATCCCGTTCTCGACTTCCTAGGTTTGTTTGGAACTAGGGAATGACAGAATCCGATATACATAAATTGATAAACCTTTAATTCGTTTAAGGGTTTGTCTAAACAGTCGCAAGGCCTGAATGTATACGATAAACATTACTGCATAAATGTTCATATCCATAAAGCATTGTTTTCTGCAAAACATAACATTTCATTTAAACTTAGGTTTATTCAAAAACATTGTTTTGTACATTTTCCTATGGGGTTGAGTAAATACTATCTATTCACCATACATGACACTGGTTTTCACATTGACATTATACCTACGGTTTGAGTAGATGCTTTCTACTTGCTACCCATTACATTTGATTATACATGACATAGTTTACACATGACATTGAACATTGTTTACACATAAACATTTTGACATTTGTTTTAAACAAGACATTTTGGTTGATTATTGATAAGTGACTTATATAACGAGGCTTTGTGTAATGTGATAAAAGCATGGTGGATACGCCGCTGGTACTTCCTATATATAAGTGCTTTTATTATATTACATATTGTAGCGTTATCTAAGCCACTTTGACAGGAACAAAGACATGATACATTTTATACAAAAACACGACATTGTTTTACAAATCACATATTTTATACAAATTCATTTCCACTTGGTTATTTATTTAACCATGCATTATTCTTTTATATCATATGATTTTCATATTGATTTTCAAATGATTTATAAAAGAATACATTTTACAAGATTCATGACTACTTTTTGTTAAACATTTCTTTTAACTACAAGTCATGAATCCTGCATAAACAAAACCTATATATCCCACGGTTATTTTTATGCTGACGTACCTATTTTCGCATGTATTTCAGGTGCTAATGCATGATGATGTTTGTGCTACACTTAGGCGGACTTGGGCCTTAGTGGCTTAAAAGACATATAATTATGTTATGTTTTTGTTTAAGTTCCAAGACAATGTAAACACTTTAATAAATAATACAAAACTTTAATTACCATGGTTGTGGAACAATTATTCTGTCGCTCCACTCCCCGACGTTTCCGTCGCGGTTTGTTGTTTTATGCGGTTGGGGTGTGACAAAAGAGTTGGTATCAGAGCCAATGGTTATAGGGAATTAGGTTATTAGTAATGCTTTGACCTAGACGATAACTTTCTAGGACCCTAACACAAGTTATCTTGTGTTTAGATCTTAAAACAATACACATAACCTATCCTTAGGTGATTACCAAAACATGAACACAAATTTCCTAAAACGGTTTTGAAATTAATCATCTATCCTTGGATGATTCCTTTTGGCGTTGTGCCATCCAAATTTTCAAAATCTCGTCAAAGTTTGGGTCTAAATAATGTGAACACGTGCAAACTGGAAGGGTGGATGCCTGTACCCCGAGTTTTCTATCTAAGGCTAGAGTGTTCGTACAAATCCGCAGTATCGGACCAGTCACTCTTACCTGGGAACTCTTGGGGTGAGTGTCCACTTATTAGCGAGCATGTCTTCGCGATACATTATTCTGACCCATTTACTTTGATTTGTCATCGTGTGTCGTTTGTTTGGTTTGAGGTAACGAACAAATGACCACCATCCTTACATTTTGTCGATATTTATGACATCTCATTTTCATCACATCATCTCACTCGTTTTCTCTCATGTTTTTTCTTTTAGAATGCCTCCTCGACATAATGTTCAACAACCCAATGCCGAACTGGCGGCTATTATAGCACAACAGATGGCTGCTATGCTACCAAATCTCATCACTTAAATCAACCAAGCCAACAATAACAATAATGCACCTGCTCCGTGCAACTTTAAAAGTTTTAACTTGGCTAAACCGCTCAAGTTTAGTGGTTCTGAAGGAGCAACTGGGCTCTTACAGTGGTTTGAGAGTCTTGAGAGCACTTTTCTCCATGTTCAGTGTCCTAACAATCGTAAGGTCAAGTTTGCTTCTAGTGTGTTCCAAAAGAGGGCTCTCACATGGTGGAATGGGATAATGAGGGATCGAGGTGCTGAGGTTGCTTTGGGTCAAACATGGGAGGAACTTAGAGCTCTTATGATGAGAGAGTTCTGCCCTCGTCACGAGCTGAGGGCCTTAGAAAATGAGTTCCATGACCTGAAACAAGACAGTGGTGAACACCGTGCGTACACTGATAGATATGAGGAGTTAGGCTTGCTCTGTCCAACAATGGTCACGCCTTTGGACAAGGCGATTGAGAAATACATAGACAGTTTGCCAGAACCTGTTCAGGATATCGTCACTGGCAGCAACCCTACTACCGTTCGATGGGCCATTGAGCTAGCTGCAACCCTAACTGACTCTCAAGTCAAAAAGGGTAAACTCCACAGGAAAGGGGATAAGAAACAAACTGATAACACTAAGGAGCAGAAGGGTAAGAAGGCTGCTGAGTCTTCAAAGAAATCAAGGAAGCGTAAGGTTTCCAAGAATTTCGATGTGGTGGCACAACAGGCAGCTCCTAATCAGCCTGCACAACCTGCTGCCAAGAGGCAGTACGCTGGCAATGCACCTCTGTGCAACAAGTGTAATAACCATCACCAACCACAAGTGCAATGCCGTATCTGCACAAACTACGGGAAATCTGGTCATCTCGCAAATACCTACCGCTTTGCTCCGAACCAAAATCAGGCAGCTCAAAACCAAGCAGCACAAAACCCTGCCCAGAATCCTGCTCGACCACACTACCCGCCTGGTTCGTGTTATAACTGTGGGGACCTAACCCATACAGGAACAACTGTCTAAGATTGGCAAATGCGAATCAAGCACAGGCTCATAGACGAGTTTTCAATCTGAATGCAAATGAGGCATGCGCAGATAACGAAGTGGTGAACGGTACGTTCTTTGTTAACAACTAACCTGCTTCTGTTCTATTTTATTCGGGTGCCGATAAGAGTTTTGTGTCCTTAGCTTTTGAGACTTTGCTTTCGATGACTAGAACAAAACTAGGAAAGCCCTTGATAGTAGAAGTAGCTAGTGGTGAACCCGTTGTACTCGAATCTGTTCTTCGAAATTGCCAGTTGAACCTTAACAACCATCTTTTTCCTATTGACCTCACGCCGATGCAACTCGGGAGCTTCGATGTTATAGTAGGAATGGATTGGTTAGCCAAATTCCATGCAGAGGTGGTTTGTTTTGAGAAGATTATCCGTATACCGCTTTCGATAGGTGAGATCTTAGAAGTCCGTGGGGAAAAACCCGTTAGTAGTCTTAAACTCATGTCTTGTACCCAAGCCCAAAAATACCTATGAAAGAAATATGTCGCCTTCTTGGCACATGTCGTAGAGGAGAAAGGCAAGGGTAAGACTATCCAAGATATCCCTGTTGTTCGGGATTATCCTGAGGTATTTCCTGAAGATTTACCTGGTTTACCCCCTGTACGCCAAGTTGAGTTCCGTATCGATCTTGTACCTGGTGTAAATCCTATTGCTAAATCACCTTACCATCTTGCACCGTCTGAGATGCAAGAGTTATCTAAGCAGCTTCAAGAGTTTTCCGACAAAGGATTCATTCGTCCGAGCTTTTCACCTTGGGGCGCTCCCGTTCTATTTGTGAAAAAGAAAGATGGATATCGATTATCGTGAACTCAACAAGCTTACCATCAAGAATCGATATCCCCTACCTCGCATTGATGATCTCTTTGATCAGCTACAGGGTGCTACTTGCTTTTCAAAGATTGATCTACGTTCTGGGTATCATCAACTTCGAGTGCTTGAAGAAGATATTCCCAAGACAACTTTTCGTACAAGATATGGGCATTACGAGTTTACTGTTATGCCTTTCGGTTTAACTAATGTTCCTGCTGTTTTCATGGACTTGATGAATAGGGTTTGTAAGCCTTATTTGGATAAGTTCATCATTGTTTTCATTGATGACATTTTGATCTATTCTAAGACGCGAGCTGATCATGAACAACATCTCCGTCTTACAATGGAGCTCCTAAAGAAAGAATAGCTTTTCGCCAAGTTCTCCAAGTGTGAATTCTGGCTTAAGGAAGTTCAATTCTTGGGACACATCGTTAACGAACAAGGTATACATGTAGATCCCGCCAAAATCAGCGCGATTAAGGATTGGGATACACCTACTACTCCTATCGAGGTTCGTTCATTTCTTGGTCTAACAGGTTATTACCGCCGTTTCATTGAAAATTTCTCCAAGATTGCGGTTCCTCTCACTGCTTTAACTCAGAAGAACAAACCTTTTGAGTGGGGACCCAAACAGGAGGAAGCCTTTCAGACCTTGAAACAGAAGCTCTGCAATGCACCTATCTTATCTCTACCTAAGGGCAATGATGATTTTATCGTATACTGTGATGCGTCTAACTTAGGCCTTGGCTGTGTTCTTATGCAAAGAAACAAAGTCATAGCTTATGCATCAAGACAGCCGAAGGTACACGAGAAAAACTACATGACTCATGATCTTGAGTTAGGTGCAGTAGTGTTTGCTCTCAAAATCTGGAGACACTACCTTTATGGTACAAAGTGTGTAGTGTTTACTGACCACAAAAGTCCCCAGCATATTTTCAATCAGAAAGAACTTAACATGAGGCAACGACGTTGGGTTGAACTTCTAAACGACTACGATTGCGAAATTCGCTACCATCCTGGTAAGGCGAATGTCGTGGCTGGCGCATTGAGTCGTAAGGAACATGTCAAGCTTCACTGTGTTCAAGTTCGATCTGACATTCAAACCCGCATTTCTCAGGCTCAACATACTTGTGTTACACAAGATTTGATGGGTAAGGAATTACCATATCATCTTAAACCTGAGCTTGAACTGAAAGACTATGGGCTATTTTATTTCATGGGCCATTTGTGGGTCCCAAGTCAAGACAATCTTCGCACCTTGCTAATGGATGAAGCACACAAGTCTCGTTATTCTATTCATCCTGGTGCAGATAAAATGTATAAGGATCTTCGAACCCAGTATTGGTGGCCGGGTATGAAGAAAGACATTGCCTTATATGTTTCGAAATGCCTTACATGTCTTAAGGTTAAGGCAGAACACCAACATCCCTCTAGATTACTGGAGCAACCAGAGATTCCAGTTTGGAAATGGGAAACATCGCTGTGGATCTCATTACCAAGCTGCCACACACTAAAAGAGGTCATGATGTCATTTGGGTAATTGTTGATCGTCTAACCAAGTCAGCACATTTCTTGCTGATCCGTGAGGATCTACCTGCTGGCAAGCTTGCTAAAATCTATGTGGATGAGATTGTATCCCGACATGGTGCTCCTTTGAACATTATATCTGATAGAGATGCTCGATTCTTATCTCGCTTTTGGAGAACCATGCAATCTGCCATGGGTACCCAACTTAATTTTAGCACATCATATCATCCGCAAACGGATGGTCAATCTGAGAGAACAATCCAGACACTGGAGGATATGCTTAGGGCTCGTGTGATCAATTTTGGTGGTAGTTGGGATTCGCACCTACCATTGATCGAATTCTCCTACAACAATAGTTATCACTCTAGCATCAACATGGCTCCTTTCGAGGCTTTATACGGTCGAAAATGTCGTTCACCAGTCTACTGGAATGAGATAGGTGAAGCTCAGCTTACTGGACCTGAACTCATTCTAGAGACTACAGATAAGGTCAAGAAGATTAGCGATAACCTACAGACAGCTAGAAGCCGTCAAAAGAGTTACGCGGATCGACGACGCAAGCCCTTAGAATTCCAAGTCGGTGATCACGTCCTACTCAAGGTTTTACCTTGGAAATGTGTGATTAGATTTGGAAAGAAAGGAAAACTTGCACCACGCTACGTTGGACCATTCAAGATCGTTGAAAGAATCAGAAAAGTAGCCTACAGACTAGAGCTACCTCCTGAACTTGGAAATGTTCATCCAACTTTCCACGTGTCCAATCTCAAAAAGTGTTTAGCTGATGAGAACCTCCACATACCACTTGATGAAATTCGTGTTGATAACACGATGCACTTCGTTGAGAAACCTGTGGAAATCATGGACCGTTAAGTTAAAAGGCTCAAACGCAAGCGCATACATATTGTCAAAGTTTGCTGGGAATCTAAACATGGCCCATAATTTACTTGGGAATGTGAAGATCAAATGAAAGCTAAATATTGACATCTATTCTCATAAGTTTCCTCTAAATAAATTTCGGGACGAAATTTCCTAAAGTAGGGGAGACTGTGACATATGTGCTTGTGTAATCATTGTACAACTCTGAACAATTCAATATTAATAAAACAACGTGTTTTGATCCCAATATTTGTTATTTATGTTTGACATTTTGCACATTTTGATTTTTGATCGATTTTAAACTCTATATCGCTTTCTGGAAAGTTATACTCAAACTAATGCGTAAACGTAATCAGTTTAACGCGACAAACACTCCGGAACAGAAACATAAGCTTAACATACCTTAAATAACCTATACATAACTTAGAAATAATTTTTAAAGGGTTTGGTATGGCAAAAACAAGTTTATTCGCTCTTAGGGACTATTTCCGTCAAACTGCAAAAGTCTGTCGTTTTGTATGGCAACGTACATTCCGGAACTTGATCATAAGCTAAACATACCATAAATAACCTTAACATAGCTTAGAAATAAGCTTTGAGTAGTTCGGTATGCGAAAATACGCTTATTTGATCATACAGGGACTAAAAGCGTCAAAAACGGCGTAAGTTTGCATTTACGCGCATATCTTACGTTCTGACCACATCCGGACTTCCAAAAATTTTTGTAGTCCCTAAAATATTTTATTTTAGTGATCGGAATGCAAAAATACAAATCATCTCTTAATTTGGATCGATTTCGCGTCCGTTCGAGTTTTGTCGTAATTAACCGAACAACGTGATCGTACGACCAAACGAACCGACATCAGTGATATTTACGAGCATATTTCATGTCCCCTATACTTTGACGACCTTGTAGAGCCTTGAAAATGGCTTAACGGAGGTTAAATACGTCAAAAATGCAAGTTAGAGTGTGCAGGGGCTGTTTCTGCCAACTTCTGAAAGTTGCAGCCCACACCCTCGCGTCGCACCACAGCCTAGGGGCTATGCTATGGCGCCACGCCACCACCTGATCTGGACAGAAACTTCATTTTCAGCATCAGTTTGATAATTCAGGGACCTTTCTTGCAATTTCTTTGTGTGATGAGCAAGTTAACACCACTCCAAGTCATGCTAGTTGTCCCTAAACACTTGTATGGCTGGGATTTATTGCTTGGAGGCCAAATAAACAAGTGTAATGATCTTGTTCATCCTCTACAACTATAAATACCCACACCTTTCACTTGATTCTTTGCTCATTTCTCATATTTGAACTCTAAGTGGAGGAATTCCTGCTAAGGAGCCGCCTACCTGAGTTCTAATACCTTCCTTCTAGCCTTTGAACATCTTGTAAGTGTTCTTTCATGGCTTAGTAGTTTTTTTTTCAGCTATTTAGAGCTGAAAGTCAAACTGTTTGACCAACAGTTTGACTTTCGGTTTTGACCATCAATTGGTCAAGTCAAAGTTCAATTGAACTTTGCAACGTGATTGTAATCACGATGGTTATAATCCTTAGCGATTATACCTACTGATTACCACGTTGACTAGGTGTAGTGACGAGTCAAAGTTTCGGTCAAAATGCGTATTTACACGCTTTTTGCAACGGAACTATTTTTAGGTATCAAAAAACTTTGTTTTGATACCAAATCAGTTTTCTAAGTTAGTTCAACATGTTTTGACATGTTTAACTCGTCACTACTAGTTTAGTGCTTGTTTAGGGTCGTAAGTTAAGCGGTCTCGACAACCGCTTAGACATTCGAACCCGACCCATTTGGTCGATCATTAGGATCCGACCAAGCTTATTTAGTGATCATAATTGCATAGGGAATAACCTACTGAGGTTATACCTTATGATCACTTAGGTTGGTTAGTTATTATTAATTAGTTAATATGCCCATAGGAAATGACCAAAATGCCCTTTTGAAGCATAAATCCATATTTTGCATATGTAATCAAGTTTTTGACATATAAACTGATTTAGTAACATATTTAGGCATAATTGGGCATGTAAGACTTGACATAGGACATAGATAACCATCCGACCTTAGATTTACGCAAGCGACGCGTTATAGTAGCTTAAACTACCGTAACAGGTCAAAATGGGTCAAAAGCACTTAGGTTAAGTTTCTAATCAGAATGTTAGCTCTATTAAGTTATGCCATATGAGTTCAAATACTCATTTGATTTATAGAACTACATTCTATCCTATCTCCCGATTTAGGATCCGTTTATTAACGTAGTTACCTATATTAGGTGCCTTGTTGATTTTGTGATCCTTGGAGTTTTATTTGGTCTTATTCTCAAGACTAATAGACAATCCCAAGTGAGTACATAGTCCCCTCTTTTACCGCTTTCAAATATTTTGGGGTGAAACACTTGTGCTTACATGTTACTTTCATGCTTTAATTGCTTTTATGACATATACATGCTATGTTCACCTGGTACACATATAGTACATGATTTCCCATTATGTTTTGCTATGTATATTTACTGAGCATGCTAGCACATTGATTTCATAAACATTTCTGCTATGTATGTTTACTTAGCATGCTAGCACATTGATTTCATGAACATTTCTACTATGTATGTTTACTTAGCATACTTAGTACATGGTTTTCACATGCTACATTGGTTATGACATTTGGTATGTTTAATCGGGACAATAATACACTCATTAACATTGATCATGCCACTCGGTAGTATGTAATGTTACCATAGGACTTGACAAATCCCGTTCTCGACTTCCTAGGTTTGTTTGGAAGTAGGGAATGACAGAATCCGATATACATAAATTGATAAACCTTTAATTCGTTTAAGGGTTTGTCCAAACAGTCGCAAGGCCTGAATGTATGCGATAAACATTACTGCATAAATGTTCGTATCCATAAAGCATTGTTTTCTGCCAAACATAACATTTGATTTAAACTTAGGTTTATTCAAAAACATTGTTTTGTACATTTTCCTATGGGGTTGAGTAAATACTATTTATTCACCATACATGACATTGGTTTTCACATTGACATTATACCTACGGATTGAGTAGATGCTTTCTACTTGCTACCCATTACATTTGATTATATATGACACAGTTTACACATGATATTGAACATTGTTTACACATAAACATTTTGGCATTGGTTTTAAACAAGACATTTTGGTTGATTATTGATAAGTGACTTATATAACGAGGCTATGTGTAGTGTTATAAAAGCATGGTGGATACGCCATTGGTACTTCCTATATATAAGTGCTTTTATTATATTACATATTGTAGTGTTATCTAAGCCACTTTGACAGGAAAAAAGACATGATACATTTTATACAAAAACACGACATTGTTTTACAAATCACATATTTTATACAAATTCATTTCCACTTGGTTATTTATTTAACCATGCATTATTCTTTTATATCATATGATTTTCAAATGATTTATAAAAGAACACATTTTACAAGATTCATGACTACTTTTTGTTAAACATTTCTTTTAACTACAAGTCATGAATCCTGCATAAACAAAACCTATGTATCTCACAGGCATTTTTATGCTGACGTACCTATTTTCGCATGTGTTTTATGTGCTAATGCATGATGATGTTTGTGCTACACTTAGGCGGACTTGTGCCTTAGTGACTTAAAAGACAGATAATTATGTTATGTTTTTGTTTAAGTTCCAAGACAATGTAAACACTTTAATAAATAATACAAAACTTTAATTACCATGGTTGTGGAACAATAATTCTGTCGCTCCACTCCCCGACGTGTCTGCCGCGGTTTGTTGTTTTACGCGGCCGGGGCGTGACAGCAACATACCAATTGAAGCATGGAAGTGTTTAGGATTGGAAGGAGTTAAATGCATAGCTAATTTGTTTAACCTCATATTCAAATTAGGAAAATTTCATATCAATGGAGAAGTAGTGTCGTAGTGCCTATATACAAGAGAAAAGGGGATGCACAGTGTTGTGGGAATTACAGAGGGATTAAGTTGCTAAGTCATACTATGAAATTATGGGAAAGGGTTATTGAGACTAGACTTAGAAAAGAAACTCAAGTTACGGTAAACCAATTTGGTTTCATGCTAGGACGGTCGACTATGGAAGCTATACACATTCTAAGGAGAGTGATGGAAAAGTATAGAGAAAAGAAACGAGATTTGCATATGGTTTTTATTGATCTGGAAAAAGCATATAACAGTGTGCCTCGTAGACTAATTTGGGGTAGTTTGGTAGGTAGGGGGTTCCGGGGAAGTATATAGATATAACTATGGATATGTATGATAGGACCTGTGTTCGAGCGTTTGTAGGGGATACTAATTCCTTTCCACTGGAGGTAGGACTCCATCAAGGGTCGGCATTGAGCTCGTTTCTTTTTGCAGTTGCTTAGGATGAGTTGTCCAAATCGATTCAGGAAACGATACCATGGTGCATGCTCTCTGCCGACGATATTGTGTTAGTTGCTGAGACTAAACAAAGCCTGAATGCGAGGGTAGAAGAGTGGCGAGCAGCATTGGAGGAAAAGGGTTTAAGGATTAGTCATTCTAAGACTGAGTACCTTCCCTGTGTTTTTAGTGATACAAGCACTGATGACGATACACTGATCACCATTGAAGACCAAGTGATTCCACTGGCAACTAGTTTCAAGTGTTTAGGATCGTTTATACAAACTAATGGGGAGATAGATAGAGATGTTAGCTCACCGCATACAAGCTGCCTGGTGTAGGTGGAGAACAGCTACTGGGGTATTGTGCGACAGAAGGTTCCCAACTAAATTAAAGGGGAAGTTATATAGGATGGCAATTAGACCGGCTATGTTATATGGGATAGAATGTTGGGCTATCAAGAGACACATGCAAACAAGATGGAGGTAACAGAAATGAGGATGCTGATGTGGATGTGCGGGCACACAAGATTAGACCGGATAAGAAATGAGGTTTTTAGGAAAACGCAAGGAGTGGCTAGTATATCAGATAAGATAAATGAGGGGAGGTTAAGATGGTTTGGACATGTTAAGGGGAGAAATATGACAACGCAAGTTAGAGTAGTGGAAACCCTCACGGTTGAGGGGAGGAAGAGTAGAGGTAGACCCAAATTGAGCTGGCAGGAGCGGCTTAGGCATGATTTTCTAGAGATACACCTCTCTGAGGACATGATCCAGGATAGAAGGTCATAGAGACAGAGGATTAAATTTAAGGATTTCTAGATGATGGTACATTTTTGTCCTAGCTATGGATTAGAGGCTTAGGGGCTGTTTGTTTACCTCTTAATGAGGCTCTTAATGGTTCAGACCTATTACTGATTCAACACTTAGTGGTTCAGCCTGTTTGTTTCGCAAGCAGATGTCTGAATGGTTCAGACATTTGCCTCTGAATGGTTAAGTTTTATACTGAGTCTGAATGGTTAAGACCTCTAATCTGAATTGGTCAGACATTTGCAACTGAACGGTTAAGCATTATACTGGCTCTTAATGGTTCAGACCTCTTACTGGTTCAACATTTAATGGTTCACACCTTTTACTAATTCAGCACTTAACCATTCAGAAGTTGCCAAACAGCCCCTTAGATGTCCAAATGCGCTAGGTGTCCTAGATTTATGATTGTGACTTTACTTGTCTGTTTTGGATGTATCTTGGTGTGGACGTATATATTTGTATTATGTTACTACCCCACCAATACCTTTGTTTTTGGTAGCTTCCTCTATCGATATAGTTAGGTTTGTGGACTTGCCTACATTTTGTTTGGAGCCGAGTGTCTCTCTGAAAGCATCCTCTCTATCCCTAGGGATGGAGGAAAGTGACGTGAAGCGGGAGTGTGCGGATTTTTTGATATATTTTTAGTACCTTTTACTCTTTTATCAAGCTTTAAATTTATAAAACACGATATAAAACTATCACTCTCTACAACACGCTAGGGCAAGTGCACCCATCGTTGGCGTAGTATAGTGATGGTAAGATACCGAGATCGTCCAATGATGTATTGCAAAATACATTTATTTATCTTGTATAGTTTGTACGGTTTTTAGTTAGATTTAGTTTCGTTTTAGTTAGAATATGCATTCTTTTGATTCGTTTATGTTTTACAGGTCTTGGTTGATGAAAGTAGCTGGAAAGAGTGGAAAACAAGCTAAAATATGCTAAAACCAAGTACCGGGACGTGAACGGGTGATCAATAGTTGAAAAGGCAAGAACAACAAAGGTTTATAAGGTTTTGATGGGCCGTGAGACTTAAGAGTGAGTTTATCGTGGGTCGTGAAAGCCTGGATTAACTCATTAACCAATTTCAATGCGCCATAGGGCGCGATGGCTTAAGAAGAGGGTGTCGCGGCCTGTGAGAACGTATACCATCAGCGGAATTCGTGTTTTTCAAGGGTTTAAGGGCTAGAAAGGTATAAATATATGTTTTATGATCACAATTAAAGCCCTAGACGCAACTAGACCTCTTTGGACGAATTTTGAAGCAGTTTTAGCAAGGAATTGAGCTCTAGAATCATCGGGTATAAGCTAGAAGCATATAGATTGAAGATTGATGGGTTTTAGCTTCCCGATTTATCTTGTTTTCTTACTTTTCTAGTTTACTTCGATGAATTCTTTATTTGAAACTTGTTTTCTGGATTTTGCTATTATGTTTCTTGGCTAAATACTTTAAACTACTTAGGTTGTGATGAACAATTTATTAAAGTTTGGATTTTTATGGGATGTTGATTGTGTTTATGGTTTATCTTGAAAAGTAGCTAACTTTGGTTCTTTGATTTAATGTGTATGCGTATTTAATCTTGTTCATTGAATGATTATTACCCCTCATGTTGCTAGTTGAATGTCTTTCAAATAATAGTTGCATGCTAGGTCAATTACTGTGTGTTTTTGGCTATTAGATGTTTCGCTAGACGTACTGATCCATAGGGTGTCACACCCTTACTAATATTTAACGATTTACGTATAAATATCGACAAATAATGTGTATTTTGCGACTACACATATTTATGAAAATACGGGTTTATTAAAACTTTTCTCAAGAAAAACAATACAACATAATATGTATAAGTTCGTCATTTAAAAATGACGACGAAACAATGTGCGGAAGCTTGTAACTTGATCGTGTTCGGTTCTTCGTTGAGCTTGATCATCATCCGGTACTCCAATTATTACCTACATATCAAAAATCATGATATACGTTAGTTATATGAAATCTATAACTAATCTAGCTAAGCCCAGAAGCTCATTACGATGACCAGGTAACTCGTATGGGTTATGGCGACTGATAACCCATATGAGTAGATAAGTTGTCTGGGTTATGGCAACTGATAACCCAGATGACCAGATAACTCGTATGGGTTATAACAACTCTCATCGAAAGTCATATTTATTAAATTAAATTGTCCAATAGGAAACCCTAATTGAGACACCCAAGTGATTCTGCATAAACCCTAAAATTTTCAGAACAATCGGAATCAGGATCAGGGCCCCTAAAACTCAGGGGGGGGGGGTAAACCCTAGTTACGATTATCTATAGAAAATGCTGTCAAAATTGAAATTTACGAAATCATCAAGTCAGCAAGGCTAGTCCCAGTCGTGGCAACCCTATGAAGATTCTGTGACCCTTACGGACCGTAAGGGTTGAGTCTTACGGTCCGTAAGCTAGTCAAATTTCATGTATAAATAGCAGATCGTGGGACTTGATTTATGGAAATAAAACGACGAACAAATTCGAATTACGCATTGAGTTACGATCAGAATACTACAAAAACACACACGATTCACTAAATTGCTGCCGCAAAACAGGGTAATAACTCGATCGCTATTACGATTCATTTTCCGATCGATCAATGTACTCAATGGATGTTTAAGTGCTGCCCACATTAGGGTGATGCTTTGTCATTAGTCGTTAATTCGATGGATGTTTAAGCATAACACTTTGTCATTCGTTGTGAGGGTTGATCTCGTGAGTTATCGTAAATGCTGTATTGATTACTAACCCAGTTTTGTGTGCATTATTATTTAAATTAGGTTAACAAGGCTAATCCATAGACTAGACTCTGTCCGAGTTAAATCTGCAATGTGAGTCATTCTCTTTTTATCAAATTACTTTTGGAAGTATGTTTATTTTCAAGATTATAATTACAGTGATTAAGTATATGTAGTCACCAAATTACAACCGGTATGTGGGGTATTGTGCACATTACTGTTTTTATCACTTTAGGTGGGCGTACCTAATTAATGATACTCGTTACTATTGGGTGAACGGACTCAATAGTAATATGACCACAGTCACCGAAACGAGTCGGTGACAAATACTGTGGGTAGTTGGTTGAAATAAACATTGTAATCTCTCTTAATACTGTGAATTATAATAAATGAGTCGTTTTTATAAAAGAATGATCCACTCAGTATTTTCCGCTGACAAAACCTTTTTCAAACATGTTTCAGGTGATCTGTTGTGATCCAGGAAAAGTGCCGAGAAGCGCTAGAAGCTTAAGGAAGTGGCTCAGTATAAAATAAAGAAATATGTTTTGTAAAATAAAAGATTTCTTCATGAAATCTCAAGGTTGTAAATTACCGGGTTTTATCCCGAGTTGTGAAATAAAATAATCGGGAAATATTTCAGTTTTAAAAAGATCCTGAAGAAACTTCCGCTGTTAATTAAATACCACGGGATTTCTGTCCCGCGGCTCCTGAAACGGGTCAAACCGGGTCGGGGGCCGTGACAGAAAAAGGTGGTATCAGAGCCACTGAGTTAAGCTAATTAAGTATTTAGAAATACTTAATTTTTCCTGATTACTATTATGTGATTATGTGTTTTATTAACTGACTATTTGTTAGTTACAGTATGGGTAAGCAAAAGCTTTCAAACATCTATCTTAAATTAGATAGGTCATCCAACGAGAATGGAAGTTCATCCCAAACTAAATCCTCAAAACTCCCTGCAATTCCTGAAGAAGGAATATTTGTTCGAAAAGCCCAATACGAGAAACCACTTTCTCCGGATAAAAGAAGTTAATTTTAAAGAAAAGTCAGGAGAAAATAAAGAAAACCCGAGAGAAGAAAGTTAAACAGGAAACCCAGGAATTAACCAGTAAAACACCTTGGGAGGACAAATTAGATGAAAAATGGGCGGACCTTTATATGCTAGCCACTGTAGCAATAAATGCTAATCTCTAAAATACCATGACTTCGGAATAGCAACCTTATCACTTACAAGCCCAAAATATCATCTAGTAAATAAATGAAACCTAGTATGTTTAAAATTGTTCATTTTCTTTTGTGTAAATTAGTGACAGGGTATGCAATAAAATTTAAAGGTTATTTCTAAAAAAAAATTTGTTATAAATTTTAACTTAGCATTTTTGTATTTTACTTGTATATTAAACAGCATGAATGAGTTATCGGAAGCCCTAGAGAATCTCAACCTATACCCTGTAAACCTAGAAGTTTCTAAAGAATTTACTGGGTATTTTCCTGATGTGGAACAACCTGTAGAATTCAACGCTCCACCTTTGAAAAAGCCAAAACCAAAGAAAAGAAGGAAATACGTATGGGGGAGTCGTATACGTAGGAAAAAGCCAGCTACGAAACTTCCTAAAATAAACAATCCTTTAGAAAAAGGAAAAGAAATTGTAACCAGGGAAAGTTCTAGACAGCGGGAGATGGAGAATGAAGTCAAGGAAGATTCTAGGCAAATGGGAATGCAGTTTGAGGAATATTCTAAGGAAATAGAAATGGAGGTTGGAAAAGGTTCTAGACCAACTCAGATGGAAATTGGAGAAAGCTCCAAACAAAACCAGGGAATGACTTTTCAGGAGGAAATAGATTTCATATTGGCAAGTTGTGATACTATTCAGCTTGTCAATACAAATGTTTTTATTGAAACCCAAATCCCTATAAATCTTGAACCAGCAATCCCAGAACCAATAATCCATACCCAACCTGTAGGAATGGATGAATGGTGGACAAATGATTGGCAATTTCAAAACATTGTCAACAGTCCTTATTCCTTTCTTCCATAATTCGATCCAGAACCATTACCAAATCCACCCATGAGTAACGGAAATTTAGCAGAACTTCGCCATTTTGGCGAAGAGTTAATGGATGCGGGAAATAGAATCCGGGAAATAGGGGGACAAATTGCTTGGAAGTATGATGAAAGGGAGCTTCGTTTTTAGGAAGACAAATGACGAGAGATAATGGGTTGGTAAAACTGTGGTTGTGTAATAGTAATAGTAAAATCAGTATTTGTAAAATAAATAATAAAACGGTTGTATATAGAGGCATGATATAATCTATAAAATAAATGAAATTTTAGATTTTGTTTTTATATTCATTTACGTGATTATGTGCAATTAATTGTGATATTGGATTATTTCTTTTATACTAATTATTTATCTATAAATTAATTATCAGATGGCAAACATTGGTAATGAACCAGTAAATGAAGTAAATCAATCCGAGCAAATTCGGGAAGAACAATTGTTAAATAGACAAGATATAGAGGATATCGTTGCACAAGGAATAGCCAATGCTATTCCAGCAATCGTTGCTGCTGTTCAAAAACCTGTTAAACCGCAATCAATCATTCCTAGTAAACGTACTTAAGGCGACAACTTTAGTAATAGTATAAACGGGGGCGGAAATCATGTTAATAACAATAATGATCTGCAAACCCCAATTTTCAAGAAAATGAAAGCTGCAACACCTGGTTGCACTTACAAAGAATTCCTTGCCTGTAAACCAACTGAGTTTTCAGGTAATGAAGGGGCTATTGCAGCATTACGTTGGTTAGAGAAAACTGAGGCAGTAATTGCTATAAGTAAATGTGTTGAGAAAGATCAAGTTATGTATGCTTCCAATCTTTTTAAAGAAGGGGCATTAGAATGGTGGAACACAGTATTACAAGCTAAAAGAAGGATTGTGGCCTATGCCATGAACTGGGAAGAATTTAAGAGTCTTGTAGAAAGAAAATTCTGTCCCGAATATGAAAAAGATCAAATGGCAAATAAGTTCCTAAACCATCGGATGGTTAATGTGGACTGTCGAGGATATACTTCGACATTCTTCGAATATGCTAGGGTGGTACCAACACTGGCTTCGCCAGAACCGGTACTCATTTCTCGCTATATTTGGGGATTAATCAGCGAAATCCGCAATATCGTTAAAGCTGCGAGACCTCGCACTATTGACGATGCAGTGGAACTAGCCAACACTCTAACTGATGAACTGGTACGCATAAGAGATGAAACCAGGAAAAAGGAACTGGCTCAGAAAATTACCCAAGGATTTCGTGTGGGTAATAGTAATAATTTCAAGAAAAGAGGAGCAGGGCAATCTTCAAATCCACCTTTCTGCAAGAATTGCAAAAAGAAACATTATGGAAGATGTAATATAACCTGCAATTTTTGCAAAGGTGTAGGACATCAGGAAGAAAACTGCAGGAAGAAATTCACAATTTGTTACAATTGTGGAGAAACAGGACATTTCAAAACAGAATGTCCTAAATTGAACAAACCAGCAGACAACAAAGCTAAACCAGCTGACGGAGCTACAAAGAAGAATGTCAGAGCATTCCAGCTAACTACTCAAGAAGCAGAACTCATTCCAGATGTAATAGCTGGTACGTTCTTAGTTCACAACGTATACACAAAAGTATTATTTGACTCTGGTGCAAACCAAAGTTTTATCAATACTTTATTCTGTCAAGCTCTTAAGTTACCTTTAACCAATGTTAGGCAGATTTTTACAGTCGAAACCGCAGATGGGAATTCAGTTAAAATAGATCAGGTTTTGCAAAAAGTAGAAATAGAACTTTCAGGTCATAAATTTGCTGCAAATCTGTTACCTATGAAATT
Organism: Helianthus tuberosus; assembly: GCA_030545235.1. Classification (NCBI taxonomy): domain Eukaryota; kingdom Viridiplantae; phylum Streptophyta; class Magnoliopsida; order Asterales; family Asteraceae; genus Helianthus; species Helianthus tuberosus. Next base: position 42,463,317 of record CM060409.1, on the reverse strand, counting down.
AGCTGAATTTGATGTTGTGTTAGGAATGGATTGGTTAATAGCTAACCATGCTCAAATCATTTGTGATAAAAACTCTATAGAAATTCAAGCACCTACTGGAGAAGTAATCATGATTACAGGAGATAAACCGCGTAAACCCATGAAGTTTATATCAGTAATGAAAGTTGCTAATTATGAACGAAAACAAGGAATAGTATATATGATTTCAGTAATCATTAGTACTAAGGGTAAAGAACTTAAGGAAATTCCTGTAGTCTCAGAATACTCAGATATATTCCCAGAAGAGTTACCAGGGTTACCACCAGATAGAGAAGTAGAATTCAGGATTCATCTAATTCCAGGAACTACACCGATAGCCAAGGCACCTTATCGGTTAGCTCCTACCGAAATGTTAGAACTAAAGAAGCAATTAGATGAATTACTAAGTAAAGGATTCATACAACCTAGCTCATCCCCTTGGGGAGCTCCAGTGTTGTTTGTAAAGAAGAAGGATGGTTCGATGAGAATGTGTATTGATTATAGAGAATTGAATAAAGTTACAATTAAGAATCGATACCCATTACCTAGGATTGATGATCTTTTTGATCAACTTCAGGGAGCTAGATATTTTTCTAAGATAGATTTACGCTCCGGATATCATCAATTGAAGGTACAAGAAGAGGACATACCTAAGACTGCTTTTAGAACTAGGTATGGTCATTACGAGTTTACAGTCATGCCCTTCGGGTTAACGAATGCACCTGCAGCATTCATGGACATGATGAATAGGATCTGTAAACCGTACTTGGATAAATTTGTAATTGTCTTCATAGATGATATACTTATTTATTCAAAAAGTCAAGACGAACATTGTCAGCACTTGCATGCACTCTTAACTTTGTTAAGAAAAGAAAAGCTCTATGCCAAATTCTCAAAATGTGAATTTTGGCTACAAGAAGTGCAATTATTAGGTCACATGGTGAATCACGAAGGGATTCATGTAGACCCTGCTAAGATAGAGGCAATTACCAATTGGAAGGTTCCGCAAACCGCAATGGAAATTAGAAGTTTTATAGGTTTAGCTGGGTATTATAGACGGTTTATTAAGGATTTTTCCAAGATAGCTGTACCATTAACTAAGCTAACCTGTAAAGCCATTAAGTTTGAATGGGGACCTAAACAAGAAGAAGCCTTTAGAATCTTGAAGCAGAAATTAACCAATGCTCCAATCTTAGCCTTACCAGAAGGAACTGAAGATTTTGAAGTATATTGTGATGCTTCAAAACTAGGATTTGGATGTGTGCTTATGCAACGCAAGAAGGTAATTGCGTATCAAGACAGTTGAAAAAGCACGAAGAAAATTATACAACTCATGATTTAGAATTAGGAGCTGTAATTTTTGCCCTTAAAATATGGAGACATTATCTGTATGGAAGTAGGTTTACTGTCTATACGGATCATAAAAGTCTAAGATATATATTTGGGCAAAAAGAGTTAAACATGAGACAAAGGAGATGGATGGAAATTTTAAGTGACTACGACTGTGATATTCAATATCACGAGGGAAAGGCAAATGTAGTTGCAGATGCCTTAATTCGTAAATACTATGAGAAACAACGACGGGTTCGTGCTCTCAGATTAAATCTACAGTTAGATTTAATGGAACAACTGAAGTATTTTCAAGAAATAGCAATAGAAGATGTTACTGAAGGAATGAAGGGACGAATAAAAGATTTAGAACAAGGAGCTGATGGAATTTGGAGATTCCATAAGAAAAGGATCTGGGTACCAAAACAGGGAGAATTAAGAAATAAGATCTTGGAGGAAGCTCATAAATCTAGGTATACCATACACCCAGGAAATAATAAGATGTACCAAGATTTAAGAAATAATTTCTAGTGGATAGGTATGAAAAAGGATATAGCTAGGTATGTATCAAAGTGTCTTACTTGTTCACAAGTTAAGGCAGAACATCAGAAACCTTCAGGTCTACTACAACAATTAGAAATGCCGGTATGGAAATGGGAACTCATAACAATGGATTTTGTTACTAAGTTGCCCAAAACCAGAAAAGGTAATGATGCGATTTGGGTAATTGTAGATCGATTAACCAAATCAGCTCATTTTCTACCCATGAAGGAAACCTTTAGTATGGAAAGGTTAGCCAAATTATATGTAGACGAAGTAGTATCCTTACATGGAGTTCCACTCTCCATTGTATCGGATAGGGATAGTCGGTTCACTTCTCATTTTTGGACAAGTTTCCAGAAAGCAATGGGAACTCGACTAAACTTAAGTACTGCATATCATCCACAAACAGATGGGCAAAGTGAAAGGACGATCCAAACTCTAGAAGACATGCTCCGAGCATGTGTAATAGATTTTGGTGGAAATTGGGACGATCACTTACCATTAATTGAATTCTCCTATAACAATAGTTATCATTCAAGCATTGAAACTGCCCTATTTGAAGCACTGTATGGAAGAAAATGCAGAACTCCAGTTTGTTGGGTAGAAATAGGAGAAAGTCAATTATCAGGTCCGGAGATTGTACAAGAAACGACTGATAAGATTACACAAATCAAGGAAAGGCTGAAAACGGCTCGAGATCGCCAGAAGAGTTATGCAGACAATAGATGCAAGCCATTAGAATTCCAAGTTGGAGACAGAGTACTGTTAAAAGTTTCTCCTTGGAAAGGAGTTGTTAGATTCGGTAATAAAGGAAAGCTAAGTCCAAGATACGTAGGACCATTTCCAGTAATCCAACGTATAGGACCGGTTGCTTATCGTTTACAACTACCAGAAGAATTAGCTGGAGTACATGATGTATTTCATGTATCCAATCTCAAGAAATGTCTAGCAGACGAATCTCTGGTAGTACCTCTTCAAGACATAGAGGTAAACGAAAAGTTAAAATTTGTTGAGAAACCTCTTCAGATAGAAGACAGAAAAGTGAAGTTTCTCAAGCACAAACGACTAGTGCTAGTTAAAGTAAAGTGGGATTCAAAGAGGGGAGCTGAATACACTTGGGAGCTGGAATCAGAAATGAAGCGAAAGTATCCACACTTATTCCAGTAAATCTCGAGGACGAGATTTTTATTAAGGTGGGGAGAATGTAACAACTATCATCGAAAGTCATATTTATTAAATTAAATTGTCTAATAGGAAACCCTAATTGAGACACCCAAGTGATTCTGCATAAACCCTAAAATTTTCAGAACAACCGGAATCAGGATCAGGGCCCCTAAACTCAGGGGGGTAAACCCTAGTTACGATTATCTATAGAAAATGCTGTCAAAATTGAAATTTACGAAATCATCAAGTCAGCAATGCTAGTCCCAGTCGTGGCAACCCTATGAAGATTCTGTGACCCTTACGAACCGTAAGGGTTGAGTCTTACGGTCCGTAAGCTAGTCAAATTTCATGTATAAATAGCAGATCGTGGGACTTGATTTCTGGAATTAAAACGACGAACAAATTCGAATTACGCACTGAGTTACGATCAGAATACTACAAAAACACACACGATTCACTAAATTGCTGCCGCAAAACAGGGTAATAACTCGATCGCTGTTACGATTCATTTTCCGATCGATCAATGTACTCAATGGATGTTTAAGTGCTGCCCACATTAGGGTGATGCTTTGTCATTACTCGTTAATTCGATGGATGTTTAAGCATAGCACTTTGTCATTCGTTGTGAGGGTTGATCTCGTGAGTTATCGTAAATGCTGTATTGATTACTAACCCAGTTTTGTGTGCATTATTATTTAAATTAGGTTAACAAGGCTAATCCATAGACTAGACTCTGTCCGTGTTAAATCTGCAATGTGAGTCATTCTCTTTTTATCAAATTACTTTTGAAAGTATGTTTATTTTCAAGATTATAATTACAGTGATTAAGTATATGTAGTCACCAAATTACAGCCGGTATGTGGGGTATTGTGCACATTACTGTTTTTATCACTTTAGGTGGGCGTACCTAATTAATGATACTCGTTACTATTGGGTGAACGGACTCAATAGTAATATAACCACAGTCACCGAAACGAGTCGGTGACAAATACTGTGGGTAGTTGGTTGAAATAAACATTGTAATCTCTCTTAATGCTGTGAATTATAATAAATGAGTCGTTTTTATAAAAGAATGATTCACTCAGTATTTTCCACTGACAAAACCTTTTTCAAACATGTTTCAAGTGATCTGTTGTGATCCAGGAAAAGTGTCGAGAAGCGCTAGAAGCTTAAGGAAGTGGCTCAGTATAAAATAAAGAAATATGTTTTGTAAAATAAAAGATTTCTTCGTGAAATCTCAAGGTTGTAAATAACCGGGTTTTATCCCGAGTTGTGAAATAAAATAATCGGGAAATATTTTAGTTTTAAAAAGATCCTGAAGAAACTTCCGCTGTTAATTAAATACCACGGGATTTCTGTCCCGCGGCTCCTGAAACGGGTCAAACCGGGTCGGGGGCCGTGATATGGGTTATGGCAACTGATAACCCAAATGACCAAATAACTTGTCTGGGTTATAACAACTGATAACCCAGATGAACAGATAACTTGTCTGGGTTATGGCAACTGATAACCCAGATGACCAAATAACTTGTCTGGGTTATGGCAACTGATAACCCAGATATATATTTAACAAGTCTGGGTTACAGAACTTGGCCATTTTTCCCTTTTTAGTAAATGTTGCGTAACTTCTCTGATATTTGTTTGTTTAGCTTGAAACCTCTTTCTAATTGATCGTAATACATTTGCCTACATTATTAACCCCTAATCTTTAACCCGGATTCATAAATTTTATGATTTACACAACCATTACCGGGTTTACGCGCATTATTATTTTGACCAGTTATGAGATTTAAGAACTTTAAGCTTACATTATCCACAACCCTTCATATCTTTTATTCCGGCTTAATGATCTTTATTCATCTATCATCACAACTTCAGTTGTGATGAATTATGATAGAGAAATTCATTATACTACTATTCTACCTTCGAATTTGATATTTTTACAAAAATGACCCATTACACATACCTGGCTCGGGTCAAATCATTGACCCGTTTTAATACCTTACATTAATAGTTACTAATTAAAAGCAATGCAAGCCATACGCTATTCTTCCTGTGAGCGCAAAACTCGACAAGCAACCATTAGTCATTATTGTCAATGGTGATAACATCACCATTTGACCTGTTTGGTCTAAATGACCATTTTACCCACCTCTTGACTTACTCTTATTGCGTTAGGATGACCAAACATTATGTATTGCGAGATGGTATTTATTTACCACCTCACCCATTTGGTCTGTTACGGTTTACACCATGTGATCATATTATTTTAAAAGTTGTTTCATCCATTCGTGTGACCCATTATGGCTTACGCCATAGGGTGTCTTTTCAAAACTCATTATTTATTCGTCAACACATGACCAGATTACCAGTTTACCCATTATGGCTTACACCATAAGGTAACTTTTCAAAACTCATTGTTTATTCGTCAACATGTGACCAAATTACCGTTTTACCCCTTTTTTACCATCAAATATAGTTCCTTACCATTTTTACTTGTTCCGACCCGTATTGGTTCGCGTCGGAACGTCATATTTCAAAGACTCATTTCAAATACTAGATCACTTTGTTATTAACCAGTACATAAGTAGACGTTCTACTTAAAAGATGTAAGCTTTACTTACCTTGCATCCGATTATGTTTTTCCCGCGTATTTGATCTTCTTGACCCGCTTCTTCCCAAGCTTCCACCTAGCTTGTCAAGCGTCAAACTACCATTTATCATTCGCAAGATGGTTAGATTAGTCATCATTTATCACGACTATTCCACCTTACGGACTTTATATCAAAATTACCATTTGATCCTATTATAGGTCAGTTTGACTTTTAAAAGTCAACTGCCTATTAACATATGCAAATGCACAATTAAGTTTAACAAACTCATTTAGGCATTTCATCAAATACTTGGTAGGCATTATTTTTAATTTTTTAGGCCACCATTTTAACTAAATTCCCAACCCAGTTCGTATCATTTCTTTCACTTTAACAAGTTCATGTAATAGTAAACATCAAGTTAACTTAGCTTTGAATTATAAATACTAGTTCACCCATTTATCATGCTATGCTAGAACTAATGTGAAAACCCATTTCATCATATTACTAGACATTCATCCGAACACCTAATAAAATCAAATTCTCCATACAAACTAGTAGACATGATGATTTCAAGCACCTGTTAAGATCAATAATACATAAATTTCATCATTTCATACAAAACCGATTTCATGTAATGTATGAACACTTGACCTAGTCTCAAATTATTCAAGTATTTCTCAAATACTAACTAGTATGATGATCATAAACATAAATACATCATCAATTTCGTCATGCTACTTAAAATATTGAACTCAAAGTTATCGCCTTCAAGTTCATCCACATACTTATCATCACCAAAACATAAATTACAACATACCTTATGATCTCCAAGCTTAGATGATCACGAATTTATGTTCATGCATGTGATTTGGCCCTAATTCATCCTCCAATTTGATGGATTAAGGTTGAACAAGGGTTTGTTCCTTATTCTTCTTCTCTGATCGTTACTCTCACACACACTTAATGTGTGTTATGCTTTATTTTGTTTATTAATAAACCTAAGTTTCACTCCTTTTTCCATTTTGGCCCCTCTAGTTTGTCTAAATGTTTAAACCCCCATATAGTACTTACTAGCAATTAACCAATTCTCATAACTAGGTTTAAATGTTCCTAGTTAACTTAGTGGGTTTGGGGAAGTTATAACCCAGTTTATTTAAAGTCCCATTAACTCGGGCTTTTTATAAACTTTGTTTTCTCAAAAGCTTTTATTCTTTTTTTATTTAATATTAGGTTTAATTATTTAAATCCTAATATTTACCTGGTTAATTTTTACCACTAACGATATTTTACCCATTCATTATTATTAACGGAGTTTAATTACCAAACCCGTTTTCGGGGTGTTACAAGTCTACCTCCCTTAAAGAGGTTCCGTCCCCGAAACCTTATTTATGTAGTTCCTTTTATTTTAGACTAAACGAACTTAGTTTCATTTCCATTCGAGCATTGCTCGTTTTTAATAATTCCATAATCTTACCGGGAATGTATGGTAATGTCTTTCGGGCTCCAAAGTGGTGTCCGACTCCTCTTGGATGCTCCATTCTTGCATCCTTCTTTTGATTAACATCTTTGTTACTCAAGTCAAGGATTATTATAGGCCACATCATATGTGCCTTTCATGCATAAGGCCTCGTAGGCCGTTAGTTTCTTCTAATATTCCTCGTTTTTATCACTTTTAATAACTTGTCATCTTTTGGCCACTCGTTATCTGATGTAGTTAATACATTATCCTACGCTAACCTTATTGAGGCAAGCGCTTTATTAATTTATAATTACTGTTTTGACCTTAAATGGTCTTCGCGGTTAGGCTTACTAGCCATTGGTTACCTTATATTTCGCCATTTGGGTATGCTATATTGTCATCATCGGCCTTTTGCGTGTTTATGATTTCATATCTTGTAACTCACGTTAGAACGTGGTTATATTTATATCGCTTTTGTGACCGTGATTTCCTCACGTCATGTTTTAAGTTTATGTCGACCCTTCATTATCGAAAATCTTTCTTTCGAGTGTATCGTTTTTACACCTATCGGTGTTTACATCCTTTAATATTAACCATTTCCAAATTCGTCTCATAATATTCATATCTGTTAAAACGTCGTTTCTTACAAAAATTGAATTTTAGTTTAACGTTTTATCTTTAACTTGCGTCAATTACTCATATCAAGGAAATTGACAATCAGTAATTTATTCTTTTCCGTTCTTGTTTTACACGGGGAATAATAACCAGTTCCCTCTTCTTATACTATTGACCCGTAGGTTCTTTCACTTAGCCTCGTAGGCTATTTCTTTATATTTTCATCTTTTTATCTTATTAAGGTGAGACCCTGACCGTTCATTTCTTTCTATTTGTGGCCCAAGGGTCTTTTTGGTCCCGTAAACCTTAACATTACCTTTAATCCCGTAAGTTATGATGATCCCGTAGATCACCCTTTATTCATGTCTTTATGTAAATGTACATATATGGCGTCAAGGTATCCCTTGTTATGTTTGGAATCATTTATTTTCACTCTTGAACTTTAATTGACCTTAACTGTAGTCTAAGGGTTCATTCGTTTACTTTTGGACCAGTCTTCCGATGTTAGGACTCTTTACATCATTTACACATCGGTTTGTTCTACGCTCACCGTTTCTCGTTATGTACTTGCATTTCTTTACAACCCATTACCCGGGTTCTTTTATTTTAATGTTTTTAACGTCTATAACCCTTTATATCGGTTTATTAATATTTCGCACTTTTATTTATTCGGTTCGCGCTTACTTACATTAGCAAGCATCATCCTTTATTAAATTCGTTTGACTTGTTCGTGTGAGAATTCATCACTTATGAATGTCAAACTTCATTCTTTGTTCGACCCGTTCAACTTTAAAATAGTTGAACGTAATTTATCAAAATTTCTATTCACAGTATCTTATCGTCTTTTAGTCATGACTCGAAACCCGAGTCTTTTGACTTTCCTTTCGCGTTCCCGTTTCTCGGTCTACGCATGTGCTTAAATCCTTACCCACCAACCGGGTGTTTTACCGAAGTCGGTTATCATTGCAACCCTTCCGGTATGCATTAAGACTTCGCTTCGATTTATTTGGTTGTCTTAGTGAAATCCATCGCTTTTATTCAACCATGTCTTTTATTCTTTTTTTTATTTAATCCGTTTTTGGGTACCTTTTTAATTCGTCCCATTCACCCATCCTTACCACATCGGATGTAAACGTGTCCATTATAAGAAGTTCATGGTATCATATGTTCACTACTTACTTGGCCAGAGTAAGCAATCAACACAGACACACATGACCTTTTTATAATTTTCGCGTCACGCCCCATGTAAGTAACTCCTCTAATAATTTCCATATTCATGGTTTCAATCGGTAAAACTTTATTTAATTGTTATTTAGCAATCATTAGTTTTACCCGTTTTATTCTTGAACATCTATAATGTTTTCCTTTTATTAAACTGTTATACCATCACCTTCGTTAATGTGATCGCTACTTTTCTCATTAGTATTATATTGAGAATTATTTACTTGGATGATTACTTCCATCCAAGTTTCTATGTAAACTAATTCTATTAATATCTTGTTATTCACAATCGTGTATAACACTTATTTCTACTTAATTGCTCTTGGAAACATCATCCTGGATAGGTATCCTATTCAGGTTTTTCTATGTTTTTATCCTACATGTGCAACAGTCAGTCTCTACGCATTTGTTGCATATTACTATTTGTGCAATAATTTAAAACGTGCACCTGTAATGCTTGCCCCAACGGGCTTTCTTGCCATTTCTCTTATTCACGATTGTTACGCGATGTAGGTCCTTGGTGAGCATGCTCTACTTGTCATGCTTCAGACCGTTCCATCTTCATATATGTAAATCATTAAACTCTCGCCATCTCCATATGCGAGTGTCTTTCAACTAAAACATTCACAAAATATTAGTAACGTTGAAACTAATAAGCACCCGAACTAGAATACAAGGTTTTCTACGATACTTGTTAACACAAGTAATTCACTATTTATACCGGTTTTTTACCAATTTATTTGAGGTAACGTGGGTTCACATGATAGCCCCATGTGTTGTTTACAAAATTTTATCATAATAAACCATTAATATAAATATACTTACCGGATTTGCGATCAAGTCTCGAACCGAACACTTTACTCTTTAACCTTGAGCTCTGATTATCAACTTGTCACACCCTTACTAATATCTAACAATTTACGTATAAATATCGACAACTAAATGTTTATTTACGACTACACATATTTATGAAAATACGGGTTTATTAAAACTTTTCTCAATAAAAACAATACAACATAGTATGTATAAGTTCGTGATTTAAAAATGACGACGAAACAATGTGCGGAAGCTTGTAACTTGATCGTGTTCGGTTCTTCGTTGAGCTTGATCGTCATCCGGTACTCCAATTATTACCTACATATCATAAATCATGATATACGTTAGTTATATGAAATCTATAACTAATCTAGCTAAGCCCGAAAGCTCATTACGATGACCAGGTAACTCGTATGGGTTATGGCGACTGATAACCCAGATGAGTAGATAACTTGTCTGGGTTATGGCAACTGATAACCCAGATGACCAGATAACTCGTATGGGTTATGGCAACTGATAACCCAAATGACCAAATAACTTGTCTGGGTTATGGCAACTGATAACCCAGATGAACAGATAACTTGTCTGGGTTATGGCAACTGATAACCCATATGAACAGAACTCGTATGGGTTATGGCAACGGATAACTTAGATGACCAAATAACTTGTCTGGCTTATGGCAACTGATAACCCAGATATTTATTTAACAAGTCTAGGTTACAGAACTTGGCCATTTTCCCTTTTTAGTAAATGTTGCGTAACTTCTCTGATATTTGTTCGTTTAGCTTGAAACTTGTTTCTAATTGATCGTAATACATTTGCCTACATTATTAACCCCTAATCTTTAACCCAGATTCATAAATTTTATGATTTACACAACCATTACTGGGTTTACGCGCATTATTATTTTGACCCGTTATGAGATTTAAGCAGTTTAAGCTTACATTATCCACAACCCTTCATATCTTTTATTCCCGCTTAATGATCTTTATTCATCTATCATCACAACTTCAGTTGTGATGAATTATGATAAAGAAATTCATTATACTACTATTCTACCCTCGAATTTGATATTTTTACAAAATTGACCCATTACACATACCTGGCTCGGGTCAAATCATTAACCCGTTTTAATACCTTACATTAATAGTTACTAATTAAAAGCAATGCAAGCCATACGCTATTCTTCCTATGAGCGCAAAACTCGACAAGCAACCATTAGTCATTATTGTCAATGGTGATAACATCACCATTTGACCTGTTTGGTCTAAATGACCATTTTACCCACCTCTTGACTTACTCTTATTGCGTTAGGATGACCAAACATTATGTATTGCGAGATGGTATTTATTTACCACCTCACCCATTTGGTCTGTTATGGTTTACACCATGTGATCATATTATTTTAAAAGTTGTTTCATCCATTCATGTGACCCATTATGGCTTACGCCATAGGGTGTCTTTTCAAAACTCATTATTTATTCGTCAACACATGACCAGATTACCAGTTTACCCATTATGGCTTACACCATAAGGTAACTTTTCAAAACTCATTGTTTATTCGTCAACATGTCACCAAATTACCATTTTACCCCTTTTTTTACCATCAAATATAGTTCCTTACCATTTTTACTTGTTCCGACCCGTATTGGTTCGCGTCGGAACGTCATATTTCAAAGACTCATTTCAAATACTAGATCACTTTGTTATTAACCAATACATAAGTAGACGTTCTACTTAAAAGATGTAAGCTTTACTTACCTTGCATCCGATTATGTTTTTCCCGCGTATTTGATCTTCTTGACCCGCTTCTTCCCAAGCTTCCACCTAGCTTGTCAAGCGTCAAACTACCATTTATCATTCGCAAGATGGTTAGATTAGTCATCATTTATCACGACTATTCCACCTTACGGACTTTATATCAAAATTACCATTTGATCCTATTATAGGTCAGTTTGACTTTTAAAAGTCAACTGCCTATTAACATATGCAAATGCACAATTAAGTTTAACAAACTCATTTAGGCATTTCATCAAATACTTGGTAGGCATTATTTTTTGGCCACCATTTTAACTAAATTCCCAACCCAGTTCGTATCATTTCTTTCACTTTAACAAGTTCATGTAATAGTAAAGATCAAGTTAACTTAGCTTTGAATTATCAATACTAGTTCACCCATTTATCATGCTATGCTAGAACTAATGTTAAAACCCATTTCATCATATTACTAGACATTCATCCGAACACCTAATAAAATCAAATTCTCCATACAAACTAGTAGACATGATGATTTCACGCTGTTAAGATCAATAATACATAAATTTCATCATTTCATACAAAACCCATTTCATGTAATGTATGAACACTTGACCTAGGCTCAAATTATTCAAGTATTTCTCAAATGCTAACTAGTATGATGATCATAAACATAAATACATCATCAATTTCATCATGCTAATTAAAATATTAAACTCAAAGTTATCGCCTTCAAGTTCATCCACATACTTATCATCACCAAAACATAAATTACAACATACCTTATGATCTCCAAGCTTAGATGATCAAGAAATTTATGTTCATGCATGTGATTTGGCCCTAATTCATCCTCCAATTTGATGGATTAAGGTTGAACAAGGATTTATTCCTTGTTCTTCTTCTCTGATCGTTACTCTTACACACACTTAATGTGTGTTATGCTTTTTTTTGTTTATTAATAAACCTAAGTTTCACTCCTTTTTCCCTTTTGGCCCCTCTAGTTTGTCTAAATGTTTAAACCCCCATATAACACTTACTAGCAATTAACCAATTCTCATAACTAGGTTTAAATGTCCCTAGTTAACTTAGTGTGTTTGGGGAAGTTATAACCCGGTTTATTTTAAGTCCCGTTAACTCGGGCTTTTTATAAACTTTGTTTTCTCGAAAGCTTTTATTCTCTTTTTATTTAATATTAGGTTTAATTATTTAAATCCTAATATTTACCGGGTTAATTTTTACCACTAACGGTATTTTACCCGTTCATTATTATTAACGGGGTTTAATTACCAAACCCGTTTTCGGGGTGTTAAATAGGGGTACAATTGTAATTTGGATAGGGTTAAGTATTCTATCAATCTTAATATCCGTATGGTGAGAGATTGTCGGTTTATCTTTAGTTTTAGATTGCTAGGGTAGATACTTTGTAAGAAGATTACCTTAATTTCCCTTTCACTACTTACTTAGCGAGTTAAATCGAGTTCCTTAGTTGCCTTAGACTTTCAACTGTGAGGTAGTTAGTCAAAGTAAGGCACTTTTCTAGATATTTAGATAACCGTATGGGAGTCTAGTCAACCGATAGTCTTAACAATCCTTTAGGGTTCCATAGGTGTCTTCCTGGGAAGGGTCAGGGGTCCTGTTCGGTTTTTCTTAGGGTTTAGCATTTAAAGATCCCGGTTCCATAATACATTAGCATCCCATAGAAAGTCTTACAATAACAATTGGGATTCCAACCTAGGTAGTTATTCGTCATTAGTGAGTTCAATTCTAATTTAAGTTGCGTTTTAGTTCTATTTTAATTAATTAATATTATATTAATTACAAATTAGGATTTTAGAAACCCCCCCCCCCCAATATAAAATCAATTTAGTCGTGTCAGTCTCTCAAGTCTATAGAGTCCAGTTTACGTAATTAAAGAGTCTCGTGGGTTCGATACTCGGACTTATTTAGGCTATACTACATTGACCGATACACTTGCCGATTGTGTGGTTTAGGTTTACAGAGTCTAGTTTAGGGTTTAATTTAGTTAATTTAATTAGACCACTTTTAGCACATCAAGTTTTTGGCGCCGCTGCCGGGGACTCTTGGCGATTGCATTCATTAGCTTTAATTAGACTTGCTTGAATTACGTGCCATTTGTGTTTTATTTTTGAGTCATAGGAGTTTAATTAAGTAGTGTCTTTGTTTGCTTGTTTAGAGTCGTTTGTTTGAGTTGTTTTACTGTTTCTTTGTCGATTTTGCAGTGGATGCCCCATACGCGTTCACAAGGACCGCCACTGAAGCCATCCTTCTCCTCTTCAAACCTAATAGTTAGTACATCTACTTCTTCATCTTCAACCCATTCTGACTCTACTCTCTAATCTAAACCACTGACCTTTGACTTCACACCGAAGTCATCACCCCACAATTTGCCACCACATTCCCGTCCTCCGAGTCCACCACTCGTTGTGCCGAATGTGGCCAACCGTCAAACCATCCACCAACAGTCCACCACCGGTTTCACCGGTGTGAAATCACCCATCACCCTTCTCCATATCAATAATGCAAATCTTGGTAGATCTCGTTGTATATCATGACCGCTATCACTAACTCATGCTAATTCCACGGTCATGCTGACTAGGATGCCCCCGCCCACATTAACTGCCTGACCCGCATTTGCGGCATTTTCTCGATCGAAGGTGCTAGGAGTGACGCCCAGTTTCTTCAGGTTTTCCCGTTCTCACTTGCCAGTCGGCTGCCACTTGGCTTGATTCACAGCCGACAGGTACTTTCACTACTTCGGCCGCCCTTCGAGATCCTTTCTTAGCTAAGTACTTTCCACCCGTAAAAGCATCTCGCCTTCGTGATCATATCCATTCGTTCTGAATGGAGCCTGACGAGCCATATTACCTTGCATGGGAGAGGTTCCAAAACCTACTATCTCAATGTTCTAAGCATGGTATGTCCGATTGGGCCATTGTAGAGAAGTTCTACAATGGGCTTACTTATAACACCAAGGCTCATTTCGATACCTCTACAGGAGGCCACCTTATGGGTAAGAAACGGTGGCTGAGTGCATGACTTGTTCAAGAGATTTGCTCAATCTGAGTACGAACAGCGGTCTGCAAATAGGAATTCCATTCCCGCGCCTAGTTCATCCTCCACTACGAGAGGTGCACACCAAGTTAGCTTGGAAACTACGGTGGCCGCTGCTTTGAAAAAATTCAAGAGAAAAGTGAGTACAGAAATTCAAGAACTTAAAACCAAAGTAGATAAGTGTGAGGTATGTCAGGAGGGTCATGGTACAATAGAGTGTCCTATGCTTACACGGGAGTAGGTCGAGTACATTAGCGATCAAAATCAGGGTCCCACAAGCGCATTTAATAATAATAGCTCCAATTATAATTCAAACTGGCGTAATAATAATAATTTGCGTTCTTCTGGTAATCTTCCTGGTTTCCAATTGAATCAAAATAGGGGGCAGGGTCAATTTGGGGGTTCAAAGCAAGGGGGTCAGTTTGCTAGTGGAGGTTCAGGTCAGCAGGGTCAACCTGGGAGTGGGGGTTCAGGTAGTAATTTAGATAGAATTGAGGAACTTCTTTCTCGATTAGTTGTTTAGGACCAGGTCACTCATAAAACGTTAGCGGAGCATGATCTTCTTTAAGAATCAACAATCCGCACTTTTAGATCTTCAGCGCTCTGATACACTCTAATTTACACATATTTTAGTCCCCCGTTTTACCCCTATTTTATGCATTTTTGGCCGTAAAACCGTCATTCGGATACTTATTTATCTACATTTGTGTTTACAGGCCTAAAACTGCATTCCAGACAAGATGATAGCAAAAACGAGGACTTTCCGGACAAAACGACGAAGCTGCGGACATTCTGTTAAGGATTCTGAACTGGGCCTGTGGAACGGTCGTTCCACCTGTGGCACGGTCGTGCATCTCCGACAAACTTGATCATCTCGGTGATGAACGGTAGGTGCGACTGGGCGTTCCAGGGAAACAAGCGACTAGGTGAAGAACGGTCGTTCCATCTGAGGAACGACCGTGCGTCTCTGGTGAATCAATAGAGTCTCGGAACTGAACGGTAGGTGCGACTTGGCGTGCAACATGAAGCCCGGAACTGAACGACCGTTCCACACCAGGAACGGTCGTGCCATTTCAGATCTGGTCAACGATCCGATGACGTATGCAGTATGGTGACCCATCTCCAATAATTACATAAAGTGAACGGTCGTTCCACATGGAGAACGACCGTGCAACAGCAAAAAGTATAAAAACTTGCAGAAACATTCTGCTCGATATTCTGGATTTTTTGGAGAGCTTAGCAGGCGATTTTCAGGCTCCGGAGGCATTAGCTTTCACCCGGATTCAAGCCACATTGTCTCGTTTAGCTCGATTACTACCCGGATCCTTAGTCTAGTACTTGTTTATGGTTTGATTTTCTAATCTTTCCATGTTTTTGTTAATCTTTCAAGTACTTAGATTATGATTTATGTATTATTGTAGCCTTTGGGCAAAAACACAACAATCCCTTGCTAGATTATAACCATTAGTTTGTTAAACTTTGTTTGTAATGACATTTGAAGTATTTTCTATGTTTATCTTTGATGATTAGTTTGCAACCTTGTTATTGATATTGAACTCTTGATTATAAGTAATTATGTTGGATGATTGGTGCTTGGTTAGTTAAGATAGTTGAAAAATGAAGCTTAATTAATCTTGTATTAGTAAACTTTGAATTTGGTTAACTAGTTTAACTTGGTTTAAATGTATGCATCATGATACTAGAAATGGTTAGTGATTTAATAAAATGTAATTATTGTTAATCAAGAGAGCTTGCCGTCACGTAAGGGCCTAAACGGGTTAGATGGTGTCGTTATAAATTCTTGCCATGATTTGTTAGCCTAGTTAGTAGTTTAGGCCAAAATTACTATCTTAGTGAAATATTGTGTAAGATTTGTAAAATGAACTCGGTTGTGATTTAATCTAGATTATGCTTATCTCGGTGGTTGCATTGTGTTTATCGGTGTCGCTTTCCTTGTTTAAGTGAGGTTAGAATAATCCTAACGGCTGACTAACTTATTTTTAAGAGATTTTCATAGACATTTATCAATTGTGCATTAAAGAACAATTTTAGGTGGTTAAAGTGTGTTTATCGTTTTAGCTTTCCGAATGATTGTCATGTTAGGATTCCCGAAAGGGATACTAATTGTTTTAAATTGGAAAATTGACCGAATGCTTCTAGTGCCAAAACTGACTTAGTTGACATGCTGTGGTTGTGTATTTAGCAAGGCTTTTTATCTACTATCTATTATGTTTTTATTATGTATTTGGTTATGCTTACTTTAGTTTAGTTTAAAATCACAAAACCTATGTTTTTACCGGTAGTTTAGTGACAAAGGTCTAGTACTATTTCTCCGCCCATTTCCTTGGATCGATACTTGGTTCTTACTGATACTTTATTACATATATGACGGGGTACACTTGCCTCTTTCGTGTGTGTTTTGATGTAAAAGTAATAATCACTTTTATAAATTTAAAACCCAATCGTGTGTAAAATTCATTGTAAAATTATGTATATATACGCACACGTCAAGTTTTTGGCGCCGTTGCCGGGGAAATGGCGAGTTTTAGGAACGGCCCGAGTCATTTGGTTATCGGTGTATATACTTGTTAATATTTGTGTATAATTTCTTGATTATTTATTTGTTTATTTATTTGTTAATATTTCTTGTTTTATTCGATTTATTCATTTTTGCGTCATTTTTGTTTCATTTATTTTTTTTTTATCCGGATTTATTTATTCACTTATTCTTTGGGTTTTCGGCACCCTAAAGCCATTTTTGTATTAGTCGATTCATTTATTTATTTTGTTGATTTTTTATAAAATTTCGGGCCAATTTTTCGGATTTTTATAAAATTTTCAGCCCATTTATAATAATTTTCTGCTTCTAATCAGCTAAAAAAAAAAGGGCAGAATTATTATATAGTAATAAAATATTCATTGTGTGAAATTTTCGTTTGCAGGTTAATGTCCTCAACTCCCGCGCCTAATATTGCTGAGCCGGTTGACGAACCAGCGCATAATCTTAGGAGAAGTAGGAGGCTGCGAGAAAGGGCACGTGTCATTGCACAACGGATTGCAAACGCGATTGACGACCCGGTGATACTTTCTGAAAGCGAAAACTCAGGGGACGAAATCATGGCAGACGATAATCAACCTTTGAATGAGACGAATCAGCCCGGACGAGAGGGCTTGGAGCCCAGTATTATTAGACCCACTATTGATGCACCTTCATTTGAAATAAAATCTAGTATTATTAACATGGTGCAGAATTCAGTGCAGTTCGACGGGCGTGAGCACGAGGATCCCGGGAGACACATTGCGGCTTTCCTCCATGTTTGCTCCACATTCAAGATTAGGGATGTTTCGGAGGATGCAATTCGGTTGAGGTTGTTTCCGTTTTCATTGCGTGACAAAGCCAGAGCTTGGCTTATGTCACTCCCAGCCGGGTCCATCAGGACCTGGAATCAGTTGGCGGAGCAGTTTATGCATAAATATTTCCCACCTGAGAAAACGAACAAGCTACGGAACCGAATTACTTCATTTCGCCAGGACGAGGGCGAATCGTTGCATGCAGCTTGGGAGAGATTCAAGGATTTGTTGATTGATGTGCCACATCACGGCTATTCCAAGAGACAGCTGGTTTTGACATTCTATCAGGGGCTCAGCTACAACACGCAGGAGCGATTAGATGTTAACGCAGGAGGCGATCTGGGAACGAAAACGCCGACGGAAGCATATGATATTATTGAGAAAGCTGCGTTGAAATCCAGCTCGCGTCGGGAAGGCGATAGAGGTCGGGCTACATCATCATCATCTCGCCCAGGAGCTCACGCTGTGGACGATTACACAGCCATTACTGCGCAAATCTCAGCTCTGGCGACGAAATTCGATAAATCCCAAACAGCCGCGCAAGTTGGCCCTGGATATGACCAGTGTGGAGTGTCACATGTGCCAGGTACGTGTGAGCAGGGTGTTATGTTTACCGGTCACGAAGAGGTGAACTACATGGGCAATCAAAACAGGCCCCAAAATAACCCCTATAGCAACACGTACAATCCAGGGTGGAGAAATCACCCAAACTTTGGGTGGAAATCTGGTTCTGGGAACCAAAACGCGCCCGGTTTTGCTCAACATGCTCCCACGCCACAACATTCTCATGGTCAATCCTTCCAGCCTCAATATCATAATCAAGGCTCAGGAAGCAGTTCACAGCCGCACGCCTCTCAAAGCAACGCAAAGCTAGAGGAAATGATGGCACAACTGCTGAACAACTCCAATAGTGCTAATCAAATAAATGAGAAACGATATCAGCAGCATGAGGAGCGATTATTGGTAAACGAAGGAGAAATGCGGAGTCAAAAGGCTTCCATTCAGAATGTCGAGAATCAAGTGGGCCAGTTAGCAAAAATGTTATCGGAGAGACCTCCGGGTGGTCTTCCGGGCAACACGGAGCAGAATCCGAAGGGGCGTGGTAATGGCCCGCACACGTAAAGTGTGGGGACATGAGTCTTGCTATCGACTCGCCGACAAAAATTTAGCATGAGTCTTGCTATCGACTCGCCGACAAAAATTTAGCATAAGTCTCGCTATCGACTCGCCGACAAAAATTTAGCATGAGTCTACGCTGCTGACTCGCCGACAAAAATGCAGCAGGAGCGTCTTTGGCGCTATAAGGGCAAAATTGTCCTTTTATTTGTTTTTGTAGTTTTAGCGTAATTTAGGTTAGTTAGGTAGTTTTCGTTTGTTAGTTTAGTTTCCGTACGTGCCGGGCGAAGGTTCTGTATTGTAATATTGTTAAAACAGTTGGTGTGTCGAAAAAACGGCGAAAAACGGCCGAAACGGGTGCTGGAAATAGCTTCTGCAGAAATCTGTATCTGCAGCTGTCGAACGACCGTTCCTCGGGTCGCACGACCGTGCGATTCCGAGGAAGCCGGCACGACAGATCGCACCCTCGGTGCATTTCCGAGAACACGCTGCTGGGTTTGAACGATCTCGGTGACGCACGACCGTTCCATTCCAGGAACGACCGTGCCACAGGCTGAGGGCAATTTGGTCATTTTGCACACTATATATACCATTATCTGCTGCAAAATCCCTCATTCGCGAACCCTAGCTGCTGCAGACCGTTCCAGGGCGATTTTTCACCATATCGCACGATTTTTCGCACGATCAAACACCCAACTTCGCACGGTACGTCTCTAGTGTTAGATTTCTTGTTTTCTTTCTTTCTAGTGTAGTTTTCTTCCGTTTTTTTCAAGGAATTTTTAGGGTTCTCTTCATAAACAAATCGAAACCCTAACCCTTGTTAAATCGAAGTATCGTGAACACCCGGTTGATTTGCAGACCCCTGTTGACCCAATACTTGTTGAAATTTTGCAAAATCTGATTGTTCTAAGTTCAGGGGTCGAAGTCTGCAAATTCGGAGTTGCACGGTCGTTCCTCGTGGGGAACGGTCGTGCCTCGCCGGCTGTTCACGATATCGTCTGGTCTGGCCTGTTAGTTCTCGGTGACGCACGACCGTGCGTCCCGGAGAACGACCGTGCCATATGCCCAGTACAGTTTGACAGTAGCTTCATAATTGGCTGCTCGCTTGTTTTCAACTCATTTTTCTCCTGTTTCTGTCTTCCTAACAACATTCCCCATTACAGATGGATCACCATTTCCTGCAATTTGACCCCAACATTGAGAAGGAAGCTCTATGCATCGCGAAGCGCGATGAATTGTGGGCGAGACGGGGACAGTTTGGCAAACCCCGATGGTTGAACTGGGAGGTCATGCGAGAACTAAATCAATATGACCGACTTGATGAAATGATGACTCCCGCGCTAGCAAACCTGGTCGGTTGCAACCGACCCGTGTACCAGGAGTTGACTATTGAATTCTTCGCCTCGTATCAGTATGAAAGGCCGGTTGCACATACGGAGCCTGATTTCCGCTACAGGAATCGGGTCACCTTCAGGTTGTGTAGGCGATGGCATACATGGTCGGTGGGTCGTTTGGGACGGAGGCTTGGGATTTATACGCGGGAGGACATGGATGATCCCGACATCTTCAACGATCGGTTCAACTTCCCTAATGATGCAGCGCGGGATGCATTCTGGGCACGTAACGCTATTGGAGGCCCCTACAACCCACAGATGTCAAAGGCTTCGCGACTCCGAGACCCTCTGGTGCGAGTGATGCACCATGTTTTCAGCCATTCTATTTGCGGACACATGGACAGTCAAGGTAACTGTCCAACACCTGATTTGCTCTTTCTTTATGCGTTGGTTGACAAAGCACCAATCAACCTCGCCGCGCGAATGGCTGAGTACTTTGTCAAGTGTTCAGGGCGGACCCATAATAGTGAGATCCACGGCGGTCAGTACGTGACCGAGATCGCGTACAATGAGCGATATATGACGCTGGGGGTGCTTAGGGGTCTCACTTTGATCACTGAGGGGGTGCATGTTGATATACGGTCTTTGAAGTTCATGGGGGTTATTGCAGAGCTTGAGAGGGGAGATCGGTTGAGGGGATTGAATGGAGAGATATGGGACCCGTTACCTCCAGCTGAGGAGGAACATGAGGATGAAGACGAAGAGATGGGAGAGCAGCACGAGCCACAGCCACCGATACCACCACACTCGCCGCAGCATCATGCATTTCATCAGCATGAGGATTGGCCCACTTTCTACCAGCAGTTCCAGGATATGCGCGTGAGGCAGGAGCAGCATGGTACTTACTTCAGCGAGGTCAGATCTAGCCAGGACCAGATCCGGGCTAGCCAGGACGAGATTCGGGCCAGTCAGGCAGAGCTTCGTGCCACACATGACCGACTAGAGCAGCGCCAGGATACTCTATACCAGGGGGTGTCTGCGGGGTTTTCTTATCTGTTCGGGGAGATGCATCACGCATACCCCAACTATTTTCAGCACCCGCCGGAGTTCCCACCGTGGAACCCCCCTGGCTATGGCGATCAGGGCCCATCTGGCACGAGGCATGATGACGATGATGATGATGAGTAGTTTGCGGTAGTGGTAGCATTTGGTGGTGTTTTATGTTTCAGTACTTTACTTTTATTTGGGTGTTTATTTTGACTTTTATTTAAAACACCCCGGATATGTATTTTCAGACAATTTCGTTTGTGTTATGTTTGGATATTAGTATTTATGTACATTATGGTTGTTGTTTGATTTTTCTTTTTCTGTTATATTTTGGGTGTACACGACATACTTGCAGATTTTATCTATCGGATCTTGGACCGGAGCACGTACCAGTTAGAGCTTCGGAAGTCTCGTGGCACCAACATCATCTTGAGGGGAGTATTTTTTATCCCTTTCTCTATATTTCGGGTCTCGCATTGGGGACAATGCGAAGTTCAAGTGTGGGGAGGGGGTTAACTTTGTTAACTTAGCTTTGTTTGTCCTCATTTATATAAAAAAAAAAAAACAGAAAATCAGAAAAATCATTTAAAAATACTTGTGTTTTGTATATATGTTGGTAAATAAACCGGTTGGTTATGTTTTAGAAAGCATCGGACTTGATAAAAACTCGACAAGCAAATTATTTTTGAAAAAGGAAACCGGAAAGCGTGACAAACAAAGAAAGACTTACATGATAGTTTTCACACTTTTACCCATTCCTTCCGTTACGTGAGCATATTTGAGCTTAGATTGTTATATATTTGTTCATTTCGGATATAGGAGTGAGCCGGATGTTTTGTGCAATTTAGAACTTGTCACTAGTATGCTTGTTAAGACCATGAACGTGCGGATTTGTGTAAACGTGATAGAGGCACTTAGATTACCCCTTTGTTGTGTACCTTGTTCTTTGTGTTGTGCTTCCCGTTCACCTTATATTACCCTTTAGGATTAACCATGTCGAGCTTTCCCGTTCACCTTTGTTTACCCACATTATCGCCTACTTAACCAAATTTAGCCTTTTTATGTTTTTAAACCTTTTTAGTGTTGAAACTCGGTTAAGATAATAGTTTAACTAGCTTGTTATTGTTTATATTTCATTGTATAGTTTGAAAAAAAAAAACAGAAAATAAAACACCCTAAAAAAGGGTGAAGTTGATAGAAATCGAGAAATTTTGAATGCTTAAATGTTAAAAATTTCGTTGATTAGCTCGATTGCGCTTTAGTCGCCTTTTTAAGGCGTTTGTATGTATAGTTGTACTATTTTGTTGCTAGTTAAACACTACTACCGAGAGTTTCAGTAACTCAGTGTAATCTGATTCCAAAAGCTGAAGTTAGAAGAAAATTTGGAAATCAAAAATCACCAACAAAGCAACAACCTGTCGCTTTTAAGGGTAAACAACAACAACAACGAGCTCCAAAGCCTAAGGCTAAGGTTGAATCAAAAGGAGCTCGTTACAAGAAGAAGGCAAAAGACGTTAAATTTGTGGCCTCCAAAGGTACTGATAAAGTGGAGACTTTTGAAAATAAGTCAAATACCGATTTTGTTCAAAAAGTCAACATTTTGAAACGTAATAGTGATAACAATTACACCCAGCACACAAACGGGTGTGAAGCTAGTACCTCTGGGTCTACAACTTCTACGTCAGGTCGTCGATCAAATTCTCCTAAGTTTGTTGAAAGGAGAACTTGTTTCAAATGTGGGAAGTTTGGGCACATCATTAAAGATTGCACAAACTCGCCCAAACCAAATTTTGTAGAAAGAGCCCCTTCTGAACAATGTCACTCACAAAGTCGTCCTGTTTCTCCAAAACATGATAAACGCACTATTAAAGAACAGGAAACAAAACAACGACATAAGAATGTGAAGGTGATCGAAAAGGCTTTAAAACCAGAAAATGTTAAAAGGAAACCAAGTTCACAACAACCGTTAAAACCAGAAATTGTAATTAATACACAATCTGGTAAATGGAAACAAGCTTGGAAACCTAAAACAGGTGAAGGTTCAGGGGGAGGCGCGAAATTTCCAAATCATCAAGAGATTGAAATTACATTTCTTGATTCTCAAGGACGACCTAAGTCTATTAAGGCTTGGGTCCCCCTCTCCAACTAATCTTTGAGTGAGTGTATAGGATGTTCCAGGAAGAACTATCGATAGTCATCGGATTGTTGATAGTGGAGTGTCCATGCACAAGATAGGCGACTCAAAGCTCCAAGATATTGTTATTTCTAGGAGTGGTTGCCTTTGATGGAGAGAAGAAAAAGGAAAGAAGACAGAATTGTCTGTCGAAAGAAATTGAAAGCTTCGACAAAATGAAAATCATTTCAAAATGTGATTGTTCAAGGTTTTAATCGGGTCCCCAGGATAGATTCAATCAAAATGTACGCACCTGTAGCACGTCTGAAGTTCAAAATCAACAAGATGAACGTGCAGTGTACATTTCTTCGCGGTGTAATTGAAGAAAATGTGTTGTTGAATAAACCAACCGGGTGTGCGGATGCCTTAGCGTGAATTGAACAACCGCCGCACACTACTTCTCAAGAGAAAGACAAAGACCTTCGCTGGTGCAATGTGGAAGACCAGCCGGATCCAAAGGTTTCTGATCTTGTTGCTGTGAAGAGATTTCTCAGTAGCTACAAAATCGACTTTGAAATCCACACCGGGTGGATATCCAGTTTAGGAGAGCGCTCAGATTCCTTGCAATGCATGAAACAGTTGCAGGATACGGTTTTAAATTTCTAATCGCTCCTATACTTGTCGATATTTAAGCTACTTTATAAATTATTATCATCTCGTACAGTACACTTTGACCTGACACGTTGATCTCGAATATCACCACACACGTGATTGTTTCACTATGAAACTCGTCAATGTTGTCATGGTCCACACCGCTTACCGACGTGCCAACTCATTTTTCCAAAATTCGATAAATCATTTGTGATTTAAAATTAATTTTGGTAAACGGCATTAAGGTAAAACCATGAGTTAACCAACATCGGAAAATCGTTTTTGTAAATACCTTTGTGTTTTTAAAATTTATCATAGTTTGTTGATTTTAGGGGGAGTAAATCCAAAATTATGAAAAATACAAAAACATCGAAAAATTTCAAAACCCAAAAACATTGGAAAAACAAAAATGAGTTTCTTGGTGAGCAAAAGAGAAAATGATAGTACATCAGTGGTCTGTCTAAACCTCTTTAAACTGAAATGCAAAATGAAAAATGTTAAGCAGCTCTATATAAGATGTATCGGTAGGCTCACAATCATATTAAAGTGTGCAGGGTGATATAAACCTTAAATCGACTGAAGATCAGGTGGGAACCATTCATTGGCATATGGTCTTAGTACCGAAATCTCGTTTGAAAGATTGCCGAGATCTGAAATATTCGGTCTTTATGCTGCTTATCATCTGGGTATCATGGTTGTATCAAACCGTAAAAATAACGGAGACGAAGTCTAAGATCTTCCATGATACCATACATACGTGTACATATTGCATTCGACCTCAATAAGTGATCAACAATCACATGTCCAAACAAAATAAGTGATAATATATCACAGATTCTTTGCGGGAGTCAAGTTCGTCTCTTTGCTGTACGAAAGTACTGACCTGTTCACGGACTTGCTCCTGTGCCCTCATGCATCTGAAAATCAAGTTCCTCATCAATAAGTGATTCTATCACATAGGGCTTGTTTTCAATCAAAATAAGTGAGTTTCTCACATCTTTTATACGGTCAAACAGATGATAAGCAGTATACTCACCGGTAAGATGAACTCTCGTGCATACCTTGATACGGGAATGTGTCGTGTGTGGATGAACACCGGTCGGTAAGTATAAATCATACCTTAACGTATCCCCTCGCCATTATTACATCTGATAAGTTGAGCTTATGTGGATAACAATATCGATAATTGTTATAGGATGCTTATCTTAATGTTAACTAATTGAACAACAAGAGCGTTTTGGCATGACCGTACACTGATATGATTCTCTTACCCTCGAAACTCGCAAAAAGAATGTCTGTAAATTTTTGTTTACTGCTTTCAGTTTCTACATCTTTGTATATATTTATTTATTGCTTTCCGTCTTTACATTTGAAAAATTGGAAAATTTCAAAAAGATTTTAGGTGTGTTTTAATATAAACTTTATAAAAGCCAAAAATATTTTATTTCAATTTTATTTTTGATTGACTGATGTTGGAACTCGAGTCTATCCTACCCAAAATCCTGATCGTAAGCCGGAAAACAATTGCACCTTCATAAAACAGTCGAAGTTAACAAGTTTTGAAAGTTAAAGAATTAAAATTGATCATTTTCTAAACTTTCAAACTGTTGTCGGTCGGTAGTTGATTGAGATTTGATCTCATATGTGTCATTTGTTTAAATGTTAACTATATTCCAAGCGGTTGTTCTCATTATGCGTTTAGCTTTCTTGCATGTGCAGATGCTAAAGGCGAGGAGAACATGTTCAATGACAAGCTTTGGAATGAAGACACGAAGTGGAGGCACTCAAAGGATAAAATGATCGAGTTGCCGCTGACCCTTCATCAACACCACAAGGATCTAACGATTTGAAATTCAAAAGATTCACGAGCATGACTCAATGGAGAGTTCAAACTAAGGGGGAGTTTGTTAACACACTACCTAAATGAAAAGGGAGTTTGTTGATACACTTTCTTCTTTCGACGCGTGAAGACTTTGAAGATCCTCCGACATGAAAGATACAAAAGACACGGAAGACGAACCTCACGAGTAGCGTCCAAGGGGGAGATTGTTGGTACACTTTATGTGGATGCGACTCGGCTCGGTTCGACTCGGCTCAGTTCGACTTGGTTTCGACACGGTTAGGTCCGGCTCAAGCCCGACGTCACGACATTCCTCCGTCGTGCGCTCCAGAGTTCGACACGCAAAGCACGGAGCGCCGCGAGCCAATCCCGTTTATACACCATCATGACATCATCATGATGATGTCATGATGATGTCATAAGTTTATCTTATCGTGCATTTGAGAAAAGAGTTGAACAGAATCATGTTATGGGCCGATATCTCCAATTGGGCTTTGACTATTCTTGGGCCAAACAAGTATCGACGAAACAAGATTAGATTTAATATGTTTGTCGACGAAACAAGGCGTGTTTCGTCAACTTTTGTGTTTCGTCATGGCATATTTGTGTTTCGTCATGTTCTGTGTCTGTCTAGTATAAATACCCTCATTTGTTTCTGTGTGAAACAGATGAGCACAGAGAGACTTAGTGAGAGTCTGTTAAAACATTGTTTGTATATGTTTGTGGTTGTACTCATCCCTAATCAATAGATATTGAATCTTTGGTTACGCGTGTGTTTTACACTTTGTTTGGTTTGCACCGTCACGGGGATTCCGCACCCGTTACCGTGTTCGTGATAAACAAGGATAGGTGTTCGTTGTCGATCCTCACCGGGAAAAACGGGACCTACACCTTTGGGCAAAAACACAACAATCCCTTGCTAGATTATAACCATTAGTTTGTTAAACTTTGTTTGTAATGACATTTGAAGTATTTTCTATGTTTATCTTTGATGATTAGTTTGCAACCTTGTTATTGATATTGAACTCTTGATTATAAGTAATTATGTTGGATGATTGGTGCTTGGTTAGTTAAGATAGTTGAAAAATGAAGCTTAATTAATCTTGTATTAGTAAACTTTGAATTTGGTTAACTAGTTTAACTTGGTTTAAATGTATGCATCATGATACTAGAAATGGTTAGTGATTTAATAAAATGTAATTATTGTTAATCAAGAGAGCTTGCCGTCACGTAAGGGCCTAAACGGGTTAGATGGTGTCGTTATAAATTCTTGCCATGATTTGTTAGCCTAGTTAGTAGTTTAGGCCAAAATTGCTATCTTAGTGAATTATTGTGTAAGATTTGTAAAATGAACTCGGTTGTGATTTAATCTAGATTATGCTTATCTCGGTGGTTGCATTGTGTTTATCGGTGTCGCTTTCCTTGTTTAAGTGAGGTTAGAATAATCCTAACGGCTGACTAACTTATTTTTAAGAGATTTTCATAGACATTTATCAATTGTGCATTAAAGAACAATTTTAGGTGGTTAAAGTGTGTTTATCGTTTTAGCTTTCCGAATGATTGTCATGTTAGGATTCCCAAAAGGGATACTAATTGTTTTAAATTGGAAAATTGACCGAATACTTCTAGTGCCAAAACTGACTTAGTTGACATGCTGTGGTTGTGTATTTAGCAAGGCTTTTTATCTACTATCTATTATGTTTTTATTATGTATTTGGTTATGCTTACTTTAGTTTAGTTTAAAATCACAAAACCTATGTTTTTACCGGTAGTTTAGTGACAAAGGTCTAGTACTATTTCTCCGCCCATTTCCTTGGATCGATACTTGGTTCTTACCGATACTTTATTACATATATGACGGGGTATACTTGCCTCTTTCGTGTGTGTTTTGATGTAAAAGTAATAATCACTTTTATAAATTTAAAACCCAATCGTGTGTAAAATTCATTGTAAAATTATGTGTATATACGCACACGTCACGCTCCGTTGGTGACATTGCCCGACAGTTGCAAGAACGACCAACGGGACAGTTCTCGGGTAACACTCAACTCAACCAAACCAACCATCACGTGAAATCCATAACCACTAGGTCAAGTTTAGAGCTAGGGGGTTTGAGAGACCACCCGTTCAGGTAGGGGTAGAAGAACTGATGAGTGAGGGTTTAGATTGAGAGTCACATGTATTAGAGAAGTTTGTTAGGAAACCGATTGAGCTATTTAAACCGAGTCCTGATATTGATCATGCTCGTATTCTGTATCCTAAACGTGCTAAAAATCAATATACACAAAAGAATACGGGCATTTCTTAGATATGTTCAAACAACTTAAGATCAAGCATATGCCTAAGTATGCTAAGTTCTTGAAGGATCTCCTAAAAGGAAAAGGAAAAAATAAATTAGAAGAGCTCTCGAATATCCCTCTAAATGCCGAATGTTCTGCCGTGGTGACGAACAAGCTACTAGAGAAACTGACAGATCTGGGTATCTTCACGATCCCGTGTTTGTTTGGTGGTGATGTTCAGAATTACACGTTAGCCGACCTGGTGCTAGTATTAATTTGATGTCATATTCATTTTATGAAAAACTAGGCCTTGGTGATCTCAAGCCTACTCGTATACCTTAGCTTTAGCTGATAAAATCGTTAAATACCCCCGGGGAATTGTAGAAAATATGCTAGTAAAAGTTAATAAATTCGTTTTCCCGGTGAACTTTGTTGTGCTAGACATAGAAGCGGATGAAAATTTACCTTTGATATTAGGACGCCCATTTTTATGCACTGCTAAAGCCCTTATAGATGGCTTCCTATGCACTATCATACTTAGGGCTGGTGAGGAAACGGTAGTATTTAAGGTCACCAAAACGAGAGGCTCGAGTGTTCAGGTGGAGGCAGTAGCATTGGTGGGGGGGGGAGTGCAGGTTGTGAGAGAGATGAGAAGAAGTGGATGAGTGATCCTAGGTTAGAGAGGGTGATAGAACCTAAGTGTGGGGATTATTCGGGTAAAAAGGTAGAGGAATTAGAGAAACAGATTGTGTCGTTAGAGGCTAAGATGGAAACACTGAGCGAAGCTCAATGTGGCGATCGATTGATATTTCAAACAACTAGATTCAAACCACCCGAGGATGAGTTTGAGGTTTGTGAGAGATATGAGGAAGTATAGGGGTGAGCACCGGGCTTAAATCCCCGGGCTCTCGCACTATTATGGAGAGAACCGGGTTTTAATTGGTATAATAGTGCGAGAGCCTAGGGATTAGAATTCGGAGGTGAGCTGGGTCTGCATGATCCTCCGTAAGTACTTGAGAAGTTGAGAAATTAGGGTGATCTCCCTTTTGTAGAGTTTTGTAGAGTTTGATTATTATTGGTAGTTTTGAGTCTTATTCGCATTTTAGGTTGTTTGTGGTTTATGTTTTTGTGTCGTTGAGTCTTTGCAGGAGTTCATTACCGTCACAGAGCAGGAAACTACGAAGAATTCGCGCTTGAGGTTAGAGTTCATGTTCTAAAATGGTTTGGGAAAGTTTGGAAAAAGTTTAGGAAATTTTTCTAAAGCATGAAAGCTTGTAAATTCAAGAAACTTTTTGTTGAAATGTGGGTCTCACCCCCCGCGAGGGGAATTATTAAATGTCTCGCGGTCTGTCAAACCCGTAATGAACCGGACCAAACTTATTAGCGCCACGGGGCGTGATGCTATAGACCAAAGGTGTTGCGGGCCGTGAGACCTGTTTAAACCAAGAAAAACAGTTTTTTTCCAAAATTTGATGCACACTCTAACCGAATTCATGAGTTCTTCATCATTTACTCGTTTCCAAGGTATGTTATTCTGCAATTTTGTACTATGAGTCTAAATTAGTATTGTTCTTTGAGTCGGTTTTGTGTCGAGTCGGAATTATGTTGGTTTTTACTTGTCTTTAATTATGTAAGTTTGAATAAGTACCACCCGTACTCAATCTCCATTCGGGTGTTTTTCGGAGCTGTTATAGAGTGTCAAGTCATTTACCAAGTATACCAGTCAGTGTCAGAGCCGATAGCAAATGAAATGTTATACGATCGAGCTGGATTGGACGAGATTTTGGAGCATACGCGTTATATAACCAGCTAAGTCCTTTCCGATTTGCCCTTTGTCTTTTATTTCGTAGTTATTTTAGTCTTTCGAGTTAGTTTCCATCCTACATTGAGGGCAATGTAGAGTTTAAGTGTGGGGATGGGAAACTATCGTTTGAGTCTGTTTAGTGTCGTTTGAGTAATAAAAATTAAAAAAAAGCAAAAAAATAGAAAATAGAAAATAGAAAAATAAAAAAATTTTTGAAAAATCAGAAAATGTTCTTGTTTTAGAAGTTTGCAAATAAAGACAGAAAATGATAGAAAAGTCGGGTAAGTTCGGGTTTCAAATAATTATACAGTAGAAACTCTATAAAATAATACACTTGGGACCACCAAAATTTATTAATTAAAAGAGTTATTAATTAATCGATAAATTAATAATTATTAATTTATATATTAATTAATATTTTATTAATTTATAGTAGAATACTTAGTTTACAAACACCTTTCAAGCTTCCACTTAATTATTGTATACAATGCATGTATATCAAATGAACGACCCAATTTGAAAGAAACCTTCAATCTCCCACCTTATTATGCTTCTTGTGTTCAATGTATCACTTTATGGACATTAAAAATATTTTCTATATAAATACAAGATCAAAATAGGTTAACACAAACAAATCATACACACAACATGGCTTCCCATCTTAAAGGTGTGAAAAAAACAACAATGACAGACGAGATTCGAAGAGCATTATGCAAGCACAACAAGGATAATCCAAGTCTCACTCAAAAGCAATTGCAAGAATGGGTTCATAGTAACTACGGTTTGCATTATCGTCGTCGATATTATAGAAGTCTTTTGGAGGGTTATGAATTAGGGGTTCCAAATCCAGCAAAAATAAATGTATTAGATGCAATGAATCTTGCAATTTCAGCATGGACTATGGATGTTCGTGTAAATACAATTGCGAACTGCTTTTGTCATTGTAAACTTCGATCAACAGATAACATGACTTTTGAGAACTCAAATGAAGGTGGTGAAAGTACTCAAGAACTCCAGAATTTGATCAAAGAGTTGGGTTATCGCAATGCAATGGATGTCGAAGATGTTCTGACTCACCCAGAAGAAAATGTAGTTGCACAGTTGTTGACTGATGAAGAAATTATTGAAAGCGTTATTGGAATTAATAAAGATGATATCGATGAAGAAGATGATGAAAGTTCTACAATGGAGCCCCCTTCGCGAAACGAAGCTATTAAAGCGGCAATCACATTGAACAATTTCTTGTTGAGCTATGAGAAAACAACACCAGAAGTTCTTACCATGCTAAGGAAAATTAGAGACAAGATTCAAGGGGAAATTGATTTCAACAAAAAACAAAAGACAATTGAGTCATTTTTCAAGAAACCTTCATAAATCATTCATGTAATATGTTATATATAAGGAATTATTAATTTATATTTTATATGGGGTCTAAAGAAATTATCAAAAATGTATTATCTTATAATTTTAGCGAATTATTAATTTAGCACCCTATCCCCGAGTCGGGACCGGAAAAAAATATTATCTTAGAGAGTTTATTAAATAATCGAGTTTCTACTGTAATATGAGTTAATAAGTTAAACTTGTGTCTAGCTTGGGATATGTGAGTAGGCCTGATCCGGTTTCTAGGTTCCTTTGATATTAATATACCTTAATGGTTAGTTTGCCAGTGGGTACTCATCTAGGAAAGTAGGAAGTCGAAACCGCCAATAATAGTGTAAGGAATGTCGCTATAAGCTAAAATTGTTAGAATTTTTATCAAAGAAAATATATAATAAATTGAGCTAGATCGATATAAAAACGAGGCCAATGGAATCTTTATTGAGGATGGTGACTCTGATTTAAATTGCCTCTAAGTTGAGTTAAAAGAAAAAATGCAAAAAAATTATCGACGCTCACGTTGTCGCTCTCGAGGATGGTGACTCTGGTTGAGACAACCTCTGGGTTAGGTATGCAAAGTCTAGTGCTCAAAAGATAAACAGAGAAAAAATTTTGATGTCAAATTCTTTTGATTTTGGTATAAAACGGTTAGGAAAGGGGTCAATTGATATGTTCCTTTTGATTCATGAGCTTGAGGCGGGATTAGGTGAAACTGCGGCTTTTAGTGTGAGACCCTAGGTAGATTGACTAAACTTGAACATAAAGTGCATGATAAGGGCTTGGAACCGAGTTTGGGTTTAAGTGGACACATATACTTGCAACAGTGGTTAACACGAGTTTGAATTTGAATAAGTAATCTAAATTTTGAACCTGAATATTTTATCTGACTATGATTCCATTTGCATAATTCTTTTTCAGGGACGGAAAAGAGATAAGTGTGGGGATATTTGATGTATTACAAAGTACATTTATTTATCTTGTATAGTTTGTATGTTTTTTAGTTAGGTTTAGTTTCGTTTTAGTTAGAATATGCATTCTTTTGATTTGTTTATGTTTTACAGGTCTTGGTTGATGAAAGTAGCTGACAAGAGTGGAAAACGAGCTAAAATGTGCTAAAACCAAGTATAGGGACGTGAACGGGTGATCAAGAGTTGAAAAGGCATGAAAAAACAAAGCTTTATAAGGTTTTGATGGGACGCGAGACCTGAGAGTGAGTTTATTGATGTGTGTAAAATGCAACATATAAATTACATCAAATTAGGCATAAAACTAACCCTTTTTAGTACTAATGTTGTAAAAAGTGTGCTTTTGTCTTCCTTTTGTATTTTCAGGATTAAATGAGCGTAAATGAACAAAGAAGCAAATATGCAGCAAAATCTAACATAATTACAAGAAAAGGAATAAACGTGGCATGCCCGACCCCTCGACAGCATCTTCCCAAGCAAAAAAAAAAGACAGAAGGCTGACCACGACCCCGTGTCCAGCGGACACGGGGGCGTGGCCAGATGTCTGCAGAATGGACAAGGCTATAGAAGCTTCTATTTCCGAAACGGGGGCGTTCCAAGCTCGACACGGGGCGTGGTCAACGCTAAGATTCGCAAAATCCAAGCAAATCTTGATAGTACAGATACGCTTCTGCACACGGGGTCGTGCCCAGCGGACACGGGGCGAGTGGAGCTACTACAGACAAATTGCAATTAATGAAGAAAGAGAAAGTGGATGGACACGTGGCCGTGTCCGGGCTTCTGTGCAGGCTATAAATAGAGGTGTTTGGTTCACTTCAAAGGCATCCCTTAGCATCCCTTGGCAAACCACCTCTCTCCCACTTCACCCACACTCCACCACCATCACAACACCAACATCCACCACCATCATCCATCATCCATCATAGAGTGTGTGTAGTAGTCTCGGGATCCAAGATTGATAGTAAGAGTTCTTGACAATCAAAGGCCATGTTTGCCTAAGTCTCTTACATCACTTGGTGAAGACATGTATTTAGTGTAATACTTTTGATTTTTCATCTTTTCGCACTTTTTATTTGGTTTTGTATTAATGACTTTAATAACTAGTTTCTTATGTTGAAGGTGAAACTTCCTTATCATTTGTCCGTGGTGTCTTGGCGTTATTTTACTGTCTATATAAAATAAAAGATTTACACCATTCATATCTCTACGGTCTATATAGAGATATGTTGGCTACCTGGTCGGGGGTTAAGGGAATGGTTTGGTAAGGTTCTTGCCTTGTTCAGTGTATAGATCTTGCAAGGACCTGGGTCAAGCTTACAAAGACCTCCTTCAATACCCACTGGTATTGGATGGCGGGGGTGCGAATGGCTTGATCCCCTCATATGTAAACTACGATTAATACATTAACCCGGCTACTTGGGATTGTATCCCTGCTGACTCAAACCACCTAGCCGAGGGTAACGTCATCTTCAAAAGAGGGGCATACCACATTATGCATTAATAACTTAATTAATTATCTTTCAATATTCTGACCCTTTAGGATTGTATCCTTGCTGACTCAAACTACTGGGTTGAGGGTAACGTCACCTTCAAAAGAAGGGCCTACTTCTATAACTAAGATAATCTCTTAAAAAGTGCAAAAGTGCGGAAATCATCTAAGGTTACACTAAAGGAGAGTCGGATCCAAGTGATTCATCTTGTCTATCTGTTTTTATTTTTATTTTTATTTTTCAGCATTTTTAGTTATTATTTTCATATTTAAAACTTTTTCTAAACTTTTGATTTGATTAGACGTTGAGGATAAACCGGTACTAAAAGCTCTTGTGTCCTTGGACGACCTCGGTATCTTACCAACGCTATACTACGCTCACGATGGGTGTACTTGCCCATATGTGTGTTTGGTGTTAGTAAAATATCGTGTTTTATAAATTTAAAACTTGACTAAAGTGTTAAAATGGCTTCAAATATAACTAAAAATTATATAACGCTACACGCGCATCATTTATCGTGGGTCGAGAAAGCCTGGATTGACTCGTTAACCAATTTCAATGCGCCACCGGGCGCGATGGCATAAGAAGAGGGTGTCGCGGCCCGTGAGAACGTATACCATCAGCGAAATTCGTGTTTTTCAAGGGTTTAAGGGTTAAAAAGGTAAAAATATATGTTTCATGATCACAATTGAAACCCTAGACGCAACCGGACCTCTTTGGACGAATTTTGAAGCAGTTTTAGCAAGGAATTGAGCTCTAGAATCATCGGGTATAAGCTGGAAGCATAAAGATTGAAGATTGACGGGTTTTACCTTCCCAATTTATCTTGTTTTCTTACTATTCTAGTTTACTTTGATGAATTCTTTATTTGAAACTTGTTTTCGGGATTTTGCTATTATGTTTCTTGGCTAAATACTTTAAACTGCTTAGGTTGTGATGAACAACTGATTAAAGTTTGGATTTTTATGGGATATTGATTGTGTTTATGGTTTATCTTGAAAAGTAGCTAACTTTGGTTCTTTGATTTAATGTGTATGCGTATTTATTCTTGTCCATTGAATGATTATTACCCCTCATGTTGCTAGTTGAATGTCTTCTAAATAATAGTTGCATGCTAGGTCAATTACTGTGTGTTTTTGGCTATTAGATGTTTCGCTAGACTTAGTGACCCATAGGGGTATAATTGTAGTTTGGATAGGGTTAAATATTCTATCAATCTTAATATCCGTAAGGTGAGTAGATACTTCTTAAGAAGATTACCTTAATTTTATAACAACTATCCAAAATATTTTTCGACACCCCTAATATAATTAAAGTGTCTCTATACATCCTAAAACATACCCCGTATGCGAAACCCGAGCCCAAAATTCCATATATATTTAAAAATTAAATAAAAATAAAATTTAATGGGTTGTCGCGGGGCGCGAAGCCTTTGGCTAGATCCATCGCAGGACGCGGCGGCTGGAGATCAAGACGCACCCTAGGGCGCCACGTGTCAGGACGCGTGTGGAGGCTACGAGTCGAATCAGCCAAGCTAGGGCCTACCCTAACTGGCCTCGCGGGACGCGAAGCCCCTGGAGGACACCTACGCGGGGTGCGACAAAACCAGAATCAGGCCCTATAAATAGAGGCCATCGGCTGTTCAGTCGGAATCGCTCACTCACTTTTCTCTCTCAAATTTTCTTATAGTATAAGCTATTTTCGGGCATAATACCCCCCTAAATAACGAAGTTTTGCCTCGTTGTAAGTATTATAACCCCGGTTACGTATTAGATACGCTGCCCGATTGATCCAGGGTTCCGTAACGGCTCTCGTGGTTCTGCCCGACGTAGTTGTTGGAATGCCGTCTCGGGGAGGGTATTACTAATGTAAATATTGGGTTATTATACTAACGCATGTGCATTTGTGTAATTAATAGATAATCACCAGGAAATCTTAAAGGAAAACCCTAAGACAGCATTGTGAGTAGTCTCCTTTTTGTAAACTGTTTTTACAAAACCTTAAATAATGTGATTAGCAGTGATTGAGTCTTTGTAGTTCTTCAATTACTGTCGGTATGTTGGGGTTTTGTATACAAAATGTGGAACACGTTACCATTGGACAACGAGATAGCCAATGGGTAATATGACCCACCAGTCAGGATTGACAATACTGAATGAGTAATTGTGTAGATATAAACATTGT
This sequence comes from Helianthus tuberosus, assembly GCA_030545235.1. NCBI lineage: Eukaryota > Viridiplantae > Streptophyta > Magnoliopsida > Asterales > Asteraceae > Helianthus > Helianthus tuberosus. The sequence continues at coordinate 42,427,177 of CM060409.1, read as the reverse complement.
AATTGCTCTCAATAATGTTAAAGGATAAAACTATTCTTGATTAAACTGGGATTCACTCACCAGTATTTCCCACTGACAAAATGTTTTAAACGCATTTCAGGTAACAAAATGTGAAAGCCAAATTGAAGCCAGCTGGACAGCACTGAAGGCTTGGAAAAGTAGCTATAAAAGTTACCTGAATAAAGAGATGTTTTTATTAAATAAAATAGGGTTTATCCCTATAAAAATGTGTGTACTGAAAACTTGGGAATTTCCCACGTGTTTAATATTATAAAAGTGTGGTATTTACTCTGATAAAATATTTCCTAACTACGGTCCTGATGTAATTTCCGCTACCAAAATGATAAACATCGATACCACTGAATCTGGTCTCGCGGCCGCCCATTCCCGGGACAGATAGGGGACGGGGGTTGCGACAGAAGGTGGTAACAGAGCTAAGCCACTGCTTCAGCCACAGAAGTGTTCTGCTGACACCAAGATATCATTTAAAATGTTAGGAAATTACTAATGAAAATACGTGCATATCTGTATTTTATTGTTGTGTGTTATTTGACTATTTGTTAGTTTACAGTATGAGCGAACAAGGACACTCAAACGCCTATCGTCAGTTGTCCTGCTCACCTAAGAGCGAAGGCACCTCTTCACAGCCTATCCTCTCAGGGTATTCAGCTGACAATGAAGATGGGATATTCATGTTTAAGGCTCAGTCTGAAGAGTCATTCCCTCCTAAAAAGTGAGGATGGTTCAGAAGGGGAGTGCATGAACGTAGGAAGAGAATGAAAAAGTTACAACAACAGCGAGTTTTAGCAGCCGCTAAGAGAGAAACAGGTGCTCACACCCAAGATATGCTTAATAGGAGTTTAGCAAATTTCCATATCTTAGCAACCACAGCTGCCGACCCAAACCTGGAGCAACTCATAGCACCCCAACCATTACCCTTGTTTCCCACACAACCAATGGAGATTAAAGTCAACCCAGAAAACCAAATCCCAGCACCTGATTTTGACCCAACTGAGATACCTAGAGTACCAACACCCAATCCCTTAGACCCAGACTACGACCCGTGGTTTGACGATCATAGGGATTATCATCAACGCTACCCCATATCAGAGGAACCCATGCCAAACCTAGCAGCTTACCCAGGTCTGGACCCTCTAGATCCCTATTATGATAATGATGAATACATTAGGGAAATCCTAGGGAATCCATACCCTCAGGAAGAACCAATGCCACAATACCCAGATCTCATACCAGCACCTGCACCCCCAATGAGTGCAGAGAATGTGCAAGAACTCCGAACCTTTGGTGAGGAGATTTTAGAAGGTAGTGAGAGGATGAGGCAAATCAGAGAACGACTCGTCTGGAAGTATGACGAGCGTAATATGGAGTTTTGGATGAACCCATATCAGTGATGGTAATAGTAGTAATAATATATATATATATATATATAATGATAATATATATGTTGTAGTATAGACCACTTTGTGGTTAGTGATGCATATTAGTATTATATTTTATTCCAGTTGTATTGTAATAATTATAGATGCATACTATAAAATAGAGTAAGTCGCAATGATCGACGATTTTGATCAATATGTGTGTTGTATGATTGTTTGCCTTAAATACTATCTTGTGATATTAATAATTGACAAATGTTTAAAATTCTGATGGACAACGAAGTGAACTAGGAAATCCAGAGTAACAATAACCCGGATAACGATAACCCGAACAACAATAATAATGGAAACCAAGTGGATAACAGTGTCATCCAACACATAGTGGCACAAGAGATAATAGTTGCAATGCCATATATTATCAAAACAGTTAGGGAAGCAGATAATAAAAGTAACAATGGCAGTAAACGACCCACTGAACCTGAACACAGCGTGCACAATGGACCCATACTTCAAGTGCCCATTCCCAAAAGAAGAAGAACCATGTCTTATGGTTGTTCTTATAAAGAATTCTGGTCTTGTAAACCAATGGAATTCTTGGGCAATGAAGGGGCCGTTGCAGCTTTACGCTGGATAGAAAAGACCGAGGCAGTCTTAAAAATAAGCAAGTGTGCGGAAGAGGATAAGATAATGTTTGCTTCAAATCTGTTTAAGAATTCAGCACTAGAATGGTGGAACACTATCCTCCAGTCTAGGGGAAGTGACAGTGTTTACTATATGGAATGGGGGGAATTTAAAATTATGGTAGAATGGAAATTCTGCCCTCCCAATGAAAAGGAACAGATAGCAAATAAGTTCCTAAACCTTAGGATGACTGGAGTAGATAGTAAGGGTTACACTACTTTATTCTTTGAATATGCTAGAATAGTGCCAACCCTTGCATCACCTGAACCAGTATTAATCTCCCGTTATATCTGGGGATTAATCAGTGAAATTAGGCATGTAGTAAGGGCAGCTAAACCTCAAACTATAGAAGAAGCCGTAGAACTAGCAAACACCTTGACTGATGAGTTAGTGCGTACACAAGAAGAAAACCAGAGGAGGAACCTAGCTCAGAAACTTACCCAAGAATTTCTTTTTGGAAATTCCAATCGTGGGAAAAATGTAGGTTCTACTTCTGCACCCTACTGATAGTATTGCAAAAGGAAGCATTCTGGAAGTTGCTCTATATATTGCAATTTTTGCAAAATATCTGGACACAAGGAGGAAGACTGCAGGAAGAAGCCCAACAACAGGATATGCTACAACTGTGGAAAACAAGGTCATATTAAGCCAAACTGTCCAAAACTAGCTCCAGCCACGAACACTAAGAATACTAAAAATGCTAGAGCATTTGTTCTGACTGTAGAAGAAGCAAAGATGATCCCAGATGTGATCGCTGGTACGTTTTTAGTTAATGATGTTTTTGCTAAAGTATTATTTGACTCTGGTGCAAACCAAAGTTTTATTAATACTTCATTTTGCAAACTTCTCAATCAACCATTAACTAAACTTCCACAAGAATGTCTAGTAGAGACAGCAAATGGAGAAACCATTAAGATTTCTGAAATCTTGCAGGGAGCAAGAATAGATTTTTTTTTGAAAACCTTTATCCAATGAATCTGGCAGGATTTGATGTTGTATTAGGAATGGATTGGTTAATAGCCAATAAAGCCAATATTTTATGTGACCAAAAGTCAATCCAAGTAAATTCACCAAGGGGTGAAAAGATCACATTTAAAGGAGATAAGCCCTCTAGATCCACAAAATTCATCTTTGTGATGAAAACAGCAAGTTATGCTAGAAAAGGGTCATTAGTGTATATGATTTCTATAATCATTAACACTAAAGGAAAAGAACTAAAAGATACTCCAGTAGTATCTCAGTTTTCAGACATATTTCCAGAAGAATTACCAGGACTACCTCCAGACAGGGAAGTTGAATTCAGAATCCACCTGCTACCAAGAACAGACCCAATTGCTAAAGCACCTTATCGTTTGGCACCCGCAGAAATGCAGGAACTGAAGAAATAGATAGGCGAATTATTGGAGAAAGGATTCATACAGCCACGTTCATCGCCATAGGGAGCACCGATTTTATTTGTTAAGAAGAAAGACGGATCGATGCGTATGTGCATTGACTACCGCGAATTGAACAAGGTCACGATTAAAAATCGGTACCCATTACCAAGAATCGATGATCTGTTCGATCAGTTGTAAGGAGCTCGATTTTTCTCCAAATTTGATTTACGATCAAGATATCATCAATTAAAGGTACAGGAAGAGGACATTCCTAAGACCGCTTTTAGAACAAGGTATGGCCATTATGAATTTACTGTCATGCCATTTGGTTTAACCAATGCCCCAGTCACATTTATGGACATGATGAACCGAATATGTAAACCATATTTGGATAAATTCATAATTGTCTTTATAGATGATATTCTCATTTACTCTAAGAGTAAAGAGGACCATGCAAAGCATTTGCACGCACTTCTAAGTTTATTGAGAAAAGAAAAGCTTTATGCTGATGTGTGCAAAATGCAACATGTAAATTACATCAATTGTGGCATAAAACTAACCCTTTTTTAGTACTAATGTTGGAAAAAGTGTGCTTTTGTCTTCCTTTTGTATTTTCAGGATTAAATGAGCTCAAATTAACAAAAGAAGCAAAAAGACAGCTAAATCTAACATAAATACAAGAAAAGGAACAAACGTGACATGCCCGACCCCACGACAGCATCTTCCCAAGCAAAGCAAAACAAGAAAACAGAAGGCGGAACACGCCCCGTGCTCAATGAACACGGGGGCGTGCCCAAGTCCCAGCAGAAAAGACAAAGCTGTAGAAGCTTCCATCGCCCACCACAGGGTCGTGCTCAGCGGACACAGGGTCGTGGTCAACTATAAGATTCGCAGAATCCAGGCAAATCTTGATAGTACAGATATACTTCTTCACACGGGGCCGTGCCCAGCGGACACGGGGGCGTGGTCAACTAATGCAGACAAAGTGCAATTAATGAAGACAGAGAAGGATGTGGACACCTGGCCGTGCCCGAGCTTCTGTTCAGCCTATAAATAGGAGTGCTTGGCTCAAGTGTAAATCATCCCTTGGCACACCACCTCTCTCACACTTCACCCACCACACACCACCACCATAACACCATCATCCACCACCATCGTCCATTGTCCATCATAGAGTGTGTGAGTCGTCTCGGGATCCAAGATTGATCGTAAGAGTTCTTGACAATCAAGGCCATGTTTGCCTAAGTCTCTTACATCACTTGGTGAAGACAAAGTGTCTAGTGTAATACTTTTTATTTTTAATCTTTTCGCACTTTTTACTTGGATTTGTATTAATGACTTTAATAACTAGTTTCTTATGTTGAAGGTGATTTTTCCTTATCGTTTGTCCGTGGTGTCTTGGCATTATTTTACTGTCTATATAAAATAAAAGATTTTCACCATTCATATCTCCACAGTCTATATGGAGGTATGTTGGCTACCTGGTCGGGGGTTAAGGGAACGGTTTGGTAAAAGTCTTGCCTTGTTCAGTGTATAGATCCTGCAAGGACCTGGGTCAAATTTAGTAGGACCTCCTTCAATACTTAACGGTATTGGATGGCGGGGGTCCAAACTCTTTGATCCCCTCATATGTAAGCTACTATTAATACTTTAACCCGGCTACTTAGGACTGTATCCCTGCTGACTCAGACTACTTAGCCGAGGGTAACGTCACCTTCAAAAGAGGGGCCTACCATAATATGCATTAATAACTTAATTAATTATCTTTCAATAATCCGACCCTTTAGGATTGTATCCTTGCTGACTCAAACTACTGGGTTGAGGATAACGTCACCTTCAAAAGAGGGCCTACTACAATAACTAAGATAATCTTTTAAAAAGTGCAAAAGTGCGGAAATAATCAAAGGTTACACTAAACACGAGTCGGAGCCAAGTGATTCATCTTGTCTATCTGTTTTTATTTTTATTTTATTTTCAGCATTTTAGTTAGTTTTTATTTTCTAGTTTAAAACTTTTTTTTCTAAACTTTTGATTTGATTAGACGTTGAGGATAAACCGGTACTAAAAGCTCTTGTGTCCTTGGACGACCTCGGTATCTTAACAACACTATACTATGCTCACGATGGGTGCACTTGCCCATATGTGTGTTTAGTGTTAGTAAATATCGTGTTTTATAAATTTAAAACTTGACTAACGTGTAACAAGGGCTTAAAAATATACTTAAATCTATATACCACCACACACGCATCAAGTTTTTGGCGCCGCTGCCGGGGACACAAGGATTTTAAGAAAGTTAGGAATCAATGGCCTAATCGTTTTTTTTATTTTTCTATTATTTTTAGGATTTTTCTTAATTTTTCAGCTTGTGCAGAACTCAGCACGGGCCGTGCCCGCTGAACACGCCCCGTGCCCAATCATTGGAACTTGCAATCCTGTTTTAAGTCAGACAGTAAGCTGAACACGGGGTCGTGCCCACTCAACACGCCCCGTGCCCAAGATTCAGTTACTGAAAACAGAACCGTAAGATCCTGACGGTTGGTAATTTCTGACACAAACATGAGTGATACTGATATTTTTTACTTTCGGCACTCTTATGGTACGTGGTGTCAAATATGTGGTGGTCCCCATAAGGAATTAAAATGTTATTTTCTAAATTATAAGCCCCACTATATAGACCCATCGTTTTCCTGTATCCTTAAGAGGGGCGAAAGTAAAAATAATCCCTATCTTTCCCTCGAATGCTCTCAACCGGATTTTCTAGGAGAAATGCTTCTTGATGAACTATTTCAATTAGAAGATCTAATTCTTAATTGGTTAAAAGAACTTAGGATAGATTTCAATAATTTATCTCAAGACGATAACCAAGAAGAAGCGTTGGGGTCGCATTCAAACAACTTCGTTGTTCCCGACGATACCTCTAAATCTAGCGAGGACTTGAGCGATAGTCGTCCCTGTGTCGATTATGCCGTGAAGGACTCCCCATCGACTTCATTCGATGCATACATATACCTGAGCGATTCGGCATACACCTTCTTTAACGAGAGCCCGGAAAAGGGTTGGACTTGTCCACCTACATATAGAATAGGAATCACCCTCACCGACAACCTCTTGCGTTCTCGTCTTAATCTAGAGCAATTAAGGTATCTTAGGCACTTTGGGGTTGTTCCATCCAGTAAGGAACCGCCCGATCCAGAAAAGTTCCTTAAAACTAGACAAACTCCATAAGACAGCCTCTAGACACGGGGTGTCCAGGTCAACACGCCCCCGTGTCCACCCAAAGATTCCCGTCTGATTTCGTGTCAGAATACGGACAAAATGTGTCAGGACTCCACCTGAACACGGGGCCGTGTCCAGCCGACACGGGGCCGTGTGCAGCGTACTGTCATTTTCTATAAATACAGCCAAGAATCATGCACATTTGAACCATTCAAGGGACAGAGATTTGGAGAATATTCTCACATACCATCCTAGGTATTTTCTAAAAGAAGTTTCTCAACAACCTTCTTGTCCTTTCCTCTTTTATCCACTTTCATCTTCTTCAATTTTCTTTCATGCTTCCATTAAAACTTGAAATCTCCACAATTTCAAGCTTTATTGAGTTGTTTGTTAGATTTTTATTCATGGGATCTTGTTAAAAATAAGTTCTACAACAAGGTTTTAAGTTGTTTCTGCTTAAAAATGTTCTAAACATTATAAAAACAAATTAAAACTCCATGATCCCTTGTCTAAAAAAATCTGCAGACATCTGAACACGGGTCGTGCTCGTTGAGCAAGGGGCCGTGTCCGAAGTACTGATCCCCTAAAGTTGAACTCTTCTCGGTATGTTTTCTCAGAATGGCGAGCAGAACTAGCGGAACATCTTCATCACATTCCAGAAACAACCGACAAGGGAGAAGATCATCAACGGTTGAAGATTCTCTTGTAAACTACGTTTACGCCTTAAGAGAGGCCCTCGATGAAATGACAGGGGTGGAAGAGGCATTGGTTGACCGTATTAATCATTTGACGGTGGGGCTAGAGGGATGTCTTCAAGAGGTTAACCTTTTGCACCAAAGGTTGAACATTCTCGCTTCCCCTCCTTTGGTTCCAATCATTACCCAAAGGGCATGGAATGTGGTTCCTGAAGTCATCATACCAGCCGAGTGGTACGCCATGCATCCGGAGCCCCCTCGGGAAGTGCTACAAGGGGTTCCGGTTGGTGTCGCTCCTCCGCCTCAAGATGTTGAAGAGAATAACGCCGCCTTCTTCCTCCCAAGAGAGATAGAAGAATGGCTTTAAACGCCCCTCGGCTCGGAGTTCTACAAAGCTTTTAGATACCGGAAAACCATTTCCGGATTTTTGGTTCTAATTGTACTTGTAGAGCTCCATAAGATGATTTTACTTATCACTTGACCTATCTAATTTAGGACCCTTTAATTTTATTTTCTGCTTTGTTTTTAAACTTTTAGGACTATTATGTAATTCTCTCTATGACTTAATGAATGATGGTTTTAGTTAAATTGGTGTTTGGATGATGTTGAAATGGATAAAACACACTCGGGATGGCAAAGGATAACAAGGGAAACTTGAACCAGCACCCCATGCAGGAAAACAGGGCCATCCGACAAAATTTTCTTCGTTAGAGCAAGTTCAGCACGGGCCGTGTCCGCCCAACACGGCCCCGTGCTGCACAGTCTGCAGAAAATACCCAGTTCAGGTAAACTGGACACGGGATGTGTTCACCCAACACGCCCCCGTGTCCAGGCTTCTGTTTCTCTTTTTTCAATTTTGTTACTGGCACCTGAACACGACACAGGGCCGTGTCCAGACACCCAGTAACACAAATTTTTGCTTTTTCACACCCTTTTATACATTCAATCAATCTAAAAACTTATTTTTGGGACACATTGAGGACAATGTGTAATTTAAGTGTGGGGGGGATGCTAAAACCTTGAATCTTGCAAGTCCTAATAACAAGCCTTACATAAAACTCTATTGGAACCGCTAATCACCCCAAATTTTTTTTCAAATTTTTTTTTTCATTTTTTTTTACTTGTCTAGGTTTAACTTGGGAATTTCAAATTCTAAAAAGGTTATATTTTTATAAATTTACAACCGATAGCGTCGTGATAAAAAGAACCAACATAAGAAAATTATGAAAAGGCATGACAAGCTTTAGTTAAAATTTGATTATACATACTTGATCACATAAAAAACCCATTCCCACAAAAGTGAGTTTTGAGCCTTTATTGAGCATACAAATATATATCTTTAAACTAAATGCTCATTTTTCGTTTCTTGTGTGAATAGCCGCTTGGTTCTTACGACTCTAGAACTTGCCACGATGATACATTCCCGGTCCTTACCAACTTAAACCTGAATAAGTAAATGATGGAGGCATTAGGACTAACCCTTTTTATTTCTACACCACTTTTTTTTTTACCACCTACCCAAAATCCCCCTAGTTAGCCCCTTTGAGCCTAAAGCTTTTCATTTCATAACCCAAACCAAACACCCTTTCACCCACCAAAACGCTTTTTATTTTTAACCTTTTGTTTTAGTAACAAGCTCGGTTTTTCGTATGACTTTTCACAAAACAAAAAAAAATGTTGATGATGAAGCAAAAGTGAAATAAACAAACAAGTTTATCAAAAATAATTTGTTTGAATAAAAGCTTCATCAAAATAAAAGTTGCAAAAATCAAAAGTCTTACGAAAACCGACACTTGTTACGCTTTTCGCCCTTTCACTAACCACTAACCCAACCACCTACCTTTAACTCAAACCTAACCCTTCACCCAAAAAGTCCTCTTGATATTTACAAAGGTATATAGTTAAAAATGAGGAGGATTGATTGCTTGGCAAACTTATGGTAGGAGTAAGTTCCATGCCGCTCTCGAGTGATTCACTACAATACATCTTCGGCCGAGTGTTGAGTGATCCCCGTGAGGTATGTGAACTTGTATATAAATAAGAATTTTAAAGAGGCATGTTATGCCCTAATAATTAATTTATCTTATGAAAAGTTTTAAATAAATCATGACGAATAGGATTGTAAATAAATGAAAATAAAACTTAATAAAGAATCTTGGATATCCCGACACTCTATGACAAGCCCAAAAACCTTCTATTCTACCCATTCCATTTGGGAGTGTAAAGCCACATTATAAAGAGTTTTGCTTGAGGACAAGCAAAGATTCAAGTGTGGGGGTATTTGATGTGTGCAAAATGCAACATATAAATTACATCAATTGTGGCATAAAACTAACCCTTTTTTAGTACTAATGTTGGAAAAAGTGTGCTTTTGTCTTCCTTTTGTATTTTCAGGATTAAATGAACTCAAATTAACAAAAGAAGCAAAAAGACAGCTAAATCTAACATAAATACAAGAAAAGGAACAAACGTGACATGTCCGACCCCACGACAGCATCTTCCCAAGCAAAACAAGAAAACAGAAGGCTGAACACGCCCCGTGCTCAGTGAACACGGGGGCGTGCCCAAGTCCCAGCAGAAAAGACAAAGCTGTAGAAGCTTCCATCGCCCACCACGGGGCCGTGCTCAGCGGACACGGGGCCATGGTCAACTATAAGATTCGCAGAATCCAGGCAAATCTTGATAGTACAGATATGCTTCTTCACACGGGGCCGTGCCCAGCGGACACGGGGGCGTAGTCAACTAACGCAGACAAAGTGCAATTAATGAAGACAGAGAAGGATGTGGACACTGGGCCGTGCCCGAGCTTCTGTTCAGCCTATAAATAGGAGTGCTTGGCTCAAGTGCAAATCATCCCTTGGCACACCACCTCTCTCACACTTCACCCACCACCCACCACCACCATAACACCATCATCCACCACCATCGTCCATTCTCCAACATAGAGTGTGTGAGTCATCTCGGGATCCAAGATTGATCGTATGAGTTCTTGAAAATCAAGGCCATGTTTGCCTAAGTCTCTTACATCACTTGGTGAAGACAAAGTGTCTAGTGTAATACTTTTTTATTTTTAATCTTTTCGCACTTTTTACTTGGTTTTGTATTAATGACTTTAATAACTAGTTTCTTATGTTGAAGGTGATTTTTCCTTATCGTTTGTACGTGGTGTCTTGGCATTATTTTACTGTCTATATAAAATAAAAGATTTTCACCATTCATATCTCCACGGTCTATATGGAGGTATGTTGGCTACCTGGTCGGGGGTTAAGGGAACGGTTTGGTAAAAGTCTTGCCTTGTTCAGTGTATAGATCCTGCAAGGACCTGGGTCAAATTTAGTAGGACCTCCTTCAATACTTAACGGTATTGGATGGCGGGGGTCCAAACTCTTTGATCCCCTCATATGTAAGCTACTATTAATACTTTAACCCGGCTACTTAGGACTGTATCCCTGCTGACTCAGACTACTTAGCCGAGGGTAACGTCACCTTCAAAAGAGGGGCCTACCATAATATGCATTAATAACTTAATTAATTATCTTTCAATAATCCGACCCTTTAGGATTGTATCCTTGCTGACTCAAACTACTGGGTTGAGGGTAACGTCACCTTCAAAAGAGGGGCCTACTACAATAACTAAGATAATCTTTTAAAAAGTGCAAAAGTGCGGAAATAATCAAAGGTTACACTAAACACGAGTCGGAGCCAAGTGATTCATCTTGTCTATCTGTTTTTATTTTTATTTTATTTTCAGCATTTTAGTTAGTTTTTATTTTCTAGTTTAAAATTTTTTTTTTCTAAACTTTTGATTTGATTAGACGTTGAGGATAAACCGGTACTAAAAGCTCTTGTGTCCTTGGACGACCTCGGTATCTTAGCAACACTATACTACGCTCACGATGGGTGCACTTGCCCATATGTGTGTTTGGTGTTAGTAAATATCGTGATTTATAAATTTAAAACTTGACTAACGTGTAAAAAGGGCTTAAAAATATACTTAAATCTATATACCACCACACACGCATCAATGCTAAGTTTTCAAAATGTGAATTTTGGTTAGAACAAGTACAGTTTCTTGGACATTTAGTCAATCATGAAGGAATTCATGTGGATCCCACCAAAATCGAGGCAATTACCAAATGGAAAACCCCTGAGTCACCAACCGAGGTTAGAAGTTTCTTAGGATTGGCCGGTTATTATAGAAGGTTTATTCGAGATTTTTCTAAAATAGCCATTCCCTTAACTAATCTAACCTGTAAATCCGTTAAGTTTGAATGGGGATCAAAACAAGAAGAAGCCTTTAGAATTCTTAAGCAAAGACTAACCAATGCACCCATACTAGCATTACCAGAAGGAACTGAAAACTTTGTAGTCTATTGTGACGCTTCTAAGTTAGGTTATGGATGTGTGTTGATGCAATGTCAAAAGGTTATAGCATACGCCTCTAGACAACTTAAGAATCATGAAGAAAATTATTCAACCCATGATCTAGAATTAGGAGCTATAATTTTTGCCCTTAAGATTTGGAGACATTACCTATACGGTAGTAAGTTTACCATTTTCACTGATCATAAGAGTTTAAGGTATGTTTTCGGGCAAAAGGAGTTGAATATGAGACAAAGACCCTGGATGGAAATACTTAGTGATTATGACTGCAATATCCAGCACCATGCAGGAAAGGCAAACGTAGTAGCTGATGCTTTAAGTCGAAAGTATCACGAAAATCCAAAAAGAGTACGTTCTCTTAAGATAAACCTGCAAGTAGATTTAAATGAACAGATTAGAAAAGCACAAGAATCAGTAATCAAGAATGATACTGAGAAATTGAAAGGAATGATTAAGGAACTAGAACAAGGAACAGATGGAATTTGGAGATTCCATAAGAAAAGAATGTGGATACCTAAATTAGGAAACCTACGCCACCGTATATTAGAAGAAGCCCATAAATCTAAATATACGATGCATCCTGGAAGTGATAAGATGTATCAAGACTTAAGAAAAAATTTCTGGTGGATAGGAATGAAAAAGGATATAGCGACATATGTTGCAAAGTGTTTAACCTGTTCACAAGTTAAAGCTGAACATCAGAAACCCTCAGGTTTGTTGCAACAATTGGAAATGCCTGTATGGAAATGGGAATTGATAACAATGGATTTTGTTACTAAATTACCCAAAACAAGAAAAGGTAATGATACAATCTGGGTGATTGTAGACAGGCTAACTAAGTCGGCTCATTTCCTACCCATGAAGGAAACTTTCAGTATGGAACAATTAGCTAAATTATATGTAAATGAAATAGTTTCATTACATGGAATTCCTTTATCAATTGTTTCCGACAGAGATAGTCATTTTACCTCTCATTTTTGGACAAGTTTCCAAAAAGCAATGGGAACCAAGTTGAATCTAAGCACCGCTTATCATCCTCAAACAGACGGACAAAGTGAAAGGACAATTCAGACAATGGAAGACATGCTTAGAGCTTGTGTAATTGATTTCGGAGATAACTGGGACGAACACTTACCATTGATAGAATTTTCTTATAATAACAGCTATCACACAAGTATCAATGTTGCACCATTCGAAGCACTTTATGGACGAAAATGCCGAACTCCAGTCTGTTGGGCAGAAATTGGAGAAAAGCAACTATACGGACCTGAGATAGTACAAGAAACAACCGACAAAATTATCCAAGTTAAGGAGCGACTGAAAGCAGCACGTGATCGACAAAAGAGTTATGCTGATAACAGAAGGAAGCCATTGGAATTTCAAGTAGGAGACAAAGTGTTATTGAAAGTCTCTCCTTGGAAAGGAGTGGTAAGATTCATCAAAAGGGGAAAGTTAAGCCCCAGGTATGTTGGACCTTTTGAAATCATTAGAAGAATAGGACCTGTAGCTTATCAGCTACAACTGCCAGAGGAAATGGCAGGAATACATGATGTATTTCATGTATCGAATCTCAAGAAATGCTTAGCTGATGAATCACTCGTAGTGCCTCTTAAGGATATAGAGGTAAATGAACAGTTAAAATTTGTAGAAAGACCTCTACAGATTGAAGACAGGAAAGTCAAGAATCTCAAACACAAGAGATTAGTTCTGGTCAAAGTGAAATGGGATTCCAAAATAGGACCAGAATACACTTGGGAGCTTGAATCAGAAATTCAAAGAAAATATCCATACTTGTTCCAGTAGATCTCGAGGACGAGCTCTAAAACAAGGTGGGGAGGATATAACAACTCTCCAAAATATTTTTCGACACCCCTAATATAATTAAAGTGTCCCGATACATCCTAAAACATACCCCGTATGCGAAACCCAAGCCCAAAATGCCATATATATTTAAAAATTAAATAAAAACAAAATTTAATGGGTTGTCGCGGGGCGCGAATCCTTTGGCTAGATCCATCGCGGGCCGTGACGGCTGGAGATCAGGACGCACCCTAGGGCGCCACGTGTCAGGATGCGTGTGGAGGCTACGAGTCGAATCAGCCAAGCTAGGGCCTACCCTAACTAGCCTCGCGGGCCGTGAAGCCCCTGGAGGACACCTACGCGGGGCGCGACAAAACCAGAATCAGGCCCTATAAATAGAGGCCATCGGCTGTTCAGTCGAAATCGCTCACACACTTTTCTCTCTCGAAATTTCTTATAGTATAAGCTATTTTCGGGCATAATACCCCCCTAAATAACGAAGTTCTACCTCGTTGTAAGTATTATAACCCCGGTTACGTATTAGATACGTTGCCCAATTGATCCAGGGTTCCGTAACGGCTGTCATGGTTCTGCCCGACGTAGTCTTTGGAATGTTGTCTCGGGGAGGGTATTACTAATGTAAATATTGGGTTATTATACTAACGCGTGTGCATTTGTGTAATTAATAGATAATCACCAGGAAATCTTAAAGGAAAACCCTAAGACAGTAATGTGAGTAATCTCCTTTTTGTAAACTGTTTTTACAAAACCTTAAATAATTTACAATGTGATTAGCAGTGATTGAGTCTTTGTAGTTCTTCAATTACTACCGGTATGTTAGGGTTTTGTATACAAAATGTGGAACACGTTACCATTGGACAACGAGATAGCCAATGTGTAATATGACCCACCAGTCAGGATTGACAATACTAAATGAGTAATTGTGTAGATATAAACATTGTAATTGCTCTCAATACTGTTAAAGGATAACACTATTCTTGATTAAACTGGGATTCACTCACTAGTATTTCCCACTGACAAAATGTTTTAAACGCATTTCAGGTAACAAAATGTTAAAGCCAAATAGAAGTCAGCTGGACAGCACTGAAGGCTTGGAAAAGTGGCTATAAAAGTTACCTGAATAAAGAGATGTTTTTATTAAATAAAATAGGGTTTATCCCTATAAAAATGTGTGTACTGAAAACTTAGGAATTTCTCACGTGTTTAATATTATAAAAGCGTGGTATTTACTCTGATAAAATATTTCCTAACTACGGTCCTGATGTAATTTCCGCTGCCAAAATGATAAATACCGATACCACTGAATCTGGTCTCGCGGCCGCCCGTTCCCGGGACAGATAGGGGACGGGGGTTGCGACAAATTTCCCTTTCACTACTTGCTTACCGAGTTAAATCGAGTCCCTTAGTTGCCTTAGACTTTCAACTGTGAGGTAGTTAGTCAAAGTAGGGCACTTTTCTAGATATTTAGATAACTGTAAGGGAGTCTAGTCAACCGGTAGTCTTAATAATCCTTTAGAGTTCCATAGGTGTCTTCCCGAGAAGGGTCGGGGGTCCTATTCGGTTTCTCTTAGGGTTTAGCATTTAAAGATCCCGGCTCCATAACACATTAGCATCCGATAGAAAGCCTTACGATAACAATTGGGATTCCAACCTAGGCAGTTATTCGTCATTACTGAGTTTAATTCTAATTTAAGTCGTGTTCTAGTCTCTATTTTAATTAATTAATTTTATATTAATTGCAAAATACGATTTTAGAACCCCCCCCCCCTCCCCCCTCAATATATAAAATCAATTTAGTCATATTAGTCTGTCAAGTCTATAGAGTCTAGTTTACGTAATTAGAGAGTCTCGTGGGTTCGATACTCAGACTTACTTAGGCTATACTACATTGATCGGTACACTTGTTGGTTGTGTGGTCTAGGTTTAGAGAGTCTAGTTTATGGTTTAATTTAGTTCATTTAGCTAGACCGCTTTTCGCACATTAGTACTGAAAAAAGGTTGTTTTTATACCTTTATTTGATACAATTTATATGTTGCATTTTGTGCATATCAAATACCCCCACACTTGAATTTTTGCTTCTCCTCTAGCAAAACTATTTAATATTGGTTTACACTCCCAAATGGAATGAGTAGAAGAGAAGTTTTGGGTCTTGTTTGTAGAGTGTCGGGAATCCAAGTTCTTTATTTATTCTTGTTTTTATCTTATTTACAATCCGATTTGACATGATTTATCCAGAACCTTTTAAGAAAAATAAATAATTTTAGGCATAGCATATATTTTAAAATGTCATTTAGCTATATATACATTCACATACCTCACAAGTGGTCACTCAACACTCGGCCAAAAATGTATAAGTGAAACGCTCGATCCCGGTACAGAATTTACTCCTACCATATGCTTGACAATCAATCAAACCTCCTCCCTTTTAACTTAATCCTTGTAAATATCAAGAGGATTTTGAAGGGGTAGGCTTTTGGTTAAGGGTAGGGTAGTTTTATTTGAAAGTGACTAAAGGCGTAAAAAGTTGGTTTTCTTTTGAAAAAAATTATTTGTGACTTTATGAATTAACTAAGTGCTTATAAGCAATAGATTTGCTTATTTATTTCAAGCAACAAGAGAGTTTTTTTTTAATGGATGAATAACGTCAAATGCTTTTGAGTTTTTTTCCAATAGAACCGATTTTCACTAAAATAAAAGGTGTAAAGATAAAAAAGATGGTTTTTGGGTGATGGTGTGTTGTGGGCTTTGAAATGAAAGATTTTAGGCTCAAAGACGTTAACTAAGGGGAGTTTTTGTGGGGAAATAAAAGTAGAAAATAATGTTTAAATTAAAAAGGGGTTTAAAATCCTAATGCCTCAATCATGTACTTACTTGGATTAGTCGGTAAGTATCGGGAATGTATTGTCTTGTCAGGCTCTAGATTTGTAAGAATCGTACGGGCTATTCAAGCAATAATAATCCTTCGTGAACAAACTAAATTTACAATATTTCGCCATTACTTGTGATTATATAATGTCGATTCTTGTTATGCTTATGTTAACTACCTGAAACTTACATGTTACGTGACATATTGCATGCTCAATTATGCAAATTATCTTTTTAAAAAACATTATGATCAAGTCTCATCCCTCCTCATCAATCTTGTAGATGTCTCTCAACTGTTTCTCCAACTCCAATAAGGGTTCAAAGTCGAGCTCTAACAAGAATATGCTTGCGTTCATGGCCAAGCAAATGGCTCAAGTGATACCCGATATTGTGAGCAAGGTCACCGCCAATACCCCCAACTCTTCGATCGATTCCAAAGTCGACCAACCTAAGCCAACCTCTTTTAACTACAAGTACTTCGCTGCTTGCAACTCACGGACATTCACCGGCACTGAAGGTGTCACCAAGATGCTCGAGTGGTTCGATAGCATCGAGGTGACATTCCCGATCCTTACCGACTAATCTTCGGTAAGGGTCTACTAGAATATGAAATGGTAATTATCCATTAAGGTATGGATATCACTCCTAAATTGATGGCACAATTTCATGAAAAATCGATAAATGCAGATTGAGGGATTTCACCAAAAATTATGGGTTTTCACGCCTATTTTTGGTGAGATCGTCTCGTTTGTAAAATGAGAGTGTCTTCAAGTCTTCATTTATTTAAAATCTATTTAATAAATAAAACAAAAATGAATTTTGAATATTTAAAATATGTAAACAAATAAATAAATCAGTCTCCCCCATCTCTCTCAGCTCTCTTTCTCTCTCTCTAGTTCCTGTTCTCACCATCATCACCACCATAAACCTCCCTTTTCTCACCCATCTCTCTATCTGTTCTCCATAACCGCTAGCCGACCACCACCACCCAGCTACCACCACTGGAGAACCACCAGCCGACCACTGTTGTAACCACCACCTAAACAATCTTTTTTCGCCCTTTTCCTTTTCTTGTTTGATTGCGACAGTGGATGAGAATTGATGTTGAAGGGGACATACCAGATCTGTAAAATCAAAATAGAGGTTGGGTTATTGATAATGGTCACAACCCATATCAGAGGGTGCAGGTGGCGGATCTTTGGTGGAGAAGGAATGGATATGTTTACGCAATCGTTTCAATTTAATTCGATTCAATGAATATGATTTGGATTTATAAAGTAGTTTTGAGTTAATATGTGAATTTAGGAAATGATTGTGCTGTGATTATAGTTTGGATCTAAAGCAGGTTGCAAGTGAAGGTTTGTGTAGAATATAGGCAGAGATGAGTTAGGTATTTGAAGGAGGGGTTTTTGTAGAAGATAGGCAGATATGAGTGAGGTATTTGAAGGATATGAGCGACAGAATTGTGAACCGTCTACAAATTTGTCCATAAATTGCAACGTCGTTGGTTCGGTGGAGAAAGAAGGGGTGTTTGTTAGGCAAGAGGAGACGCCGGAGTTGGGTGGGTGGGTGGGTGGTGGGGGTAGGGTAGTTAGAGAGAGAGAGATGAATTGTCTGGGTATATATATATATATATATATATATATATATATATATATAAAGTGGGGATCCTACGAAAAGTGTGTTTTTTCTAGAAAGTCTAGGAAGCGATCTGGGCCATCCAATGGGTGTGTTTAATGGTTGAGATCATCTTGGTGGCATTTTGGTAATATGTGTTTCTTAAATATAGGATTATTTAATTAATCAGGGGTAGATATGTCATTTAGCTTGTTTTAAATATGGAAATAATTGTCATTCCATAACTACCCCACATTTCATGAGATTTTTTTTCTCTCTCTCCCTTTCTCTCTCTCTCTCTCTCTCTCTCTCTCTCTTCCTTCTATCCTTCATAAAGAAACACATCAAGAAAACACATCGTATTAATCTGCTTGCTGCTAAAACACAGCGTCAAGAAATCCTCCAGCATTTCCAGCATGGATGGTAAAACACAGCGTATGAATCTGCTTACTGTTAAAACACAACTGTATGAATCTGAATGCTAAAACACAACTGTATGAACCTGCTTGCTGTTAAAACATAACTGTATGAATCTGAATACTAAAACACAACTGTATGAATCTGCTTGCTGTTAAAACACAAATGTATGAATCTGAATGCTAAAACACAACTGTATGAATCTGCTTGCTGTTAAAACACAACTGTATGAATCTGAATGCTAAAACACAACTGTATGAATCTGTTTTCTGTTAAAACACAACTGTATGAATCTGCTTGCTGTTAAAACACAACTGTATGAATCTGCTTGCTGTTAAAACACAACTGTATGAATCTGAATGCTAAAACACAACTGTATGAATCTGCTTGCTGTTAAAACACAATTGTATGAATCTGAATGCTAAAACACAACTGTATGAATCTGCTTGCTGCTAAAACACAACTGTATTAATTTGCTTGCTGTTAAAACACATCGTCAAGAAAATGGAGATGATACGAACACTATTTGAATGGTGATGATGAACTCAGAGATGGTGGAGATGGAGAAGTGTTTGATGATGACGAAGATGAAGAAGGAAAAGGTTGCGAAATACAAAAAATCTTGGAGAAACAGTTTCCATAATTTTAGGCATTGTTAGTTAATGAGAGATAAAATTCCAAAAATAAAATAAAATGTCAAATTACACAAGTGCCCTTTTAGTTAAAATCCCTCCATGCCACGTGTCACATTCTTATTGCTTCCTAGACTTTCTAGGAAAAACTCACTTTCTGCCCAACTCCTACTCTATATATATATAGGGTCAGGATTTAGGGAAAACAGTGAAAAGTATGAGAATAGTGAGAACGCTTATGGATCATCAGATCAAAACAATCTATGGACTAGATTGGCACGGTGGCGTTTTCGTAAATAACATCAATTTTATTACGTGGACGCGCTACATTGAGGGTAAAAATGTCTTTATACTTCTCTAGGCAAAACATCAAACTCATGAGTAAAACGCTATTAAATTCCCGCCTTAAACTACAAAGCACAAATCATCCTAATCTAAAACGCCAAACTTTCTTTTAAACAATAAAGCTGAACAAACAGTAACTGAAACGACGGAACTTCGTTACTAGCATTTATTATAATAAAATTTTCGCCTAAAAGACGCGCCAAAACATCGTCTGAGACCTTTCATTGAACACACCAAACCCAAAACGCCATTTGTTACTAAATACCATTCAATTTATAAACGCCAAAAAATTCAAACCCCAAATATTCCAGATGACGTTTCTTTGAGATTCAGTTTTGTTCTCGATTAAGTTTCACTCAATGTGATCGACAAAATCCTTAAGTGGTGATATTGTCCATCTCATTGAGCAAAATATTATTGAGTTTATCCTCAACTTCCATTGTTCACCAACAAAACAACCGTCATATTTTACTAAATACCATTCAATTTATAAACGCCAAAACATTCAAAAACCACAGATTGCAAACTTCATTTCTTGGAGATTCAGTTTTGTTCTCAATAAAGTTTCTTTGAATGGGGTGGACAACATTGTTGGACAACATTCTTAACTGAAGATTAACAATGTTGTCCATCTCATTCAGCAAAATATTATTGAGTTTATCATGAACAAATTAGAGGTTTAAGGTACTTTTATTTAGTAAAAGGTGTTCTTTTTTTTTTGGCTTTTAGTTTGTGTGTCCGATCTGATATTGTTTGTTATGTAACTTCCAAGTCACATGTTATGCACAAGAAGTAGAAAAAAAAGATGGGAAAAAAATAAAAAATGTTATATAAGAGATATAAAACGCCAAATTCCAATGTGTGTGTTCTGAAAAACTAAAAAATACAAAAACGCCAAACTACTCTACGCTTGCTCTCGAAGACCATGTCGATTTTCTTTTAATTACGGCCTTTTTGCATGTCGATACGTAGTGTCCGTAACCTTTACAATTCTGACACTGTCTTTCTTTGGCCCCGGGTTTCGATTTTGATTTCGTTTTTTTCGATTGCTACCTCCTGTTTGGATTTCAGGCGCCTCTGAGATCCAGAACCTTTCGACTTATACCCAACAGTGACTCTTATTGGATTCTTGTCATTTTTATATTGACCGGTTATCTCCGCAAATCTATCCCTAGTAGGCTAGTACTATGAGGAGGAGCAACAATCTGCATATCTTGAACCTTCTTCATATAAGATTGATCATGATCCTTGTATAAGTATAGCTCCTCCTTATTACCAAATAAACGTTTCAAAGTATACTCCGTTGCAAAAATAATTTCTTGCATCATACTTTACACATCGGGATCAAGCTCGGTCATATATTCACGACTCATTTAGTATTCGGAAGAGCAATTTGGGGAAGCCTCTTTACACCATCTATTCAAAATGTATTGTTTTGGAAATTCCTTAATATCCAAACTTCTCAAAACATAAAATATATGTCTACATAGCAAACCAAATTGCTCAAAATGCCTGCACGAGCAACTGCAGGTGCAATCAGACTTACGGTACATTACCTGAAAAACGCCAAAAACAATGTCTGTAGAAACGCCATACAGAGAATGTTTGTATAAAAAAGACAATCAAACAAACAAACACAACAACTGCATAGAAAAACAAATTAAATGTTTAAAAAAATGATAAACGACATATTCAGAAAATGTCAAATAAAAAAAACAAAAATGCCATTGTTTACCTCGAATAAGGATGTACAAGGCTGCTGGAAATCATTTATGTAAAACTTAACAAACCCATCGGGCTGATCTTCGTAACGTTGATTTATGCAATCTGCAATTCCGATTAGCTCAGCTTGAACGTCACAAAAAATATTTTTTTGTGTATATGTCAGCAGCTTGGCCCTCCAATACTTGGTAATTACTTTTCAACTGAGGGCGTTTGTAACGAGATTCATGATCATTTTTCCGTTGCGTGTGACGCTATGCTTCTATTGCAGTTTCATAATGAGTCATGAACTCAACAAGAGTAGCTTTTAAATTGCACACTTGACCAAGAAAATGGCTCTCACTCTCCGACCTCGATGCCGTTCGCATAAGGCCTGACAACTCCTCCATTCTATAGTATGCAGGGATCCATGATTCCCGGAGTTCAAAAATATCAGAGAGCAAGTCATTATCTGCTAAATTGAACTCTCTGATAACCTCTTCCCATTCTGATTTAAACTCTTTGGGTGTAAGAATATCCGTCCACACAACACCACAAATATGTTCTTTGAAATTGGTGGAATTGCATAGCCTAACACCAACCTATGTATAACACGAAAACGCCATGCAAAAAACATATATATTAGACACAAACTTAAAAGAAAAACAGTAACAAAGTACAAAACGCCAAAAATAAAAATAAGAAAATAAACTTTCAGAGAAAGTTTATGCATCACGTGCCACATGCATAACCGATGCCTCGTTTCAACAAATACAGTTGAGATAGCCTTCTTCATTGCTTGATCTTGGTCAGTGACAACTAATTTTGGTTGAGAACCAACAGCTTTTAGAAAAACTCTCAACAGCCATATATACATATCAGCAGTTTTTGACGCCAATAATGCAGCACCAAATGTCACATTGCGGTGGTGATTGTCTATACCACTGAACGGTACAAACACCATAGCGTATCTGCATATGAAAACGCCAATGAGAAAGTGAAACGATAACAAAACGCCAATGCATGTAAACTCTGAAAAAGGCCAATGCATGTAAACAGTGAAAACGCCAAAAGAACAAAAAAAAAAAGAATTATAAATATTACTTGTTGGAACGATACATGGCGTCAAACGACATCATATCACCAAACACGTGGTAATTACGTTTGGCTTGATCGTCACACCAAAAAAAGTCCCTTCAAATGATTCTCTTCGTCTGTGAAGTAATCGTACGAGAAATTAGGCTGAGACTGTTTTTTTCATCCAAATGTCTCACAACCATCTCAGCGTCATATTCCCCTATAAACAAATTAATTTGCCTCTTGTAGTTCTTAAATTCAACTTTACTTGCACCCACGTCTTCAAAACCGCCAAAACAAGTCTCCATAACATTAAACGCCTTAACTGGACCCAAATTCAACTTAGACATGTTGTGTACAACATGCTTCTGGAGCTGCGTGAGGTGTCGTTCAGTTGGAAGAAAATGCTTATCAAGACGTTCAACAAGATCATGGTTGTGCTCCTCAACAAACTTATAGACCTTCCATGATCCAACCTAAAAAATTACACATAACAGTGCACCACAATCAGTCCTTTTTGAAAAGTTGGATCGCACAATCCGTTTCTTTTGATTGTGGTCCAATGTATTAACCTTCTTGTCCTTATACAACTCTCGTACACATGTAATACTTAATATGTCTTTCACCTTTGGCGTTT
The DNA here is from genome assembly GCA_030545235.1 of Helianthus tuberosus. Taxonomy (NCBI): domain Eukaryota; kingdom Viridiplantae; phylum Streptophyta; class Magnoliopsida; order Asterales; family Asteraceae; genus Helianthus; species Helianthus tuberosus. The sequence continues at coordinate 42,404,316 of CM060409.1, read as the reverse complement.
ATCTTTTCAGTCCCTTTCCTGACTGAAAAACCACAAGCCTTGGCATATGTAACATACATTGAATAACAATCATCGAGGCTTGTGAATTATGTCCATTTTAGGCTTTATCTCTTCACTAACGTCATGAATGATAAATGGTAAACCAGTTTTGGGGCAAAACCATTCATTCGAAGAAACACCTTCGTCTGAGAAAACATAGTGAGAGAATTTCAGAAAAACGCCATTAAAATAGAAATTGTCTCCTTATAACATTATCGATGAAAATGCTATTACTTGAATAATAAACAAGAAATAATAATAAACATATAATTGAAAACGCCATAATAAACAGGCCAAAATAAAAACACCATTATTTGAAAAAATTAACAAGTGTGATGAATTAACAATATTATTGAAACGTGACAATCAAAACGCTACGAGATAGATAATTAACAATATAAATAATTAACAAATATAACATGATAATGGAAACGCCATAGCTAACAAAAGTGATGTTTACAAATTAACAAATAGTAATAACTGATGTTTACAAATATTATTCAATAATATTCAAAACTAATCAGGTGTAAAATGCCAATGATCGTAAAACATAAGAAAATATATTAGATCCTAAACGACAATTAACATTAGTAATGAAAACTCCAATTATCAGTTCTTACTAATTGTTAAACAACCAATGAAAACGCGAAAAAAATGGATACATGAAGAACGCCATTGAAAACATATAACACATTGCGAAATATTAATTTGAAAAAAACAACAACAATGAAACAAGCATAAAAGAACAAAACGCCATATCTGTTGTATCTGTGTTGCATGATTTGCAGGAATAAAATATGAAAACGTCATCAAATATTACTTTGTCGAACAGAATCCACGTTAGACGCCATAGATCTGAGAAAGCTTGGAAAGGAGGTAACTGCTAATACGAAATCTTTGGAGTTTTATTTGAAACAAATTTATAACGCGAAATAAGGAGGGAGCGTGCAAAATGACAATCGTACCCCCTGCATATCATTTAGCGCCCCCTGCCACGTGTTGGGCCAGGCTCCGTTCTCACACTTTAAGGCGTTTTCTCCTTATCCCATTATATATATATATATATATATATATATATATATATTAAACATAATTATTGTATTTAGGGTAAAATGACCAAAATACCCTCATGTGCGGTCACTTGGTTAGATTTAACTAAGAAAACTAACTGAGTTAGGGTTAAAAGACACAATGTGCAAGGGTTTGCAAACATCGAGTACGTTTTTTTATACTTTTTAAAGACAAATGATACACTTTGCAATCTAACGTCAACATAAAGGATGATTTTTGTAATTTATTCATATAAATAACATGGTTTAATATAGAGTCAAATGATTTCATGTTTTCTTTACTATTAATCAAGTACTAACAACCTCGAAGTTTATCTTCATCACACAACTCAAGTTTTTGTAAATTCAGATTTCAAAATCTATCTACAACTAGGATCCAGATCTGAATCGCGATTTGCAAGAGTTAAAGATCCAGATTTCGTTTCTTCACAGATAAACAACAATCTTAACAATACAATTCAAACTTTTCATCCCCTATCCTTCACCTTCATGCGAACCGGCACCGTACCTTCGTGCGAACCGGCGTCGTACCTCCGTCCGTGCGAACAGGCGGCTCCACTCGTGCGAACCGGCGGTGAAAAAGTCTTCACAAAAGTATATTGCATCGGGTTAAAAAAAAAACACCTCATCAAAGTTTTTAATACTACTACCATGAGCTAACGGGTTACGTGGGGTTCCATTTAGAGGGTGGGCAACTAGCGGTTGCTGCCCTCCTTTTATATATATAGCGGTTTTCCACTCCCACAACTCATCTCGAATTCGGCTTACCGCTTGTGTGTTTTCCCTAAAACGGCATCTTAAATATGCGTATGGCTCCTACGAGGAGGGGAAGGGATGTTAAGTCAGGGGGCCCCGTGCAGGGTCCTGCTAGTGGTCTACGGACATGTCCTTTCAAATTTTTTCACGAATGTAAAGATGGAAAGCCGGGGTCTGGGGGTTTTTTTCGCCTGCTTGAACACATGCAAAGCACCCACTTCAAGACTGAAAACCGAAAGCTAACTTTGAAGGAGGCTATCTCCAGGGACTTGGATCTATTTTTGGACGTTGGGGAAGTTCTTAGGGCGGGGGATAAATGGTTGTGTGCTCGTTGCATGGCAATGCATGCACTCAGTAGAGGGTGCAAGCATGATGATGAGGTCGTGTCGTTTGCCATGGTCTCGGGGGACGTGGAAGATTTCATCGTTGGGATCCGGAAACCATGTCAAGGGGCGGTTGACACAAACCCACGTCACCCAGCAAGGCTCGGGGGTGGTGTTAACCTCCTCGAGCGGGTTTTTTCCCTCCCTATTCAGACTGTTAAAAGCATTCCTCCCAGTTGTCGGCTGATGTTTGCTCAGGTTTTAACAGGGGCTTTGCGCAAAGTGGTTGCGTCACCAGGATCGGTCGACAATTGGGTCCAATTACTTTTGCTACCGCGTTGCACCTTACGGGTGGTTAGACCATCCTCCCGACAAGAACGACGATCAGGGAACAGGAAATCTCTGCAGTGTAATAACATCCTGCATGCGCTTACAATTTGGAAAGATGGGTCTGGTTTTGATGATTTGGTCTCGTCCCTATTAGATAGCGTGGGGGAGGCGGGGCCCCCTAGGGGAGAATGCATGAAGGAGGGAGATAGAGATAGGGACCCTAATATTAAGCAATGTCTCCGGAAAGTTAGGGATGGACATTTTACGGCTGCGGTTAAGGTACTAAGCTCCAGTGGAGTCGCCCCTCTAGGTGATTCGACCTTGAAAGCTCTTATTGATAAACACCATGTGGTGCCGCCCCCCTCCTTGCCTCCCAACCCTCACGCCCAACCCGCTCTTGTTGTTGATGAGGAGTGTGTGCTTAAATGTATCCGATCCTTTCCTAAAGGGACATCGTGTGGTAGGGACGGGATGCGGGCCCAGCACTTGTTAGATGCTATCGGGGGTGAGGGCTCAATGAGTTCCTCGGGTTTGCTAACGACCATTACTGAAGTTGTCAACTTATGGCTTGGAGGATCATGCCCTAAGGTGCTGGCGGAGTTTGTTGCCTCAGCCCCCTTACCCCTTTATTGAAACCCGATAAAGGAATTCGACCTATTGCTGTGGGGGGTATCTGGCGAAGGTTGGTTTCCAAGATGGCAATGAAAAAGGTCGGGAAAAACATGGCCCAGTACTTGGGGGACTTTCAATTTGGGGGGGGGGGGGACGTCAAATGGTGCAGAGGCGGTGCTTCACAGTGCGAACAGGTTTCTCAACTCCTTTCATGCAGATGGTTCCTTAGCCTTGCTTACTGTGGACTTCTCCAATGCGTTCAACACGGTTGACCACACAACCTTCCTTAAAGAGGTTCATCAACATTGTCCGTCAATCTATCGATGGGTCCAATTCCTTTACGCCCAGCCTGCTCGGTTGTATGTTGGTAATGAGTGTATTGGGGCTACTACCGGAGTGCAACAAAGGGATCCCTTGGGGCCCCTTCTCTTTTCCCTTGCCTTACACCCCCTCATTCTCCGGGTGCAGGACCGGTGTAACCTCCCGTTTCATGCTTGGTACTTGGATGATGGGACGATTATCGGCAACGCGACTGAGGTTGCTAGGGCCTTAGACATTATTAACGAGGAAGGGCCATCTCTAGGGCTTTACCTCAACATTAAGAAAACAGAGGTTTTTTGGCCGACATATGATGGGCGGAAAGTTCAGGACGGGCTTTTCCCGAGAGAGATTGGCAGACTGGAGAGAGGGGTTAAGCTCCTTGGTGGAGCTGTTAGCCGTGACCCTAGCTTTATTGGGGAGTTGGCAGAGCGGCGGGCGTCGGGGGCGGCTGGCCTCATGAAACTCTTGCCTTGCTTTAGGGACCCTCAATGTGAACTCCTTCTGCTAAGGTCTTGCATGGGGGTTGCTAAGTTACTTTTCGGGCTGCGGACTTGTCAACCTCATTCGATGGTGGATGCGGCATCCCGGTTTGATGATGGCCTCCGGGAGGCTATAGAAGACATAGTCGTGGGTGGTGGCCCCTTCTTTGGGGACCTCTAATGGCGTTTGGCATCTCTGCCAATGCGTCTAGGTGGTTTGGGTCTCCTATCAGCTCGAGATGTTGGGGTTTATGCTTTTGTGGCATCCAGAGCTCAGTCTTGGGAACTATAGGATCATATTCTTCGAAACAGCGGGGTTGTCGGGCTCAACGGGGACTATCTACAGGCGCTCGAACGCTTAAATGCCTCTCTCCCAGACTTTGATATCGGCGGTTTCTCTAACAAGGACACCGCCCCCTCGAAGCCACAAAAAACTTTGGTGAATGCTCTGTTTAGCAAAATCGCTCAAAGCCTGGGAGAAAATTTTGATTTGTCATCTCGCCAGAAGGCGGCGTGGGAGTGCCTGAAGGGTCCCCATGCTCAGGATTTTTTGACTGTTGTCCCAATTGAGGGGCTGGGACAATGTATGTCAGCAGTAGAATACAGAGCAATCCTTAAATACCGGCTGATGATCCCTATGTACCCAGAAGATGAAACATGCCCGATATGTTGTAAAGCTTGTATGGATAAATACGGAGAGCACGCAGTGCATTGTAAAGAGCTACCTGGGTTCAAATATCGGTATGACTGGGTGCGAGATGTTTTGTGGGATATCCTGAGAAGAGCGGGGATTTCGGCTAAGAAAGAGGCTCCTGTGAATTTCCTTACAGACCCTATGGAAGGGAGATCTACTCTGCGACCAACGGATCTTCTCGTCTTTGGTTGGGCTAGGGGGAAACATGCTTGTGTGGACCTCACGGGGGTTTCCCCTCTGGTTAGTTTAAGGGAAAACGGGTTTGTAGCTGGACAAGCAACAACAAAGGCTGAATCGAAGAAAGTTGATAAGCACGCTAAAGCTTGTGCAGAGAACCAACATGTTTTTGTCCCTTTTGCCTTTGACACATTTGGCTCCCTAGCGCCAGAAGCTATCCAATTCCTGACCAGGGTCCAACGAGTCATTCATAACAATTGCTCAGCCTCAGGGGGACGGGGTTTTGTCTTTGGTAGATTAGGGTTTGCAATTCAGAAAGGGGTGGCGGCGTAGCTTGTTGCCCGTCTACCTTCTGTTTTGATGTAACTTGACAAGTATGAAGGAATAATAAAGTTTAAAAAAAATAAATAAAAAAAATCAAGTACTTATAATATTACATAGATAAAACAAACATACGAACATGGTGATAATTACTATAACTTAGATATATGTGATATTAAATCTTGAAATAACAAGCCATCTTTTTCCAATACAGTTTTCACGTTTATCCCAACACAATATACTAATATTCAAATGATAAATGTTTTACTAAAAATGGTAATCAAGGACAAAATATTCAAACACTACACCACTTCAAAAGGTTTAGACATAAAAACAAATATTTTTAAAAAAATATATATATAATAATAATAATAAAAAAAAAAAACCTTTGAATTCTACACACGCAAGTGATGCAATTATGACTTGTGTTGTCCAACTCCAAACTAAAAGCGCTCCCAAAAGGTAGTTCTTAAAGAGTGCACTAATTACCTTGATTAATAAGTTTACTAAACTAATTAAAAATAAGTTTAAACATAAAAAAAATGAAAACTTGAAAAGGGTGGTTTGTGAATGTCATGGAATACATTTTTTTTTATAGTTAGAACTTTTTTATGCCAACCTTTTGTTCTTAAATATCTTTAAGGGATGTTGCTTGCAAATGCATAGAGGGATGTTTTGCCGAAAAAGTAATTTACTTTTAAACAAGGTTATTATTCTTATGGCATGTGATAATGTGTTGGTTCAACCTTTAAATTTGATGAGACTTATATTTGCATAAGATGTACGTATATGTAAATGTATAATTATAATGTTTAAAAGTAAATGAAATCAAATATAAATACTTGTTCATGATATTTATAACTCATCCAAATAATCCAATCTTTAATCTGCAAATCATAAAGATTTATGGTATATAACAACACTACATGACTACCATTAAGACCTAAGGTAGAACCATAGGGTAAATTAGATAACCATAGTACTTGTGGCTCATGTAGCACTAACATGTAAAACCATTTCCCTACCACCAGATTCTGGTTGAGCTCTTGGACCATCATTTTCAACCGATGTTGGACCGGCCCCGGTCCCAGTTCCCGAGACATTTTGAGCAACGGTTCGAGCACCAGCACCTCCAGGCATTTCATGATCATGCCGCCCCTCATAAGTCGTAATCACCACTTTTTCATCATGAGATGAGCGTTCCACATGTTTTTTAGCGGTGCAACCAGCACTTGTACACCGGTAATAACTCCTGAATTATGACGCATACATCTTTTATGACCTGAAACATAACGTAGTCTACTTGTGTTTAAGAAATTTATCATGTTACCTTGGATTAGCATTGCCTTTCACCAATTTCTGCCCATATTTGCGCCACCGATAGCCGTCATTTACGACATCAACTACGCTGGTTGTCTGAACAACCACTCGCGGCTCACAGTTTGTCTTAGTTGGAATACCTTCACTCATGCTAAAAGTCTCTCTCTTCCTACAATGCTCAAAATGTAGATAAAAATTAAAATATTTCAAAATTAAAAAAAGAAAAACACGAAAGAATTAGGTAGTGTTTTAACTTACTGTCTCTTCACGTCCGATGATAAATCGTTATTCATCTCACTTTTGCTTTCATTCACATTATTATCATTTACAGGATGCACCGCAAGTTGATGCGTGTCTGTTTCCGACACCTCTTGATCATGAGATGTCGCCGGAAGCACAGATGAATGGTCTTCACATAACAAAAGGATCCATATATTATTATCGAAACTCGAGACTGAGAATAAAATAAAGAGTAAAATGCCATTTCGTCCCTGAGGTTTGGCCAGTTTTGCAACTTTCGTCCAAAGGTTTGTTTTTTCCGCATCTGGATCCAAAAGGTTTGAAATCTTGACATTTTCATCCAGCTCGTTAACTCCATCTATTTTTCTCCGTTGGATATTTCCATCTTTTTGCTAACTTAAAGGGCAATTCGGTCTTTTTCACTTTATGTAAAAAGACCAAATAACCCTTAAAAAGACTGAATTGCCCTTTAAGTTAACACAAAAGACGGAAATACCCCTGACTTAACGAAGAAAAATGAATGGAGTTAACGAGCCGGATGAAAATGGCCAGATTTTAAACCTTTTAGATCCAAATGCGGAAAAACAAACCTTTGGACGAAAGTCGCAAAACTGACCAAACCTCAGGGACGAAAATTGCATTCTACTCTAAAATAAATTCATGTTACCTTCAGAAGGCTCGTGAGAAGCTTTTGATTGAAGAGGCAGAACAGAAGCCGAGCCTTTAACAAGCGTATGTGGAGGTTTAGGGTGTTCATGCTTCCATAAGTAATTTATTTCCGTAATATTTCCATCGTGTGTACGTTCCACTTGTTTTCTCGCTGGACAACTAGCAAACGTACATTTGTAATAGCTTCGAATAAACGTATTCCCTTTCACAAGCTTTTGACCGTATTTTCTCCAGTTATATCCGTCACCAGTTGGTTTTTCAGGTAGTTTTGAGAACGTAACACCTTGATCAGAAGGTGCGGATTGTGCAACAGTAACATTGTCAGCGTTACGTCTTAGTGGTAGTTTATCGAGCCCTTTTTCAGGCCTTAACGCCACAATAAACCTTTCATTGTCGGATTCTGATGCGGGAGCTTGCTGTGAAGTGTTAGTGGCGTTTTTTGGTGTTATAACCATCGTGTTTTCTTCTTGTAGAAATTCTGATCTAGCACTTTCGTTATGAGAAGTAGGTTTATCATGTTGAGTGTCTAACTCTTTGTTGTGTTGTATGGTTGTGGAACTTCCTTCTTGGTTAGAACTATCGTGAGACTCCTTGACTTTTGTTGACTCGGATTTTGTTTCTTGATTAGACACGTCTCCACTGTTGGAGTCGTTGGTCAACTCTTGACTGTCAGATGACTTGTCCATTATTGTAATTTCAGTTCCATCTAATACTGCGCACGTATTAGAAAATAGCTTTTGAAAAGGAACACACTTACTCCATCTATGGCAATGGAATTTCAATAGTCAGAAGCAGAACATAAATAAACAAAAGTTGGAGCCACTGAAAATAGATTTTAGATGCATAAATATATACATCTTCAAGAGAAAAACTTATGCGGACATTTCTGAAGCTACGGCCTATGGCTAACAGAATTTGAGGACAGATTTCAGCGCGTTAAGGACTCAAATTTGTGGAGAAAGAGAAAATTTGCAACTGTGCATTTAGGTGGTTTTAATGATTACAAGAAAAGTTGAGTTAAAAAAAGACAACACATAGTTCCTCTTATTTCCTTAATGCTTAAAATCTAATGTTATTAAACAACTAGTAATCTAGTTGTCGGCCCAATATTGTGAAATGTTCAATCAAAGAAGAGAGTGATAGTGTACTCGCAGCGAATGCAGGAAAATTAGCCTCTGGACCACTCTATATCTGGTTAATTTTACTTCTTTACTGGCTTAAAAACTTTACTTTTTTTCATTTATTTTATTAAGAGTTTATAACTCTCATTACACTCAAATTAGGTGAAGTTTGCTATTTCCTATCGAGCACCGAACTTTGAGGAGTTGCTAATACTACAAGCCTTTCGGCTTTATGGGGCTGTTTGTTTAGCTTTTAATGAACCTCTTAATGGTTCAGACCTCTTATTGGTTCAGCACTTAATGGTTCAAACTATTTGTTTCGCGAACAAATGTCTGAATGCGTCTGAATGGTTAAGCATTATACCGAGTCTGAATGGTTAAGACCTCCAATCTGAATTGGCCAGACATTCGCCTCTGAACGGTTAAGCATTATACTGGCTCTTAATGGTTCAAACCTCTTACTGGTTCAGCACTTAATGGTTCAGACCTCTTACTGGTTCAGCACTTAACCATTCAGAAGTTGCCAAACAGCCCCCAAGTTTTTCACAAACAAGATCTATTACTGAAAATCTACGTTAACCTTAAGATTGTAAGCCCAGTTATGGCCCAAATCAAATACACAGTTCTTTTGTTAGCTGTTTGTAGAAGCCAAAATGTAGAAACAGCTTTAACTAGTTATTAATTTCAACTTAGAAATACCTTTAAAAACGCTATGCGAAAGGATTCCCATTTCCCATACAGTTAACAAAATTGAGAAATTTCCTATTTACCGATCCATAAACCATTATTAAATTCCCAAAACAGTCCATCTTCTCTTCTAAACGCACCATATCCGTCCCTATTCCCTCGGTTATTACAAAGAAACAAACTTTAAAGATTAAAAAACCCACCATATTTCCTTCCTAGTCAAATTAACACCACAACTACATCAAAACCCAAACATCAAGTTACCCGACACCGCAATAATCCTACCATTCGATCCAAAAACCAGATTTTTCAACTCAAATGATCCCAAATAACCAAACACTTGACCTAAATACTAAAAACCCAAAATTCAAAATTCTCTATCCAGAGCAAAATAAACCCCTAATTCCCTAAACATGAGTAATCAGAGTAAAATTCCACTAAAACTAATAAACTAGTCAATAATCAGAAACTGAAAAATAAAATCTTGAAAAGTCAAACCCCTTTTACAGTCAACCCCATCAAATCAAATCACAAACTTGCGTAGCTAAACACTAATACTGGTGAATCAGAGCTGAAACTGATCAAAATGAAGTAAAAACAACAAGTAAAGCAGTGAAATTGTAACAAAAACCCTAAAAATTGTACCTTTATGGTTGAATTGAAGGTGCGGGAGTGATAATCAATCTGGGGCGTTGATGAGCGGTGGAAGTGGAATTGGAATTGGGTTTAGGAAAGGCCGAAAAGGGAAAAGTGATGGATGGATCGAACAAGTGAAGAGAGAAAGGGTGATTGGGTGTGGAAGAGTGTAGGGAAGAATCTGATGAAGGTTGTTGGGTAAGTTACATCAACTTCCCCTAAACTTGTTACATTTTAATACAACTTGTCCCTCTTTCTTCTTTTTACCTTGTTATATGAAAATGACTTCTTTTTTTGTTTATTAATATCTTGTTTCAATATATGGTTATGACTTATGAATACAGCTTTAAACGAACCAAACGTTCGACGAATATGGTGGGAAGTTTGTTTGTGTTTGTTTGTTTATTAAACAAAGAAACACAAACAAGAAATTTCGTTCGTTTAGTTAATAAACAAAGGAACACAAACAAGAAATTTCGTTCGTTTAGTTAAATGAACAAACATGAATAGAGGTCACGTTCGTTCATTTATGTTCATGAGTATTCGGTAACGTGTTCGTTTGTGTTTGATAGTTCATTAGCGTTTTTAGTTTTTATATTTTAATTAAATACTTCAAAATCCCGACAAAAAATATTTAACAAGTGTCAGTGTATTATATGATCGGTTCATGAACGCGCGTTTGTGTCCGTTTGTTTGCATTTGTGTTCATGAACATGAGTTTGTGCTCATTTGTGTTCATCAACGTTCATTTTCGTTCGTTGCCTAAAATTAACAAACAAACACATACGAACACAAACAAGTTCATTTCCTTAAGAAACAAACACGAACATAAAATCTTGTTCAGTGAGTGCTCATGAACCATTCGTGAACACATATGTTCTTTTAACAAACGAACACGAACAAGATCTCGTTCGTGTTTGTTCGAAACATTTGCAACCCCACTTATGAATGACACACTCACTCTCCAGTGTGTGTATCCACTCCACGTAGCGATCATAAAGTTTTGTTGTATTGACTCTATTGGTGTTATAGGTGTGTCTGGTCTCTGCATCGTGTAATTACATTTGTATGGAAATTCTAACCAAACCCACTATCGAAACTCGTGTTTGATGTCATCGGTTGTACAAGTTGTCGTCACTCACCATCGAAACTTGTCGATAATTATGTTAGAACACCCACAATGGTATATAATTCCAAACCGCCAAATCAGCTGCCACATCAGATTTCAACCAATCTTGAAAACTTTCGTTTTTCCTTCAACTCAAACCATTCCAAACCTCCAGCTCATACTCCAGCTTTATATAAAAATATATTTTAAAGATAATGTTAGTGTATGTGATCCCCAGTATCTTGGTTTGAAAGAGTCAGTGGAAAAGGACCAGTTTGGAATTCCAAACCCCTCCAATGAGGCAATGATACACCGGTGGAGGTGCATTTAGGGGTTGTTTGGCAACATCTGAATGGTTAAGTGATGAACCAGTAAGAGGTCTGAACCATTAAGTGTTGAACCAGTAAGAGGTCTGAACCATTAAGAACCTCTATAATGCTTAACTGTTCAGAGGCAAATGTCTAACCAATTCAAATTAGAGGTCTTAACCATTCAGACTCTATATAATGCTTAATCATTCAGAGGTAAATGTCTGAACTATTCAGACATCTGCTCGTGAAACAAACAGTCTGAACCATTAAGTGCTGAACTGTCTGAACCATTAAGAGTCTCACTAAGAGGTAAACAAACCCCTTAGTTATATATTGAAGTGAAGTGAAGAAATGTTATTCCTTATAAAAACCAAAGAGAAAAAGAGATAAACTGAATTCTCATATTTCATTCTATTCAACATTACAATATATAGATAAACAAAACTATAAACCCTAAAGCCCATAAGTAATGGGTTGGGCCTAAAATGTCTGGTTTATAACACTCCCCCTCAGACATTTAGAATTATACACAGTTTAACGACATACTTCAGTATGATGTTAAATAGGTACTTCAGGACCTAAATAAATAAACTGATACTACTGGATCAGTTGTACTGCCTCATTAAAAACATTACTAAGAAAACCCATTGGGACAAAACTTAGTTAAGGGAAAAAGAGTACAGTGTTTATAATTCTCCCCCTGAATTCAACAAACATCTTTCAATCTGCGGAGACCGATCTTGTGTGATAGCTGCTCGAAACTGCTTCTAGGTAAAGATTTCGTGAACAGGTCAGCTAGATTTTCACTTGACTTAATCTGGCGAACATCAATTTCCCCTTCCTTTTGCAAGTCATATGTCGAGAAGAACTTTGGTGAGATGTGCTTTGTTCTATCGCCTTTAATGTAGCCTTCTCTTATTTGAGCTATACAAGCAGCGTTGTCTTCATAGATAATTGTCGGCTCCTTCTTGATCTGTTCTAATCCGCATGCTTCTTGTATGTGATTAATCATTGATCTCAACCACACACATTCTCGACCAGCATCATATAGTGCTATCAATTCGGCATGATTTGATGATGTTGTTGTAAGTGTTTGACTAGTCGACTTCCAAGAAATTGTTGTGCCACCGTATGTGAATACATAACCTGTCTGAGATTTTGCTTTGTGAGGATCTGATAGATATCCAGCATCAGCATACCCAACAGCTGGGACTTTTGATCTTTATGATAGAAAAGACCTAAGTCTCGTGTCCCGCAAATATACCGAAATATATGTTTTACACCATTCCAGTGTCTACGTGTTGGATTCGAACTGTATCTCGCTAGTACATGAACTACAAATGTAATGTCAGGTCTTGTGTTATTTGCGAGGTACATAAGGGCACCGATCGCGCTTAAGTACGGTACTTCCGGACCAAGTACTTCTTCGCCTTCTTCTCGAGGGCGATAAGGATCCTTGTGTGGATCTAGCGGTCGGACATAGGTACGCTAAACAGATGTGCTTTATCCATATTGAAACGTACTAACATCTTCTGGATGTAGTTTAATTGATGGACAAATGTGCCATTGCAGAGATACTCAAATTGTAGTCCGATGCATAATTCGGTCATACCAAGATCTTTCATTTCAAATTCCTTCTTTAACAACTGAGCAGCTTTCTCTATCTCTTCAGGAGATCCAATGATGTTGATATCATCAACATAGACTGCTATTATAGTGAAATTTGAGAGTGTTCTTTTTATAAAAACACATGGACTGATTACATCAGACTTGTATCCTTCTTTTTCGAGATATTCACTAAGTCGATTGTACCACATACGACCAGATTGTTTGAGACCATATAAAGATCTCTGGAGCTTTATAGAACACATATCTCGAGGTGTTGATTTTAATGCTTCAAGCAATTTTAATCCTTTAGGGATTTTCATGTAGATGTCATTTTCAAGTGTCCCGTATAAGTATGCGGTGACGACATCCATTAGTCTCATATGAAGTCCTTCATAGATTGTGAGGCCGATTAGGAACCTAAGGGTTATCGCATCCACTACAGGGGAATACGTTTCCTCATAATTAACTCCTGGGATTTGGGAAAACCCTTGTGCTACAAGTCGAGCCTTATATCGTACAATCTCATTCTTTTCATTTCTCTTTATTGCAAACACCCATTTATAACCTACTGGTTTGACATATATGGGCGTTCGGACTACAGGTCCGAAAACATGTCGCTTTTCGAGCGAATTCAATTCGGCGTTTATGGCTTCTTGCCATCTTGGCCAATCATTTCTGTGCATGCACTCTTCTAAAGTTTTAGGTACGTAATCATTTTCATTGATTACATCCGTTGCTATAGCATATGCGAATATATCATCAACACGTGTTTTATTCCGGTTCCACATTGTACTATCTTGTACATAACTAATAGAGATCTCATTTTTGTTCGGTACCAGTGTTTCTTCTGAAACTTCATTTTCCTCTGGATTCATAGTTGTCTCTTATGGGACATTTACCTCTACCGGGGTTTCACTTATAATCTTTTGTGAGTTTTCACCAACTGCGTTACTTTGCTCTTTTCGTTTCCGTTGTTTTTGTCTTTGGAACCGATTGGTCTCTGTAACACCTCGTAAAATCACGACCAATAGAATAAAGACACGTGTCATGGGCTTTAAACGTGTAAGGAATTATTTCTGAGGGACTGAAATTGTCAAACAATGTAAATATGTAAGTAAAAGGGGATCCAAAGGGTCAACATGCCATTCTTGTGCCTCTGATTGACCTCACACGGCGTTCGTATTCTTTAACGAATAATTGATCGAACTTAGAAAGTCGTGTGTGCTCAAAATAAGGATCTTATGAAACATAGGGGTTAAAAGTGTCAACATGTTGAAAGTAACCTCTGAGTGACCTTTTAACGATCCCAAGAACATTGTAATAATTATATTTTGTGCTCTCAAGAATAACGGATCTTAATTCTGTGGAGTTTCGAAGAAAACAAGACTTTTCGGGTGATCGTATAAATAACCAGGAGCTTAACGAAGTTAGTTTATGACCTAAGGCCCTTAAAAGTTAACTTTGGGGGTCAAAAGTGCAATAAACGAAAGTTATTTTAATTAAATAAGGACCAGGGACCAAAACTGCAATTGATGAAAGTTGAAATCCGGTCAAACAAGAGCCAAACGGCCCACGTAAGACTCTTAAAGAGTCTACGCGGCCCGCGTGACAGTTGCCAGCAACCAAAAAACTGCACAGCTGCAGGTTCAGCCTGTTACACCGCCTCTGCATGATGGTTTTCGATTCCAGGGACTGAGCCAACAAATTTTCATGCATAGGGACACCTGGAATCATCAGGAATCGTTGTAGGGGGCATGTGGATTAATCTTGGAGCTCTAGAATTCATATATAAGGGTTCTTGTTCTTCACTTGTCATTTGCACATTTGAATTTTATTCACAACTCGCTCTTGGGAGCCTCCTAGAACTCAAGGAAGTTTTCTAAAGCTCCATACTCGTGCTAAGTACCCTAGTAAGTGTTCTTAGCCTCTTAAGTTCAAGTTTTATTAGTTTAATGACCAAAAGTCAAAGCCATCGTAATTAAGCTTTGACTTAGTGATTAATCACTAATGGTCCAACCATTATTCGAATTGAAAGTGGCTATGAGTTGGTAATTATGTGGGTAATAAATCCTTAAAAGGGCACCCACTGATTATCACTCTAACTTGGTCAGTTGTCGGGTCAAACTTAATATTAAAAAGTCAACAGAAGCTATTTTTGCAAATAAATTCATAACTGATAATGTAAAAGTTATGGAACATGTTTTAACACTAAAATAACTTGGTAAATAATGTAAGAACATGTCTAGGCATGTTCAACCCGACAATTCTGAGTTTAGGCTCGGTTCGGAACCGAAAGTCGCAAAAGTAGACTTTTGCTTTGACTTTCAGTTCTGATCCGATTTAGCTTAGTTTAGATATGCCTTAGGGTTCCATTAGGACCATATTACATGTTAGTATAACCCTCTGATATAATAAAATATGGTTCCTTTGTAATCCGAATCATTTGCATGTTTCCGTTAAATGCTTAATTATTGACCATTAAGCCCTTTTGATATAAAAACGAGATTTCTGAAAAGGTGAGAGGACAAAAACCCTTATTACTGATTTATAAGCATGTCCTAAAAATTTAATATCATTTTGTGGTCTAAATTAGGAGTTATGCTCAATATCGTAAATTGAAGCCTTTTTATTAATTAAACGGCATTTTCGGCATAAAACCTATTTAAACCCAAATTTTGACACCAAACCTTTTACCCACTGATGTAATATAATATTTAGGGATTTTTGGAAATTTTTATTGAATTTTAAACTGATTATATTATAGAGTTTTAAAGTAAATTCGGTATTGACGAAATTGCCCTTTTCTTGGATAAAATGAGGTTTACATAACATTTTGATGCCAAACCTTTTGCTACTGATTTCATATGTTAAATAAAATATTTTGAGCTTTATAAACTGATCAAAAACTCAGATTTCTTTAAATAACCCGAAAATCGTCAAATACCGACTTTTACGCTTTTTAAACGCATAGTTTGGGTTAAAATTATATTTGACACCTAAAACTCATTACCTACTGATATTATAAGTAAATTTTATACTTTAACAGTAAGTAAAAGTTTTGAAATCAGATTTCCAAATTTGACCCTTAAAGCTTATGTGAAATGACCAAAATGCCCATGCGGTGCATAGTTTGGCCATAGATGATAAATTTCACATATGTTTAATATCTTACTGATATAACCTACTAAAATAAATATTTTTACTGATCATTTTAGACCAGAACCTCAGATTGTCATTTAACCTCTTTTATAATCTTTAAAATGACCAAAATACCCCTACGGGGCTTAAATTGATTTTAAATTCGTTTTGGGCATAATGGAAGGTATCCTACTGATATCATAACACATTTTAAGCATATTAACTTAGGGAACCTGTTCATGACTCATTTGGTTACTCGTTATGTATTTTTCGTGTTCGGTGCGGTTTATGTGACTAGTTTGCATAAATTGACCGAAACGGGTCAAACCTTATCATTTTTACCACAAAATCCAGAATGTGTTTAGTTTACCCATATTATACAAGTCTTCATACTTGTCGGGTCTAAATCACATTCTAATCCGGTCTTCGCTTAATCTTGCGTTTTGAACTGTAAACATTTCTTTAAAACTAACCGGTCTAAGTTTAAACTTAAGTAAGACCCGTTAGGAATCTAATAGGTTATTAAAACCTTCGTTCCAGATTTTGGAGCCCAGTAAAAGATATTTTCACTTGCTGATTGTTATACGGCTGAGATAAATTTGTATTTTGCTCAGGTAAATACTTTTAACTTATTTTCCCTTATACGGGCTTGGGTACGGTATTTAATAATACCGCTTGGTCGGGTATTGAATCTTTAATCATATGAAGGTTAAATCATTGAGATAACCCGTTTAATTTGTTTTGTTTGTTTTTGTAACAACCCGTGTTTTCGAAGTCAAAGTCAAAGTCAAGGTCAAAGTCAACGACCGAATTCGCGCAACTTGACTAGTAGAGAATTTCCCTTATGTGTTTATTTTTGTTGTATTATGTGGAGTAAGTGTCAATAATTACAATAATCGACGTGTGTTATTCGCAATCTAATCGACTTACGACTGTAACCTATAGGAAGTAATAATGCGATAAAGACAACTAAACGCTAATCAATCCCATCTAATCGCAATCGCACTCGCAACTCGAATTACGCATTTTGGTTATTGTTATATGTGTGTGTGTGCATTATATGTTACTTGTGCATGTTTAATTTATGTATGTGTGGGAATCAATCGAAACGCAATCAAATCGAAACTCAAATCGCAATCGAACTCAATCGAAATCGAACTATGATAATTTGTGGAGAAGAGATAGTGCTAGATATGAGTGGTTGGGATTAAAAGTAATTTGAATAGGAAACTCTATCGCATTCGCATCGATCGCAATCGAAATCGAAACAACAAAAATCGTCGCGTCGAACACCCGAACCAAGTGCCATCGGGCCAGATTGCCATCCGACCGGGTTGTCACTTGACCTGGTGCCAGATGCCATCCGACCGAGATGACATCCGACCGGATAAGCCATCCGGGCGAGATACCATCCGACCGACCTACCCTTTCCTCTTTGGGTAACCCTATAAATACCCCATGTCACTCTCAAACTTTCTACTTTTGGAAACTCTCTGACCGAACAGCACGCTCTCCTCACCTTTTCGTCGATTTCTCTCGATTCCGGTAAGATCTCGTCCTAAATCTTGTACTTTCTTGATCTACACGCACTCCTACACCTTTCTATTTTTTAAATCTTAACTTTTAACCGTGAAATCACTAGATTTGAGGTGTTCTAGGATGACATCATCATGGTGTTCTTATGAACTTCATGTTTTGGCATCAACCCACCAAGAACAACTTAGATCTAATCGATTTCCACACAAATAAACAAAGATCTTGCATAGATCTAAGCACATTCATGGTGAAAAGGATTGAAAGATGGCGTCTAGCTTTCTTTCAACTCTTTTACACTCAATACACTCAAAACTGATAGGATTGGACCTTGTTCTAGCCTTATACTCATTCGCGGTGTTGTGCTAGCTCGAGATCTGAATTCTACTCACGAGACCACCGATTCCGGGATAACCAAGAACAGCCGTCTTGAACCGGTTCACTGGCCGAACTAGGGTGACTCCTGTTTGATCGGGTCACTTGGGTCAAGATGAGGTTCTGTTGGTTAACACGTTGTCAAAGTGTCTCGATAAAACGACAAACAATCAAAACGGCCAAGTAAAAGACGAACGGAACGACTAGCACGGAGTGCTATCCGACCGAACTACTGTCCGAACGGATACGCCATCCGAGCGACTAGGTCATCCGAACGGCTTACACCTTGGGTCCCACACTTAACCAACTCTATCTGAAGTTTGAGTATTGAACGAATTGCTATCTGATCGGACTACCATCCGACCGGATTACTCTTCGGATCATGAGATACTTAGACTTTAACACTCGAACAATTTTCAACATGTTCAATGCACTAAGGATGCCACCCGATCGGACAATCTGTCCGACCGAGTGACCGCCCTGCTGTGAACTTCTTCTCGCTGAAGTGTCAACCTATCGGATTGTCGTCCGATCGGACAGACCGTCTGATCGACCGACTTGAAAGGTAGAGATACTTCAATGTTTTCAAAATGCTACAACGAAAACTTCAAAGGACAAGCCATCATACACAAACACATCCTTCTCAAATGAGGAAACAATCCACTCGAATAGTCATCCGACCGGATGACCATCCGAACGGATTGTCATCCACACGACTAGACCATCCGGTCGGATTACCATCTGACCGAGCTGCTGTCCAAGCCACTTACACCTTGCATCGTTTTACGTGTTACTTATCGTTATGCTATCAATCCCTTCAATCCATTCATCGCTGTGAGTATACTCGATCCCTTTTTGCTTTATGCACTTTTGGGTGTTACATACGTTATGAATATTCAAAACACAATGAACACACTACTCAAAACTATTTGAACGCTAACCGTTAATGCATGTTATACGTGGCTTATGAATGCTTGTTTGTTATGTTTACACATGGAATGCTGTATACCTGCCTTAGCAATGATAGGATTATAGTTTGGACTCAGCACCTGTTCGCAGGGGTTGTTTAGGACAATTACTTGCATGGATTACGGTGGTAATCATGTATTGCGAACTTGCCTCAGGCAGTCAACCCGCAGTCATTGGTATCGATGGATCTATGTCGATAACTAACGTGCTCCATTTCTCTATGTATACGTGCTGGTTATGCGTAAATGAATTTCGAACTCTATATGCTACTATCAAACTTGTATGCTCACATTTACATTATATGTATTGACTTTATCACATCTGCTAGGAAATCGAAGCTAGAATAAGGCTCTAGATGCCAACAAATAGTTGTCTGTACAAATTAAATCAAGGGTCTCTAGAAGCAGATAAACAATTGCTCTATTTGAAAATCTGAGTTGTCGAAATAGAACTATTTGCCTTGATTTTGTCTGTAATAATTTGTTTACCTTTTGAGACATGGTATGGGACATGTTACTTTAAATTGATTGGTAATGATTATTGTTATGGAAACTTCTGGACAATCTGTTTCGCTCAGTGCCATGCCCCGATGTTTCTGCCATCGGTTGGGGTGTGACAGATTGGTATCAGAGCCATAACTATAGGGAATTAGGCAAGACTCGACCTAGTCCGGGTCGATGTCTTAGAAGCCTAGTCTATAGCTAGGAACCACAGACCGACTTGTGCATATCCGTTAGGGATTTTGTATAAGTTTACTACTATTTCTCGCTATTCTCGCACACGCTACACTATCACCGCACTCGAATTTTCTACTAGGAAAGAGCAACTAAGTCAAGATTAGGTGTGAAAACCGCAAACTCTCGACTAAAGTTGCTTAATTAATCCGCATTTTATCTACAAACGAGGAGAATTGTACCAAATCAGGAGTGAAATCCGTATTTTGATGAATAATCTCCTCTATTTTATCAAAACAGGGACAAAGTTGTTAAGCCAGGGGTGAAACCCTAACCTTGACGACTTGTTCCATTTTTTTCAAACTCTCACCAAAGTCTTGACGGACTCCAACGACCTGAAGTCACGATATGACTAACGGTATGCGTGCCAAATGCCCAAGAATCGAGGAAAAGGCACTGCCCTGAAGGTCAAATGTGCACAACAAGTCTTTGTGAATAGTTGAACCACTTTGGTTAGTCAATGTCTAATAGCCGCAGAAAATCTATTCCTCAATTTTTATGTGTTTCGATTATGAGCCCGCAACTGCTGACTCTGATGATTCGTTGGTTTTATGTGTTTTATGTGAATTTGCCTGTTTATATGTTTAAATTTTGGAGGTTTATTCGATTTTTTTTCCTTCACTTCGATCGACACGCACGACTCGCACTGCATTTCTATCTCAAAACACTGACAAATCGCTAAGTTACGAACGACCTTATGCTACGATATACGCTAATACTACGCTATTCGAGATACTAAATGCGATCGCTATATTCGAACACTCGCGAACCGTGAATGATAGGTTTATGTATTCTGACTGCCTCTTGTGACTACATGATTAGGTGCTTCTGTGATTCTGTGCCCTACGTGTTTACGTGCTTCTATGTTTATATGAATCAGTGATTATGTGTTTATGTGATACATGATACATTGCGTGTTCCTAAGCTTTAGTAAGTAGTAGACGCAGTGGCGGACCCAGGATTTTTTTCCTGGGGGTGCGGAAATTTTTTAAAGATTTTAGACCCGTAGCTATATAAAAAAACTTCGGTTCATAGCGGGTCGGGTCGGATCGGGTCGGGTCATGTAAAAAAAGTAAACATAAACAAACAAAGTTTCATAGGGGGTCGGATCGGGTCGGGTCATGTAAAACAAGTAAACATAAACAAACAAAGTTTCATAACGAGTCAGGTCGGTTCAATTTCAATTTTCAAAGAATCAAACCCTAGTTCCTAACTTCCTATCATATAAACAAACAAAGTTTCAATTTCAAGTAAAACAAGTAAACATCATAAAAGAACATCATAAGTAAGTAAACAAAAAGGCATCAAAGTTCAAAAAAAACATACCTTAGTCTCCAGTTAGAAGAATCCGACGAAAAAAGTGGTTCATCCCCTTTTCTCTTGAGAAATCGCGTCATAACTTCCCTAATCACGGTTCCTCCTAATCCTATCACATACAAAATAAACAAGGATCTTCAAGTGTTCAACCATAGCCCATATTCTCTAATTTTCAATTTAAAATTTTGAATTTCAAGCCCTAGAATTTCATCTTTTCAAACCCTATACTAGAATCATATAATCAATAAGAGATTAAGAGACAACAAACCCATTCTATAAAGACTAGAACAACCCCAAATTAGCTCAAAACATATAAATAACAGTAAATCATCAAGTAAAATCATAAAAAAACAAAAAACTAACCCTTAGATGATGTCGCTGCTGTGTTGCTGCTGCCTGCTGAATTCCGGTCAGTTTCTGGCCGGAATTATGGAAGTCGATGGCTGTTGTTGCTGCTGGCTTGTTGAAGAAGTCGCTGGGCAGGAGCCAGGAGGTCGCTGGGCAGAATCAGAACAGAAGGGCGGGAGGTGGAAATCAGACTTTGTATTGTTGGGTATTGGGTTTAAATGGGTAAATGGGTAATAGACTAATGGACTAATGCCTAATGGGCTTTTTTTTATAAATCAGACTTTGTATAAATCAGACTAATGGGCTAAATCTTAATTGAAGTAGTATAATCTATTAATATAGATAGCTTTTTTTTATAAAAAATCAGACTTTACTAAAAAAATTATAATATAAATCCATAATATTTTTTACCTAAGGTGTGCGGACGAAAAATTCGAAGGGGTGCGGACGAATATATCCAAGGGGTGCGGACGAAGAAATCCAAGGGGTGCGGACGAAAAATTCCAAGGGGTGCGGACGGGATTTTCGACGGAACTTAGCACTAAATATTTTTTTTTCCCGGGGGTGCGCCCGCCCACCCTGGGCATGTCTTCAGTCCGCCCCTGAGTAGACGTGTGAGGTGAGATTCGAATACATTGTGTTGAGTCCTGTGACGATGTCTGTTGCTGACAATGTCATCAGGATCCCGCCACCCAACACTTTCTCGTCAAGAAAAGAGAGACAAAAGTCTTGCTGCTATCATCGCTAAACAAGTAGCAAAATCCGTTAGTGATGTCTACGAGAACGTCAGCAAATCATCTGAGGAGTCGAGGACCGAAGCTCCTAAAGCTACCCCCAAAGCTCCCTTCAATTTCAAGCAGTTCAAGTCATGTGGGCCAAAGGAATTCACTGGCGAGGAAGTCCCTACAGCGTTGTTCCAATGGTTTGATTCCATTGAGGTCACACTACGGCAGAGCGGTTTCCCAGACGATCTCCGCACTCTAAATGCTACCGGCGTCTTCCAGTCCCACGCACTAGACTGGTGGATGGCCGAGAGAAACAAACGAGGGAACGATGCAGCCTACGATCTGTCGTGGGATGAACTCAAGGAGGTCATGCTGGAAGAATTCTGCCCTCCTCATGAGCGACAAAAGTTAGAAGATGAATTCTGGCACATACAGCAGAAGGAAGGTGAAAATGCTGCTCTCACTACTCGCTTCAAACAGTTCAGCATCATCTGCCCTGACCAAGTCAAGACTCCAGACATGGCAATCAAGAAGTATATCCGAGCCCTGCCTGACTGTGTTGCAGATTTCGTGCAAGCGGCTAAGACTAAGACGATCGAAGAGACTTTCCTACTGGCCGCTGAAATCAACGACAAGCGGGTCAAGGCTGGTGTCTGGGATAAAACTTCAAAGCACCTGCATCAAGCTACCACCGCCGCACCAACTGCTGAAACCACCACCGCTCCGAGCAACAAGAGGAAGAACAAGAGAAAGAACAGTTCCAGCAACAAGAACTGTGTGATCACTGCTGCACCGATACAAGCTGTACCAGCCCAGCAGCGCCTATGGCAAATGCATCACCTGCTAAGCATGCATACACTAGGCTACACCCGCTTTGCCCTACTTGTATCTACCACCACCCGACTACCATCGCTTGCCGTTTTTGTGCTCATTGCAATATGTACGGCCATTTCACTACCAACTGCCATGCTCGACAAGCTCTTGCTCATCAAGCTCTACTCACCGCCCCTCAGGGTCAACAAGCTCCTCTGGCACCCGTGGTCAACGCCAGAGCCTGCTTCGCTTGTGGCGATCCTAACCATTTCGCCAACATGTGCCCAAACAGGGTTGTGAAACAAGAGCCCCAGCAGCAGCAGCCTCACCAGCAGCAACACCAGCAGCAACAGTAACAAGCAGCACGCGCACGAACTTTCAACATCAACGTGCGCTAAGCCCAAGCCGACAACAACGTGGTCAATGGTACGTTCCTTGTGAATGGTATTTATGCTTCGTGTTTATTTGATACTGGAGCCGATAATTGCTTTGTGTCGTTCGAATTTGAGAAGCTTCTTAATCGTAAGCGCTCCCAACTCTCCTCGACGTTCGATGTTGAAGTCGCTACCGGAAGAACTGTCACCGTTAATTCTGTTCTCCATGATTGTACCCTTGAGATCAACAATCACATCTTCCCAATCGATCTTATTCCGATGCAACTCGGAAGTTTTGATGTCATAGTAGGCATGGACTTTCTTCGCGAAAACCATGCTGAAGTTGTGTGCTTCGATAAGATGATTCGATTCTCGCTCGCGAATGGGGATTTATTGTGTATTTATGGCGAAACCGCTTCGAAAGGTCTCAAACTCATGTCTTATGTCCAAGCTAGCAAGTATCTCCGCAAGGAATACAGAGCTTTCTTGGCCAACATTGTAGTAGTGGAGAAGGAAAAGAAAGGAAAGACAGAAGTGGAAGACGTTCCTGTGGTTCGTGAATTTCCCAATGTTTTCCCTGACGATCTTCCAGGACTACCGCCAAATCGTGATATCGACTTTCGTATCGACCTCATTCCTGGAGCCAACCCTATTGCCAGAGCTCCTTACCGACTCGCACCATCCGAAATGCGTGAACTCTCAAACCAACTATAGGAATTACTTGAGAAAGGCTTCATTTGCCCGAGCACATCTCCTTGGGGCGCGCCAGTCCTTTTCGTCAAAAAGAAGGATGGGTCGTTCAGGATGTGCATCGACTATCGGGAATTGAATAAGTTAACTATCAAGAACCGCTATCCCCTACCTCGCATTGACGATTTGTTTGATCAGCTACAGGGTGCTACGTGTTTCTCAAAGATCGATCTACGCTCAGGTTATCACCAACTACGCATTCAAGAGGAGGATATACCCAAAACCGCATTTCGCACTCGTTACGGCCATTATTAATTCGTTGTTATGCCCTTTGGTTTAACCAACGCACCCGCGGTCTTCATGGATCTGATGAATCGCGTGTGTAAGCCATACCTCGACCGTTTCGTCATCATATTCATCGACGATGTCTTGATCTATTCCAAATCGAAAGCCGAACACGCGCAACATCTACGTTTGGTACTCGAGCTACTCCAGGGGAACCAACCCTATGCCAAGTTCTCCAAGTGTGAATTTTGGCTAGAGGAAGTTCAGTTTTTGGGTCACATTGTTAATAGTCAGGGTATTCACGTCGATCCAGCAAAGATTGAAGCAGTCAAGAGTTGGATTACACCTAAGAACCCGTCTAAAGTCCATTCTTTTCTCGGACTAGCGGGCTATTATCGATGATTTATTGAAGGATTCTTAAAGATCGCAGTACCGCTTACCGCTCTCACGCATAAAGACAAGCCTTTTGTTTGGGGAACCGAACAAGAGTCTGCCTTTCGAACCCTTAAGCACAAGCTTTGCAATGCTCATGTTCTCACATTGCCCGACGGAAACGACGATTTCATTGTCTACTGTGATGCTTCCAACCTTGGTCTTGGTTGTGTTCTCATGCAACGGGACAAGGTTATAGCTTACGCATCTCGTCAGCTCAAAATCCACGAGAAGAACTATACAACGCATGATCTCGAGCTAGGTGCAGTTGTTTTTGCGTTAAAGATTTGGCGACACTACCTGTACGGTACCAAGTGTACGATCTTCACCGATCATAGGAGCCTACAACACATCTTTAATCAGAAGGAACTTAATATGCGTCAACGCCGATGGGTAGAACTTCTCAATGATTACGACTGTGAGATTCGTTATCACCCAGGCAAAGAAAATGTTGTTGCCGACGCACTCAGCAGACAGAGCTATCTGTTTAGCACTCGTAACATTCAAGCCCAATACGACCTCGAAACTCTCATTCGTGAAGCCCAGCATGCATGTTTTAATGAACGCACTCTGAAGAAGGAAAGAATCTACCACGATGGAGCCCAGCTTGTGAGTAAATCAAATGGGATATTCCACTTTCTGGACCGAATTTGGATCCACAAACGGACCGATTTGCGACAGATTTTGATGGACGAAGCCCACAAATCCCGGTATTCTATTCATCCCGGTGCCGACAAAATGTACCAGGACCTTCGCTACAAGTACTGGTGGCCTGGTATGAAAAAGGGATATTGCTCTCTACGTTGGAAAATGCCTAACTTGTGCGAGAGTCAAGGCTGAACACCAAAGAGCCTCTGGCTTACTCGAACAACCGCCAATTCCTATATGGAAGTGGGAGAGTATAGCTATGGACTTCATAACAAAGCTTCCGCACACGTCATCAGGTCACGACAACATTTGGGTTGTTGTTAACCGTTTGACCAACATTTGAAGACATGGGAGAGTATAGCTAAGTACCCCGTTCCACCCTCAAACCGACGGTCAGACTGAAAGAACGATCCGTACTCTTGAAGACATGCTCCGTTCGTGTGTCATAGATTTCGGTGGTAATTGGGATAAATACCTACCGTTAGTCGAATTCTCGTACAACAACAGTTATCATTCCATCATTCAAATGGCGCCATTCGAGGCTTTATACGGAAGAAGATGTCGATCGCCTATTGTGTGGCACGAGATCGGTCACTCGCAATTAACCGGGCCCGAGCTATTGCAAGAAACGACTGACAAAGTCCTCCAAATTCGAGACAACTTGTTGAAAGCTCGAATTCGACAGAATAGTTACGCCAATAGACGACGCAAGCCCCTTGAATTTGACATTGGCGACTACGTACTCCTAAAGGTATCACCTTGGAAGGGTGTGGTCAGATTCGGCAAGAAAGGGAAATTAGCGCCTCGATATGTTGGACCTTTTAAGATACTGGAAAGGATCGGAAAAGTCGCCTACAGACTCGAACTACCAGAGTAAACGTCCACCCGACTTTCCACGTGTCAAACCTGCGAAAGTGCCTGGCTGAGCATGATTTAATTGTACCTCTCGATGACCTTCAAGTAAACGAAATACTACACTTCGTGGAGAAGCCTGTCGAAATCATGGATCGCCAAACCAAGCAGCTCAGACGCTCGCGCATTCCTATTGTGAAAGTCCGATGGGAAGGCAAACGAGGCACAGAGTTCACTTGGGAACTCGAAAGCGACATGAAGGCCAAGTACTCGCAGTTGTTTGGAGGAGCTTGTTCTAGAGAGTGAAAGTCTAGAGAGAGAAAGTTCTCCAAAGTGATTCACAGTATTGTACATCTTTCAGCCTAATTTCGGGACGAAATTCCCTAAACAAGGGGAGGTTGTAACACCCCGTGTTTTCGAAGTCAAAGTCAAGGTCAAAGTCAACGACCGAATTCGCGCAACTTGACTAGTAGAGAATTTCCCTTATGTGTTTATTTTAGTTGTATTATGTGGAGTAAGTGTCAATAATTACAATAATCGACGTGTGTTATTCGCAATCTAATCGACTTACGACTGTAACGTATAGGAAGTAATAATGCGATAAAGACAACTAAACGCTAATCAATCCCATCTAATCGCAATCACACTCGCAACTCGAATTATGCATTTTGGTTGTTGTGTGTGTGCCTTATATGTTACTTATGCATGTTTAATTTATGTATGTGTGGGAATCAATCGAAACGCAATCAAATCGAAACTCGAATCGCAATCGAACTCAATCGAAATCGAACTATGATAATTTGTGGAGAAGAGATAGTGCTAGATATGAGTGGTTGGGATTAAAAGTAATTTGAATAGGAAACTCTATCGCATTCGCATCGATCGCAATCGAAATCGAAACAACAAAAATCGTCGCGTCGAACACCCAAACCAAGTGCCATCCGGCCAGATTGCCATCCGACCGGGCTGTCACTTGACCTGGTGCCAGATGCCATCCGACCGACCTACCCTTTCCTCTTTGGGTAACCCTATAAATACCCCATGTCACTCTCAGACTTTCTACTTTTGGCAACTCTCTGACCGAACAGCACACTCTCCTCACCTTTTCTTCGATTTCTCTCGATTCCGGTAAGATCTCGTCCTAAATCTTGTACTTTCTTGATCTACACGCACTCCTACACCTTTCTATCTTTTAAATCTTAACTTTTAACCGTGAAATCACTAGATTTGAGGTGTTCTAGGATGACGTCATCATGGTGTTCTTATGAACTTCATGTTTTGGCATCAACCCACCAAGAACAACTTAGATCTAATCGATTTCCACACAAATAAACAAAGATCTTGCATAGATCTAAGCACATTCATGGTGAAAAAGGATTGAAAGATGGCGTCTAGATTTCTTTCAACTCTTTTACACTCAATACACTCAAAACCGATAGGATCGGACCTTGTTCTAGCCTTCTACTCATTCGCGGTGTTGTGCTAGCTCGAGATCTGAATTCTACTCACGAGACCACCGATTCCGGGATAACCAAGAACAACCGTCTTGAACCGGTTCACTGGCCGAACTAGGGTGATTCCTGTTTGGTCGGGTCACTTGGGTCAAGATGAGGTTCTGTTGGTTAACACGTTGTCAAAGTGTCTCGAAAAAATGACAAACAATCAAAACGGCCAAGTGAAAGACGAACGGAACGACCAGCACGGAGTGCTATCCAACCGGACTATTGTCCGAACGGATACGCCATCCGAGCGACAAGGTCATCCGAACGGCTTACACCTTGGGTCCCACAGTTAACCAACTCTATCTGAAGTTTGAGTATTGAACAAATTGCTATCCGATCGGACTACCATCCGACCGGATTACTCTTCGGATCATGAGATACTTGGACTTTAACACTCGAACAATTTTCAACATGTTTAATGCACTAAGGATGCCACCCGACCGGACAATCTGTCCGACCGAGTGACCGCCCTGCTGTGAACTTGTTCTCGCTGAAGTGTCAACCTATCGAATTGTCGTCCGATCGGACAGACCGTCCGATCGACCGACTTGAAAGGTAGAGATACTTCAATGTTTTCAAAATGCTACAACGAAAACTTCAAAGGACAAGCCATCATACACAAACACATCCTTCTCAAAGGAGGAAACAATCCACTCGAATAGTCATCCGACCGGACAACCTGTCCGACCGGATGACCATACAAACGGATTGTCATCCACACGACTGGACCATCTGGTCGGATTACCATCCGACCGAGATGTTGTCCGAGCCACTTACACCTTGCATCGTTTTACGCGTCACTTATCGTTATGCTATCAATCTGTTCAGGCTAACCTTACTCTCTAGCGCTCCCTTCAATCCATCCATCGCTGTGAGTATACTCGATCCCTTTTTGCTTTATGCACTTTTGGGTGTTACATACGTTACGAATATTCAAAACACAATGAACACACTACTCAATACTATTTGAACGTTAACCGTTAATGCACGTTATACGTGGCTTATGAATGCTTATTTGTTATGTTTACACATGGAATGTTGTCTACCTGCCTTAGCAACGATAGTACTATAGTTTGGACTCAGCACCTATTCGCAGGGGTTGTTTAGGACAATTACTTGCATGGATTACGGTGGTAATCATGTATTGCGAACTCCCTCAGGCAGTCAACCCGCAGTCATTGGTATCGATGGATCTATGTCGATAACTAACGTGCTTCATTTCTCTATGTGTACGTGCTGGTTATGCGTAAACAAATTTCGAACTCTATATGCTACTATCAAACTTGTATGCTCACCTTTACATTATATGTATTGACTTTATTTTAACGTATGTGACAAGTGCTTAGGATGCACATCTGCTAGGAAATCGAAGCTAGAATAAGGCTCTAGATGCCAACAAATAGTTGTCTGTACAAATTAAATCAAGGGTCTCTAGAAGCAGATAAACAATTGCTCTATTTGAAAATCTGAGTTATCGAAATAGAACTATTTGCCTGGATTTTGTCTGTAATAATTTGTTTACCTTTTGAGACATGGTATGGGACATGTTACTTTAAATTGATTGGTATTGATTATTGTTATGGAAACTTCTGGACAATCTGTTTCGCTCAGTGCCATGCCCCGATGTTTCCGCCATCGGTTGGGGTGTGACAGTTTTAAGCCTTTGGGGGGTTAATGACCATGTCCTGGATATCCTTGGCTCATTCATAGAAATGGCCACGACTTAAGCACGGGGTGTAGGCATACACCGGCCGGTGCGTATGTAAAAGATATACCCGCTTGTTCGAGAATAACTCGCCGTGGGTTATATTATGTGGTGTGTCTATTAATCTTTAACCCGGTAATTCTAACCCGGGCTACTAAACATATAACAAATATATAATTCTTTTACAATATTATTTTTAAATAATTATCCCAAGTTATAAAAGAATATTTGTGCCTTGTGCATTTAAATCAATTTTATAAATACTTTTCAAAAGAGTCGGTTAATTGTATTTACCAGTGTAAACTGACGTATTTTCCAAAAAGGTTAAGTGCAGGTATTAAGCAAAATGGGCTGGCTACTCCTAGTATCAAATAAAGAGTCTTACAAGCTTTTGATGCTTAAATCTGTTGAACAATATTTCTCTTTGTTTTGATCCGCCTGTGGATCCACTTTGCAATCGTTGTGTAATAATTTATGTTACTTTCAATCGGTTTGCAATATTTTACTTTAGACTTCCGCTGTGCATTGAACTATGATTATTTGACTATGATGATATCAACTACGTCACGATACTCCCCACTGGGCCCACCGGTAACACGTGGAAATATCGGGGTGTGACAGTCTCCTATGCTTTCGTTGTATAGTAATCGCTTCTGGGATTACTTCAATTCGAACAGGTCCATTTGATGTTGTTATACATGTGACTTTGTCACTCTATTCGTGTCTGTGAATGCATCTGGTAATTCATTCACTATTCTTTGCAAATGTATGATCTTTTGGACTTCATATTCACATTGACCACTTCGGGGGTCAAGATTTGATAGCGATGACGCATTCCACGTTATTTCTTGTGTTACCAGTCTTTCTTTGTCCTTATCTCCCCCTAAGACCGGGAACATTGTTTCATCATAATGACAGTCAGCATACCGTGCTGTAAACATGTCTCCCGTCATTGGTTCTAAATATCTAATTATGGACGGGGAGTTAAAACCAATATAGATACCCATTCTTCTTTGGGGTCCCATTGTAGTACGTTGTGGTGGCGGTATTGGTACATATACCGCACAACCAAAAATTCTAAGGTGGGACAAACTTGGTTCTCGTCCAGAGACCAGTTGCAATGGGGAGTATTCATGATCAGCAGTTGGTCTCAATCTAAGCAGTGCAGCGACATGCAAAATAGCATGACCCCATGTAGAAGATGGTAATTTACATCTCATTAAGAGTGGTCTAGTGATTATTTGTAATCGTTTAATCAGAGATTCAGCTAAACCGTTTTGTGTGTGAACATGAGGTATTGAATG
This sequence comes from Helianthus tuberosus, assembly GCA_030545235.1. Classification (NCBI taxonomy): domain Eukaryota; kingdom Viridiplantae; phylum Streptophyta; class Magnoliopsida; order Asterales; family Asteraceae; genus Helianthus; species Helianthus tuberosus. Next base: position 42,373,750 of record CM060409.1, on the reverse strand, counting down.
TTCAACATTGATCCCAATTGACATACAATAGTCATTAAAAGCTTGAGATGTGAACTCTCCCGTATTATCCATCCGGATGTTTTTAATTTGATTATCCGGGAAATTTGCTCTCAATTGTATGATTTGAGCTAAAAGTCGGGAAAATGCTACATTTCGAGTAGCTAAAAGGCTCACGTGTGACCACCTTGAGGATGCGTCAATTAAGACCAAGAAATAGCAGAATGGTCCACATGGTGGATGAATAGGCCCACAAATATCCCCTTGGATTCTTTCTAAAAATGATGGGGTTTCATGTATCAATTTAGTTTGTGAGGGCCGAGTTATAAGTTTGCCCAGAGAGCATGTTGCACATGATAAGTCTTGTGGTAGCAAAACTTTTAAGTTTTTGACAGGGTGCCCAGTTGCACTTTTGATTATTCGTCTCATCATTATGCTACCAGGGTGACCTAGACGGTCATGCCATATATTGAATGTGTCTTTATCTAACAGCTTTTGGTTACTCACCATGTATGATTCGATAGGATTGATATTAGTACAAAATAATCCAGAGGATAAGGCTTCTAATTGTTCAACAATTGTATCTTTGCCAATTTTGTTGGAAATAATTTGAAGATATTCAATATTATTTTCAGATATTGTTTTTAGGTGGTAACCATTTTTTCGAATATCTTTAAAGCTAAGTAAATTTCTTCTGGATTTACTAGAATATAATGCATTATCAATAGTTAATTTGGTACCCGAAGATAATGTTATGTGTGCTCTGTCGGAGCCTTCGATAAGGTTACTGACACCAGATATAGTACTAATCGGTGTCTCTGCCGGAGACAACTCAGAGAAAAATTTCATATCTTTGAGAATAGTATTAGTACTACCGCTATCTACCAGACATTCATCACCAATAATAGCTCTACTGGAGCTAGTATACCTATTTCTTCAGGAAATAAAAATAAATAAAAGTTAATGCAAAGAAGTAAAATGAAACATTGCAAGAGTTTTAAACCAAACCAAATACAAAGGTCACAGTATGAAAAGTAAAGCATAAAAGGTACATTATCCTCAATCAGATTAGTTTCAGTATTCTTTCCTTTTTTCTTTCATTATGCGTTGAGATGCCTCAATGAGGTGTTTAAGGGTGCGACATGTGCGGGACCAATGATTTGACATCCCACATTTATAACAAATGTTGCTATGGTTCCCGCTACTTTTCCTTTTGAAGGCCGCCTCGTATTATGTCGACTCGATTCACCACTGCTATTTTTAGTGTTCTGGGACTCTCGATGCCATGTATATCCCCGTCCTCGACCACGACCACGACCTCTGCTGGGCCGCGGCCTCTACCTCTACCCCGTCTGCTTTGAGAATTGGCCACATTCGCTTCAGGGAATGGGCTTGCACCAGCGGGTTGCGGTTGATGGTTTTGGAGTACGAGCTTGTTGTTTTGCTCTGTGACCAGAAGACATGATATCAATTCAGAATATTTAGTAAATTTACGTTCCCGGTGTTGCTGCGACAGGAGCATGTTTGAGGCTTGGAACGTTGAGAAAAATTTTCAATCATGTATTCATCGGGTTTTTTTTTCAACACATAATTTTAACTCAGAGGTAATGCAGAATAAGGCAGAATTATACTCACTGGCGGTCTTAAAATCCTGTAGTCGTAAATAAAGTCATTCATAGCCGACTTTGGGGAGTAAGACCAACTTTTGGTGGTCAAAATGTTTTTGATATTTTTCCATAGTTCAAGGGGGTCCTCAACAGTTAGATATTCCCGCTTTAGATCTTCGTGAAGATAATGGCGGAGGAATATCATAGCTTTCGCTTTATCTTGAGGTGAAGTTTGATTACCATCAATAATTGTCTCCCCCAAATAATTTGTCGTCAAATGAATTTTAGCATCAAGAGTCTACGGGAGGTAGTTGTTACCCGAGATGTCAATAGCGGTGAAATCAAGCTTTGATAAGTTCAACGTATTTTCTACAAAGGAAAGAAATGTATATTGTATGAGAACTTCGGGTTCTCTTTTGCTAGAACTGCAGGTTCTAAACTTTAAATATGTTTATAAAATAGAGAAGGGAAATAAACTCATTAATTGATTTTGTATCCAATTTATTAAAATATGTATGAGACCCTTTAATGTGTAGAGTCATTCGAGGGAATACAACTATGATGCATAATAAATTATTTAGAGTATTTTACTGAGTTTATAATGAATATATACCACGGATGGCGTCAGTGACTGAATTAAAATTACCGCATGAAATTTGAGCTGTTAAGATACCCATCACAACAAAACAGCATCCATATTTCATTTATTTGCTGTTAGGCAACATCTATGATTCACAAGAGCCTAGATGTCATGGAATATATATACGAGGTATATATTGATACGCAGAGGAGGCGAATTATAAAAAAAAACATGCTGCTGCCTTTTAATTATTGAGTCCACATTGGGCCGCAAAAGACTAGAAGTCCAGAAAGCTTACGTGAATATTGACTATAGGCCATGTGAATAAATTAAGGGAAAATAGCCAAGTCATGGTCAACTTTTCCAAAATAGCCAAGTCAAACGTCTTGGGGAGACGCCACAAAAACGTTCTAGCGTCTTGGCCGCTGACCAAACAAACGCTGCCACGTGTCCGACAGTAAACTCAGGCGTCTGGACGTCTTAGCTGAGACGTTTCAGACGGCTTGAGACGTTTCCTTACGGCTGCACATTTCTTCAGACGGCTTAAGACGTTTCAGGCCGGCTTGAGCCATTTCACCCTCTTTAGCCGGCTACATCAGCTCGAGACGGATTTCTATTTTTAACACGTTTCTTGTACGAATTTAAGACGTTTTTGTACGAGTTTAAGACGTTTTTTACGAATTTAAGACGTTTTGCATTATTTAAAGGGATCCCTTATTTAAATACTGTACATTATGAAAAACCGTATTTGAAGTATAAATCTAGGATTCTAAGAGTTTGTTTTTTAGTAATTATCTCACAACATGAGGGTCAAGTTTGTTGTTTATACTGGGGGGAAGTGGGATGTCATTAACGGAAACATTGAGTATGTTACTGATGGCGATTCAAGGAGACGTGGTTTAGAAATTGAAACAGATCATTCATATAATAGTTTTTTAAACAATGTTTCTAAGATGTGTGATACTCCAAACATTACACGGTTGTCATACCGGATGTCTACGTTTACTGATCCGATCGATATAATTAATGATCAAGATGTTAGATTTTTTTTTTATTTGGCGATGCAGAATCCTTTTGAATTATATAAATTATATGTTATTCAAGAGTCTGGTGTTGGTTCCTCTGGTTTTTCTTCTTTAAACAATTTCAAAACTCCAGATCTAGATATTTCAGTAAAAGAAAGTGTTGATGTTTTAAACGATGAGTGTCCTATTTTAGAAAATAATTTTGAAAAATCATCCACGTCTAACAACGAATCAGCTTCTTCATCTATAGTGTTTAAGGCCGGTCATATATTCAATAACAAAGAAGAGATGAAGCTTGAGTTGGGAAAGAAATGTTTGTTAGAGCATTTTGAGTTTAAAGTTGATAGATCATCTAAGACACGGTATGAAGTGTCATGCATGGGTGATGGTTGTGAATGGCGATTTAAGGCTTACGCTATTCCTGGTGGTAGTTTATTTTTTGTTAAACATATGAACGATAGACACACCTGTTCGAAGACGCAAACACACCCACATTTCCGTCAGGCAAACCCAAAGGTTTTGGGTCACTTTTTAAAGGAACAACTAAAAGACAGTGGTAGGATATATCGAGCGAAAGAGATTGTCAAAGATTTTAGACAAAGGTTCGAGGTTGAGATAACAAACCTTCAAGCTTGGCGTGGTAAAAGCCATGCACTTGAACTTCTACAAGGAACAACCTGAGACTCTTTTGCCGAACTACCAATATACTGTTACAATTTGAAGCTTGCAAATCCTGGAAGCGTTACTCACATCTTAGTTGATGAGCAGAGTCGTTTTGAAATGGTTTTTGTTGCGTTAGGTGCTGCGGTAATTTACACCTTTTCGTTTGTACTTGTTCTTATTTTTTTAGAGTAACATGGGTTTGATCTTATTTTGTTATCATTAATTTTCAGATTCGTAGCTTTATGTTTAATCTAAGACCGGTCGTTATTATTGACGCGGCACACCTAAAGGGTGATTTAAAGGGACGTTGTTTTTAGCAGTGACCATGGATGGAAATAATCAGATTTTACCAATTGCTTATGGCATAGGAAAATCAGAGGATGGTGAATCTTGGACATGGTTTCTCTCAAAGCTTAGAGAGTGTGTTGGTGAAATAGCAGATATGGCGATCATTTCGGATAGGGCGAATTCTATACATGTAGGTGTTAGAAACGTGTTTCCACGTGTTTACCACGGGTTGTGTTGTCGTCATTTAATGATGAATTTACGTTTGCCATCGTCTAAAAAAAAGAATACGAGGCACTATGGTGGAAGACATGTAAATCTTATCGGATGTCTGACTTTAACGAGTCATTCAATGCTTTGTGTCTTGCCATTCCTAGAATATGCCAGGTTTTAACAAATATTGGGTTTGGTAGATGGGCAAGAGCTCATTGTCCCGGAAATCGATACCACTATATGACATCTAATAGTGCGGAGTCTATTAACTCTTTGTCTAGATTCTCGCGTAAGATGCCGATAACGCAACTTATCGAATTCTTCCGCGAGTCCGTACAAAAAATGGTTTTATGACCGTCAACTGCAGGGCATGCAGGAGAGCCACTCACTGACTCAGTGGGCACAGAAGAAAATTTTAAACAAAATTGAAGGGTCTAGAACCTGGACTGTTGCAGGCATCGGGGCAAACAGTTTTCTTGTTGAAGACGGTGGGAAAAGGGGTTTAGTTGATTTTTTGAATCGTTCGTGCAGCTGCCGTGTCTGGCAAGTTTCTGGTCTACCTTGTGGGCATGTGATTGTTGTTTCAAGATTTTTGGGTGAACCTGACTGTAGTCATTATGCTTCTCGTATTATTCAAACGAAGTATACAAAAAAAACGTATGAAGAATGGATTAATCCTCTGCCTCATAGGTCTGAATGGGCGATACCAGAAGGCCTTGGCAGTGTATTACCGCCGCATATTAAAAACGTCAATTTGGCCGTCCAAAAGAAAACACCCGAATCTTGTCTCGTGGGGAAGAGCCCGATCAGGTATATTGTTCGCGGTGTCGAACATACGGCCATGGTCGTGACGTTTGTTTAGATCCAATGCCATCACAGATTCGTTCACGTAAATCATCAGGCAAAGGAAAAGGGAAAGAGATAGAAACCCAGAGTCCAACGGATGACATTTTTCCATCTTATAATTTAGCAGAATTTTAATAATAACTTAGTTTTTTTATGTTTTAATTAGGAAAATCATGTAACAAATTCTCGTAACCGCAATAGTAATTAGTACTTTTAATTTATATAACAAATAAATTTTAAAATGGGTACATCCAGCCTTCAAAAATTAGTTGGTGTGTAGCGCCCGGCGTACGGTTCATCAGCCATGTAGTGTCTATATCTGACACAAGCATCCTGTATGTTTACTTCGTTCCATGTCAATGAACGGTTGTAAACTAGATTTTCCACTAGCATACATATGATAACACCTGAGTTTCGGCCAATATGAGCTCCGTGGTCAGGCCACACAACATCCCCGCAATACTCTAAGGCTTCTACACTATCTATCCCCGAGTGCTGCCAGTACGATATACGGCCCAGAAACCATACGAATGGAGATTCAAATTCTAAAAGAATTTGATGTATTTTCCTGTGTATGCAAAATCCTTCTCCGCAATTACTTAGGTTACAGTTATCGGGAAAATAAGCATATATTTTAAGCGAACGCATATTTATTTTTAGAAGTAACCAGTGGTTTTCGTTGTGCGCTACGGGCATGTAAATCTGCAAAAAGTTGAAACGTAAATAAGCCCCGAAAAAGGTATTCTTTTTAGGGATTTTTTTTTTTAAATTACATGTTGGTGTAAAAAAATTGAAACGTAAAAATTGCTCATTTTTTTTAACAGAAAGTTTATTTTTAAATTTATTAAAAAACATACAACTCTATTATTTTGCTTGTCAAATGTTGGTGTAAAGAAGTAAAGGTCTGCAAATTTATAAAAAGCGTACACTCTGAATAAGCATATTTAACAACGTACCGTATCGACGTCCCAAAAGGGAGGAAAATTTTCTTTTGAACCGTCTCCATATCCGTAGGCCTCTCTATTTTGTTCTATTATCATGTTAAAAAAGTAGGCGGGACTATTGTCCACCGATAATTCTTTGACGACATCGCCGTTGACCGTCTGTGAAGCTCCCGTTGATACATTAGCTTGTTACACCATGCATTGATATGCTGAGAAAAATATGGTAAACGTTTGACTATAAAAATATAAAAACACTATCATTAACAGGAAAGGTATTTCGAAGGTACCGTTTCCCGAATAAATCCGTTTTCACAAAATCCAAGTAATCCGCCCCACCATTCTTTTCCGAGATGTGTTTTACCTATGTAGGTTGAGTAGCAAGTTGGATTATCGCCGTCATAGTAAAACTCTAAAATATTTGGCGACCGATGTTCAAACCGATCATTTTGGTTTATCCAAATGGTGCATTGCACGGAATGAGGAATGTTTAAGTAAGACATCCGGTGTGGCATTATTGACATAGTGAGGGCACATATATATACACACATGTTCACAATTAATTATAATATAAAATATAATATTTAATATAAATGAAGTTTTACCTACTTAGTATGTCATCAAAACATATATAGGAAATAACTTTATATAATGAATTCGGTTTTATAAAATATAAATTAATACAAATCATTGAATAGATTCAATATCGTCCTCTTCTATCTCGTCGACTGATTGTTTAGGTATAAGCGAGTTGTAGAAAAGTATCAAAAGATGGCGCCTCATCCTTGTAGCCGTTATGCTTGTGTCTTCACCATCATTTAGTGGTTTTTTGTTAATCAACCGGTCCAGAAATATACAAACCCAAACCCCACAGTCCCCTAATGGTCCCGACTGCTGTGGCAGGTCATCTGCATATACTATTTGAAACGGAAACTTTAACGGTAAAGGTTTGTTGTCATAATAACCATGCATACGAAGCCAATGGTCAAAAACAAAATTTATAAAACAAACCACTTCCGTTCTTCCTTTTTCCAATTGTTGCATGCCTATCAAGCTACAAAAAAAACGAGCATTTATAAATTTTTAAAGTCATACCTTTTGAGAGACCGTTAACTAAAACTATTAAATAAAATAATCAGGTACAAAAAAACGAGCGTTTATAAATTTTTACCTGTCGTAAATAGTGAGGGTATGGTTAACCAGGTTGAAAACTCCTAAAAACCAGTGAATTGATGGTATAAATAACGGTACGTACACCTCGTCAACGGTAAATATCGGAGGAAAAGGTTCGACACCCCCGGTGAAGTAACCTTCGAACGTCTGATCCAATCTTTGACAATTCATCTGGAAATATGGGGGTAAAATGGACCAACGGTCGGATGGATTTCTTGAATGATACATGTGTAGCATCCATCCAAAAAGGTGCTGTTATAGGTTTGGACAATTTTAGGGTAAGTTTATAGGAAAATTTAGTATTAACAAAATATTTATACTGCTTACATCATCGCTTAACCTGCCAGTACCATCAGTGCCTAGCAATGCCGCCCAGAAATCAGGACCAACACAACTGCCTGCCGTGAGGGTTAGTTGTCTAACACCGCTAGTTGGTGCCCAATTTTGTATCGTTTTGATTAAAGTATCTTCATCATTTGCTATCTTTTTTTGCTTCCGCTTCATGTTTCTGTAAACTACAAACGGTGATAGCAGATGCTTGGCGGGCTTCACAAGCCTTTCGGACCGTCTCAGTTTGATCATCTCCGGATCCTCATTCTACAATAACATTAATTTAAGAGGTTAATTAACAGAACGTACACGGATAACTAAAATAAACATATACACAGCCCAAACTTACGGCTTCTTCCGTAAGATTATCGGGATTTGCTGACACATGATACACATCGTTATCGAAGTTAAAATAGGAATCAGCTGCCGCCTACAAATTTTTGAAAAATGTTAGAAACATTTTTAAATAAATTTATTTTTTAGATTTTATAACCAAATAAACGGGATTTTTGGATGAATAATTATCATCTTGTTTTTGCGATTGTTCCATCGGTGTTCTTATGTGGCTTGGAGTATTAACCGGAGCCATACGAAAACTTTGCAACAACTCCGACTTGATCATGTCAGTCAACGCCTGGTTGTTTGAGAACATCAGTGACTGAAATTTAGAGAGAAGCTGCTCTTCAGAATAAAATCCTGACGAAAACGGACCGGGAGCAGCATCCCGTTGCAAGTCAGCCGTCTCTAACGGAATATCATGCATCTGAACCGATACTTCAGGTGCTGATCCGTGCATTTGATCATCGCCGAACAAATGGTACATCAAGCTCTTCATTTTCTGCTGGCCGCAGTTTTCAGTCGGCTGGATTGGATGTTGCATTTGAGGGGGTAATTCAATCTGCATAGCAGGTTGATAAATTTGACGTTCACGGTCCAAATAATCCGAACTTGAAATGAACCAGTGTGTTTCGGCTTCAAACTCAGTTGGTAGTATGAAGCTTAGCGGTTTATATTCACGTCTCTATCAGATTGAAACCAAACATTTTACAAAAAAATGTTAAAAACTATTAAAGGTTGAAAAAAAAAATTAAAATTTTTTTTACACAAAATAGTTTGATTAGCTATTAAACTGCATTTTAGATGCCACGTGTCCTCAAATGTTAAATGTTGAATCTTTTTTTATAATTTTATAATTTATAAAATTATTAAATTATTAAATTTGAAAATGCATATAAAAGTTTAACAGTTTTTGTTATAACATTATAATTTGAAAATGCATATAAAAATGTTTCAAAAACTATTAACGGTTGAAAATATTTTTTAATAATTTTATAATTTTAACAGTTATTATAATTTTATACTTTTAACAGTTTTTATAATTTTATCGGTTTTTTATAATTTTATAAAATTTGTCAAACAATTTAAGACACAATAAGCAATTTACCTTTATTGCATTCGCTAAGATTCCATCAACACTACCCTTCATCAGCTTTTGTCCTTCTTGCCATCCTAAAAATCTCGGAATGGACTGACCAGTGAAATACCCCCTCCTTTGTTTGAATTCCGGAATTACCTCTAGAATCCACATCTGTAAATGCATTAACATATTTAACAGGTATTAGTCTACAAATTAAAATGAACATTACACTTAAAATATATATACGATTTCCCAGGTACCTTAAAGGGCCAAACAAATCCGTCTAACGAAAAACCCTTCGCGTCTTCCTTTTGACGAACGTGCATATCATACACGTTTCTATACGTGCTCTCCCAAAAATAATTACCCCATGGATATTGGTTAAAGTCATTAAAATTATCCACCAGGCCCAAAAGCATTTGAATCCTACAACCCTAAAAACCCTTGGCCCAAAAGCATCAGTAGACATATCCTTGTGCAATCTTCGTTGCTATATAGCATCGGACCTTCAAATATATCTCTTATTCTTTTGAAAGAAACACGTTCACGGCCCGGGAAAATTCGGTTTTTGAATGAGTCAGGGTGCTCAATCGGTGTCCAGTTAGTGGGCCCAAACCTTAACCCCGTTATAAGACAAAATTGTTTCGGGGTAAACATTAAAATTTCTTGGCCTAGGCGATATGTAATACCTAATCTGGGTGTAGGTGTATGCACTTGTAATTGTGCAACACCGAGTAAAAGTAGGCTATCACACATAACACACTTGATATCTAAATATGGCCCAAAACAGGTTTGCTTAATCTGGGATTCAATAGGTGCCGTCATTCTTTTGTTCAAAGTCTTTACTATATTCCACGTTTGTCGAACTTTGATCTTTTTGGCCTTGTAAAGTAACAAGTGAAAGAAAAAACAAAAAAAAAAAACAATTGAATCTTAAGTTTGTGTTACAAAAAATAGTAAATATACTAAAATACTAAAACAGTATAATAAAGGAAACAAAAGAGATAAAGTATCACCAATACACATGGACAGGATTTTCTCCAACGTCTTGCATGACGTGATCAGGATGCATGTGCTCTGGACGACCCATAGGTGGGTAACCGTGGTAATTTGGATCCATTGTGAGTCAACGGTAAACGTGGTAGTTCGGCGGCAGAAATGAAACGGTGGCCTGGTCTTCAAAGCGGGTCGGGTCTTTCGTCGGATCTTCAACGGTGGTCGGGGTTTTCTTCGGATCTTCAACGGTGGTCCACAAGGAGCATGTGGTCCCGAAGACGTTTGCCGGTAGTAATGAAACACATGAACCCACACTCCCAAGGTCAAAACCTCTTCCTCGACACGTGTCACACGATGGCTACACGGGGAAATGAGCTGGAAACGTGTCATTCATCCAACGGTAGGAATGAGGAAACGTCTCAAGTTGCAGTTTAGACGTCTCAAGATTCTTGTGAAACATCTCAAGTACCAGAAACGTCTCGATATGTTGGAAACGTCTTAAATGTCAGCGTTGACGTCTCGTGCAGTCAGAAACGTCTTAAAACGTCTAAAATGAAATGAAACGTCTCAAAATGTACTCAAACGTCTTAAAATGCCATGTGTCCTACAGTTAAAACGTCTTAAAGATGCCACGTGTCCTCAAATGTACTGAAACGCCCTGAAACATCTTAAAGATGCCACGTGCTCTACCCTCGACGAGGAGGATCGGTATACACCTCCTCCAAAGCCTCCACCAACGCAATGTCCTCAACGTCGGTCCACGACGAAGTAGCCATGTCTGCAAAAACTGAACCGCGTTTGCTTGTAAACGTTGAACAACGAAAGTAAAAGAAGAAGAAGAACGGTGCACGGCGTGTGTGTGTGTGTGTGTGTGTGTGTGTGTGTGTGTGTTTAGGGTATATATAGTGGGGTTGGTTAAATGAATATTTAATTTAATATAACTTTAAATATTCTAACGTCTTAACATAACTTCGAATATATGTAATTTTTAATTTTTTTTGAACTAAAATTCAAACGTCTTAATTGGCTGTTGAACGAATTAATTGGCTGTTGTAACGTCTTAACATTGAATTGGCTGTTGAAACGTCTTTAACATTGAATTATACTGAATTGAACTAGAATTCAAACGTAAATTAGTAAAATTTATAACTTTATTATGACTGAATACAAAGTACATAAAAAACATAACACAAAAAAATACAAACATAATCATTTGAACTAGAATACACCAAACCGCTACTTCCAACTGGGTAGGAGATCCGGATTCTGATTCCGGAATTTGCATCGAAAGACCTAGGAATAAAGATGGGTCGTGAACTGGTAAGTTCCATCAACCCACATTTATATTGGCCTAGGTGATATGTAACGGGTTGTTGACATTTTCTTCAACGGTTCTGCGGCTTCGGTGATGTTAGAGGACCTGGCTAACACATTGGTGAGAGCCCATTGTGTTAGCCAAGGCCTCATCAACCACCCTAAACGGGCAGAACCGTCATGTGCCGAACAACCCGTTAGACCCTTCACGTGTCCGTTGTAGATGAGTTCTTGAACCCGATCGACCCCGCAGAGCACGTGGAAGGGGAAATCCGATCTCATCCCATTAAATGGGAGAAGATCTGTGTCCATTTTAGATGACTTCTTAGACCCGTTGTAGATGACTTCTTAGACCCGTTTGTTGAATCAGGGGGTCTGCCCATTTTTTGAAGCTGTGAACACCAATGGGGTAGAAGATATGGTGAAGAAGAAAATGTTGTGTATAACAGGGTTGAAAATTGTGAATGACTTAAAAACAGGTTTCAAACGTCTTAAAAATAACTTTGAAAACCGGGAAACATCTCAAAAGTCTCAAGTTTGATTGAAACGTCTTAAAAAGAACTTTGGAAACCGGGAAACGTCGAAAACGTCTAAAGGTTTGAATGAAACGACTTAAAAAGAACTTTGGAAACCGTGAAACGTTTCAAACGTCTCAAGGTTTTAATGAAACGTCTTAAAATTTTTTTAAAAAACGTGATACTTTCAAACGTCTCAAGCCGTGTTGAGGCGTCTCAAGCCGGCTTCAAACGTCTCAAGCCATGCAAAACTATCAGCTTATCAGCTCAACTTTTAAAACGTCTCAAGCCGCCGTCTGAAACGTCTCAGCCAAGACGTTAAGACGTCTGAGCTGTGTCGGACACGTGGCAGTGTTTGGTTGATCAGCCGCCAAGACGCTATAACCTTTTTGTCGCGTCTCCCCAAGACGTTTGACTTGGCTATTTTGGAAAAGTTGACCATAACTTGGCTATTTTGGCTATTTTCCCATAAATTAATTTAACACTGTTATGGCTATAAAAGAAACCCTAGCCTTGGACAAAAAGGAACTAGAGACATTATTATACGGCTAGAAGGGGGACGCACAGAGACATTATTCTAATATCACCTGGGACGAATTTGGCTGAAGGATATCACTCGATACTGTGTATTCGATTACATGATATTATTTATTTTTGTATTTCAAATAAATTAAATATTGAATTATTAAATAATAATAATAATAATAATATAGTAATGGGATATTACTCGATACTGTGTATTCGATTCTTAAAGATGTTAATGGATTGTGATATTTTCGATTTGGTTTCTGTCCTAACACACAAAGACAGGGCAGTCCTAATTTGTTCTAAAGTTCAAAAGAAAAATTGCAGAAAAATTGATAGGGAAACATTGAACACTGAGTAGAGATTATGAATATGTGTACCAGGATATGATGAACAAAAGTGTTGAATCTAAGGTTATAGGGTGTGGTTGGAGCCCCAAAGGGCTTTATCAGTTCACCTCAGCTCCACGTCAGCGCCATGTCACCCTTGGGGGCTTTATCACACTCCTCTTTAACTTGCATGGTGTGGATGGAGCCCCCTATTAATAAAAATTAAAAAAAAAAGATTTCATTGGCTGAATTTACATGGGCCCCACCTGATAAAGCCCTTCGAGCTCGTTACCATGGTGGCGTGAGTTCAATGGCGCCCCTCCATGGCGCCCAGGGTGTGGTGTTATAGCGCCGGGGGGCGCTATAGATGCCCAGCTGGCGAGGGTGGCGCCCCCACACCCTCCAGCCTAACGTGTCTGATGGCCAGTAAATCCCAGTGGAGAATCAAAGTGCTGATAACGTGATAAAAACCAAAGAGAAAAAGAGATAAACTGAATTCTCATATTTCATTCTATTCAACGTTACAATATATAGATAAACAAAACTATAAACCATAAAGCCCATAAGTAATGGGTTGGGCCTAAAATGTCTGGTTTATAACAATTCCGATTTTTTTTTTTTTTTTTGTATTTAATAACAGTAATGAATTTTAAAAAAGATTTCCTTTGTTAAATTTTTGCTAAAGTGAGAAATAAGCAAGTTGAGAGACTATTTAGACTGGAAAATGTATGTATAACGGGGAATTTAACTTGGTCAACATTATCTATTGAGAATATGCAAGTTTTGAGGTTAAAGAACTCGGTCACTATTTTGAGTTTCACTTTTCTGTAAAACTGAAGGTGGAGGATTGTCTCCTTAGAGAGAATATGATGTTTGTCACGTTTATTCACTTCTAGCTTCCAATAGTGTGGAAAGTGGAAACACAATATTTGATTTTAGAAATTGTTAGATAGGTTTAAATTAAAAAATTAATAAATTTCACAATTTTAAAAAAATTAATAAATCATACTTTAAAATAGATTAGAGCGCATAGGTCAAAACACTCTATTTTCACAATTTTAAAACTCTTGATTGCCTTTCAAAATAAAAACTGTTTATTTTAAAATAGATTAGTAAGAGGTGGTGGCGGTGACGAAGACGACGATGATGGTGATGTCGGTGGTGGTGAGTGGTAACCGAGGCAGCGAGGAGAGGTGTCCTTAAGAACACCAAACAACCCTACACTCAGGGGAGTGTGGGTGGTCATCACTCATCACTCACAACATCCAATCAAGTTCCGCCGTATCATCAACCATTATTCTATTACTCACAAGCTTTTTTTAGTGGCGGTGGTCATCACTAGTGATGGAATTCCATGACTCACAATTTTTTTTTAAAAACGAACTAACTTTTGTGTGATTTGTGTTTGTGTTTTGGTGTGGGTGAAATGGTTAAAAGATTTGAAGTATATATAAAGGGTTTAAAGGTTTTTTTTTTATTAAAACTTACCGTTTTTTAACCGTCATAAAATGCCAAACGGTCCAAATTCGAAGAAGTTCAACGCGTGAAGACTTCAACGCGTTCTTATTTCCACGCGTTAACTTTGCAGGTGGCGGCGGTGTGCTTTTGGCCATCGCGCGTGATGGTGGTCCATCACGGATCCACCCCTACTCCCCTCATAGTGGCACATGGTAAAAAGCTTGTGACATAGTTCAACTACGTCTTCATACGTCTAAGAGAACAATGAAGGAACGGTTGATCTGATTACCGATTGATTACACACGTACATGACAAGTTCTATATTGCACATCATACACAGTTTTTCTATCAGGGGAGGATCTTAGTTAGGGTCAGGGGGAGCCACCCAAAAAAATGTCTAAAACTTCCGGCTCCTTTATTTAAAAGTTCAAGATCTATCACTGCAACCAGGTGTAGCTTGGTTTGAACGTTTGTTTATGTTGTAATTAAATTAAACTTACGATCGCTCATTTGTTTTATAATTATTGTTTGAAAGACAAGTCATGATAGTCACACAATTGCTTTGACTCCACCCTTAGATAACTTAACTAGTGAAATGAACTAATCTATATGTTTATATAGTGGATTATCCGTTACATTCCCAAACCCGAACGTGACTATGATCATATTTTAACTATTGGAATTTCAATAACTTATATGTTCAATCAAACATCAAACATTTACAACAATCAATCCAAAAATCAAATTAATGCTAAAATCCATGAATTAACTCTCCGAGACATTGATACCCTATTTACCCTACCTAGTCTAAGGTATACGATTATACTCTCTATATCTTTGATCGAGGCTTCGACACCGATCACTCCCTGGCGGCTGATGATGATTATGAAGTTGATGTCGATGGATTGCCTTACCCAATTGGCACGAAGAAGGCTACATATTGATCATCAAAATTCAAATTCGTAGACGTTAAAATTTAAGTAAACAACATGTTAGACTAAAGAAAGGGACTGACTATATTGTTTCAATTCGATGCCAAAATAGCAAATTTATGGAGTTTGCTACATATAAAGATTGCAATGAGTGAATTGAAAGATGTACCCAAAGTATGATGATTAGAGGTAGTTAAATGTTTACTTTATGTTTTTTTATTTCTCTAATATTTTTAATTTTAGTGTTTGGGAGTCAAATGAATCTAAATATCACCGATTTTATAATTTTTAAATATTTTTTTATTATATTAAATACAAAACTTATGGACAAAAAGTTTATAATAATAAACAGTTTAGTTATGAAATATAAATATAAAACGTGATGATAATATGGAAATGTAAGAATAATTGTGAGAGAAGAATATAGCATGAATTTTGATTTGCTAATAATATAAGTACCTTTTTAGTCTCTTGCATTTAAGTACAACTAGTGGGATTCTCCCACGCTACGCGGTAGGATTTCGATCGGTATCAGTTTGTTTAGTTACCATATCGGCACTCGCTATAGCAACCAAATGAGAAAACCCAAAAAATTCAGTTATGATATGCCCAAAAGATCACATATTTTACAATTTACATCGAACGAAAACCATAAAAGCAAATACAAGTTCGAATAATACCGATACGGTACTAATGTTTGGTTGATACCGGTACCAATGTTAGGTTAGAATCGTAATGGTACCGTCACTCGTATAGCTTATAATACCAAAATATACTTCATTTCAAATACAACTCCGTTTCAACAAAATTATCCTTATATTAATTTTTCAAGTGAATGAACAGTTATTGAGAATGTTTTGAGGATTTTACACTTTGTTGAAATTTTCAACATCTACATTTACCATGGCAGAGAATAGCATCTCCCTGTCATTGGTTTAAATGTGCAATATTATCAAAAGTTTCGTTTATTAAATAAATATAATATTTATATTTTAAAAGTAATATATAACAATTATTAGATTTACTCTTCATTAATTAATCATAGTTCACTATTTATGAGCAGTTATTATTAATGTGTATAAAATTAATCATAATAATATAAATTAATCATAGTTTATGAATACTATTCATGACCGGTTATTATTAATATGTATAATTTAAACATTCACCGTAACATTGTTACATATTGTATCACGTATAGATCCAACATTAAGTAAACTAAAAATTAGTCGATGTTAATTTAGCTTGTCCCGACGGGTATTCTTGAGACCCAAAACATTCGGGATGAGTATATCTGATATCTGACGGGTATGAGATTGGAAAAAAGATACTTCGTGGGTATATGACGGGTTCGTAAAAAATTGTGTCTGGTTGGTTTTTGATGGAATTGGAAAACATCCAACCAAATTCTAATAAATGTAACATAAATGAAAGAATTTCCTCAATAGAATTGATTTTGTGAGTGCAGGTGACTGCAGAAAAGTGTAAGGAGCTGCTTCAGTTATTTGGGCATTGGCTTTACCTGTATGCTTTCTTCCTTGAATATTACAACTTTTAACTATGAAAAGAAGGTATAAATAGTTGTGATATACATTACTTGTTGACAGTTTGACAAAAAAGGATTTGATATGTTGCCACGAACATTGGAACTGAGATAGAATTATACGTCTATGAACTTAAACGGACATAAAAGAATGTAAACATAAAACAACACAAATGAACATAAACAGACATAACGTAGCTTTTATATATAAATTATTGAATAATTACGATAAGTGCTATTGAAAAGCCTATTTTTATTACCTAGAAAGCTAAATTGTCAATTCATTATATGTATATAATAAGTAGTTAAAAACCCTCTTTTATGTTTATATTTATACAAATATAACCACATGTATTTTAGTATTTAATAGAATATTAACAATATAAACGGGCGTTCATGTTCATTTAATTAAATGAATAAATATTTTTGTTCGTGTTTGTTCGTTTGTTTAATATAGAATTGCTGGCTGGATAGAAGGATAACTTTTAGAGTTGGTCAAAGCAACGTTGATTTTGACCAAAAAGTCAAAATTGGCAAGCTGGGCCCCGTATGTAAAAAGTAAATTTGCTTTTGTCAAGGTGTTGTATTGTGGTTTCAGGTTTGTAGTGGTTGGGTTTTAGATTAGTTATTTTATTGGGCCGTTTTTAAGCCTGATAAGAGGTTGGGCCGATTGTGCTGGGCTTGCATAAGCCCATTTTGGGCCTTTGTAGTAGTTTACCAGGGTCTTAAATCTCAATAATTGCGGCATAACCAAAGCCATTACAGTTGCTTCTGATCCCCCACAACTCACAGCTAATTTATTATTGAGCCTCCTGGCTCATCAATATTAATTTATTTTATTTTTGTTTTTTTAAGAATAAATGTATTATACATCAGATTGTTGTGGAGTTTACACGAACATTTTTAAGAAAAGACGGGAAGATCTCCTAAAAAGTGAATCAACTTTCTATTTGATCATACCTCATTTGTACACATATTAACATACATATGATATGAGATTTGGTAAGTTTAGCTAAAAAAAAGTCACTTCACGGATAAATGACAAAAAAAATTGTATACCTTATGATTAATCACCACTTAAAGTAACTCACATAAGATTAACATAATACTTAATAGAAAAAAAAAACTTCAATTCATTGGAAAACTGTTTAACTAAAATTTGATCTTTAAAATGGAAGTTAAGTTCAATATATAAAAATTATAATCTAAGCACAATTATCAAAGCAAATAACAAAAACCGAGCATATAAAAAGAAAATACCACTGGTTAAAAAGTTTTGATTCTGCCGCTAATACATCACGTATTTGTTTCATATTATTTTAACCATTTATATTATCTAATACAAAGGATGAAGTTGAAAATTGCATTGACCATGTCATGGAGATATTAGCCATCATATTGGAAGCACAATGATGCCTGGTCTTTGTGACTTGGTTTCTATGGGAAAACCCATCTTTCATCGTTGTCATATATCCTCAACAAGTGTGTGTATATATAAAAAAATTATAACTAGTCTTGTTGATATATTAAAGTAACTATTACAAGGCAATAATATATGACGTGTGCATATATATACATAATTTTACAATGAATTTTACACGCAAACTCGGTTTTAATATTTATAAAAATGATTTATTCCTTATCATTAAAACACACACAAAAAGACAAGTGTACCCTATCATATATATAGTAAAATATAGGTAAGAACCACATGTCGATCCATGTACGCGAGCGGATGCATGAGTACTAAACCGTTGTCACTGGTTTACCGGTAAAAATATAGGTGAATAAAGTTTTTAACTAAATTAATCTAAAACTATATTTAAAACATAAAAGACTCCAATTACAAAAATATATATTATCTTGTTTTACAAACAACCTAAGCATGTTAACTAAGTCGGAAATGTCACAAAGGCACTTGATCAATCTTCCAATTGAAAAAGACAATTAGTATCCATTTCGGGAATCCTAACATGACAATTCTTCGGAAAGCTAATGCGATAAACACACTTTAGCCACCTAAAATCATTTATTAGCGCTCTATTGATATATTTTCATGCAAATCTTCTAAAGTTAAGTTAGTCATCTGTTAAGAGTTTTCTAACCTCACTTAATCAAGGAAAGTAATACCGATAACACAATACAACCACCAAGACAAGCATAAAATAGATCATATCACAAACTATTCCATTTTACAAACCTTGAACACAAATCTACCAAGATAGTAATTTCAACAAAAACCACTAAACAAATATCATAAACCGTGTCAAGAACTTGTAACAACATCATCTAACCCGTTAGGGTCCTTATGTGCAAGAAAGTACTCTTCGTTAACATTTGATTTAACTTTTATTAAACCAATACCCATTTCTAGTTTCATGGTGTAAACATATTAACAAGTTAATAGCTTACTAATAAGTGCTTAATCAAGGGGTTTTTCAACATATCTCAATTAAACATTCATTAATCATCCAAGATAACCAAATACAATCAAGAATCCAACATCAATGAAACATGTTTGCCATATGATCATCAAGATTTAAACATGAAAAGTACCAAAGTTTCATACAAACAAAATTAACATACTAATGTTTGTTCATAAGACAAGTAAAATAGTGTTTTTGCCCTAAGGCTACAATATCAAATCAATGCTTGAAATGTAACCAAAATCATGGAAAGAACAAGGATTCAAACAATAAGAAAGCAAGGATTAGATGGATTGGATAATAAATAGGCTTCTTTGCAACTTGAAGGCTTGAATCCGACCAAAGCAGGCTGTTTCTGGAGCCCCAAAATCCCTCAAAAGCTTGCAAAAATATCCGATAATTTATCAGAATGCGTCTGCTCTGTTTTATACAACTTTTCAAAAGTGCACGACCGTGCACTTAAAGTGCACGACCGTGCACTTAAAGTGCACACCCATGCACTGTACAAGTCTAATCATGACGTTAGCTATAGGGTATGTGCACAGCCGTTCACTTAAAGTGCACGTCCGTGCACTGTACAAGTCTAATCATGACGTCAGCTGCAGGGTATGGGTTAAGCAAGTGGCTGATTTGGCGGCAAAGTTCGCGCACAGCCATGCACAAGAGGTGCACGGTCGTGCATGTCCGAGAAAACGGATGCATGGTTGGTCGCACGGGGTTTGCTTCCGAGGATCAGAGGGCGCACGAGGGTGCAGTCAAGACGCACTGCCGTGCGTTACTGAGAAACTGATTGCACTCCTGGGCGCACTGCTGGTGCTTCCGAGTAATTGTACCTGCACGGCCGTGCAGGTGGAACGCACGACGGTGCATGACCTGTATCTTCAGCAGATTATGCAGTTTTCATCCAAAATGCCCGAAAACTCCTTGTTTTCTCCAAATTTGCCCGTGGAACGTCGTTTAAGACCTGAAAACCTAAAAGTACACAATTAATTACCTAAACACCGAATTTGTAGTAAAAAACGCGTAAAACAGGAGTAAAATGAGGGACTAAAACATGTACAATTTAGTGTATATCAAGTTGAAAATACACACAAAAAAACATATTTTAGTTACCAAAATCATAACACAACTAAATACAATGAACAAAATAAAATAATAATAATAATATAAATATATGATACTAGGTTATAAACTCGTGTATTACACGGGTTGAATAAATGAATTTTATATACCAAATAATAAAACATTATCTTTTTAAAAGCCTCATTTATTGCACGGGTTGAAGAAATGTAATTTCATATATTAAATAATAAAATAAGTTATATTTATAAGTACCATATGTATTGTACAGGTTAAATAAACCAAACAATAAAAAAATAATATATCTTTAAAACCATTGTATTACACGGGTTGAATAAATGTAACATTGTTTACCAAATAATAAAAAAAGTTATATTTTTAAAAACCCCGTGTATTACATGGGTTGAACAAATATGATTTTACATACCAAATAATAAAAAAATATATTTAAAAAAACTAACGGATTTTTTATATTTAAAGTAGGATAAGATTGAATATTAATCTAAACTAACGGATTTTTTTATATTTAAAGTAGGATAAGATTGAATATTAATCTTTATTTATTTACTTAATATAAGATTGAAAAATCATATGATTGAATAGGTGGGAGGTTGTATTATGATAAATCGGTTAACCGTAGTGAATGATAAAGATAATAGTGATTGTTGAACAAGTTAATTAATCGAATTTAACAGAAACATTTGTGATGTTAGGCAGATTTTTTTTAATTATTTGAAAGTTAATATCAACTTTGGAATTCGTATGAATTCTTATTAGATTTGATTAAATATTATTGATAATAAAAATTTGTATTAGATTAGATTTTCGATTTGATTAAATATTAATAATAATAATAATTTGTATTAATTTAGATTAAATATTATTGTTTTTAGTATTATTAATAATTTTAATCAATTAAATGAGAGAATGACAAGTGTCCTAAAACAGGTTTATTTTATTATATAGTACTAGCGGTAAGACCCGTGTGCAAACACGGGTCGTTTCTTAGAAAACCATGTATAATACATATTGACATAGAGTAAAAAAATAATTAGTGCAGACTTACAAAATTGATATAAACTAATGGTCAATAGGTTTATTCAATAGCAATTCCATTATGTTGATAGCAAACCACTGTTATCTATTAACTGTTAAAATCCTCTGTTGCTTTCCAACAGACTTTACTAAAAACTGTTATCCATTATCTCCAACAAAGTTTGCCAGATGAATAGATAGTAAGTATCAGATGTTACTCAACCCATGTTAAAAAGTCAGTCAACATAAATTACAAAGGTTAGTAAATAGATGTTAAGAGAATAATGTTATTAACAAAGAATTTAGTACTCTCATTAAAAACGAGAGCTGCAAACACGAGTGCAAACACGGGTCGTTCCTTAGAAAACCATGCATAACATATTTTGATAGAAAGTATAGATAAGTGTATAGATATTGTAATTTTTAGTTTAAGGCTAGTAGTGATACCCATCTGTAATTTCTAGTTTAAAGATAGGCACTGTTATCCACCAAGAAATCAAGATTAGAATTAAAACTTATATAAGTTGCAAGTGATGTAATTAAATTAACGAATGATGGTAAGTAACTGAGAGAACATGATGAAAGGAAATAGCATTAATATGCAACCACTGTTTGACCAAAGTCAAACCACTGTTTTAAAAAAAAAAGTCTGTTTGACCAAAGTCAAACCACTGTTTGCAAAACTATGATTCTTAGTGGTTCAAAAGTCTGCTTGACCAAAGTCAAACCACTGTTTGACCAATGACAAACCACTGTTTTCTCCACAAAACACTGTTTAACCCAACAGTGGTTTCAAACATCTGTTTTCATCCATCTGTTAACCAAAGTCAATAGATGTATCAACCACTGTATCAACAGATGTATCAACAACAATGGTTTTAAGTTGACCAACATTATTTATGAAAAAATAATACAAAATCATATTGAAAAAATAATACAAAATCATACAATGACAAATGTGTAGTTACTAAATTCACTACTTTACTTTCATCCTTATTACATATGTATCAACTTCTTAAAGAAGAACTAAAAATATAACTATTTCAATAGAATGCCCTTATAAATGAACCCCTTTTGTCCGGACAATAAGAGACCAAAACGACCATCCTCATGTTCAGAGTTCAGACCACATTACCTACGCATCACTCTTTCAGTTGCGACGATGAGTCATCCGAGTTATCATCAGTAACCAAATCATACGCTTTAACATGCACTTTTCCAAGCAAAAGCTTGCTGAAAACCGTCATTCCAGGATGGTTATGAAGAGGTATGACAACATTTCCAAGCAATAGTAAATTTGACTTGACATCACACATATAACTTTTTAGTCTCGTTGACCATAAAAGTCAATTGCTACCTGTTCTAGAGCTTGTTGCAAGACTTGAAGAATTTGTGATAGAACTTGAATCACTACTATGGTTATTATCTCTACTGGATCCAATGGTTTCTGAATCAGAAGCCCGAAGTGAAGATAATATCCCTTTTGAAATAGCATAAACAATACAAAAGCTCGAAATGCTTTCCGAGATTTTCGATGACAAATTCTTCCCCTGTAACACACAAAAAACAAATCACAAACTCTTGACACACGATGAAAACAAAACGTCTATAATGAATTATGTCATTGAGAATATGCCCTTGGATGAAGCTCCAATCACAAGCTTACTGACATTATTTTTTACAATTTCATGTTTTATTGCCTCTATAACATCATTAGATTCAATTTGCACAATTTCAACATCCACCTGCACTCATCATAAAAACAAACTTCATATCAATATTGTTTCACAAAATTCAATCAGTATAAATGTATAATCAAGAAAATTCATAAAAGCTTAAACCTTTCTCCTATCACACATGTGCTTGAAAGGAAGAAGTTTTTCATAAGTTTGCCATTCAACTTCCTTCTTATAAGCATTCACCACATCATCTCTCACCATACCTGTTCACTTCACCTTTAATCATCTCAAAATACGTAACATATAGCTAAATAAGAACTGCTAAGCTAAATTACCTTCCTTCCAGGCTTCACAAGTCTTAAAGCAACCTCAGCTGCAGTATTTGCAGCAGCAATGACATCAGCTGCCCGACCCATTACAGGTCCTTGCTGAAGCATGTGTGTGTGACCCACCACGGCAATGAAACCATCAATATGACACCCCATATCACTGAAACCACCCAAACCAATCATTATATATTTAGCACAAAACTTTGATAGTTCAGACCATATAACACTTTCGATCTTCTTCTTAACATTCTTGTACATGTTCCCAGTTTGCCTGCATTTAAAAACAGGTGTAACAAAATGATAATAACCATTACAATAATCTTGTTCAAAACAGACCATCAGTTAAAAATGATAATAACCATTACAATAATCTTACAATAACCTGCATTCAAGTTGATTCAAGTTTTTAGCGAGCCATTCTCAAAGTAGCTTAGTTGTTTACCACAACTCTAGTCTATTAGTTATTCTAGCATAACAAAAAAAGATCAACAAACCACAAAAACATTATAAAACTAATTGACTTCAATTTCACAAAACAAATACTGTGAATGATTAAAAAACAGCTAAAACAAAGGTTTGCCTCAACAAAATCAACAGATCCAAAACCACCATGTAACATCTAGAGAACAGTAACAGAATTTCAACGCTTCCCATTGCCGCCACCAAGCTTAGGTCCCTTACCTTTGGGCACATTGCCACCCTTGGCTTGGACCTTGTGTTTTGACGCCACTTCTGCTTTCTTCGCTTTCTTCTTGTCCTTCGTTTTCTTGATTCTTTCCTTGATTTCACTGCAATTTGGTCAAACGTTTAAGATCATAAAACCTGGACCAATAGTTACACGTTTGACACAAACCCGTTTTAAAAAAATCCCATTTGCCCACTTCTAAGTGCAACAACTACAAATCAAAGAAAGCAACCATACCGAAGGGCGACCTCCCTAGCGGCATCATGGACTTCAGGTTTCTCACTTCTTTCTCTTCTGAATGACTTCCAAAGTTGCTCCCACAATAGTCCTGGAGTAAGGCTTCTTGGTAGCACGACGTCTTTTCTTCACAGCCTCTTGAGCAAGGTCCTGTTGAAAAATCATTAAAGCATCATGAACGTTTTTGTTATAAAAAAACAGGTAGTGCTCTGAGTTTAGATTGTTAAATTCATAAAACAAAGCACAAAACATTGCTGTAAGTACAGCCGAAAGCTGCATACGTCAACCGTTTTATCAAGTAAATTATCCACAATGTCTTCATCCCTTTGGTTATTATGACGTATCACTCTACTAAATGTGGGCTTTAAACCGTTACTAACATACATTAACAAAACACATGTAGCTAAGCTGGAAAAAGTTCTCACCTTCTTGTGCTGCTTTCGGTACATGGCGGTCCATGTGAGCTTCGAGGGCTTCAGCTTGTTATGGAAGTACCTCTTACATTTAGAATTTGCAAACAGGAAGACCTAAATTGAAACAACAAACATTTACAAAATTCAGAAACCAAACAAAGACCAAAATGTATGCAAATTACAAACCTCAAATGCACAAACAAACATTATATACCTGCGAGTCAGATCGGATAAACCTAATACCCCTTCCAGGGTAAATTTTCTGGCCACTGAAACGGCAGAGCTCAGTCCTATCAACAAAAAATAAAATTAGAACCAACTCAAATAAGCAATACATTAATTCACGATTTTTTTTCCTAGTTGTAAAACTAAACCTACAATTCTGCAAATTCACATTGGTAGCCTTTTTTTATAATCAAACAAATCATCAACATTTAGGTCTCATATAAACAGAACATCAAATGCCAATCAATAGCTTATTTACAAACAGTTGAACGAACGATTGATAGATATTAAAATTAGTACTTTAATATATTCGGTTTGGTAGTTATCTTTTACTGTTTATATGCAGTATATTACCATGGAGAGAAAGTTTCTTAAGTGGAGTTTGCCAGGAAAGAGGTTCGAGAGACTTACAAGTATTCATCCTCGAATGCATCATCCTCAGAAATTTGCTCAGACAAACTGTCTTTCCAATGCCTATATCTCTCTCTTCAATTTAGGAGACTCCTGTTCACCCTATGAAAAAGACGAAGAATTTTGTTCATCAACCATAAAAAAACACATATATCAACAATAACCAAGATTTATATTACCAAGTTAAGTTTTGTTCTCAAGGAATCCAACTGTGCATCAAGATCAGGAAGCAAATTTAGGGTCGTGACATCTCAATCCAACTGGCGAATTAGAACAACAAATTAAATTAGAAAAAAGAAAGTAATTAAACCTTGAACTTAGCACGGTGAATTCTATCTCTCTCTTCCGTAACCTGAAACTGGATCACAATTTTCCGCCATGGATGACCTTCATTCTCCTCACTCTCATTCCCACTCCACCACCGCCTCAAATGCTCAGAGCCACGGTGGAGATTCCTCCGGCGTCAGATCCACATTTAAATCCCCCTTTTGTTGTCATTTTCTCGTTTGAAACCCTTGTGATCTTACAATTTGGTACGATTTTATACGTTTATGAGGAAAATGGTTTAAACCTGATGAAATTAAAGAGATGAAATTAAAGATCGATTAAATTAAAGGATGGAAATCGAAACCTGTCAGCAGCAAATGGAAATCGAAACCTGCATTTAGAGAGAGAAAGTTGAGAGAGAAATGGATTAGAGAGAGTAATTGATTGAAGTAGATGGTATCTTATATATCTGGAGCCATAATTTTGAAACATCACTGGTTTGAAAGTGATTTGAATTTTGAATGAAAATCAATGGTTTCAATTATAAATGAAGGGCAGATCTTTAAAATTTGAATGTAGGGTAGTGGTTTGTATGTGGGCAGACATTTTGAAAAGGTGAATGTGGGCCACCTTTGAATTTTAAAGTCTTTTAATATTAGGCATTATGATGTAAAAATGACATAAGAAAAACCTTGTTGGACAGCCTCTCCAGCTAACAAATCAGCTTTTCTTATGTCATTGAAATTTCTTCTTTTATAGAAAAGATAGATATAGATTATACTTTATCATTTCAATATTTAAAAAAAATGATAAGATATATTATTATAAGTTTATAAAATTATAAGGCATGTTAATAAATATGATGATAATATAAACTTTATGATGTCATAAATGCTTCAATTTTTGTCCAGGTTGATTGAATGTGGCCGTTATAACAAATCGACCTTAATACTACATGTTACTAGGATTACAATATTGGCTTAATTAATTCGATAATACGCTATTTGTTAATGAATTAATAATTATACGCATGTGGCTACTGATATTTTAATTACAGCAAATTACGGTTTGAATATGAGAACGACACCTTTCAGTTTCTTACAAAACGTAAAAATGAATTGCAGATGCAACTTTTTTATTTTCTTCAGAAATTAATATGTTTAAGGTATGGTAGACCCCCTTTTGCCTTTAAACTTATTATTATTATATGTATTTACCATTTATACAATATACAATTATGACTATTCATTTTTGCTAAACTCTATATAGGAAAAATTATGAATACTAGAAACAAGTTTGTAAAACATACGAGACAAGTCTGTCGAACATAGTATGCTAAGCGTATATTCAGTTGAACATGAAGCTTCTTGTACAATCATAAGAGGCAAGTTTTATAACTTCACCCTTTACAACGGCTCATGTAGTTTCTTCTTTTTTTGAGCGACAAATTATCTACGTATGTTAAGCGTATATACGTTTATGTTTAAAAACTGCCAATAAAGTTTAAGGTAGCCTTTTAAGCTGAACTAGGGTGTTGCACCCGCGCTTCGCGACGGGGCGACCCGATTTTTGATCCGAAACAAAAGTATGTCGACACGTGTCTTACATTGACTGGAAAAATTAGAAAAGTATTTAGAAAACGTAAACATGTATATAAGCAAAGTAAACTAATGGGGAATCAAATTTATTAAGTTGAGGGACTAAATATGTATATTAGGAAAGCTAGAGTAGAAGGACATCAAGGTTAAAGTAGAGGAACTAAACATGTATCTTAGCAAAGTTAACTAATGAGGAATAAAGTTCATTAAGTAGAGGGACTAAACATGTATATTATGATAGTTATAATAGAAGGACTAAACACGTAAATTAGGTAGAGGGACTAAACATGTATATTAGCAAAGTTAACTAATGAGGAATAAAGTTTATTAAGTAGAGGGACTAAACATGTATATTATGATAGTTATTATAGAAGGACTAAACACGTAAATTAAAAAACCTAAGGGTTAAAAGCGAAAAATTATTTTGACCACTCATAAGAGGACAAATGGCTATGTCGGAGTGGTCAGCCGACATAGCCTTTTAAGAGTTTATAGAATTTCAAACCCTAATTGTTTGTTATATTAATTTTCAATACGATTTATAAATAAGCTAACATAATAGACTACATCTTTATATTAAAAAACAAAAAAATATATATGTATAGATCACGTGAAAATGAATAAAAGGGTTTTATATTGGATGAAGCCCAAGTTAGGTCAAAAGCCCATAGATGGTGGTGCTAGTAATTAACTAATTATTATATTAATCAGTCACGGAAGATGGCCTAGACAACTAGAAGCATGCGTAATCCACGATCCACTTGTTATTTTATTTATTAATCTATACATTCAACTTTAAGAAAAAGCAATAATTCACTATTTTACCATATATTTTAATATATAAAATCATCTATACACACATGCATGTGTTTCAACTTTCAACTTACAAAAATCTTGTCTTTTCTTATGTATTTCTTCATATCTCCACTAGACGAGTAACTTTTAACTTTTCAGATCAAGAACTGGTCAACCCCCCTCTCTTTTTCTATATATGTATGCATATAACTCTCATAAACTCCATTTACACACCAAACACCATTAAAGACTCGATTTTTATCTGTTTTATCCATTGATCTTCAATACCCATAAAAAATTATCAAATGGGTAAATCATTTCATCCAATCTTTTGCATTTTTCTTTCACTTTTGACCATTTCTTATGCTCAAGATTGCAACACATACAGATTCTCAAACAACAATGTGTATGCAACATGTATCACCTTACCTGTTTTAAACTCACAGCTTCACTGGAACTACCACCCCGCCAACGCCACTGTTAACTTAGCCTACCGCCAAACCGGAGTCACAAACTCCCAATGGGTGGCTTGGGCCCTCAATGTTGGTGGCTCAGGTATGGTTGGAGCCCAAGCTCTTGTTGCCTTAGTGAGCTCGAACGGGTCGGTTCAAGCTTACACTTCATCGGTTACCGGTTATGGAACAGGGCTGCAACCCACCAGGTTGAGTTTTGATGTGCCCAGGGTCACGGCGGAGATGGTTAACGGCGATGTGGTGATATATGCGACTTTGGTGTTGCCTAGCGGGCGCACGAGTTTTAACCAGGTGTGGCAGGTGGGTCCTGTTTCAGATGGAGCTCCATCGATTCATCAGATGGGTTCTGCTAATAGAAACTCGGTTGGGACGGTGGATTTCGCTACCGGTCAGACTAGTGCAGTCAGCGGCAACACTGGCGGTTCACGGAGACGCCGGAGAAATGTAAGTTCTTTGTAGTTGATTCATCATGTTTTATTTTATTTCAAGATTCAGATTTTCCAGATGAATCTTATTAATGTCATGTGAAAGTCAAAATGTTACAACTAGTTTGATATTATATATATAATAAATAAAAATATCATCATCATCATCATCATCATCATCATACTCAGTAAATCCCACCAATAGCAAAGCAAAGGTAGGGTCTGAGGAGGGTAAGATGTAGACAGCCTTACCTCTACCCCGTAGGAATAGAGAGGCTGCTTCCAGTGAGACCCCCGGCTCGATAGTAGTTTTGCATCAAGCCTTGGACATAAGGCACATAACACTCGGCAATCGGGACAAAGACCGATTAGTGCATGTACCCTTTTGTCTTTCAGCTATCAACGCCACCACATGATGCATGATTAACCGTCCTCCACTTTTAACGTTATTTTCACGAAATTAGTAAAATAACGTTAAAATTAGTGCACTTTTACTTTTGCCCCCCGATGGCCCACACATATATACATTATATGCGCATACCGCAAGCGGGGCGTAATAAATAAAAAATAACAATTTAATATGACAGACACATGGAGTGTTGAATGCTTTGAGTTGGGGAGTAATGATGCCAATGGGAGCCATGGCTGCAAGATATCTGAAGGTGTTCAAGGCAGCTAACCCAGCCTGGTTCTACATCCATGTTACCTGCCAAGCTTCCGCCTATATCATCGGTGTAGCCGGATGGGCAACCGGACTCAAGCTAGGCAGTGACTCCACCGGTATTCAATACGGCACCCACCGCAACATCGGGATCGCGCTATTCACCCTAGGAACCATTCAGGTATATATATACTCACAAATAACCATCTTGTTTATTTTAGTAATGTACATGGATAGTCCTTGTGGTTTACCAAACTATTTGATTTGGTCCCTAGATTTCCATAAGTACATGGATAGTCCCTGTGGTTTGCACCTTGTAACGTCTTTAGTCCCCAACCAACAAATCTAAAGGTTATTAGCATGTCCAAGTTTGGGACTAAATGCGTTACAAAGTGCAAACCACAGTGACCATCCATATACTTTTGGAAAAAGCTGAGGACTAAATGTATTACGAAGTGCAAACCACAATAACCATCTGTGTACTTTTGGAAAGCTAGGGAGCAAATCCAAAATTTTGGTAATCCACAGGGACCATTCGTGTACTTTACAATTTTTTTTCACTCTTAAGATCATAACCACAGTCTAAACTGGTAAACTCTGTTTGCAATCAGGCATTCGCTCTGCTACTGCGGCCAAAACCCGACAACAAGTACAGATTTTACTGGAACGTTTACCACCACAGTATAGGATACACCGTGATCCTCTTAAGCATCATCAATGTGTTCAAAGGGTTCGACATTTTGGACCCTGAGAAGAAGTGGAAGAAGGCCTATATTGGCATACTTATCTTTTTGGTGGTAAATACGCTAATTTTGGAAGCGTACACATGGTTCATTGTTTTAAAGAGGAAACAGGAAGAGAAAAGAGAATATCCAAGCAATGGTTACAACCAGTCAGCTTAGAGGTGAGACCAGCAGCTAGATGATGTTATGTTTTCATTTTCATGATTTGTATTTTGGATATGAGTTGTAATTCTTTTGGTGGTATATATATGTATTGACATTTGATTATATGAATCAATACTAAAGTGCAAATTTAGCTGCATGAGAATACGAGATACAAGTCGTAACATGAAAAGAATAACAAAGCATCTAAATGGAAGTCTAACAACTATGCCTTCATATCATGAAAAATATAAATATGCAAGGCATGGTTTCTATTTGGTCAACATATAAAAAGGTTACCAAATGGATAGTTTTAACCGGCGATTTCTTCGCATTGCTTCAAAGTCGAGGATGGTTGATCTTTTAGCTCAAGGGTGGCAATTTGCTTCACCACTTCAGCTTTGTCAGATTCAAAATTCTCATCAACTGCATAAGAGTATGATTTAAGCATCTTGTTACAGTAGCAGAAACTATAATAAATCTTTTGTGTACCTTTTTCAAAAGTGAAGTCGCTAAAAAACCGAATGAGCTTGCTTCTATTTGCAACTAGCACTTTCACAATTTCTTGAGGCTTTCTCTGGTTAGCGGCGAAAAGCTACTCCAAAAACAAAACAAAACAAAACTAATTGAAGAAAAAATAATTTTAATTTTAAGTAGTATTAAACAACAAAATTTCCATTATCACCTTGAATACATGGAATGCTTCTAGCTGTATGGTCTTGTTTGAATCCTGGAGGATGAAAATGGTCAACAGGCATTGTAAAAAATATAAAAAAGAAATATTGATGAATAATAAATACCCTAAGAAGATTCATGAAGATTCTCATGTTGTCCAATGAGCTCACGTATCGAACCATCACTGAGGTGTTTGAACGATCCAATAACATTGTTCCCAACAGCTGAAATGTTTTGCAGACTCTCAGTCATAATCACAGTAATAAATTTAATAGGAGAAATCATGTATAAACCCATATACCAAACGTTACATGTAAATTATACAACAAGATCATAAAACCATATACTAACCTTGACAGCATTCCTCCTGCTGATATAGTTGGGAGATTCGAGCAATGATTTGTATTCCTGGAAGAACTGCACCAAAGAAATATTAAATACCGTAAAAAAATAATGAAACCAAGAGTCTAGATCTATAATAATACATAAAAGTGGTCAAAATTAAACATAAGTTTATGATAAAATTTGTGTATGAGTTTCTGGTAAGCAGGGGCGTACCTAAAGCCAGCCCAAGGTGGGCGGGCGCACCCCCGGGAAAAAAAAAATTAGTGCTAAGTTTCGTCGAAAATCCCGTCCGCACCCCTTGGAATTTTTCTTCCGCACCCCTTGGAATTTTCTGTCCGCACCCCTTAGGTAAAAAGTGTTATCTCCTTGGAATTTTTCGACCGCACCCCTTAGGTAAAAAGTGTTATCGATTTATATTTTAAAATGTTTTTAGTAAACTCTTATTTTTTTAAAAATACTACCTAAATTATACAACTTTTAATACCTAAATAACTAAACCCAAATACCCAATACATTTAACTAGCCCACTTCTAAGTCTTAGCAAAATAAACAAACCCAACACATCAACAATATTTCAACCTAAAATAAAATAAACAAGCCCAAAACCCTTACATATTCTATCCCGCTCTCTAAATCGTCGCTGCACGCCAGCGTTCAGAAGTTCAGAATATCAACAGCGACACAGTGAACAGTCAGCAGCCGCATACCACCGTAATCAGCCACCATATCACCGTCGATCGAACACGGGTAAGTTTCTTTGTTATTTTTGATGATTTTTGGTTTATTTTTTGATGATTTTGGGTTGATATTATCCACCACCAGCATCCTATTATAGCCGCATACTAACCACAACCTATTATAGACGCATACTAACCACAGTAGACATGTGCTTCGTTTTGTTTTTCATTATGTTATGGTGGGTTATATTTTGTTAGTGATGATATTTTGCCTTTTTTTATAGCCGTATGGCGACGTTTTAATTATGTTTGTAACAAGGTTTGACGTGTTTTTGATGATTATATAAATTTAGTTTGATATTCTTTTGTTTTACATGACCCGACCCGACCCGACCGGACCCGACCCGATACGAACCGATTTTTTTACTTATATACCTTGGGGCCTAAAATTTAAAAAAATGTTCCGCACCCCCATGGAAAATTTCCTGGGTCCGCCACTGCTGGTAAGTAACAACTAACCCAATCATAATTCTTGGTAAGAAATTCAGCAACAGTTGACTTATGCCTGGTCAATAGCTCCTGAAACAAGACATAATATGTAATTTTAAAATTTATACATAAGATGTAGGATGAATTGTCATAAAACAAAATTTAATAGACTATAATACAAGGCAACAAGAATCTCAAAACGGTAAAAAAACATGAAAGTGTCACTAATGTCATGAATATAGTGTTTTCCGCTGATTAAAATCATGTTAACTTTGGCCAAAAATTTCGAGAAGCTAATACAGGGAAGGGGGCTGATACTTAACTCTAAATGTTGATGTTGCATCTGATGCTATGTCAAAACTTGGATCTTGTATGTATCTGAAGAAGATTTTAATGTGATCTGACTCCAGAATATATCTATTGAATAAAACAGAAGTTAGCTTATAACAACTGAAAAGTACTGGTTTTCGTTAATGATACTTACTTTGCAGCTACTTGATGACGAATACATTCTCTTAAAATTGCACCGTATGCCAGAGCAAGCTCTGAGTCATCACAGCTGGAAATTGAATATATTCAGATTAATTCACTCATGTTTCATAGAACGATGGAAAGTTAATTACCCTATAAAATTATTAATTATTCCACTTAGACCGATGAGATATAAAAGTTAATAACATATAAGACATAAAAGTTGCAAAAAAATACAACTGGAGACCAGGTAACTAAACTATAAACACGCATTCTGTAACAGAGGGCTCACCCAGGTAGCATTATAGTCAGAAGGGTGGTATTGCACTCCAAATATTCAGAGGCAATAGATCGTCCATTCACTCGTTGCTTCAGCAAATTTGCAATCACATGCGTGACATCTTGACGTATCTGCAGGGTACCATACTCAATGTTTTCACATGGTAAAACAGAAATAAAATAGGAATCAAGTCATTCTTCAAGTCGACTGAATAAGATCAGATACGTTATACGTCCTATCCCCTTGGCCCCATAACTAAAAGATAGTTCATGCTACATACCCCGGGGTCCAAATCAGGAAGGGATGCTATCAGCATGCGACATGTGTCTTCTTTGAAGAACTCCTGTGTCAACTTTACACAAGCCTCTTCTGCCGGTTCTAACCGTTCATCTCCGTAAAGCACTGTCCTCATTTCAAGAATGACTTTTCTTAGTTCACAAATCTGCAGCACACATGTAAATTTCAGAAAACGGCTTACTTAGTAAATAAAAATGGTGTACGCCACCACTAGGTGTCCCCCACCGACCAGTGGGTGGTAAATCACGTGTCCAGAGGAAATCAGGTGGTGCAACAGATTCCCACCTCCTTACCACCAGAGCACTATCCTGGGGATAAAACTTAACAAATGGCTTCGCCCGGTTTCTAGATATTAACCATAACAATGTCAAATTCCATATACAACTATGGTTGTAAATATCCCAACTAGTCACCGATTAATCGCTAGTCGGAGGCTCACCCGAGTAATTTTCCTCTAATAGGCCAATCAATCGCTAGTCCTCATCGGCCAAAAATTGGTGGTTCCGAACAAATTTCGGCCATTTTCCGGTCAAACCTTGTAAATTCCGGTGATTAATCTTGTCTACTTAAAAAAAAATGAGCCGGTCAGGGGTTAAAAGTTGTGTTGCTAAGGGTGTGTTTGGGATTGCTTTTTCAACCTGATATTTTGATTATTGTGTTTTGAAATCGCAAAAAATCTATTTTGAATGTTTGGTAAAAAATTAATAAAAACTGATTTTTTACGTTTTGTAGGGATCAAAACGTGATAATCCAAAAGTAGGTCACCCCTTACTGCAGGAAAACGGGATTCCACAAAAACTGATTATTGTGATTTTTTTGTCATTTCACTTATTTATTTTTTAAAATATATATAGGGGAAGGTTCAAATGAAAATCACTAGTTATTGTGAAAACTCGAAAACTAATTAAAAACCACTAAAAAGGAGGGGGGAGACTTTTAATGAAGGAGGGGTAAAATTGGAAAAAAAAATATAACTTTTCAAACATTTCCCATTTCTCCATACGTTATCATCTTAAAACAAAAACGGCACCATAAGATCACAAATTTTTGTATCTTTCATTCAAGTATATTCGAGCATATTTTTTTATGACATAAAAAAATATTTATGGTGTCGTCTTGTTTTCAATACTATTATTATAGTAGTGCACATGTGCAATATAACATGTACTACAATTGCATTACATGCTTAAAATTAGCTTTTTGAGTCTAGTTTAGCTTTTAGGGTTAGTTTTTTTGGAGGTTTAGGATTAGGATTAGCTTTTTGGGTGTGGGGGGAGGGGGGTTTAGGTTTTTGGGGGGTGGGGGTGGGGGGTTTAGGTTTTTTTTGGGTTTATGTTTAGGGTTTAGTTTTAGGTTTTCGGGAGGGTGGGGGGTGGGGGGGTTTAGGTTTTTGGGGGGTGGGGGGTTAGGCTTTTGGTGGGAGGGTGAATTTAGGTTTTTGGGGGGTGGGGGGTTAGGCTTTTGGTGGGAGGGTGAATTTAGGTTTTTGGGGGGTGGGGGGTTTAGGTTTTTGGGGGGTGTCGGTGGGGGGTGGGTTAAGTGGTTTAGGCTTTCCGTATTAGTGTACTACACATGTGCAGTACAACCAAAAAAATTTTTTTTTTTTTTTTTTTTTTTGAAATTTTTTTTTTCATATATAAAAACCAGCGAAATTTATAAAAAAAAATTGAAAAAAAAAAAATTGTGTGTTTTTTAGGCTTTTTTTAGTTAGTTTTCGAGTTTTCACAATAAAAGTGGTTTTCATTTGAACCATCCCCAATATATATATATTTGCCAAACACTCAAATAGTTGATTATCTAATTATTGTGATATCAAACAACATAATCAAATCCAAACACTATCTTTCTACAGCACGTTTTGCTACAGCTAATTTATGATTATTCAAAACGCATAATCTATTTTCAAAACTCAACCCCAAACACCCTCTAAATAAATTGTGTGCATATATATGTATATAAAACTGAAGATAAAGATATAAAAATCCCAATCCGATTAATTATGAAAACATTGATATACACAGACCCATTGATGCCATACAACTGATTCACCACATGAGACAATTATGAAAAGAAAAACACAAACTTTATAAGAAAAAGTGAACCTTTTCACGGCGTTTGGATTTACGAAGATCTGGATTAACGGCGGTGAAGGGTAGGAGGTGACGGAGGTGATGAACAAGCTCCACAGGTGTGCGAGGCTTGGATTTGAAAAGGCCCTTCATTGGTGTAGAAATACATGGCACAACCACAGTCCCCATTGTGTTTGTTTCCGACGATGAATAAGAATAATGGGTTCGGGCGATTAGGGTTTTGCAATTGATGTATGAGGAGAGATCAGAGGATTGGATTAACTAACAATCATGATCGGATAAGTTTGAGATTAGAAGATAGAATTGGGGATTGGTGAGTGATTTTAGGGTTTGGATATGCATGAATCCATTTCATGTTTGGAGATGAGAGTTTAATGTGTTTCATGTATGCATCTTTTTTTTTTCTTTTTTCTTTTTTTTTTCTTTCCAAATTTAGCGGGAACGACACGTTGAACTTGAACACATCTGCAAATTTATCGGATATTGTTTTTTTTCTTTTTTTTTTTAATTCATATGTGTAAATTATTTAATGAAATATATTGTTTACTAAAACTGATTTTTAAATAGTGATCTTATTGTATGCATTTAGGAAAATATTAAAACTGATTTTTAAATAGTGATCTTTTTGTATGCATTTAGGATTTTACTAAAACTGATTTTTAAATAGTGATCTTTGTATTCATTTAGGAAAAAAAAATTAGCATGATCTAGTCTGCTTTTTTACCGTTCGGGTGAACTTTAGCATGAGCTTTTTTAGGCTGCTTGGTGTGAGGATGTCTCTGCCACATCGATCCTCGGCGCCGACCTGAACACCATTTCCACCGGCTTGACAGCGTCGTGAATGTCCTCCTCAAGACGACGTTGTCAATCCTCTCTCTTCTTCTTTATATATATATAGGATTAGGTTCAAGAGTGAACACTAGTGTAGCTTGCGAACTGAGTGAACTAATCATGGTCATACACGTGTGTAGATCAATGCCCAAAATTTGATGTTGAAATACACTAATGTCTTTTACGATTTGATGATGAGATCCTAGCCATACACGTGTGTAGATCAATGGCCAGAATTTGTTCACTCAGTTCGCAAATACACTAGCGTTCACTCTAGAACCCCACCATATATATATATGCTCCATCCTCACACCTATCCTACGTGGCGGAGCATCCTTTGAGAACTACCTTCCTTCCACACCGAGTAGCCTTAGATGGTGGTTAGGGTGGAAGGGGAACCTTCGGTGACCCCTTCGGTAACCCCTTCGGTAACCCTGTTTTACCGAATGGCATTGGGCCGCCACCCCCAAATCAGTGTTCAATGACTCCCCAAACGTTGAATACTCACCGAAAAGAGAAAAGAAAAGATAGAAGAGAGAGATGGGGTTAATGGTGGGCCCCACCCTTTTTTCAACTAATCACATATTTTTTATATGTTTATCACTCTCTATTTGTTCGAGCACCCCTAGTGTTTGAGTACAAATTGGTGAGTAAATGGGGAAGTTAACACGATATGATATTATTGGTTAAAAAAAAGTTTATCACTCCCATTTGGAGAACACCCCTTCCACCCTTAAGGCTATGAGGTGTGGATGGAGCCCCATAGGGCTTTATCAAGTCCACCTAGGATCCACCTCACCTATGGAGCCCCCCTTTAATTTACATGGTGTGGATGGAGCCCCTATTAAACATTTGATTGGTTCATATGTCCAAGCCATGGCGTTACCACTAGTTACCATGATGGAGCCCCATCAATGGCGCCCCCCTCTTCACTTGGAGGGTGTGGTGATGGAGCCCATATGGGCGTTATACATGGTGACGTGGCGGGGATAGAGCCCCCACACCCTCCAGCCTAAGAAAGGATAGCTAAATTTAGCTCGATGCACCCGTATAATTATAATTAAATTTTAATGTAAGAGCGAATATTAATATATTATATACCCTATAAACAGAAATTTTAATAGGTTTAATGTATTTGTTTGTGTCAGCTATAATTTTACTCACGCTTTATTATCTTACCCGATATTTAATGTTTATTTTCGTGATTTTTTTGGTTGCTATTATTGTGGTGATTTACCTTTTCCTAAAACGTATTCCCAAACACTACAATGACTTACCCGGTTAATACTAGACCAAGTTTACATTCCTTTCTTAAAATACTCATTCTTTTTTCAAACCCTAAAAAAATAATATATTTTTTATAAATTCTTCCATCTCCACATCAGGGTCGGCTTGAGAATTCATGTACACTGTTCGAGCTTGAAAATATGTACTCTTAGGCCTTAACGAAATTGGGTATTGGGCTCAATAAAGGTTTAAACCTAATGGCAATGAGCTAATAACTAATCTAAACCATAAAAATAGTTTAGTAAGTGGGTCAATGTTGGTGTTTGTATGTGTATACCCTATTAATTTATTTAAATTTACATTTAAATATTTGGTTTTTTTTTTTAAATAATGTGCCCTTCGAAGTATCGGGTCCGGGCCAGTAGTCCTCCCCGCGCACCCTAAGAGCCGGCCATGCTTCGCATTATCACATCTTCTTACATTCATTTTTTATTAGAGTAATTATCATTTTAGTCCCTGAGGTTTGTCCAAATTTGTCATTTTAGTCCAAATAGTTTTTTTTCGCCTCTGGGTCCCCGACTTTTCCCTTTTGTTGCCATTTTGATCATTTTGCATAACTCCGTCTAAAAACTCCAGTTTTAACTAAGGGTATTTTTGGCATTTTCATTTTTAACTTTTCAACTTGACATTTTAGTCCAAACTTATAACATCCACCACTTCATTCTTCAACCATGAACCACCCCCACCACCATTGATGCTCATACCACCATCAACTACCACACTTGCCACCGTCAACCGTCGCCTGTCACCGGTCGTCACCATGATTTTTCTCTCCACCAGATCTAGTCGATAACCACCACCAGATCTAGTCGATAACCACCACCATCTCAATTGAAAACCATAATATAGATCCCCCCTTCGTTTTCTTGGCGATTCCACATCACCATGAAACCAGCACCATAGCTTTGGTAGCAAAGTTCAGATTTGATGGCGACAAGGTTGGAGGACCCGATTCCGATGGCCTAGGGTTTCGAACCAGCGACAATAGTGACGGACTTGGGTTCCGGCAGCGGCTTCACGGCGGCTATTAGGCGGAGGTAAGTAATTCTGATGCGATTGGAATGATTGTAAACATCAATTGACGGTTCGCTGCAAATCCTTTAGCAGAGACAATTTTTTTGGAATGATTCTTATTTTTGGTTTCAACTTTGGGATTTTGTTTCTTGGAAATTTCCGTTCACTGTTATTTCATTAGAAACACCCACCATCACTTCGAATCTGTTAGGATGAGATAATTGGGTGGAAAGTGGATATCATCTAAAACAATATTAGTGGTTTAATTTGCGCTGATTCTAGGATTAAACTTTAGGAGAACTTAGTTGATTTTGTATATTGAAGATACAATACCCAAATTGAAACAAAAGGTGTGGCTATAACCTGTAATGGATGATTTGTGATTGAAAAATAGGTGATCGAATTCAGCCCCTATTTATATATATTTATTATTTTTTTGATCGGAGATTGTTGCCATACATGATGACCGGAATCATGGTTGTGGCGGTGGTGTTAGGCGGTGATGGCGGTGGCAGCATGTGGTGATGATATATACTGTAATAAAAGAATGGATCAAAACGGCAAATGAAAAGATTTAAATTGAAAATCCCCAAAATACCCCTGGTTAAAAATGGGGTTTTTGGACGGAGTTAGGGTATGTGATCAAAATGGCAACAAAAGGGAAAAGTCAGGGACCCAGAGGCGAAAAAAAAACTATTTGGACTAAAATGACAAATTTGGACAAACCTCAGGGACTAAAATGACAATTTACTCTTTTTATTACCATATCGTTTATTATACTAAAGTATATTTATTTTAATTTCGTATTATTTAAAATAATAAGATATATTTAATATAATAAACTTTATATACTAGATCGTTTCCAAGTGTTTGATGAACTTCACTAGCACATAAACTTGGGAACCTTTCTAGTTGAAGTTGAAATTCTAGCACGGTTCCATGTTCCTAAGTTGGTGGTCTTCATTGCCATCGTCTAACCAATAAGATATAACGTAATCTTCAGCCTCTACAATCGTATTATGTAGTATAATGCATGGTTATATCTCTTACTAGGTTATCACCCGGGAACTTCCCTGGCAAGAAAAAATAATTTACATTATATGACAATCGAAAATCATAATATAAATGGCTTGGGTGTCATGAAATATCACTATATCCATATTAGAAAATTTACACGAAAAATAACAAATTTAAAAGCCACAAGAACAGGAACAATCCATAAAAAGAATAAACCAAAGTCCCTTAAATTTATATAAAATGATATCAGATGAGACTCTTACATTTTAATGAGAATGAGTTCTAGTTTAGGGTGGTTAGGGTGGAGTTCAACAAACTCTATATAAATCTTTATCGGCAAAAGAACATCATAAGATAAGAAATTGACCCCTGGACCTTTTTGTTATCAACTATTGACGCTCTTACATTTTAAACACACGTTTTTGACACTATATCAGTTTATTATTCGGTTCGCAACCGAAAGTCAAGCAGTTTGACTTTTGCTTTGACTTTGGATTTTGACCTGAATTAGCCAACTTAGCTACTGATTTAAAGTTGCATTATGATCATATTTATGTATAGGATAACCCTCTGAGATTATGCTATTTGATCATAATCAGTTGTCGGGTTTTTATACAAGTTCATACATTATGCCATAAAATGCCAATATTGCCCTTTTGTGCATGAATTGGTTTTTAAAACACATTGAACATATAATGTGATAAACCTACTGACTTGGTAACATAATTATAATGTTTTGGCATAATGAACTTGTTTATGAATCATCCGGTCACCCGATACTGCCTATGTGCGTACGGTTAGCTTATGTAACTTAGTTTACGTAAATTAACCGAATTGGGTTAAACTCTTCAAATTTCTTTTATATTCTAGAATGTAATTATGTTTACCCATATTATACAAGTCTTAGTACTTGTGAGGTTTTAAACTACATTCTATCCGGTCACCGCTTAATCTAGCGCACCTTACCGTTTTCTTTATATATAAGTTAACCGGTCAAAGTCTATGACTTAAATAGGACTCGTTAACATTTTAATTGGTTATTATACCATTCAGTCTATACTAGGGCGTCCGGTAGATTACAACCTTGCTAAGTTGTTTTGTTATATCGGTTGTGCTTATATATTTGTCTTGGATTGTAAGACTTTAAGCCAGGTAAATACTCTTAACCTATTTTCCCTATACGGGCTTGGGATGTGACAACCCTCATAATTACAGGTATCCGTACAATTAATTAATATTGATTTATGCTTAATGACTGTGCTTAATTACAACTGATGATATAAACTGCTTTATGATTTCTGTATCATACATACATGTGCATCACATTTCATACTGTCACACCATTTAGTACATACAAAATTTAGTGACATACTTGATGCACAAAGCACAGTTAGCACAGTTAGCGGATAACTCAGAAATATACTGACAGTGCCAGTACATAGACAGACAATGTTTTGAGGCCCAGTATGAGCCAGAGACAAGGTACTACACTAGTATGGAGTGTAGGGAAGTAAGGACCTTAAAACTACGTCACTAGGTGATAGTTTCAGTGCAGGAAAGTGCCTAAAACCCACTTAAAGTGCATAATTCTGCATTAATCAGCATTTTAACATGCTAGTAACATGCAAATATATGGCAAAACGGTCCTGTATGCTTTCCTAAGTTTCGGGAATTAAAAGTGTCACAAAAAGTTACATAAAGGACACTATACGGTATAACTTGACACTTTAATGAACCGGTATCTAACCGAACAACCGGACATTACCCGGAACACCAAAATATTGCTAGAAGCATTGTTTTACTTTTTCTGAGCTAGTTATGGTTCCCGAACACCTTAATACACTACATAATGCAAGATACACATAAAACACTAGACTTTACCTTTAACTTCCACTAATTACCTACTTACCATCAAAACTTACACTAAACCCCCCTCCCCTTGATATTTACGGCCCAAATAGTGGCCCCCACTCAAGATTTTATAATCTTCACTAAATCTTCCATAATCTTCTATTGGGATATGATTAGATATTGGTTGTACTATGAGAGACATATTAACCCTTGGGTAATAAGGAGTTAGAGAGTTATAAGTAACCATCACCTACATCATCTTCACCACAACACTCTTCACTCCCTCTCCTCCCCAACTCTCGGCCGAACACCCTCCAAGCACCACCACCATTTTCGATCACCATC
Source organism: Helianthus tuberosus (assembly GCA_030545235.1). Lineage (NCBI taxonomy): Eukaryota > Viridiplantae > Streptophyta > Magnoliopsida > Asterales > Asteraceae > Helianthus > Helianthus tuberosus. The sequence continues at coordinate 42,331,769 of CM060409.1, read as the reverse complement.
CATCCAATCCAAGACCATTTTGAGGTAAAAGAAGCAAGACTAGAAGGTGTGGAACTCTTGGATCATCAAGGACCTCCTTTGTTAGCTTTTATCCACCACTTTTGTCTTCATCACCAACTAGTGTTCTTCCCTAGCTTGAAGCTAGTAGTAAGACTCTCTTGATCCTTGTTTACTTCTATTTTTGCTTGGTTAAAAGACATATTGTGTTGAAAATCACTAGAACCATAAAAGACATAAACTTAAATCTTGAAACATAAGATGAAATATGATGAAATCTTGTTAAAATGATGTTGTTTAGAATATGTATGATGTTTGCTTGTTGATTTCTTGGTAATATGATGTTGATCATCATATGAAACTTGCTAGAGTGTGATTAAACACATAATCTAGCAAGTGGAAGGGTGATTATGTAACAACATAAAATGATCATCTTCTTGTATGAACATGAACTTGATGAATAAAGGGATTTCTTGTAAAATAATAAACAAAGTGAGCTAGTAAACTTATAGATCCAAGCTTTATGAATGATTTTCCAAGAAAACCAAGTTCAAAATATGATTTTTGAAAGATCATGGTTTTTACTAAACTTACACTATTTTTTGTGATGAAATAAGTGTAGAAATACTAGAGAAACAAGAAGAGGTTATAAAATGAAAGTATGATTTTTACCAAGTTACATCATATTTTTGGACAAGGAAGAAATGTATTAATTTTTTTTGAAAGTAAAAATATATTTACTTGGGTTTATTAAGAAAATATAGTATTTTTGGGAAAAATGTATATTTTCTTGGGATGTATTGTTTTGAAATAAAAATAAGGTTTAAATATATATTTCTAAGTGAGACTTAAAAATATATATTCATTTGGATTAACACGCCGGAATACGACGCCAATACTTGGCAAGAATACGAAAATACATGTATAAGATACCCCCCATCCTTGGGAAGGAAATACGAATATAAAATACTTGAGAAGTATTAATACAAATACCGTTAATCAATTATTCCAAAACTAAATATAATTTAAAGTTAAAATAAATATTATTTTAACAAGTAATTATAACCTGGAATAATATTGGGAACATAAAAGAAACGTAACTCAGAAACATTAATACTAAGCAAAGGCACGACATGTCCGTCTAATAGACGTTAGTACACTGTAGGTAGTCGTGTTTGCTGACAAGATCGGAGTTACTAGATTCTGAAGACGCAATACAGTGAGTTCATGTCCCCCTTTTCTCTAAACTGTTTTGTTTATTACTTCGAGGGTGAAATACATGTTACAAAGGGATTACAAACAATACTATTGGTATGGTTAGCTTTGGAAAGAACCATAGATCATGTGATTGGGTAGGCGGATACTTGGGACCATTAATCCTCGTATAAGGACCGAGGGGCATGAGTGATAGATCTATTTGGGTGTAGCGAGCCCACACCCATGAGGCCAGGGTGGCCCATAGTGGTGACTATGTCTTCCAGCCGGAAGCCCGGTGCAACTTTGCTAGGTTTGAGTCTTCCTACACCGTCACACATATCAATGGCCTTGCAAACCATTGGTGATTTTTTCCTTGTTTGCTATCATACCAGGACATTCATACTTATACTGTTTACAAAGGTTTATACATACTTATACACACACATGAACTCGCTCAACTTTTGTTGATGTTTTCAAACTACATGTATTTCAGGGAACTAAACGGATCTGGCAGGTGTTGCATGTTTGTCAAGCTGCGTTTGAATAAAGGATGTCATCCATGGTCGTAGAGTTTAGGAGATGTATCCTATTCCTGGACGGGATACATGTTTCTAAACTTGGTTTTAGTTAACGTCTTTTGTTGAGTCTTTGTGAACTCATTTAAACAAGTTATGGTTTGTAATTGAAATTTGGTGTCGATGTTTTCAGACAATGGTATTGTGGTATTTTCTAAACTTAATTAATGGATGAACATCTTATGTTTTATCATATAGCGTTGTTATGATTGAATGCTATGGTATTAAGAAGTCACACCAAATAAACCACGCTTCCGCAAAAGTCAGGGTGTGACATAGGATACGGTAAATTATTACCGCTTGGCCGAGTATCAGATCAATGTCGGATTGTGACTAAAAATCCGCATAACCCATTTTAATCTGTTTTGCTTGATAACTTAAACATTGGGGGTTAATGCGATCGTGTCCTGGATATCCTCGCCTCATTTAATTGCAAATGACCACGACTTAAGCACGGGGTGTAGGCATACACCCGACAGATGCTAATGCTATCATAAAATATTTTTCTTACCCATATTTGGGATACCCTTTATGGGTTAAAGTGGCATGTCGGTTAATCATGTTATCGGTGTTTAGTACCGGGCCCCATATGTATTGACAAGCATGTAAAACTGTATACAAGATATATTTATATTTTCCCAAGTTATTTATGAAAATTCATGTGCCTAGTGCACTAAAATGATTTTGAAATATTTTCAAAATGTGTCGGTTATTTGTATTTACCCGTGAAAACTGACGTATCTTAAAAGACTAAGCGCATGTTGCAAGGATACGTAAATAGGCTGGAAGCTGCCCGGTAAATGCTTAACTGGAATTTGCAACTCTATGCAATAAAGCCTGGTAGTCTGCTTACAGAGTCACTTTGATATTTCGATCCGCATGTGGATCTTTTGAACAATCCCGTCTGTATATTATTTTGAACATTCAGACATTATAATTTGTAATAGTATTTTAATTCCCAAAACTTCCGCTGTGTTATTTGTGTACCTGTATCAACTCGTCACGTACCCCAAGTCCGGGCCCACCGGGAAATACAGGGTTTGACACCTACGGGCGGTATCTAGTTAGTTTAATATTATTTATTTAGTTTATGAGTTTTTAAATTCTTTTGTATTTATTTTCAAGGGTAAATAAGTAATTATACATGTATTTAACTGAAAAATTTAACAACGTTAGTTACTAAGGACCACCCATATTATATTTTTACAATCATCAGAACCAACTATATAATTATTAAACGATAAGGCTAACAATGTAAAATCTGCAAATCACAAGTATCAACTAAACATTTAACTCTAGAAACAACAAATACTGATAGAAAAAAAAAGTTACTAAGGCCATGTTTTGATGAGCTTATTTTACCTCCTTATGACTTATTGACTTCTTGAGAAAGGAGCTTTTGTGAAATGATGTTTGGGTAATAAGGTGAAAAAAAGCTTTTTAAACATTGAAAAGGAGAAATGAAAAAGTCACTTGGTTGTGACTTTTCCAAAAAGAGATAAACAGGTTAAAAAGTCAACAAAGAGAAATGAAAAAGCTCATCCAAACATCCTTTAAGGCTTTGCGGTGTGGCTTAGCGCCACCCGCCACATCGGCCATTTATGGCGCCTTTGTCCGCCATCGACCACCCCCATGTTGTTAAAAGGGGGGGCGCCAACCCTTGTCCGCCACCGTGATAACGAGCAAAAATGGGTGTGCAGGTGGGCCCCACCCCTTTTCAACCAATGTTTTTTTTTTTAATTTTGTTTAATAGGGGGGCTTTAAACCACACCATGCAAGTTAAAAGGAAGAGCTTTAAAACCCCAATATGACGTCGCGTCTAGATTAATCTGATTTGACGTGATAAAACCACTAATGGCTTTATACCACACCCTCCGACCTAATTGCTAAAACCGAAATTTCACTAAACCACACAAACAGAACACACAGTAACTATAAAAATAAATCCAAGTTTTCCTTGTTCACATTCAAACAACCAGAGCCACAAATCCTCATCCAAGACTAACCAAAAGATCAAGAATCAGTAGACGAAGCCATGTTTGTCCTGCACAAAATGGCTTCATCCTCTCACCCTCTCTTCACTTCATCCCTCAAATTCTCAACAACCCATTCTCCATCTTTATCTTCATCTTTCCTATTCAATCCCATCTTGTATCGTCCAAAGTTCCAATCTTTTTACCTTTTCAAGAAACCCCATTACCGCTTCTTCTCTTCTCCGGCTGCCGTCGCCACCGACCCCGCCACTGCCCTCTCCGCCGATAACAATGTTTCCGATGATGTTCCTAAGGAGGTGGAGAAAGTAGTGCTTCCTACTAATGAATCGTCCCATACACTCCTCAGAATTCGGCATACTGTAAATTCACTTTCTTTTTTATTTGTTTACATTTTTGTATATTAATGCATGTTTATGTTTATTTAGTATGAAATTATAGAGATTTTTAGTTTTTACACCCCATTGGGCTTTAGAAATGAATCTATTTAGGTTCATAGAGATGCATTTTGACTTTTGGATGTCAAAGTCACAAAATTTGACATGGGTTTTGTTAATATTTTACTGTCACTTCTGTGAGGATGTTAAGTCGTTTTAGAACATTTAGCAATTGGGAACTTATGTTATTAATTTGTGACAATTTCATATCATGTGTGAGTTTGAAAAGATATACTAATTGAGTATGTTAAAGATGCTGCAAAACTAATTGTGAGTCAATATTTGTGTTCATTTATGCTTTCTGTTAATGTGTTTGCTAATGTAAATGCAATAATGCATAGATGATTGATTGGTGTATGTGGTTTTACATATGGATATACAGTGTGCTCATGTTATGGCGATGGCGGTTCAAAAAGTATTTCCTGATGCTAAGGTGACGATTGGTCCATGGATTGAACACGGGTTTTACTATGATTTTGATATTGAGCCCTTGACGGATAAGGACCTCAAGAAGATTAAGAAGGAGATGGTAGGTCATTGAGCATAGGTTACGTTTTCATATGTTACGCTTTTGCTGTTAAAACTTGGGATGTATTGATAAATTGTTGTTTCAGGGTACGTAACTCGTTATTTATTATCATCTGTAGGATCGTATCATCGGTAGAAATTTACCATTAATCAGAGAAGAAGTGACGAGAGATGAAGCCGAAAAAAGAATAACCGCCATTAATGAACCGTACAAATTGGAGATCTTGAATAGTATTAAGGAAGAGCCTATCACCATATATCATATTGGTGAGACTCCCCTTACATTATTTGACACTGATAAGTCAAAAGTCAACCATTATTAGACTTTTTATAGTAAATTAACCATTGTTTTAGGTAATGAATGGTGGGATCTTTGTGCGGGCCCTCATGTTGAAACTACTGGAAATATTAATAGGCGAGCCGTACAACTTGAATCCGTTGCGGGTGCGTATTGGAGAGGAGATGTGAATAAACCTATGCTTCAAAGAATTTACGGCACCGCATGGGAGAATGAAGAACAGTTAAAAGCGTATTTACACTTCAAAGAAGAAGCTAAACGTCGTGATCATAGGCGTCTTGGCCAAGATCTTGACCTCTTTTCCATACAGGTAGTTACCCCTACACCCTAAACCTAAGCCATAATATTTTATAGCGTAAAATGCCATTTTCGTCCCTGAGGTTTGGTCAGTTTTGCGACTTTCGTTCAAAGGTTTGTTTTTCCGCCTATGGATCTAAAAGGTTTGAAATCTTGCCATTTTCATCCGGCTCGTTAACTACATTCATTTTTTCCGGTAACTCAGGGGTATTTCCGTCTTTTTTGTTAGCTTAAAGGGCAATTCGGTCTTTTTAACTTTATGTACAAGCATTTAGCATAATGTACAAGTATTCAAATTACCCTTAACGGAGAAAAAAGATGAAAATACCCCTGACTTAACAGAGAAAAATGGATGGAGTTAACGAGCCAGATGAATATCACAAACCTTTGGACAAAAGTCGCAAAACTGGCCAAACCTCAGGGTTGAAAATGGCATTTTACTCTATTTTATATTTCAAAAAGATTATATCTTCTTGTATCTACAGGATGATGCGGGTGGAGGGTTAGTTTTCTGGCATCCAAAAGGAGCTCTCGTGAGGCACATAATTGAAGATTTATGGAAAAAGATTCACTCGGAACGCGGTTACGATCTTTTGTATACCCCCCATGTAGCAAAGGCGGAACTTTGGAGTATTAGTGGTCATTTGGATTTCTACAGAGAGAACATGTACGACCAGATGAAGATTGAGGACGAACTTTATCAGCTTCGTCCCATGAACTGCCCGTACCATATTTTAATTTACAAACGAAAATCTCACTCTTATCGTGATTTTCCAATTCGGGTCGCAGAGTTAGGAACGGTTTATAGATATGAATTATCTGGAAGCTTACACGGGCTTTTCCGTGTAAGAGGCTTCACTCAGGTAAATGTTTATATCATTGATTTGTATTTCATGCATACCGCGTGTTGATTATTTTGTATTGTTGATTTACAGGATGATGCACATATTTTTTGCTTAGAGGATCAAATTAAAGATGAAATTAAAGGTGTCTTGGATCTTACTGAGCAAATGTTGCTCGAATTTGGATTCGACAAATATGAAGTCAACCTTTCGACTAAACCCGAGAAAGCGGTAGGTGATGATGATATATGGGTCAAAGCAACGGGTGCGTTAAAGGATGCCTTAGATGCTAAAGGATGGGCTTATGAAGTTGATGAAGGTGGTGGTGCGTTTTACGGCCCGAAAATTGATCTCAAGATTATGGACGCCCTTGGTAGGAAGTGGCAATGCTCTACCATACAGGTACTTATGGGCCAATCCACTTTATGCTCTATTTTTAACTTGTTAGTTAAAAAAGTAGCTAGAAAGGAAAAGGGTCAATATGAGTCAAGCGGGTTAAAAGTCACCCAACGTGTATAATAAACTTGTGTCGGGTGACCCAACCCGTACAAAGTTTACACATTATTATTATTAATTAATATTAATATAACAAAAGAGGGTGTCTTAGGAATAGTACCTAAGGGCTAAGACATAACCTCTATTTTTTATTGTTTTTCTTTATCATATTTACAAAAATGCCATCCATGGTTATTTTTTTAAACTTTTTGTGTATTCAACCCTTCAACTTTTAGCATTGCCACTTACGGCGTCAACTTTCTAAAAACTTTGTAAAATGTAATTTTGACCCCCCCCCCCCCTCTCGAGTTTTACGTACTTATTTTTATGTACGTAGGTCAAATATAAAATGTTTCTGTGCTTAATTTTATGTACATTTTTTGTTGGTCTACGTTTTGTTCGGAAACGAGTTGGGTCAAATATAATATGTTTTCATTAGGCGGTATAAATTCGAGTTACTTTACGTTCGACTCCGCTGCGACGGTTGGCACCATTGTTTAATGTAAAAAAACACTATTTTTTACGTGCTTATTTTTAAGTACGTTTAGTTATAAATCCAAGTTGGTTTACGTTTCGACGTAAATTTTCTCGGTGATAAATCAGGTCAAGTATAATACGTTTTCGTGCTTATTTTCATGTGCGTTTTCAGTTGGTCTACGTTTTGACGTAACTTTTTTTCGAAAACGAGTCGGGTCAAATATTTAACGGTATAAGTTCAAGTTATCTTAAGTTTTGACGCCACTGTAACGCCCGGCGGGTCAAAATACTAGTTTTAACCAATTACCCCGCTCGTCCTACTTGACCATTTTGCCAATTAATCACTGCAATCAAGTTGTGAGTGTTATAATGTAATCAAACAAGATTGGTTGTGTAGGTTGACTTTAACTTACCACAACGTTTCGACATCACGTATATTGATTCAAACTCGGAAAAGAAGAGGCCCATCATGATTCACAGAGCGGTTCTTGGATCTCTAGAGCGGTTTTTTGGTGTACTTATAGAGCATTATGCTGGTGATTTCCCGTTGTGGCTTTCTCCAGTTCAAGCTCGAATTCTACCAGTTACCGACACACAGGTAATCAAGATCGACTCTTTGTTTAAATGTCTAAATTAGCATTTGAGGTTCAAGATTATAACATGGAGGTAAATGGTATTGTCCTGTTTTTTAGCTTGAATACTGCAAAGATTTAACTGAGAAGATGAAAGCGAGTGGAATACGTGTTGAGTTGTGCACGGGTGAGCGACTGCCGAAGCTCATTAGAAATGCAGAGAAGCAGAAGATACCGTTAATGGCTGTTGTGGGACCCAAGGAGGTTGAGACGGAGAGTGTTACAGTTAGATCTAGGTTCGGTGGGGAGCTGGGAACGATGGGTGTTGATGATTTCATCACGAAGATCAAGGATGCTGTCGACAATCGAACATCTGTTTGACACACGGTTGTAAATCAAGATTGTTGGGGTCAATTAGTGATTTTGATAGAAACACACATTGTAATACAAAAACAATCAAATAATAGCACAATTACGGTTCAAAAAAACTCAAATAAGTTTGTGTTTAGAACATGTGTAGTGGAATAATTAAACCCTTCAAAAAAAGTGTTGTCATCTCAGCGTCACATAGACAGATGGAACATTAACCAAACCACTATGTGTAATGGAATAAATAAAACTTAATTTAGAAAAAAAAAAAGAAAAAAGAAAACAATGTGATTGGTTGAAGATTTAATGGCCCCACAACAATTCTCAACAAGGCCTGTTATCACAATGACTAGCCTGAAAGGTGTTTAGTGTCTCAACCATTAACTTGCCGGAATGGTGTTTAGTGCCCCAACCGGTGATGTGGCATGGGTCGCTAATCGACTGCATACAACCTTAGTTGATATCTAGCATACTGATTCTGAATCTTTTGTGTTAGAAATTTGAATGCTAGGGATTTATTAGCTTGCAAGCTAAGATGGAACACAAAGCTTGATCTTTTGTGTTAGAAATTCTGAATGTTTAACCGGAAATGTTATCTCATTACCTCTTCAACCTCTCTCGTCTATATCATTAAAAAAACATCAAAAAACAAAAATAAACTAAAATAAAAATGCAAAATATATAATAAAATAAAACTAAAATAAACAGCAAAAAAAAAAAAAAAAATCCAAAATAAAAATTAATTGTTGTCAAACCATAATTAAAGCAACAAAAATATAAAAGCTAGAATGATAAAAAAATCATTGTATATGAACAAGGAATAGTTAATAATCTTAGCTTCTGTTTGGTATGGGTTGGGTGGGCTGAAGACAAATCGAACGAACAAGAGTAAGGTCTTGTTCATGTTAATTTGTTAAGGAAACATGTGTTCATGAAGTTTTCATGAACACTTACCGAACGAGATTTTATGTTCATGTCCGTTCATTAAGGAAATGCATGTGTTCGTGTTTGTTTGAGTTTGCTTGTTAATTTTAGGTACCGGACAAAGGCAGACGCAAACAAACACTACTGAAGTTCATGAATGCAAGCGAACACAAATGAGCGTTCATGAATACAAATGAACATAAATGAATACAAAGAAACATTCATGAACTGTCATTTGATTTTTTAGTTTATTTTGTCATTCAGTGTAAACTTTCATTTGTAACCCATGTACTTAAATTATTCTATTCTTTTTCTTCTACTTTAACCAAATTACTTGTCTACCCCTAAATAGTTTTTAACGAACACGTTAATATCGTTTTAGACATATTTTTTAACTTCTCTTTTTTCCTATGTTATAACGAGTGTGATGAAAGTTTGTTTTGTTTACTTTTTTTAACGAACGCGTCGATACTCTTTTGAACATATTTTTAACTTTTTTTCTTTGCTATAACGAGTACACCGAAACCAATCGAGATTCTATCCTTTTCTTTTTCGTTTACCTTTTTTACCTTTGTTATTTACTGTTTGTGTTGGTGCATACGTCTGTCGGCTTCGTCTTGTATCGAGTCTTGCATTGTATTAGATAATTTAGTGCACGCAAAATGAGAAAATAAGATTTCAGGCAAGTTCAAACGAAATTACAAGATGTAATTTGTAATTTCGCTTGAATTGGTTCAGGGATTTCAAACGGAATTAGCATGTTAATTCCGCTTGAAACTGTAATCTCGTTTGAACTGCTGATTCCGCATGAAAAGTGATTCCGCTTGAGTCTGTTCAAGTGGAATTAGAAAGTCTATAAATAGGAGTTAGTCCGTGTCATTTGAAACGGAATTAGCAAGAGTGTTTCCGACGGCGAAGCTCTGTCGAAGTGTCTTCAGAACTGTAATCGTATCAGAATCAATATACAAGACAGTTTTAGTGAATATCTTGCTGAATTCAACTCATCATGTCTGTTTCCGCCTTTCATTTTGAGTAGAACGCCTCTGATCAACTCATTTCGGGCCCGACAACGATCCTACATGTGGTATCAGAGCTCAGGAGGAGGAGTTCTGCAGTTTTCAGCCTGATTTCATCTCTTTTTCTTACTTCTACACTTTCTTTTATCATTTGAACAAGATTTCACGGTTAAAATGATCTAAATTTCTCATATTACAAGCAAAACAGTGTTTTAACAAAGCCTTGAAAGAATTGAACCATAATTCAATCTAAAATTGACAAAAGTTGTAATTCCGTTTGAAAATCTGTTCGAATTTGATGACTTCAGCATAATCCCGTTTGAAAGAGTTCCTTAATTTTGCATGGAATTATACTGTCATGCTAATCTCGTTTGAAAGACCAGCTAATTTTACACGGAATTAGTATTTCCGCTTGAAGTCATTCAAACGAAATTATAAGTTCGTTTCAAGTTCTTAATTCCATTTGAAAACTGGGTAATTCCGCACGGAATTACCTGATTCCGTTTGAAAAGTTCTAATCTCGTTTGAAAGTTTGGTGTGCAGGTAATTTCGCTTGGAGGAATTCCATTTAAGTGTTAATTTCGTTTGAAGTTGGTAATCTCGTTTGAAGAATCTAATTTCGTTTGAAAATGTCTGACGGAGAATTTTACAACGCGTTTGCTACATCTTCGACTACTCCGGCTGCCATTGCTCATAACATGAACTTGGAAAACGAAACTGGAACTTTGCAAAAACCCTCGAAACTTATGGGAATTGAAGAGTACCATGGCTGGAAAAATCGTTTTGAGAATTGGGTTCAGGCAAACCATCTAAGAGCTTGGGAAAGTATTGAAACAAAATATGTTAGACCACAGACTGCTTTGAAAGTTGATAAAATCATTTCAGAATTCACAGACAATGAGAGAGACAGTTATAAAGGAGAGAAAATGATGATTAGTCTTCTACAACAAGCTGTCAAAGAAGATATCTTTATTTTGCTTCAGCATGATGGTAGTGCATTTTCGATTTGGGAGGCACTTGAGAAGAAGTTTGAAGGAAGTACAGAGATGCTCAAGAGTAAAGCATCTCTGCTGAAAAAGGAGTTTGAGTTGTTTACAAGTATGCCAGGGGAGACTACAAAGACTCTTATTGAGAGATATTGTCATCTTGTGCGTACCATGTCTCAGTTGAAAATTACTAAAACTCCAGCAGAATGGGTTGAAAAGTTAGCTGACGCATTACCACAGAAAGAATGGGGTACTTATCTCATGATCTTAAAGAATTCTGGAGAATTTAGCAGATTGTCAATTGGACAGTTTATTGAAAAGCTTGAGGCACATGATCTTGAACAACAAAAGATTGCCAGAATGAACAGCTCAAGCAATCATCAAGACATCAAATTGTACTATAAAGGAAATATTCAAACTGTTGAAGCAAGTCCTAAGATCCAAACCGCTTTTAGTGCAGGAAATTCATATGGATCAGTCAGTCAAGGTTCAATCAACACTAGTGGATTTTTAAATGTCAATCCTCCAAGTGTTCAAAGTTCAAATGTTGGTAATGAACATATGATTCAGTGCAATGTTGCTTTGCATCTTCAAAATAGTCAGAATTTTTCTAATGAAGTTGTTAAAAGTCATATGGCCTTACTGGTTACTGCTTTGGAATCTTATGAAGGATTGGTTGCTGGAAGAATTGGTAATCCTATGCTAACAAAGGAAGAATACGATCAGATCGATGTAGAAGAATTGGAGCTCATGGACATCAAATGGTGTCTAGCTAGTGTCTTGAGAAGAGCTGAAAAATTCAAAATGATTACAGGAAGAAATGACTTTTTGGATGCTCATGTTTCAACTTTGGGTTTTGATAAATCTAAAGTTACTTGTTTTCGATGCAGGGAGAAAGGTCATTTCAAGAGAGAGTGCAAAAATCAGGAAACTAGTGGAGCAAAGAATCCTTTTGGAAAAGATGATTACTATCGAAAAGCCATATATCAACAGGTTGCTCATCAACCGCATCAACATAAGGAATCACAAACTGCACATGGGAAAATGATCGAAGATGCAAATAAGAAAGCTTATTATGGTATCATTGATCAAGATGATGAGAAATTGGCTCCAGGTTTTAGCTGGGATACGATTGTGGATGAGAATAGGGAGTTTAAAGCGTTCATTGCTCAAATTGTTCAAAAGCTAGAATTAATGAAAGAATGGATAGCAGTGTTATCTGATGAAGAGAAAAGTCAAGATGAAGAATCTGTTTCTTCTGAAAACAGTTCAACAGATACTAGTGATGATGATGAAGAAATTGAACAGATAAACATTGGAAAAACTCATTTATCTTCTGATAGTTTTGAATTTTATTTTGCAGAAAAATTGAAGAAACTTAAAGAGAGAAAAGCTGCAAAAGAAATGGAAGAAGTTAAGGTTGTTGAGAAGATTGTTGAAGTAGAAAAGGTAGTTGAAGTCGAGAAGATTGTGGAGATTGAAAAGATTGTTGAAGTCACAAAACCTTGTCTTACATGTTTGGAACCTTGCAAACAATGTGAAGATAAAGATGAAAGATTTAGTGAGCTTGAAAAGTTAAAAGAGAAGTTGCTGTTTGATGTCAAGAATGTGAAAGAGTCGTACGATGTATTGAACAAAACTGTGAATAGTTTGCAGAAGACAAACTCTGAAAGAGAAAATGCTTTAACCATGATGAATGCAACAATGATGTCCAAACAAAAAGAGATCAATTACTACATTAAAGAATGTGCTAAGTTGAAGCAGGAGTTGGAAATTGAAAAAGTTGAAAATGAAAGAATCAGACGATTACTAAAAAGTTATTCAAGTTCTGATTACTTAATTGACAGAATTTATCCAACTGTTGCAGGTTTTGAAGTGTTTGAAAACAAGAAGCCGAAGAAAAAGGATACTGGTAAGAAACAAAGTGTCAGTTATAACAAGTGTCCGCCTCCAATTTGGGAAGGGTATTCGTCTAGAAAACCGAATGAGGAACAAGTAAAAAAGGCAGTCAATATAAAGTTGGAGTCCGAGATAACCGATGTATTACCAGACAATATTGACATCACATTCACAGCGTCCGACATAGATCATGAGTCTGAGTTAATAAAAAGGATGGTCGATCAGGTGTTAGAAAAGGATGAGGAGTCCAAGTCAATGTCCGAGTCTGGGAGTTCAAGTTCGTCTGTCAAGAGTTCAAAGTCGTCGGGAAAACGGGTGTATAGTAAAGAATTTTTGTTGTCAAAATCTAATTTGAATGATGAAACATTTGAAGTTGCATATACTTTGAATGATTCTGACAAATTATATTTTGATAAAGAATTTCCAATAAGAGGTGTTAAACCAGAAATGATAAAAAAAGGTTTTCAAACTAACAGAAATTAATATTTCTGAAATAAAAGATGAAAATCTTTCTGAAAAACCAAGTCTTCACACCTCAAGAGTTCAACAACGTTTAAACAAGAAAAAGGGTTACAGTTCTGGTTCAGGTTATCGAAAGAAACCAAACCATAACGGTAATTTCAAAAAGAAAGGCCTCGGTTTTATTCACCAAAAAATTATAAAAATGAAAAAATTTCTAAAAATACAAAATTTGTGTCAGGTATTTCTATTGAGGATGAAAAGAAGAGCTCATTCTGGAGACAGTCAAATCAGGAATTTCTTGCTGAAAAGAAGAAAACTGAAGCTCATCAGAGAAAAGAGACAAGAACCTGTTACAGATGTCAAGAAGTTGGTCATATAGCTTGGAACTGTCCTAAAGTAACCCACACAAAACAGGGAGTCTCAGAAAAACTCAAAGAAATAGTTATTGATGAAACTGAACCACCAATTGAAAAATTTAAAGTATTTAAAAACTCTACATATGAAATTGGTGAGTGTTCAAAAAGGTTTTACAAGAAAAGGGGAAATCTTGACAACCAAGCATGGGTTGTTAAGAAATCAGATGTAAAATCTGGCGATGAATCTGATTCCACAAAATCAGAGGAGCCATATGAGGTAAAAGAAGAAAACTCAGTTCCTCCAATGGATAATGAGAACTTTCCACCATTGAGGGCTGAAAATTTTAAACAAAAGGTTGGAAAGGTTGAGATCTCGAATCAATTCTATTCTGAGAAGAAAGAATTTGATGTCGAGAAAGCATTTAATGGGAATGTTAAAAAGATTTTTGGGAAAATGGTCGAGGGAAAGGCCAAAGGGGTAAAAGAATTTTACGAATCAAAGAAGGCAACTTACAGCCCAACCCCTAGTGAAGTTGAAGAGGAAACATCCAAGTTTGGTCAGGCTTGGATGGAAGTTTTTCACGAGTAAAAATACTGACTTTCCGGAGCTTCCAGGTTGGTAAGTGTGGAGCAGGAATCGGCACATTTCTTGAGAAATTCGCTTAGGTGATATTTCGTCTTAAAAGTGGTAAATCAAGGACATTAAGTTGTACTTGATTTTCTACAAGTGATATTGTTGTTAAAATCTAAAATTGTTATATTTGTCAAATGGTTGAGAAAAACAATGTGATGAACCTCTAGTCTACAAGTGGTAAAATCAACAAAACTTATTTTCCGGAAAAATCATTTTGATTAAAACAAACTTAAGTGTTTCGAAATCATAATGAGAAAATAGTTTATTGTAAGGGGGAGTTCTGATTGTTTATGCCAAGTGGATGGCGATTTGAAGCGATTTGATATCAGTTGTCAATTTACTTGTACACTTTGTTTTTTAAATTTCCTTAAATGTGTTTGCATTTTAGGGGGAGTAAGAATTTTCAGAAAATCCAAAAACATTAGAAAATTTGAAAAAGACAAAAACATGATAAAATCAAAAATGAGTTTTGGTGTGAAGAAGAGGAAATGATAGTACACCAGTAGACAGTTACAGTATGCTAAAGAAATGTATTGATTAAATAGCATTAAACGGTCTCACTGATGATATGCCGATAGGTTTTTACACATTTAGCAAGCTTTTTCGGGATATAAACTTAAATTCAAACTTGCTTATTTCGTGGGGAACACTACTTGGATATATAGGTAACCCCTGAAATCTCGTTTGAAAGGTCCCTCTTTCTGAGATACTAGGTCTTTATGCTCAGTGATATCTGGGGTATTATCCCGGGACTTCTGATTTTGCGGAAGCAATGGCCTAGTCCCCGGAGAATACTTTACGCTTGCTTGAAATAAAAGCCTGCCCTCATCATAAAAAATGATGAAACATTGAAAAATGCAAATCATGTGCTGTTGTAAAAAAGATCCTCTAAAGGGGACCCACCAAAAGTCGAAGCCGTCATCTCTCTGCTGAACGGAAGTTCTGACCTGAGCTCTCACGGCCTTCGCAATTAACCCCTTACAGATATCATCTGTGATATACTCACCTGTAAGACTGAATATTGGGATCTGGATACGGGAGTATATTCAAGAGGTGGGACACATGAACGAGTTTAAGTTCTTAATTCACCTAATTCATATCCTGAATCAGTTGAAATTTGTGTGAGAATTTAAGTGGATCAGTATATCGGCAATCTAAGTGAATTGTTTAATTCTTAATGTGTAACTAAGCTCAACGGTACTTGTGACTTGTCAAAAACTGATATGATCCTCTTACACAAACTCAACAAAAATATTGTCTGTAAATATTTCTTTATTGCATTGCATTTCAGTTCTTTCAAATCAAAAAGATTTTTAGTGTGTTTTAGCATAAATTTTGAAAAATCCAAAAAGATTTTCGACAACTGATGTTGGAGAGCTAATTTTCAAAGTTCCGAGTGCTAAACATGATGAGCATTTTGTGAGGGGGAGTTTGTGTTTAAATGAGAATTTTTTTTTGAATATTTGCATACAATTGGTCATATGAAGTTTCTAACATTGATAAATCATTCTGGAAAGTTTCCTGCAAGTGTAATATAAAATTTGTCAAATTTTAAATTTGTTGAAATTTATTGTGAGGTAGAGAATGTGCAGGTCTCTGAGTGATAGAGAGCCAGGTTCCGATACCTGAGGACTATGTGATTTCAACAAACCAGACTGCGATCCCAGCATATCGAAAGGGGGAGTCTGAAGACACCTAAAGGAAGATTATCTGTTGGTGCTGGAAAAGAGTTCGAGAGGACTGATAAAGACTGAAGACGTTGAAGACTCGACACTTAAGACTCGTCAACATCCGAGGGGGAGTCTGTTGGTGCATACGTCTGTCGGCTTCGTCTTGTATGGAGTCTTGCATTGTATTAGATAATTTAGTGCACGGAAAACGAGAAAATAAGATTTCAGGCAAGTTCAAACGAAATTACAAGATGTAATTTGTAATTTCGCTTGAATTGGTTCAGGGATTTCAAACGGAATTAGCATGTTAATTCCGCTTGAAACTGTAATCTCGTTTGAACTGCCGATTCCGCATGAAAAGTGATTCCGCTTGAGTCTGTTCAAGCGGAATTAGAAAGTCTATAAATAGGAGTTAGTCCGTGTCATTTGAAACGGAATTAGCAAGAGTGTTTCCGACGGCGAAGCTCTGTCGAAGTGTCTTCAGAACTGTAATCGTATCAGAATCAATATACAAGATAGTTTTAGTGAATATCTTGCTGAATGCAACTCATCATGTCTGTTTCCGCCTTTCATTTTGAGTAGAACGCCTCTGATCAACTCATTTCGGGTCCGACAACGATCCTACAGTTTGTTTTACCCTTTTCTTATTATTTTGATGTTCAGACCCGAGTTACGATGCAAATAACATAACACGTTTAGATATCATTTTATTTAATTTTACGAATTTATTTATCGGTTGTCATGATGTGCTATACGTTCTGAATTCCAATTGTGAACCTACGCAACTATAACAATCCTCCAAATTTTTTTTCCGACAACCCTAATATAGTTAGAATGTCCCTATATGTCTTAAAATACACCCCGTATCCGAAAACCGAGCCCAAAATACCTTATATAATTAAAAATAAAATAAAAATCAAATTTTATTATCTGTCGCGGGCCGCAAAGACCTACCCTCCATCTTACGCGGGCCGCAAGCACCTGGACATGCGACATAACCCGGAAACATCCACGTGTCAACACGTGGCGAAGCTAGATCGGTGACAAATCAAAGCTAGGCCCTACGGACCCTAAGTCGCGGGATGCGAAGGCCCCTTGTGTGTTCTTCGTGGGCCGCGAGGGAGCCCGAATCAGGCCCTATAAATAGAGGCCCTCAGCAGTTCATTCAATCGTTCATCACACACTTTCTCTCTCGAATTTCTATAGTAGAAAAGCTATAATCGGGTACTATACCCCCTAATTAACGAAGTTCTGCCCCGTTGTAAGTATTATAACCCTGGTTACGTATTAGATACGCTGCCCGATTGATCTAGTGCTCCGTAACGGCTGTCGAGGTTCTGCCCGACGTAGTCGTTGGAGTTCTGTCTTAGGGAGAGTATTACTAATGTAAATATTGGGTTATGATACTAACGCATGTACATTGTTTAATTTAATAGATAATCACCAGGAAATCCTAAAGGAAAACCCTAAGACAACAATGTGAGTAATCTCCTTTTTGTATAAACCTTTTTGCAAACTGTTTTTACAAAACCTCAAATGTTTTACATTATATTAAACAGTGATTGAGTATTTGTATTCTACAATTATCGTCGGTATGTTGGGGTTTTGTATACAAAATTTGTTACTACACTGTGAGTAGTAACGTGACCACAAGTCGGGGTGCCAGTACCGTGGGTGGCAATTAAAGTAGATGGAAACAAATGTAATTGCGCGACCGCCATCAATACTGTAAAACTGTTTTACCTATCTTGATTAAACTGGGATTCACTCACCAGTATTTCCCACTGAAAAAATGTTTTTAAACGCATTTTAGGTAACAATTGTTAGGAAATTATTACGAAACTACGTGCATATCTGTATATTATTGTTGTGTGTTATTTGACAATTTGTTAGTTTACAGTATGAGCAACCAAGGACCTTCAGATGCTTACCGTCAGTTGTCCAACTCACCTAGGGACGAAGGTATCTCTTCACAGCCATCCCTCTCAGGGTATTCGGCTGACAACGAAGATGGGATATTCGTGTTCAAGGCCCAATCTGAAGAGCCATTCCCTCCCAAGAAGAGAGGATGGTTCAGCAGAGGAGCGCATGAACGTAGAAAAAGGATGAAAAAGTTACAACATCGGCGAACTTTTGCAGCCGTTAAGAGAGAAACAAATGCCCACACTCAGGATATGCTCAATTGGAGTCTAGCAAATTTTCATATCTTAGCCACTACAGCTGCAAAGCATAATCTAGAGCAACTCATAGCACCCCAGCCATTACCACTGTTTCCCACACAGCCAATGGAAATTGAAGCCAACCCAGAAAACCAAATCCCAATGCTTGACATTGACCCAGCCGAGATACCTAGAATACCAACACCCCATCCCTCTGACCTAGACTACGACCCGTGGTTTGACGACCATAGGGATTACCAGCAACGCTACCCAATACCAGAAGACGAACCCATGCCAAACCTAGCAGCTTACCCAGACTTGGACCCTCCAGATCCCTACTATGATAATGACCAATACATCAGGGAAATTCTAGAGAACCCTTACCTATACCAAGAACCCATGCCCTAGTTCCCAAACCCAGTACCAGCCCCTGCACCACCCATGAGCGCTGAAAATGTGCAAGAGCTCCGAACCTTTGGTGAGGAGATTTTAGAAGGAAGTGAGAGGATGAGGCAGATAGGAGAATGACTCGTCTGGAAGTATAACGAGCGTAATATGGAGTTCTAGATGAACCCATACCAGTAATAGTAGTAGTAATAATAATAAAATAATAATATATATATAATATGTGTGTATGTTTGAAAAAAAATCTAGACAATAGCTACGGATGCCTAATAGTATTGTAATTTTATATTTCAGTTTCTATTAGACGCATAATATAAAATAGAGTAAGTCGCAATGTTCGACGATTTTGATCAATATGCTTGTTACGTGATCGTTTGCATTAAATACTATTTTGTGATATTAATATGTGGTAAATGTTTTAAATTCAGATGGACAATGAAGTGAACCAGGAAAACCAGAATAACAATAACCAGAATAACAATAATAATGGAAACCAAGTGGATAACAGTGCCATCCAACACATAGTGGCACAAGGAATTATAGACGCGATGCCATACATTATCCAAACGGTTAGGGAAGATGATAATAAAAGTAACAATGGTAATAAATGACCTATTGAACTAGAAAACAACGTAAACAATGGACCCATACTTCACGTGCCCATTCCCAAAAGAAGAAGAACCATGTCTTATGGTTGTTATTATAAAGAATTCTGGTCCTGTAAACCAATGGAATTCTCGGGCAATGAAGGGGCCGTTGCAGCTTTACGCTGGATAGAAAAGACTGAGGCAGTCTTAAAGATAAGCAAGTGCGCAGAAGAGGATAAGATAATGTTTGCCTCCAATCTGTTTAAAAACTCAGATTTAGAATGGTGGAACACTATCCTCCAATCTAGGGGAAGTAACCGAATTTATAATATGGAATTGGAGGAATTTAAAAATATGGTAGAAAGGAAATTCTGCCCTCCTAATGAAAAGGAACAAATAGCAAATAAGTTCCTAAACCTTAGAATGACTGGAGTGGATAGTAAAGGTTACACTACGCTATTCTTCGAATATGCTAGGATAGTGCCGACCCTTGCATCACCAGAACCTATATTAATCTCCCGTTACATCTGGGGATTAATCAGTGAGATTAGGCATGTAGTCAAGGCAGCTAGACCATAAACTATAGAAGAAGCTGTAAAATTAGAAAACACCTTGACTGATGAGTTAGTACGTACACGAGAAGAGGACCAGAAGAGGAACCTAGCTCAAAGGCTTACCCAGGAATTTCGCTACGGTAATTCCAACCGTGGGAAAAATATAGGTTCTACCTCTACACCTTACTGCAAATCCTGTAAGAAGAAGCATTCAGGAAGATGCTCCACCTACTGCGATTTTTGCAAGATATCGGGACACAAGGAAGAAAACTGCAGGAAGAAACCCAGCAATGAAGTATGTTTCAATTGTGGAGAAAAAGGACATATCAGGGCGAACAACCCAAAACTGGCTCCAGCTACAAACAACAAGACTACTAAAAATGCTAGAGCATTTGTTCTGACAGCTGAAGAAGCAAAAATGATTCCGGACGTGATAGCTGGTACGTTTTTAGTTAATGATATTTTTGCTAAAGTATTATTTGACTCTGGTGCGAACCAAAGTTTTATTAATACTTCATTTTGCAAACTTCTCAATCAACCATTAACTAAACTCCCACAAGAATGTCTAGTAGAGACAGCAAATGGGGAAACCATTGGGATTACCGAAATCTTTCAAGGAGCAAGAGTAGAATTTTCAAATCAAAAGTTTATTGAAAACCTGTATCCAATGAATCTGGCAGGATTTGATATTGTTTTAGGAATGGATTGGTTAATAGCCAATAAAGCCAGTATTCTATGTGATCAAAAGTCAATCCAAGTAAATTCACCTAAAGGTAAAAAGATCACAATTAAAGGAGATAAGACATCTAGATCCACAAAATTCATCTCTGTAATGAAAACTGCAAGTTGTGCAAGAAAAGGATCAATAATGTATATGATTTCCATAATCATTAACACTAAAGGAAAAGAATTAAAAGATATCCCTGTAGTATCTCAATTTTCAGATGTATTCCATGAAGAATTACCAGGACTACCACAAGACAGGGAAGTTGAATTCAGAATTCATCTGCTACCAGGAACAACACCAATTGCCAAAACACCCTACCGCTTGGCACCAGCAGAAATGCAAGAGTTAAAGAAACAGTTAGATGAACTGCTAGAAAAAGGATTCATACAGCCAAGTTCATCGCCATGGGGAGCGCCGATCTTATTCGTCAAGAAGAAAGACGGATCGATGCGTATGTGCATTGATTACCGTGAATTAAATAAAGTCACGATTAAGAATCGATATCCATTACCAAGAATCGATGATCTGTTCGATCAATTGCAAGGAGCTCGATTTTTCTGTAAGATCGATCTACGCTCAGGATATCATCAATTAAAGGTACAGGAAGAGGACATTCCTAAGACCGCTTTCAGAACAAGGTATGGACATTATGAATTTACTGTCATGCCGTTTGGTTTAACCAATGCCCCAACTGCATTTTTGGACATGATGAACCGAATATGTAAGTCATATTTGGATAAATTCATAATTGTCTTTATAGATGATATCCTCATTTACTCTAAGAGTAAAGAGGAACATGCAGCACATCTGCATGCACTTCTAAGTTTATTGAGAAAAGAAAAGCTTTATGCAAAGTTTTCGAAGTGCAAGTTTTGGCTAGAACAAGTACAGTTTCTTGGGCATTTAGTCAATCATGAAGGGATTCATGTGGATCCCACAAAGATTGAGGCAATTACTAAATGGAAAACCCCTGAATGACCAACCGAGGTTAGAAGTTTCCTAGGATTGGCCGGTTATTATAGAAGATTTATTCGAGATTTTTCTAGAATAGCCATTCCCTTAACTAAGTTAACCTGTAAATCTGTTAAGTTTGAATGGGGACCAAAACAAGAAAAAGCCTTTAGAATTCTTAAACAAAGATTAACCAATGCACCTATATTAGCGTTACCAGAAGGAACATAAGACTTTGTAGTCTATTGTGACGCTTCCAAGTTAGGGTATGGATGTGTGTTAATGCAGCACCAAAAGGTTATAGCTTACGCCTCTAGACAACTTAAGAATCATGAAGAGAACTATTCAATCCATGATTTAGAATTAGGAGCTATAATTTTTGCCCTAAAACTTTGGAGATATTACCTTTACGGTAGTAAGTTTACCATTTTCACAGATCATAAGAGTTTAAGGTATGTTTTTGGGCAAAAGGAGTTGAATATGAGACAAAGATGCTGGATGGAATTTCTTAGCGATTATGATTGTAATATCCAGTATCATGCAGGAAAGGCAAATGTAGTAGCTGATGCTTTAAGTCGAAAGTATCAAGAGAAGCCAAAAAGAGTACGTTCTCTTAAATTAAATCTACAAGTAGATTTAAATGAACAGATTAGAAAAGCACAAAAATCAATAATCAAGGACGATATTGAAAGGAATGATTAAGGAATTAGAACAAGGAACATATGGAATTTGGAAATTCTATAAGAAAAGAATGTGGATACCTAAATTAGGAAACCTACGTCACCGTATATTAGAAGAAGCCCATAAGTCTAAGTATACAATGCACCCCGGAAGTGAT
This sequence comes from Helianthus tuberosus, assembly GCA_030545235.1. Classification (NCBI taxonomy): domain Eukaryota; kingdom Viridiplantae; phylum Streptophyta; class Magnoliopsida; order Asterales; family Asteraceae; genus Helianthus; species Helianthus tuberosus. Next base: position 42,309,526 of record CM060409.1, on the reverse strand, counting down.
AAGATGTATCAGGATTTAAGAAAGAATTTTTGGTGGATAGGAATGAAAAAGGACATAGCAACTTATGTTGCCAAATGTCTAACTTGTTCACAGGTCAAAGCTGAACATCAGAAACCCTCAGGATTGCTGCAACAGTTAGAAATGCCAGTTTAGAAATGGGAATTAATAACCATGGATTTTGTTACTAAATTACCCAAAAAAAGAAAAGGTAATGATACAATCTGGGTAATTGTAGATAGATTAACTAAGTCAGCTCATTTCCTACCAATGAAAGAAACTTTCAGTATGGAACAGTTAGCCAAATTATATGTAAATGAAATTGTTTCATTACATGGAATTCCTTTATCAATTGTTTCTAATTGAGATAGCCGTTTTACCTCTCATTTTTGGACAAGTTTCCAAAAAGCCATGGGAACCAAGCTAAATCTAAGCACCGCTTATCATCCTCAAATGGTCGGACAAAGCGAAAGGACAATTCAGACAATGGAGGATATGCTTAGAGCTTGTGTGATTGATTTTGGAGGTAATTGGGACGATCACTTACCATTAATAGAATTTTCTTACAATAACAGTTATCATACCAGTATCAATGTTGCACCATTCGAAGCACTTTATTAGTGTGTACAAAAATTTTGGATGTCCAGATGTGGCCAGATCGTAAGATATGCGCGAAAATGCAAACTTATGCCGTTCTTGACACTTTTAGTCCCTGTAAGATCATATAAGCATGTTTTCGCACACCGGACCTATCAAAGCTTATTTCTAAGCAATGTTTAGATTATTTATGGTATGTTTAGCTTATGATCAAGTTCCAGACTGTACGTTGCCTTACGGAGCGGTAGACTTTTGCAGTTTGACGCAAATAGTCTCTGTGAGCGAATAAACTTGTTTTTGCCATACCAAACCCTTTAAAACTTATTTCTAAGTTACTTAAAGGTTATTTAAGGTATGTTAAGCTTATGTTGCTGTTCCGGAGTGTTTGTCGCGTTAAACTGATCGTGTTACGCATCAGTTTGCGTATAACTTCCCAGAAAGCGATATAGAGTTCAAAATCGATCAAAAATCATCATGTGCATAAAATCAAACATAAATACAAACATTGGGATCAAAACACACTGTTTTATTAATATTGTATTGTTCAGAGTCTGTAAAATGATTACACAGGCACAGATGTCACAGTCTCCCCTACTTTAGGAAATTTCGTCCCGAAATTTATTTAGAGGAAACTTGTGAGAACAAATGCGGATATTTTATCTTCATCTGGTCCTCACGTTCCCAAGTAAATTCTGGGCCACCTTTGGATTCCCAGCGAACCTTGACTAAATGAATCCGTTTGTTCTTCAACTGTCTAAATGTACGGTCCACTATCTCCACAGGTTTCTCAACGAAGTGCATCGTGTTATCACCACGAATTTCATCAAGTGGTATGTGGAGGTTCCCAGCTGGACACGTGGAATGTCGGATGAACATTTCCAAGTTCAGGAGGTAGCGCAAGTCTGTAGGCTACTTTTCCGACTCTTTCAACGATCTTGAATGGTCCAACATAACGTGGTGCAAGTTTTCCTTTCTTTCCAAATCTAATCACACCTTTCCATGGGGATACCTTGAGTAGGACGTGATCACCGACTTGAAATTCTAAAGGCTTGCGTCCTAGATCCGCATAACTCTTTTGACGGCTTCTAGCTGCCTGAAGGTTATCACGAATCTTCTTGACCTTATCTGTAGTCTCTAGAATGAGTTCAGGTCCAGTAAGCTGAGCTTCACCTATCTCATTCCAGCAGACCGGTGAACGACATTTTTGACCGTATAAAGCTTCGAAAGGAGCCATTTTGATGCTCGTGTGATAACTATTATTGTAGGAAAATTCGATCAACGGTAGATGCGAATCCTAACTACCACCAAAATCGATCACACATGCTCTAAGCATATCCTCCAGTGTCTGGATTGTTCTCTCAGATTGACCATCTGTCTGCGGATGGTATGCTGTGCTCAAATTAAGTTGGGTTCCCATGGCAGATTGCATGGTTCTCCAAAAGCGAGACGAGAATCGAGCATCTCTGTCAGATATAATGTTCAAAGGAACACCATGTCGAGATACAATCTCATCAACATATAACTTGGCAAGCTTGTCAGCAGATAAATCCTCGTGGATCGGTAAGAAATGCGCTGACTTTGTAAGACGATCAACAACAACCCAAATAGCGTCATGACCTCTTTTAGTGCGCGGTAACTTGGTAATGAGATCCATAGAAATGTTTTCCCATTTCCAAACCGGAATCTCTGGTTGCTCCAATAATCCAGAGGGATGTTGATGTTCTGCCTTAACCTTAAGACAAGTAAGGCATTTGGAAACATATAAGGCAATGTCTTTCTTCATACCCGGCCACCAGTACTTGGTTCGAAGATCCTTGTACATTTTATCCGCACCAGGATGAATAGAATAACGAGACTTATGAGCTTCATCCATTAGCAAGGTGCGAAGATCATATATACTTGGGACCCACAAATGGCCCATGTAATAGAATATCCCAAAGTTTCTCAGTTCAAGCTCAGGATTTGTATGACACAGTAATTCTTTACCTATCAAGTCTTGTGTAACACAAGTATGTTGAGCCTGAATTATGCGGGATTGAATGTCAGATCGAACCTGGACACAATGAAGCTTGACACGTTCCTTACGACTCAATGCGTCAGCCATGACATTCGCCTTACCAGGATGGTAGCGAATTTCGCAATCGTAGTCGTTTAGGAGTTCAACCCAACGTCGTTGCCTCATGTTTAGTTCTTTCTGATTAAAAATATGCTGGAGACTTTTGTGGTCAGTAAACACTACACACTTTGTACCGTAAAGCTAGTGTCTCCAGATTTTGAGAGCAAAGACTACTGCACCTAACTCAAGATCATGAGTGGTGTGGTTCTTCTCATGTACCTTCAGCTGTCTTGATGCATAAGCTATGAATTTGTTTCTTTGCATAAGAACGCAGCCAAGGCCTAAGTTGGACGCATCACAGTACATGACAAAATCGTCGTTACCCTCGGGCAAAGATAGAATAGGTGCTTCACAGAGTTTCTGCTTCAAGGTCTGGAAAGCTTCTTCCTGTTTGGATCCCCACTCAAAAGGTTTGCTCTTCTGAGTTAGAGCAGTGAGATGAACCGCAATCTTGGAGAAGTTTTCAATGAAACGGCGGTAATAACCCGCTAGACCTAGAAATGAACGAACCTCGGTAGGAGTAGTAGGTGTATCCCAATCCTTAATTGCACTGATTTTGGCGGGATCTACATGTATACCTTGTTCGTTAACGATGTGCCCAAAAAATTGAACTTCCTTAAGCCAAAATTCGCACTTGGAGAATTTGGCGAAAAACTGTTCTTTCTTTAGGAGCTCCATTGTAAGATGAAGATGCTGTTCATGATCAGCTCGCGTCTTAGAATAGATCAAGATATCATCAATGAAAACGATGATGAACTTGTCCAGATAAGGCTTACAAACCCTATTCATCAAGTCCATGAAAACAGCAGGAGCATTTGTTAAACCGAAAGGCATAACAGTGAACTCATAATGACCATATCGAGTACGAAAAGCAGTCTTGGGAATATCTTCTTCGAGCACTCGAAGTTGATGATACCCAGAACGTAGATCAATCTTTGAAAAGCAAGTAGCGCCCTGTAGCTGATCAAAGAGATCATCAATGCGAGGTAGGGGATATCGATTTTTGATGGTAAGCTTATTAAGCTCACGATAATCGATACACATCCTGAAAGATCCATCTTTCTTTTTCACGAATAGGACAGGAGCGCCCCAAGGGGAAAAGCTTGGACGGATGAATCCTTTGTCAGATAGCTCCTGAAGCTGCTTAGATAACTCTTGCATCTCAGACGGTGCAAGACGGTAAGGTGTCTTAGCAATGGAATTTGCACCAGGCACAAGATCAATGCGAAACTTAACTTGGCGTGCAGGGGGTAAACCAGGTAAGTCTTCAGGAATACCTCATGATAATCCCGAACAACAGGGATGTCTTAGGTAGTCTTATCCTTGCCTTTATCCTCTACAACATGTGCCAAGAAAGCGACATATTTCTTTCGTAGGTATTTTTGGGCTTGGGTACAAGACATGAGTTTAACAGGTTTCTCCCCACGAACTTCTAAGATCTCACTAGTCGAAAGCGGAATACGGACAATCTTCTCAAAGCAAACCACCTCAGCATGGTACTTGGCTAACCAATCCATTCCCACTATAACATCAAAACGCCCGAGTCGCATCGGTGTGAGGTCGATAGGGAAAAGATGGTTTTTAAGGTTCAATTGGCAGTTTCGAAGAACAGAATCGAGTACAACGGGTTCACCACTAGCTACCTCTACTGTCAAGGGCTTTCCTAGTTTTGTTCTAGTCATCGAAAGAAAAGGCTAAAAAGCTAAGGACACAAAACTCTTATCGGCACCCGAATAAAATAGAACAGAAGCAGGATGGTTGTTAACAAGGAACGTACCGTTCACCACTTTGTTATCCGCACGTGCCTTATTAGCATTAAGATTGAAAGCTCTACCACAAGCTGGTGCCTGATTTGCGTTTGCCAACCTCGGGCAATTGTTTCTGTAGTGGGTCAGATCCCCACAATTGTAACACGAACCAGGTGGAAAGTGAGGTCGTGCAGGATTCTGGGCAGGGTTTTGTACAGCTTGGTTTTGAGCTGCCTGATTTTGGTTAGGAGCAAAACGGCAGGTATTTGCAAGATGACCAGACTTGCCACAATTTGTGCAGATGCGGCATTGCAACCATGGCTGGTGGTGGCTGTTACATCTGTTGCACAGAGGTGCATTTCCCGCATACTGCCTCTTGGCAGCAGGTTGCGTAGCCTGATTCTGTGCTGCCTGATTAGGAGCAGCCTGATTAGTCTGAGCAGTGACAGCGAAATTCATGGAAGCCTTACGCTTCCTAGATTCCTTTGAAGACTCAGCAGCCTTCTTGCCCTTGTTCTCAGTGGCGCTATCAGACTGTTTCTGCTTCTTGTCACCCTTTCTGTGGAGTTTACCCTTCTTGATTTGTGATTCAGTAAGGGTTGCAGCTAGCTCAATGGCCTGTCAGACGGTAGTAGGGTTGCTACCAGTGACAATATCCTGAACAGGATCTGGCAAACCGTCTATGTATTTCTCAATAGCCTTATCCAAAGGCGTGACCATTGTAGGACAGAGCAAGCTTAACTCCTCGTATCTATCAGTATATACCCGGTGTTCACCACTGTCCTGCTTTAAGTCCTGGAACTAATTTTCAAGTGCCCTCTGCTCGTGACGAGGACAAAATTCTCTCATCATGAGAGCCCTAAGTTCCTCCCATGTCTGACCCAAAGCAACCTCAGCACCTCGGTCTCTCATTACCCCATTCCACCAGGTAAGAGCCCTCTTTTGAAATACACTCGACGCAAATTCGACCTTACGGTTGTTCGGACACTGAACATGGTGAAAAGTGCTATCAAGACTCTCAAACCACTGTAGGAGCCCAGTTGCTCCCTCAGAACCACTAAATTTGAGTGGTTTAGCCGAGTTAAAACTTTTGAAATTGCACGGAGCATTATTGTTATTGTTGGCTTGGTTCCATTGAGCAATGAGATTGGGGAATGCAGCAGCCATTTGCTGCGCGATGATTTCTGCCAGTTCGGCATTTGATAGCGGGTTTTCGCGTCGAGGATGCATTCTAAAAGAGGAAACATGAGAGAAAACGAGTAAGATGACGTGATGAAAGAAATTAGATATCAATAAAATCGACAAAAAGCAAGGAAGGTGGTCATTTGTTTGTTACCACAAAGCAAACAAACGACACACAGTGACACATCAAAGTAAATAGGTCATAATAATGTATCACTGAAGACATGCTCGCCTATAAGTGAACACTCACCCCAAGAGTTCCCAGGTAAGAGTGACTGGTCTGATATTGCGGATTTGTACGAACACTCTAGCCTTAGACAGAAAACTCAGGGTACAGGCATTCACTCTTCCAGTTTGCACGTGTTCACATTATTTAGACCCAAACTTTGACGAGATTTTGAAAATTTGGGAGGCACGAGGCCAAAAGAAATCATCTAAGGATAGATGATTGATTTCAAAATCATCTTGGAAAATTGTGTTCAAGTTTTGGTAATCACCTAAGGATAGGTGACATGTATTGTTTTAAGATCTAAACACAAGTAAACTTGTGTTAGGGTCCTAGAAAGTTATAGTCTAGGTCAAAGCATTACTAATAACCTAATTCCTTATAACCATTGGCTCTGATACCAACTCTTCTGTCACACCCCGGCCGCGTTAAAACAACAAACCGCGGCGGAAACGCCGGGGAGTGATGGTGACAGAATTATTGTTTCAACAACCATGGTAATAAAAATTATGTATTATTGAATTAAAGTTTACATTGTTTTTGAGTTCAAACAAAATATAACATAAATAACTGTCTTTTAAGTCACTAAGGCCCGAGTCCGCCTAAGTGTAGCACAAACATCATCATGCATCAGCACCTGAAACACATGTAAAAATAGGTACGTCAGCATAAAAATGCCTGTGAGATACATAGGTTTTGTTTATGCAGGATTCATGACTTGTAGTTTAAAAGAAGTGTTTAACAAAAATAGTCATGAACCTTGTAAAATGTTTTCTTTTATAAAATCATGTGAAAATCGATATGAAAATCAAATGATATAAAAGAAATATGCATGGTTAAATAAATAACCAAGTAAAAGTAATTTTGTGTGAAATATGTATTTTGTAATAAAATGTCATGTCCTTGTAAAAATGTTTCATGTCTTGTCCAAGTGATTTATATAACGCAACAATGTTAAATACAATAAAAGCACTTATATATAGGAAGTACCATCGGCGTATCCACCATGCTTTTATCGTATGGCACATAGCCCCGTTACATAAGTCACTTATCATTACCCAACAAAATGTCATGTTTAATGTCAAAATGTTTATGCATAAACCATGTTTAATGTCATGTGTAAATGTATTATGTATAACCAATGGTATGCATAGTAAGTAGGAAAACATCTACTTAAACTATGTAAAAATGCCAATGTGAAACATATGTCATGTACGGTGAATAAAAGAATTTACTCAACCCCGTAGGAAAAATGTACAAAACAATGTTTTTGAGTAAACCCAAGTTTAATTCAAATGTCATGTTTTGCAGAAAACAATGCTTTATGATTACAAACATTTATCTAGTAATGTTAATCGCATACATTCAAGCCTTGCGACCGTGGCGACAAACCTTTAAACAAATTAAAGGTTTATCTAAGTTATGTAGTCGGATTCTGTCATTTCCAACTTCCAAACAAACCTAGGAAGTCGGAAATGGGAGTTGTCAATTCCTATGGTACCATTACATAAGTCCGAGCGGCGTAGCTAATGTTAATGAATGTATTATTGTCCCGATTAAACACACCAAATGTCATAACCAATGTAAGCATGCTATGAAAACCATGTACTAGGTATGCTAAGTAAACATGCCTAGTAGAAATGTCATGTAAAACAATGCGTACGTATGCTAAGTAAACATATGTAACAAATGTGTAATAAATCAATGTGCTAGCATGCTTAACATACATAGCAAAACATAGTGAAAGCATGTACTAGATATGTACTAAGTGAAACTAGCATGTTTATGTCATAAAAGCATATAAAACATGAAAGTAACAAGTATGTACATGTGAATCACCCCAAAATATTTGAAAACGGTAAAAGAGGGGAACTATGTACTTACTTGGGATTGCTAATTAGTCTTGAGAATAAGACCAATTTAAGCTCCAAGTATCACGGAATCAACCGGCACCTAGTATAGGTAACTATGTTAATAATCGGCTCCTAAATCGGGAGATAGGATAGAATGAGGTTCTATAAATCAAATGAGTATTTAAACTCATATGGTATGATTTATTAGACCTTACATTCTGATTTGGAAGTCTACCTAAGTGCTTTTGACCCGTCTCGCCCCGTTATGGTAGTTTAAACCACTATAACGCGTCATTTGCGCGAAACTATGTTCGGATGGTTAACTAAGTGCTATGTCAAGTCTTACATGCCCAATTATGCCTAAACATGTTACTAAATCATATTATATGTCAAAAATATGTTCACATAGTCAAAATACGAATTTATACTTCAAAAGGGCGTTTTGGTCATTTTCTATGGGTATACAAGCTAACTAGCAAAAGACTAACCACTCCTATGTGATCATAAGGTATAACCTCAGGGGTTATTCCCTATATAACTATGATCACTAAGTAAGCTTGGTCGGATCCTAAAGATCGACCAATCGGGTCGGGTTCGAAAGTCTAGGCGGTTGTTTAGACCGCTTAACTAACGACCCTAAACAAGCACCAAACTATTAGTGACGTGTTAAACATGTCAAAATATGCTTAACCTACTGATTTGGTATCAAAATAATGGGTTTTGATACCCGAAAATAGCTCCGTATTAAATGCGTGCTAAAACACATTTTGACCGAAACTTTGACTCGTCACTACGCCTAGTTAATGTGGTAATCAGCGGGTATAATCACTAAGGATTATAACCATTGTGCTTACAATCACATTGCAAAGTTCAATTGAACTTTGACTTGACCAATTGACTGGTCAAACTGAAAGTCAAACACTGTTTGACTTTTTAAACTAGTAAGCAATAAAAGAATGAAAGAATGCTCACTAAGGGTCCTTGCTATCTTTTCTACTAAGAATAAACCTCCAATCAGATTAGGAAGCTCTCCAAAGCAGATGAGAAAGGAGAAATGAGAGAATGAGCAAGGAATGAGTGAATTGGCTTGGCTATTTATAGGAATCAAGAGCCATCAAGATCATTTTGTGTGGTGATCAAGCAATGATCCCAGCCCTACACTTGTTAGGATATGATTGAGGGACTTGGGGAACACTTAAACTTGGTTACCACACAAGGAAGTTGCAAGAAAACACAAGGAAACAGCTAATCTGCTCAAAAACACGTTTTCTGATGCTGGGCCTCCCTTGCGCACCGTAAAGATAGGGCTTGCGGTGCGCAAGCTAACAACTTTCAGCAAATGTCAGTTTTGGTCCCTGTACTAGAATAAGCTCATTTCAGGCCCTTTTTGACCCCCGTTAAGCCATTTTCAAGGCTCTACAAGGTCAATAAAGTTTAGAGGACTCAAAATGTGCTCGGAAAATTCTCGGATGTCGGCTTGTTTGATCGTACGGTCACGTTGTTCGTTAAATTACGACGAAACTCAAACGGACGCGAAAACAAACCAAATTAAGCGACTAGTGGTATTTTTGCACGGAGATCACTAAAATAAAAATATTGTAGTGTGTACAAAAATTTTGGATGTCCAGATGTGGCCAGATCGTAAGATATGCGCGAAAATGCAAACTTACGCCGTTCTTGACACTTTTAGTCCCTGTAAGATCATATAAGCATGTTTTCGCACACCGAACCTATCAAAGCTTATTTCTAAGCCATGTTTAGATTATTTATGGTATGTTTAGCTTATGATCAAGTTCCGGACTGTACGTTGCCTTACGGAGCGGTAGACTTTTGCAGTTTGACGCAAATAGTCCCTGTGAGCGAATAAACTTGTTTTTGCCATACCAAACCCTTTAAAACTTATTTCTAAGTTACGTAATGGTTATTTAAGGTATGTTAAGCTTATGTTTCTGTTCCGGAGTGTTTGTTGTGTTAAACTGATCGTGTTTACGCATCAGTTTGCGTATAACTTCCCAGAAAGCGATATAGAGTTCAAAATCGATCAAAAATCATCATGTGCATAAAATCAAACATAAATACAAACATTGGGATCAAAACACACTGTTTTATTAATATTGTATTGTTCAGAGTCTGTAAAATGATTACACAGGCACAGATGTCACACGGTATAACCCGGAAACCGCCACATGTCAACACGTGGCGAAGCTAGATCAGTGAAAAATCAAAGCTAGGCCCTACGGACCCTAAGTCTCAGGGAGTGAAGGCCCCTTGTGTGTTCTTCGTGGGTCACGAGGGAGCCCGAATCAGGCCCTATAAATAGAGGCCCTCAGCAGTTCATTTCAATCGTTCATCACACACTTTCTCTCTCGAATTTCTGTAGTAGAAAAGCTATAATCGGGTACTATACCCCCTAATTAACGAAGTTCTGCCCCGTTGTAAGTATTATAATCCCGGTTACGTATTAGATACGCTGCCCAATTGATCTACTGCTCCATAACGGCTGTCGAGGTTCTGCCCGACGTAGTCGTTGGAGTTCTGTCTCGGGGAGAGTATTACTAATGTAAATATTGGGTTATGATACTAACGCAGGTACATTGTTTAATTTAATAGATAATCACTAGGAAATTCTAAAGGAAAAGCCTAAGACAGCAATGTGAGTAATCTCCTTTTTGTATAAACCTTTTTGCAAACTGTTTTTACAAAACCTCAAATGTTTTACATTATATTAAACAGTGATTGAGTATATGTATTCTACAATTATTATCGGTATGTTGGGGTTTTGTATACAAATTTGTTACTACATTGTGAGTAGTAACATGACCATAAGTCGGGGTGACAGTACCGTGGGTGGTAATTAAAGTAGATGGAAACAAATGTAATTGGGCGACCGCCCTCAATACTGTAAAACGGTTTTACCAGTCTTGATTAAATTGGATTCACTCACCAGTATTTCCCACCGACAAAATGTTTTTAAACGCGTTTCAGGTAACAAAATGTGAAAGCCAAGTAGAAGCCAACTGGACAGCACTGAAGGCTTGGAAAAGTGGCTATAAAAGTTACCTAAATAAAGATATGTTTTATTTAAATAAAATAGGGTTTATCCCTATGAAAATGTGTATATTTGAAACTTGGGATTTTCCCATGTGTTTAATTTTATAAAAGCGTGGTATTATACTCTGATAAAATATTTCCTAACTACGGTCCTCATGTAAATTCTGCTGCCAAACTGATAAACACCGATACCACTGAAACTGGTCGCGGCCGCCCATTCCCGGGTAGTTAGGGGACGGGGGTTGCGACAGCAACACACGAGTAACTATGACCCTAGTTAATAGTAAAGGTTAAAAACCCTAATGAATTATCAAACACAAACGAACACGTTACCGAACGTCCACGATTCTAAATGAACAAACATGACCTCTGCTCATGTTTGTTTGTTTAACTAAACAAATGAAATTTATTGTTTGTGTTCCTTCGTTTATTAACATGAACAAACACAAACGAACCCCTTTCCGAACTGTTCGCTAAACGTTTTGTTCGTTTGCAGCCCTAGGCATGGGGTAATGGAATGTACGAGGGAATGAAATAAACCAGGTAATGGAATGGACAAAAGAATGAAATGAATCATTACCATTCGATTGTCTTCTTTGGTTACCATTTGTGAATGAAATAAATCATTACTTTGTGTTGTTTGGCAAACAGGAAAAAGAAAAGACATAAAATTAAACTGGTGACGAGTGGAGGTGATGGGTGATGGTGGTTGTGGGTTAGGGATGAACATTTGGTACCGGCACCGAACCGTACTGGTTATATTCGGTACCGGTACCCACTTTCTTCGTTTTTTGGTATCGGTACTGGTACAGTACCGGTATTTACGGGTAAAACACCGGTAAATGTGACATCTGTGTCTCTACGACCATCAAACAAATACCAAATCAATGAAATATTGTGTTTCATACTTGGGATTTGTATAAATATGTGTATCATTTGCACATATCAATTCTTGTTCGATTTCGAGCTTTAAATCGCTTTTTGGAATGTTACGCACAAACTGATGTGTAAACGTAATCAGTTTAATGCAAAAAACACTCTGGAATAGTGACATAGGCTTAACATACCTTAAATAACCTTCACATAACTTAGAAATAAGTTTTGGAGGGTTTGGTGTGTCGAAATCAAGTTTATTCGATCGCAGGGACTATTTGCGTCAAACTGCAAAAGTCTGCCGATTCGTATGGTATCAAACCTTCCGGAACTTGATCATAAGTTAAACATGCCCTAAATATCATTTACATAGCTTATAAATAGGCATTGAGGTGTATGGTGCGCAAAAATAAACTTTTCGGTCAAACAGGGACTAAAAGCGTCAAAAAGTGCACAAGTTTGCATTTACGCGCATATCTTACGTTCTGAATATATCCGGACATCCAAAATTTATGTAATCATTAAAATATTTTATTTTAGTGATTGGCATGATAAAATTCCATTCGTCGCGTAATTTGGATCGTTTTCCGCGTACGTTCGTGTTTCATCGTAATTAACCGAACAACGCAACCACACGACCAAATGAACCGACATCTGAGATTTTTTTGAGAATATTTTAAGTTCCCAATACTTTAACTTTATTTTAGAGCCTTGAAATGAGGTTAACGGGGCTTAAACGTGTCAAAAATGCATCGAAAACCAAGTTTTGGGCATTTAGGGACCTAAACTGTCAATCTGCCAAACATGGCTCTCACGGGGCGCGTAAGAATCTTACTGAGTCTACGCGGGGTGTGACCAATGCCCAGATCAGCAAAAAACAGTTCTTTATTTCAGCAGCTGGTTTCTGGTTTTGTAAATGGTTTCCTTCAATCCTTGAGCTTGTTTTGGTCACCCATAATATTATATTTCAGTGGGTAACACTTGGAGGGTTGAGATTGAAGCTTGGTATTCGAGAAAAGATCTTAACGGCTCTTGAATTCCTATAAATACCCACCAAATCCAACTCTCATTCCTCACATTTGAAGTCACTTCTGCTCTAAGTTGAAGCTCTCCTTTGTGAGTGTTAGGATCTGAGGCTCTCATGATTGTATTTGTTTGCTTGATTTAAACATTAAGTGCAGCGGAAATGAACAACAAACTTTGTAAACACAATCAAGGAAGAAAGTAGTTTTGATAAACACATGATTTGCATTAGTTGAAAGATTACAAAGTCAATCAAAAGATTACAAAGCGTGCTTACAAACTAAACTCCCCCTCAGCCTGATGCTCCAAGGTTGGATTGTACAAGATGAAAGGATTGAATTGAGGAGAAGAACTCTCTCAAAACAATCAAATGTAACAGTACAGGGTACTGTTCCATTTATAGACAAACCAAACCACTGAGGCATCTCAGCTGACGTCACCATGAAAGCGACGTCTAACAGCCTAACAACCTGTATCTACTGTTCTTATACAAACACTGCTAAACTTAACCACTGACTATACATAACATACTAAAAACTACTGCTTTCTCTTTACATCAGTGCTTTCCTCATGGTTGATCAGTCCTTGATTGGGCAGTGCTTTGTCATCAGTAGATTGTATCAGCAGTGCTTAGTTCTCAGCAGTCTTCTGGGCTTCATCAGTAGTTATGAAGAACAACAGCAGTTGTATCCGGGCAGTGGATATAAGGCCTTCAGCAGTTATAATCACATTCAAGGGAGAAGACAGCAATGTGAGTAATCTCCTTTTTGTATAAACCTTTTTGCAAACTGTTTTTACAAAACCTCAAATGTTTTACATTATATTAAACAGTGATTGAGTATATGTATTCTACAATTATTATCGGTATGTTGGGGTTTTGTATACAAATTTGTTACTACATTGTGAGTAGTAACATGACCATAAGTCGGGGTGACAGTACCGTGGGTGGTAATTAAAGTAGATGGAAACAAATGTAATTGGGCGACCGCCCTCAATACTGTAAAACGGTTTTACCTGTCTTGATTAAATTGGATTCACTCACCAGTATTTCCCACCGACAAAATGTTTTTAAACGCGTTTCAGGTAACAAAATGTGAAAGCCAAGTAGAAGCCAACTGGACAGCACTGAAGGCTTGGAAACGTGGCTATAAAAGTTACCTAAATAAAGATATGTTTTATTTAAATAAAATAGGGTTTATCCCTATGAAAATGTGTATATTTGAAACTTGGGATTTTCCCATGTGTTTAATTTTATAAAAGCGTGGTATTATACTCTGATAAAATATTTCCTAACTACGGTCCTCATGTAAATTCTGCTGCCAAACTGATAAACACCGATACCACTGAAACTGGTCGCGGCCGCCCATTCCCGGGTAGTTAGGGGACGGGGGTTGCGACAGCAACACACGAGTAACTATGACCCTAGTTAATAGTAAAGGTTAAAAACCCTAATGAATTATCAAACACAAACGAACACGTTACCGAACGTCCACGATTCTAAATGAACAAACATGACCTCTGCTCATGTTTGTTTGTTTAACTAAACAAATGAAATTTATTGTTTGTGTTCCTTCGTTTATTAACATGAACAAACACAAACGAACCCCTTTCCGAACTGTTCGCTAAACGTTTTGTTCGTTTGCAGCCCTAGGCATGGGGTAATGGAATGTACGAGGGAATGAAATAAATCAGGTAATGGAATGGACAAAAGAATGAAATGAATCATTACCATTCGATTGTCTTCTTTGGTTACCATTTGTGAATGAAATAAATCATTACTTTGTGTTGTTTGGCAAACAGGAAAAAGAAAAGACATAAAATTAAACTGGTGACGAGTGGAGGTGATGGGTGATGGTGGTTGTGGGTTAGGGATGAACATTTGGTACCGGCACCGAACCGTACTGGTTATATTCGGTACCGGTACCCACTTTCTTCGTTTTTTGGTATCGGTACTGGTACAGTACCGGTATTTACGGGTAAAACACCGGTAAATGTGACATCTGTGTCTCTACGACCATCAAACAAATACCAAATCAATGAAATATTGTGTTTCATACTTGGGATTTGTATAAATATGTGTATCATTTGCACATATCAATTCTTGTTCGATTTCGAGCTTTAAATCGCTTTTTGGAATGTTACGCACAAACTGATGTGTAAACGTAATCAGTTTAATGCAAAAAACACTCTGGAATAGTGACATAGGCTTAACATACCTTAAATAACCTTCACATAACTTAGAAATAAGTTTTGGAGGGTTTGGTGTGTCGAAATCAAGTTTATTCGATCGCAGGGACTATTTGCGTCAAACTGCAAAAGTCTGCCGATTCGTATGGTATCAAACCTTCCGGAACTTGATCATAAGTTAAACATGCCCTAAATATCATTTACATAGCTTATAAATAGGCATTGAGGTGTATGGTGCGCAAAAATAAACTTTTCGGTCAAACAGGGACTAAAAGCGTCAAAAAGTGCACAAGTTTGCATTTACGCGCATATCTTACGTTCTGAATATATCCGGACATCCAAAATTTATGTAATCATTAAAATATTTTATTTTAGTGATTGGCATGATAAAATTCCATTCGTCGCGTAATTTGGATCGTTTTCCGCGTACGTTCGTGTTTCATCGTAATTAACCGAACAACGCAACCACACGACCAAATGAACCGACATCTGAGATTTTTTTGAGAATATTTTAAGTTCCCAATACTTTAACTTTATTTTAGAGCCTTGAAATGAGGTTAACGGGGCTTAAACGTGTCAAAAATGCATCGAAAACCAAGTTTTGGGCATTTAGGGACCTAAACTGTCAATCTGCCAAACATGGCTCTCACGGGGCGCGTAAGACTCTTACTGAGTCTACGCGGGGTGTGACCAATGCCCAGATCAGCAAAAATCAGTTCTTTATTTCAGCAGCTGGTTTCTGGTTTTGTAAATGGTTTCCTTCAATCCTTGAGCTTGTTTTGGTCACCCATAATATTATATTTCAGTGGGTAACACTTGGAGGGTTGAGATTGAAGCTTGGTATTCGAGAAAAGATCTTAATGGCTCTTGAATTCCTATAAATACCCACCAAATCCAACTCTCATTCCTCACATTTGAAGTCACTTCTGCTCTAAGTTGAAGCTCTCCTTTGTGAGTGTTAGGATCTGAGGCTCTCATGATTGTATTTGTTTGCTTGATTTAAACATTAAGTGCAGCGGAAATGAACAACAAACTTTGTAAACACAATCAAGGAAGAAAGTAGTTTTGATAAACACATGATTTGCATTAGTTGAAAGATTACAAAGTCAATCAAAAGATTACAAAGCGTGCTTACAAACTAAACTCCCCCTCAGCCTGATGCTCCAAGGTTGGATTGTACAAGATGAAAGGATTGAATTGAGGAGAAGAACTCTCTCAAAACAATCAAATGTAACAGTACAGGGTACTGTTCCATTTATAGACAAACCAAACCACTGAGGCATCTCAGCTGACGTCACCATGAAAGCGACGTCTAACAGCCTAACAACCTGTATCTACTGTTCTTATACAAACACTGCTAAACTTAACCACTGACTATACATAACATACTAAAAACTACTGCTTTCTCTTTACATCAGTGCTTTCCTCATGGTTGATCAGTCCTTGATTGGGCAGTGCTTTGTCATCAGTAGATTGTATCAGCAGTGCTTAGTTCTCAGCAGTCTTCTGGGCTTCATCAGTAGTTATGAAGAACAACAGCAGTTGTATCCGGGCAGTGGATATAAGGCCTTCAGCAGTTATAATCACATTCAAGGGAGAAGACAGCAATGTGAGTAATCTCCTTTTTGTATAAACCTTTTTGCAAACTGTTTTTACAAAACCTCAAATGTTTTACATTATATTAAACAGTGATTGAGTATATGTATTCTACAATTATTATCGGTATGTTGGGGTTTTGTATACAAATTTGTTACTACATTGTGAGTAGTAACATGACCATAAGTCGGGGTGACAGTACCGTGGGTGGTAATTAAAGTAGATGGAAACAAATGTAATTGGGCGACCGCCCTCAATACTGTAAAACGGTTTTACCTGTCTTGATTAAATTGGATTCACTCACCAGTATTTCCCACCGACAAAATGTTTTTAAACGCGTTTCAGGTAACAAAATGTGAAAGCCAAGTAGAAGCCAACTGGACAGCACTGAAGGCTTGGAAAAGTGGCTATAAAAGTTACCTAAATAAAGATATGTTTTATTTAAATAAAATAGGGTTTATCCCTATGAAAATGTGTATATTTGAAACTTGGGATTTTCCCATGTGTTTAATTTTATAAAAGCGTGGTATTATACTCTGATAAAATATTTCCTAACTACGGTCCTCATGTAAATTCTGCTGCCAAACTGATAAACACCGATACCACTGAAACTGGTCGCGGCCGCCCATTCCCGGGTAGTTAGGGGACGGGGGTTGCGACAGCAACACACGAGTAACTATGACCCTAGTTAATAGTAAAGGTTAAAAACCCTAATGAATTATCAAACACAAACGAACACGTTACCGAACGTCCACGATTCTAAATGAACAAACATGACCTCTGCTCATGTTTGTTTGTTTAACTAAACAAATGAAATTTATTGTTTGTGTTCCTTCGTTTATTAACATGAACAAACACAAACGAACCCCTTTCCGAACTGTTCGCTAAACGTTTTGTTCGTTTGCAGCCCTAGGCATGGGGTAATGGAATGTACGAGGGAATGAAATAAATCAGGTAATGGAATGGACAAAAGAATGAAATGAATCATTACCATTCGATTGTCTTCTTTGGTTACCATTTGTGAATGAAATAAATCATTACTTTGTGTTGTTTGGCAAACAGGAAAAAGAAAAGACATAAAATTAAACTGGTGACGAGTGGAGGTGATGGGTGATGGTGGTTGTGGGTTAGGGATGAACATTTGGTACCGGCACCGAACCGTACTGGTTATATTCGGTACCGGTACCCACTTTCTTCGTTTTTTGGTATCGGTACTGGTACAGTACCGGTATTTACGGGTAAAACACCGGTAAATGTGACATCTGTGTCTCTACGACCATCAAACAAATACCAAATCAATGAAATATTGTGTTTCATACTTGGGATTTGTATAAATATGTGTATCATTTGCACATATCAATTCTTGTTCGATTTCGAGCTTTAAATCGCTTTTTGGAATGTTACGCACAAACTGATGTGTAAACGTAATCAGTTTAATGCAAAAAACACTCTGGAATAGTGACATAGGCTTAACATACCTTAAATAACCTTCACATAACTTAGAAATAAGTTTTGGAGGGTTTGGTGTGTCGAAATCAAGTTTATTCGATCGCAGGGACTATTTGCGTCAAACTGCAAAAGTCTGCCGATTCGTATGGTATCAAACCTTCCGGAACTTGATCATAAGTTAAACATGCCCTAAATATCATTTACATAGCTTATAAATAGGCATTGAGGTGTATGGTGCGCAAAAATAAACTTTTCGGTCAAACAGGGACTAAAAGCGTCAAAAAGTGCACAAGTTTGCATTTACGCGCATATCTTACGTTCTGAATATATCCGGACATCCAAAATTTATGTAATCATTAAAATATTTTATTTTAGTGATTGGCATGATAAAATTCCATTCGTCGCGTAATTTGGATCGTTTTCCGCGTACGTTCGTGTTTCATCGTAATTAACCGAACAACGCAACCACACGACCAAATGAACCGACATCTGAGATTTTTTTGAGAATATTTTAAGTTCCCAATACTTTAACTTTATTTTAGAGCCTTGAAATGAGGTTAACGGGGCTTAAACGTGTCAAAAATGCATCGAAAACCAAGTTTTGGGCATTTAGGGACCTAAACTGTCAATCTGCCAAACATGGCTCTCACGGGGCGCGTAAGACTCTTACTGAGTCTACGCGGGGTGTGACCAATGCCCAGATCAGCAAAAATCAGTTCTTTATTTCAGCAGCTGGTTTCTGGTTTTGTAAATGGTTTCCTTCAATCCTTGAGCTTGTTTTGGTCACCCATAATATTATATTTCAGTGGGTAACACTTGGAGGGTTGAGATTGAAGCTTGGTATTCGAGAAAAGATCTTAACGGCTCTTGAATTCCTATAAATACCCACCAAATCCAACTCTCATTCCTCACATTTGAAGTCACTTCTGCTCTAAGTTGAAGCTCTCCTTTGTGAGTGTTAGGATCTGAGGCTCTCATGATTGTATTTGTTTGCTTGATTTAAACATTAAGTGCAGCGGAAATGAACAACAAACTTTGTAAACACAATCAAGGAAGAAAGTAGTTTTGATAAACACATGATTTGCATTAGTTGAAAGATTACAAAGTCAATCAAAAGATTACAAAGCGTGCTTACAAACTAAACTCCCCCTCAGCCTGATGCTCCAAGGTTGGATTGTACAAGATGAAAGGATTGAATTGAGGAGAAGAACTCTCTCAAAACAATCAAATGTAACAGTACAGGGTACTGTTCCATTTATAGACAAACCAAACCACTGAGGCATCTCAGCTGACGTCACCATGAAAGCGACGTCTAACAGCCTAACAACCTGTATCTACTGTTCTTATACAAACACTGCTAAACTTAACCACTGACTATACATAACATACTAAAAACTACTGCTTTCTCTTTACATCAGTGCTTTCCTCAAGGTTGATCAGTCCTTGATTGGGCAGTGCTTTGTCATCAGTAGATTGTATCAGCAGTGCTTAGTTCTCAGCAGTCTTCTGGGCTTCATCAGTAGTTATGAAGAACAGCAACAGTTGTATCCGGGCAGTGGATATAAGGCCTTCAGCAGTTATAATCACATTCAAGGGAGAAGACTTAGAGTAAACAGCTGTTTATTGTGAATCCACTATCATGATCCGGTTTTGGCTTTCATTATCTGTTCCTCTGGTAGGGTTCAATCCCAACAATCTCCCCCTGGAACAGATAATGCCAAAACCCTTCATTATTCTAGATCTTTATTTCTCATCAGAAGTTCCTTAGCTTGTCTTTTGAATTCTGCTTCAAAGTCTTTGGAACTTGTGTCATCCTCATCCCTGCACAATGAAAGTTCAAGGAGATCCTGCAAATCTTCAACACTAAGGCCTAGTGCTTCTTTCCTTGATATGTACTTCATCTCACCATTGGATCTGACCAGAGTCAATACACGGGTCTTTTGATCAGAGAGCCACTTTAGTATTTTTGAACCCAATGGGTTTCTTGGGAGAGATTTATTTCCTGATGAGCTTGGAGATTTTGGCCTTGAGAAAAATTGTAAAGCAGTATCCTGTACTTCAGACATTCTTTTGAAAGCTTCTTCTATGACTTCATTTGCTGCAACTATGTCTTCTGCAACATCTTGGTCAATTTGCTCTTGTGTCTTTTGTTGATCAAGCTCACTGTCTGAGATATCTGCTGCAGGTTTGGTTAATGCCTTTTTGAAAAGGTTTTGAAGGCTCACTGAACTATCTTCTTTTAGACCCATTTTCTTTATGGCTTCTGTGAAGTATTCAGCTTCCTTTTCTTTTACTTCTTCACTTGTCACCAATTTTCCTTTTTCTTGGTTTTCCACAAGAGTAGGATTATTTGCTGATGTGAGCCGTGTTTTAAGAGCATCTAGCCGTTGTTACATCTTGGTTTTCCACAAGACTGTTATCCTTCTTTTCTTCAGGCGTTCATAAGCCTCATCGGTATACTGCTTTGTCCATTTTGCTATGGCTTCAGCAGTATCCACTTTAGCATCTATCAGTTCCTGTTTTTTCTTTTTGTATTCAGAAGTAAGATCAGCAATTAGCTTTTTGTACTTATTCCAATTTGGAGCTGTCTTCTTCTTACTTGGATCATTTTTAATCCTTTCAATCCTGTTAGCTTCATGCTTTAAAGCAATTATTGGCCATTCTTCAAACTGTTTTTCTTCTGCTGAATAGAATTTTTCTTTCATTATATATGCAAGATATTCTTTTCTCATTGCTTTTCGTTGATCTGCCTTTTCTTTGCTCAAATCTTGTGCATAGTTTTCCATCAGCTTGACTTTTGTAAGCAAAAATTCCAATTTTTCAGAAATGGCTTTATCACCTTGATCTTTGCATTCGAGTTTAGCTCGAATCTTTGCTTGTCTTGCTTTCATCTCGAGATATTCATCCATGTCATCTGGAATTATGAAGCCAATGAGAGAAGGGAATCTTCTTTTTGAAGGATCATCCTCTGTGTAAAATTGTTTCATCTCATTTTTCACAGCTTCTAGTTCCAGTGGATATTTAGCAGCAACAGGATCATACTTTTCATCAGTAGCCTGAGTTGTTTCTCTTTTTATTTTATGAAGCTTTGGAGGAGGTTTTGGTTGTGATGTAGGTATGATGAGAGCAGTGGTGAATGGTTGACAAACAGCTATTGAAACAACTGGTGTTTCAACTTCTGTTGTCATTACAACTACTGATGTGTCAGTAGATGTCTTCTGCTTTTGAGCAGGGGTTGAAGATGGTGAAGTAGTTTTTGATGGTGGTGAATCATAAGGTATGAAGATCCTTCTCCTTTTTATTGTAGGAGAGGCAAATGATGTTTTGGGTGGATCAGTGGTGGTGATTTGAGTGGCAGTGGTTTGTGATTGACAAACAGCTGTTGAAACAACTAGTGTTTCAACCACTGTTGTCATTACAGCAGATGTTATAACATCTGCTGTCTTCTGCTTTTTGGCAGGAGATAATGAGGATGATGTGATTTTAGATGATGATGGTGGTAGGGCAGTGGTTTTGATGGTGTGTGGTGAAGTCGTGTGTGTTGATGAGATGACAGCTGTTTGGCTAGCAGTAGTTTTTGTAACTACTGTTGTATCAGCTGTTTGGATGGAAGTTTGAGGTTTTGTGGTTTGAAGTTTAGATGTATGTTTTTCTTGATCTGGTTCAATATACAGACCATCTTCTATTCCCTTCTTCTTCAACTTGATTTTCTCCCCCTTTTTGGCATTATCTGGAAGGGGGTTATCCATGAAGAGGATAGTGGAAGGAACTTTTTCACCATGGGCAGTCCTTTGTATGCTGGCCTTTATAGCCTTTATGTCTGCTTGAGTATCTTTAAATCTTGACTCCACCATGTTTGTCAGCATTTTTACATGCATTTCATGCTGTTGACCAGCCATTTGTTTTTGTTTTTCTAGCAAGGGTTGAAAAAGATTCCAGAGCTCATTTGCAGCAGGTGCATGTTGTGCAGGTGCTTGAGCTGTAACAGCAGTGGATTGTGCTTTCTGAGCTTTTAACAGCTGCTGCACCATATCCTTTATTTCAGCAACTGATGTTTCAAGTTTCTTAACTCTGCCCGTCAATTCCTGATATTTTGAATCATCACCCACGTTAATGGGATCATCTGATTCCCCACCAGTAGTGGTTGTTTCAATGTGCGACTTAGGAACTGAGTCCCAAAAATCACTCATTGATGCCCCTTGTTCTTGGTATTGGGGACTTCTTTCTTCAGCACTTGATAATCCTTTGATGGTACCAGTGGTTAAAACTAACTCATTGGTGGTTACCGAGGGTGCTATAGAAGAAATTGCCTTCAAGGGAGTCTTATTAATGAAACAACTGTCCAACTGAAGATCTGTTGATCTACCAGTTGTAGTTGCTGCTCCACTTGAACTACCACCAAGAGTTACTTGTAACTCAGGGGGTGTAACCTCCTCAATTGTTGATGGGATAGCAGAAGTAGTAACATCAGACCCCGTCACTTGTGGGAGTATACTCTCAGTGACAGGTGATAGAGAGGAACTGGTTTGTGTCTGAGCTATAGCAACTGCATGCAACAAGGGCATTATTGATTGTGGTTATGTGATTGGTGAGGGCATGGGTGTTGAAAGAGACATGTCCTTGGGATCAGGACTGAGGAAGATGGATCCGATTGGGTCCAGAGCTTCATATTGTGGGGTCCCTGTGCTTACAACCTGATCCTTTTGTGAGGATGCAGGAGGAGTTTGAGTTAAGGGTGGAGATCTTTCTACCAACTGCTGTGAGGAAGTAGCAGTAGTGGTTTTTGGTGACATTTGTTTTGTCACAGGCAGTTGCTCTGGGATCTCATCTTCCAGAGTTGCCTTTTTCTTGGGTTTGGTGGGCTTTTTGTAAGACTTCTTTTTGGTCTTTTTGGTGATGTCAGGTGTGGGTTTCAAAGCAGTGGTTGTGCTGCTATGATCACCTGGAGCAGTGGGCTCAGCAGCAGATGCCTGAGGAGCAGTGGTAACTGCTAAAATCTGCTCAGGCACCTCTGCTTTTGTTTTTATTGGTGCCATCATTCTAGAAAATGTTTCAGTTGTTAACCCTTTTATTTGAAAATAGACACCCTGTTTTAGCAAATTTTCATTTTCTTTTTCAAATTTTTGTTTAAAATAGTAGCTTTGAAACCTTGGAAAAAGTAAAAATGCTTTGCTATCAACGTTTTTTACCAAGTCATTAAAGATTTCCTGGGAATAGTTGTAATTTTCATTATTTAAAATAGCATAGCCCAGACATTGAATCTTCAATGGTATTTCGTTAAACGCTGTTGTTTTATTTGTAACACACATCAATAGTGTGTGAAATAAAAACCTTGGTGTAGAAGGAAAATAACCTTTTTGTAAGGTATCTACCTTTGATTGTTCTGTATACCCTCTTTTCAGAAAATCAGTTTTCATCTCGGTTTTATCAAAAGAAAGTTTACCTTTCTGATCATCGAGCTTAAAGACTTCTGAAATTAATTGTGGAGTGATCTGAATCGCTTTTCCCTGTATCGAGGAGTTAATGGCTATGACTTTGTCATCTTGTTTTTCAAGAGTAGCCTTTTTCCAGAACTCTCTCTGGGTTTGTTGGTAAATGGGAGCAAGGTTGGAGAACTCGCTAGTCGCTAGCGGGTCGGTGAGGTAGGGACTAGCGACTACTCGGGATTAATCGGGATTAATCGGATCGGACTTTTTATGTATAATTTTAAGTTTTTATACATATATACATATATTTTTATACGTAATTTTTTTAAGTGGACAAGTTTTGACCGGAATCTGGGAGGTTTTGGCCGGAATATGTGTTTTTTCCGATTTTTTTTTGTCTTTTCCCGATTTTTTCCGACCGACTAGTCGCGATTAGGGCCGACTAGGGCCGATTAGGGCCGACTAGGCCGACTAGCGATTTTTTCACTGATTAGTGAAAAATTACTCAGTAGAGGTCCGACTAGCGACTAGTCGCCGATTAATCGCCGACTAGTCGCGATTTTTGCAACACTGAATGGGAGCATCTGTTATTAACAAAGTTTTGTACTTTGATTCAGATAAAGTGTCGATGATGGAATCAAAAGTGTGGTTGTTTGTGGGTTTTGTGAGTAGACCCAAATAGTTATGCGGGGATTTGTATGGTATTTCGATGGATTCAGAGGCCGTTTGAGCAACCTCTTTAGAAGATGATGATGACTTTGATTTTGATTGTGATTTTGATTTCGATTTCGATTTCGTCATTTTTGCGGAAAAGAACGAAGAATGATTTGGGAAGAAGGGTTGGAAACTGCTTTGAGAAGAGAATTTTGGAATTCAATTCGACAGTGTAAAACCCTGTTTGGGGGTTTTGATCAGGGTTTTATTAAGGGAAAAAATGATCGCTGATGTGGCAGCGGTTATTATGATCTGATGGCTAAAAAATGACCACGTGTTAAACACTGATGAAATGGATGAAGAGTGGAGGACAATTATTTTAAGAGCCACTGATGAAACAAGCATCAGTGGTTACAACGGTAATAATGTGATAACAGTGGATGATTTTTACTATCAGTGGATAGCATATCAGTGGTTAAGACACTGATTTTGAACATCAGTGCTTGTCAAGAAAATGAAGGATCAATGGCTAACTTTCAGCAGTGGACAGTATTTAGTAAACAGACGTTTGAGCGAAACAGTGGTTAGGGTTAAAGTAATGGCAATGGTTTGAAGGTTCATTTTCAGCAACTTTTTAAAGAAATTTTCATTCAAGGTTTTGCCACATGTCAATTTCCTTTTGAAGTTCTTACGAATTACTAACAGTGATTTGGTACCCCAGATGATGTACACTTTTTACTATGGCAACTCATTTTTGTTAAAATATTTAAATTAAAACATGAGTACCCAAGTATTCTAAGATCTATTATCAATCAATCTTTTGCTTAGTGTAAAAACAAACTTGAGTTTGACATGACTTTAACATATATACCACTTCCTTTTGATCCATTTTGAGGATATTATTACCAACAAAAATAAAGGTTATATATCCTGACAGGAGACTAAAACTTTTACTATAAAAAACCAGTAAAAGTTTAAAATATATCATTCCAAAAAAAATGAAGAATGATATATCCTGCATTATATGTGAAAATCCTTTTACAGAGAAAAACAATAAAGGATTTTCTGAAAACAACATCAAAAAAAAAATCTGGTATAATTTTCCACTGAAACTCGTAATCATATCAATCTCAAGCTTATGAAAATGGTCAGTGGTTTGACAACAGTGGTATAAAATTTTAAATACATTTTGACCACTGTTTGGTACCATTCTCATGTTGACTGATTGACAACAGAAAAATGAGGACACAAAATCATATGAGTTTTATTGAAGGAATACTTAATCCAGGATCATTTTGCAGTAATACTTTAAGAGAATTAGCCATATTTGTACAAATTTTTGACCAATCTCACATTACATACGATACGGACTATCCTGTTTTCTTAATGTATTTTAACAGAGTTGATTTGTTCCTTTTGAGAATCTCAACCTGTTTTCAACACATAAGTTTTATGACTAAAGTTTTAATTTCCCTCTCTTTATGTTAGCAAAAACACTAATGTTTTTATGAACATAGGCTTTTGTTACTTTGAGGTTCATACTTTAGCATCTAATATAGTGACATCATAAGTTTCATAACAATAGTTGAAATCAATTTTGAAAATAAGAAATAATCCCATGGTTTAACAGATATGTTTTCAGATCTAAAAACCATGAGTGTCTTGTGCATGATATCACTTGTTGTGTGAGATTTGTGTGTCTTATGACATCTTGGTTGTATTACAGAGTATTTGAATATCAGCTTTGAGCGTTATCACTCGTAACTCTATTTTACAACCAAATACAACCAACCTTAGTATCAATGAATTTTGAGCCGAACTATTATGTCAAATTGATTGTTAGATCGAATTTGACTGTCCAGGCTCTGATACCAATTGTTAGGATCTGAGGCTCTCATGATTGTATTTGTTTGCTTGATTTAAACAGTAAGTGCAGCGGAAATGAACAACAAACTTTGTAAACACAATCAAGGAAGAAAGTAGTTTTGATAAACACATGATTTGCATTAGTTGAAAGATTACAAAGTCAATCAAAAGATTACAAAGCGTGCTTACAAACTAAACTCCCCCTCAGCCTGATGCTCCAAGGTTGGATTGTACAAGATGAAAGGATTGAATTGAGGAGAAGAACTCTCTCAAAACAATCAAATGTAACAGTACAGGGTACTGTTCCATTTATAGACAAACCAAACCACTGAGGCATCTCAGCTGACGTCACCATGAAAGCGACGTCTAACAGCCTAACAACCTGTATCTACTGTTCTTATACAAACACTGCTAAACTTAACCACTGACTATACATAACATACTAAAAACTACTGCTTTCTCTTTACATCAGTGCTTTCCTCAAGGTTGATCAGTCCTTGATTGGGCAGTGCTTTGTCATCAGTAGATTGTATCAGCAGTGCTTAGTTCTCAGCAGTCTTCTGGGCTTCATCAGTAGTTATGAAGAACAGCAACAGTTGTATCCGGGCAGTGGATATAAGGCCTTCAGCAGTTATAATCACATTCAAGGGAGAAGACTTAGAGTAAACAGCTGTTTATTGTGAATCCACTATCATGATCCGGTTTTGGCTTTCATTATCTGTTCCTCTGGTAGGGTTCAATCCCAATAGTGAGGCTTCATACCTGAGAGTTTTGAGTTCAAATCTTCCTAGCTTGGACCTCTTGTAATTTTCTTTCATGCTTTTATGCGTTTTTAAGCGTGAAAGTCAAACAATGTTTGACTTTCTGCTTTGACCAGTCAATGGTCAACACGAAGTTCGTTTGAACTTCGCAACGTGAGCGTAATCACGATGGTCATAGTCCCTTGTGACTGTACCTACTGATTACCACGTTGATTAGGCTTAGTGACGAGTTATAGTTTCGGTCAAAATGCGTGTTTATGCGTATTATGCAACCAAACTATTTTAGGGTATCAAAACCCTTTGTTTTGATATCAAACTTGCTTTCTAACTTCGTTAAACATGTTTTAGCATGTTTAACTCGTCACTTTTAGTTTAGTGCTTATATAGGGTCGTAAGATAAGCTGTCTAAACAACCGCTTGGACTTTCAAACCCGACCCGTTTGGTCGATCATTAGGATCCGACCAAACATATTTTTGTGAACGTAGTTGTATAGTGAATAACCTTATGAGGTTATACCTTATGGCCACTTCGTTTAGTTAGTTGTATGATAGGTAATTTATATGCCTTAGGAAAATGACCAAAATGCCCTTTTTACACATAATTTCATTTTAAGCATATGTAACCAAAATTTTGACATCTAAACTGATTAGGCAACATTATTAGACATGTTAAGGCATATAATACTTGTCATAGGACTAGTTAGGCGGTCCGAACGTGTTTTTCACGAACGGCGCGTTAAAGTAGCGTAAGCTACCTAAACGGGTCGTAATAGGTCGTAAGCACTTAGGATAGGTTTCGATTTAGAATGTAGGCTTTGTTAAACCATGTCATATGAGTTCCAATACTCATTTGGTTTACGAAACCTCATCCTATCCGATCTTCCGATTTAGGTCCGGTTATTAACATAGTTACCTATATTAGGTGTCGTTTGATTTTCGTGATCCCTCTAGCTTTGTTTGGTTGTTATTCAAGACTTCTAAGCATTCTAAGGTGAGTACATAGTCCCCTCTTTTACTATTTTCAAATGTTTTGGGGTGATTCACATGTGCCTACTTGTTACTTTCGTGCTTTTCGTGCTTTCATGACATATACTTGCTATGTTCATTAGTACACATATAGTACATGATTTCCATTATGTTTTGCTATGTATGTTCACTTAGCATGCTAGCACAATGATTTTCATATATTACATTTTTGTTGCATATGTTCATCCAGCATATGGACACATTGATTTACACAGCATTTTTGTTGCATATGTTCATCCAGCATATGGACACATTGTTTTACATTTCTACTTTGTATGTTCACTTAACATATTTAAGTACATTATTTTCATATAACATGCTTACATTTGGTATGACATTTGGTTTGTTTAACGGGTCATAAATACATTCATTAACACCGATCATGCCGCTCGGTAGTAGGTAGTGGTACCATAGGACTTGACAACTCCCATTTCTGAAATCCTAGGTTTGTTTGGATGTAAGGAATGACCGAATCCGAATTCATTTTTGGTAGACCTCTGACTTGTTCTAGGGTTTATCCTTTAGTCTCACGGCTTGGATGTAGACGTTTAACATTACCACGTAGATGTTAGTATCAGTAAAGCATTACTTTTACAAAAAATAACTTTTGATTTAAATTATGATTTATCAAATACATTGTTTTGTACATTTCATTCTTATAGGGTTGAGTATATGCTTTTATTCACTATACATTACGTTTGATTATACATGAACATTTTTACATTGGTGGTTTGTTTGGATAAGTGATTTAAATAACGAGGCGTGTGTAATATGATAAAAGCATGGTGGATACGCCGCTGGTACTTCCTATATATAAGTGCTTTTATGATATTACATATCGTAGCATTATTTAAACCATTTCAATTTAGACATATGACATTTTACACAAATAACATATCTTTACTAAACATTGTTTTACAAACAACATATTTTATACAAACTCATTTTTACTTGGTTATTTATTTATCTATGCATCTTTCTTTTATATCATCTGATTTCTTATATACTCTTGTATGATTTACAAAAGAAAACATTTTACAAGGTTCATGACTAACTTTTGTTAAACATACTTTTTAAACTTACAAGTCATGAATCCTATTTTAATAAAACCTATGTATCTCACAGGCATTTTTATGCTGACGTACCTATTTTCACATGTGTTTCAGGTGCTGTTATTAGATGATCATGACGCAAACATAGGATTGGACGAGGGCCTTAGTGACATTAAAAGATGCAAGACTAGTTAATTATGTTATGTTTCTTTGTTTTTAAGACATTGTAACCTCTTGAAATTCAATAAAACAAAACTTCAATCTCCATGTGTTATGAAACAATGATTCTGTTACGACACTCCCCGACGTTTTCGCCGCGGTTTGTCGTTTTACGCGGTCGGGGTGTGACAGTAAATACCGGTATCGAACCGGTATATTCGGTACCGGTACTCACTTTTCCCATTTTTCGGTACCGAACGGGTACCGTGCTCATCCCTATTGTGGGTAGGGGTAGTGGTGGAGGTGGGTAGCGGCGGATGGTGGCGACGAACGACGGGTGGCGGTGATAGTGGGTGGTAGCCGGGGGCGGTGGTTGGTGTGGTGGTGGGTGGTGGAGGTGATGGTGGCCGGTAATGATGGTAATTGTTGCAGTGGTGGTTGTGGGTGGCGACAATAAGGGTGGTGGAGGTGTTATAGTGTAAATGAGGGAATAGAATGGAAAAACAAGGGGTGGATGCAATGAACTTGGGGTGTTTTAGAGAGAATGGAATAGATGATGTATAGGTAATTTAATTCCATTGACCAACCAAACACCCTTTTTCTAATTTTCTCACAATTAACCATTCCATTTCACCTCTCATTCGTACATACCAAACACTAGTCTCTAACAAGAAAAGTAACAAATTAATACCTGATGCGTGTAAACGAAGAAGAAGAACAGAGAGAAGTTACACAATCAACGAACAACTATTATTCAGTTATTACTGGTATTTAACAACAATTAACGACCAACCGACAACTAACAAACTAGCTACCTTTACACTTTAGTCCCTATTTTACATAAAGTGTCACTATTAGACCCTGTCAAAATATGTATTGACCTTTCGACCGTATCAATACTTCCCCTTTCAAAACAATTTTGTCCCCAAAATTAAAACACAAAATCAGGGAACCTAGCTTATATTTCCTCCAAATCCTTCCATGTGGCATCAGATAAAGGTAATTCATTCCATTTAATCAATACTTCAGCTCTTGCCCTGTTTCTTCTTTTCATTAGTCTCTGTTCAATCACAGAAGCTGGATGAAACTAGAATCGTGGTTGTTTAGGGAGTGGAACAAATTGCTGATGATCCCCTTTTGGTAATTTCAACAGAGAAACATGGAATGTGGCATGCATTTGAGCTTCATCAGGTAAGTCCAACCTGTAAGCCACCTTCTGTAACAACTCTCATTAAAATTATTATTTCTTATTTTATTATGTCCAATAGGAAACCCTAATTAAGACCCCCAAGTAATATTGCATGACCCCTAAAATTTTCAGAACAGTTGGAACTAGGATCAGGGCCCCCTAAAACTCAAGGGGGGTATTCCCTAATTGACGATTATCCTCAAAACTCGCTGTAAAATTCGAAATTCATCGAATGTTGACTCACCAGGGCTAAGTTAGACACGAGGCTACCTGATGCGTGTGAAGTGTCGTTAGTTTTTAATGTATATGTTAAGCCCTTTTTAACACTTTTTAGCCAAGTTTTAAATTTATAAAACACGATATTTATTAACACTAAACACACATATGGGCAAGTGCACCCATCGTGAGCGTAGTATAGTGTTGGCAAGATACCGTGGTAGTCCAAGGACACAAGAGCTTTTAGTACCGGTTTATCCTCAACGTCTAATCAAATCAAAAGTTTAGAAAAATGTTTTAAACTAAGAAAATAAAAACTAACTAAAATGCTGAAAAATAAAAATAAAAATAAAACAGATAGACAAGATGAATCACTTGTCTCCGACTCGTGTTTAGTGTAACCTTTGATTATTTCCGCACTTTTGCACTATTTAAGAGATTATCTTAGTTATTGTAGTAGGCCCCTCTTTTGGAGGCGACGTTACCCTCAACCCAGTAGTTTGAGTCAGCAGGGATACAATCCTAAAGGGTTGGATTATTGAAAGATAATTAATTAAGTTATTAATGCATAATGTGGTAGGCCCCTCTTTTGAAGGCGACGTTACCCTCGGCTAAGTAGTCTGAGTCAGCAGGGATATAGTCCTAAGTAGCCGGGTTAAAGTTTTAATAGTATTTTAACTTATGAGGGGATCAAAGAGTTTAGACCCCCGCCATCCAATACCGTTAAGTATTGAAGGAGGTCCTACTAAATTTGACCCAGGTCCTTTGCAGGATCTATACACTGAACAATGGCAAGACTCTTACCAAACCGTTCCCTTAACCCCCGACCAGGTAGCCAACATACCTCCATATAGACCGTGGAGATATGAATGGTGAAAATCTTTTATTTTATATAGACAGTAAAATAATGCCAAGACACCACGGACAAACGATAAGGAAGAATCACCTTCAACATAAGAAACTAGTTATTAAAGTCATTAATACATAACCAATTAAAAAGTGCGAAAAGATTAAAAATAAAAAGTATTACACTAGACACTTTGTCTTCACCAAGTGATGTAAGAGACTTAGGCAAACATGGCCTTGATTATCAAGAACTCTTACGATCAATCTTGGATCCCGAGACGACTCACACACTCTATGATGGACAATGGATGATGGTGGTGGATGATGGTGTTATGGTGGTGGTGGGTGGTGGGTGAAGTGTGAGAGAGGTGGTGTGCCAAGGGATGGTTTGAGCTTGAACCAAGCACTCCTATTTATAGGCTGAACAGAAGCTCAGGCATGGCCCCGTGTCCACTGGGCACGGCCCCGTGTCCATCCTCTTCTCTGTCTTCATTAATTGCTTTTGTCTGCATTAGTTGACCACGGCCCCGTGTCCGCTGGGTACGACCCCGTGTGCAGAAGCATATCTGTACTATCAAGATTTGCCTGGATTCTGCGAATCTTATAGTTGACCACGGCCCCGTGTCCACTGAGCACGGCCCCGTGGTGGGCGATGGAAGCTTCTACAACTTTGTCTTTTATGCTGACACTTGGGCACGCCCCCGTGTTCACTGAACACGGGGCGTGTTCAGCCTTCTGTTTTCTTGTTTTGCTTGGGAAGATGCTTTCGGGGAGGTCGGGCATGCCACGTTTGTTCCTTTTCTTGTATTTATGTTAGATTTAGCTGCCTTTTTGCTTCTTTTGTTAATTTGAGCTCATTTAATCCTGAAAATACAAAAGGAAGACAAAAACACACTTTTTCCAACATTAGTACTAAAAAAGGGTTAGTTTTATGCCACAATTGATGTAATTTATATGTTGCATTTTGCACACATCACTACCCTAGCCTAAAAGTGGACCCGTCAAAATCCCGACACTCTGCTGCGACAACAGGGTAATAACTCGATCACTGCTACGATACAATGTCCGATCGATTGAAACCAATCCGATGGATGTTTAAGTGCTGCCCGAATACGGGCTATATGTCACATCCCGACCACGTAAAACAACAAACCGCGGCGGAAACGTCGGGGAGTCGTGTGGCAGAATTATTGTTTCACAACACATGATGATTAAAGTTAAGTTTTACAAGCTTAAATTATTACATTGACTTAGTTCAAACAAAACACATAACATGAAAGATGATAACTTTATTGATTTTAGATTGCTAAGGCCCAAGTCGCCCTAAGTGAAGCTTGCTCACATCAAACATTCGCTCCAGAAACATATGTGAAAGTAAATACGTCAGCATAAAAATGCCTGTGAGTAACATAGGTTTAGTGTTGAAGATTCATGACTTTGAATGTTAAAAGAAGTGTTTAATGAAAAATAATCATGAACCTTATAAAATATTTTCTTTTATAAAATCATATGAAAATCAAATGATATAAAAGAATGATGTATGGTTAAGTAAATAACCAAATGGAAATAATATGTATAAAATATGTCATGTCTTGTCTTTGTTGAAGTGGTTTAGATAACGCCACGATATGCAATACAATAAAAGCACTTATAGATAGGGAGTACCAGTGGGGTATCCACCATGCTTTTATCATATTATAGACGTCTCATTATTTAAATCACTTATTAATAACCATGAAATAATGTCTTGTTTCAATGTCAATGTCATGTGTAACCAATGTCCAATGTCGAATGTCCAGTATAAACCATGTCATGTATGGCGAATAAATAGTATTTACTCAAGCCAAATGCATAATGTCATGTATAAATAAATGTCTTATGTAATCAAATGTGATGTACAAAACAAAGTCTTTGAATAAACAAAAGTTTAAAACAAAAGTTATGTTTTGAAAACCATTGCTTTTATCGATATGAACATTTATGTGGTTTGTCTATCGCATACACTCAAGCCTTGAGACTGTCGGATAAACCCTTATCAGGATCAAGGTTTATAAAAAATGTATTCGGATTCTGTCATTCCCCTTCTGAAATACCTAGAAAGCGGGAACGGGATTTTTCAAGTCCTATAGCGCTATTACATACTACCGAGCGACGTGATCAATGTTAATGAATGTACTACTAACCCGTTAAACATACCAAATGTCCTTTTCAATGTAAGCATGTCATGAAAATGTCTTTGTAAAACCATGTAATAGGCATACTAAGTCAATATGCCAAGTAAAATGTCTTTGAAATAATGCATCATATGTACTATGTAGCAAAAATTGTATACTGTCATGAAAACGAAAAGTAAAGTTATGCACATATGCTTCACCCCAAAACATTTGAAAAAACGTAAAATAGGGGAACTATGTACTCACCTTTGGGTGCGTTTTTGTGTGTTAACACAATTCCTCAAATTATTTATTCGTCCTAAATTAAGTAAGAACGATTTAATAATAAGAAACCCACAAAAATACATAAGTTTCTCCGATACTTAGAATTTTCACATAAATTTGAGATTTTCTCGAAAAGTTATTATTTTTGATTATATGGGTGTATATATATATATATATGAGCTCATATATATTTTAAAAACTTTGTGACTTGAACGATTTTATTGGTGACCCTCATCATGTTATAAGCAATATATCTACGATTTGCGCGTCGTAATATATATACTCAAATGTGACATACTAATAATAACGTAATACACATAATCTCGTCAAGTATTAACATGCCATCAAACACATATTGTAAAACACATAACACATTGTAATCACATAAAATTTACCCATGAACAACCCATTATAGTGTATGTTGAAAAACACTTATTTTTGCGATTCGGTAACATTTTTGGGCGCCAGAATTCACGTATGACTAACCAAACACCAAGTAAACTTAATGTAAGTTAAAATATTTATTTTTATATCAAAAATATCAATTTACTTACTGATCTAAAATAGTTTTATAAAAACCTCCGAAAAGCCGATTTTAACCGTTTTATTGCAAAGTTTTGCATCAAACGTTACCCTAACCATCCCAAATCGTAACGAATTGATATTTTAACATAACCCATGTTATTTGCTGAATAAAATAGTGGTTATACTCATGATAGTGAAGGTCTCACATAAACCACATAAATCATGCAAATTTCACATATTTTACAACTTTCTAAGCTATATGTACAACATGCAAAGCTATCGAACCTATGACAAAGTTTCATGCCATTATAATATACCTTCAAGATTCAAGTGAGTTTTTGATGAGATTTTGATGATATGGAGCTTGAAATCACTTGAAAACACCTTGGAAACTCCTTTGGATCTTCACACCAACTTGAAACTAGCTTGGAATGGGGTTTAATCTTCAAGAACAAGGTTGAAAGATGAAAATGGTGATGGTGATGGTGATGGTGATGGTGGTGGGGTGTTACGGTTGGGGAGGGAGAGAGAGAGAGTGAGGGAGATGGAGTGTAGTGTGAGTGTTGATGGTGGTGTATTTATAGGACACGATTACATAAAATCTATAGAGATCTTATAATATCTTATTGCATCCAAGAAAGATCATATAGGATATTGCAAGATCTAGTAAGGATTTTGATGGGGGCCACCCCATTGTGACCGTGAATTATATGGGGGGGGGGTAAGTGTAATTTTTGAATGGCAAAATTAGATAAAAACAGGTATTTAACTGGATACCGGGTATTTTATCTTGCGTTTTGATCCCGGTTTATGGCGTTTTAAATTATTTTTATTATTCTATTAAAATAAACTCACCAAAATATTACTGAAATAAATATCAATTGCCGAGATTGGTTGCGTTGTCTGTGTTTTGCAGTATAAACACTGTGTTGCGCAGTAACACGCGGTACTCGCTTAAACTTGAAAAATAACGTTTTTAAGCGTTTTAATTTATTTTTCAACACGAACATGATTAAGAATAAAATTTTAATCATAACCGAATATTTTTAGGATTTAAATATTATCCGGGCGGTCACCAACGTTCGTTTCGCAGTTTTGTCGCAAATAGTTCTTTAGTTCGAATAAACATGTTTTTGCCATAACGAATCCTTCGAAACTTATTTCTAAGTTATGTAAAGGGTATTTAGGGTATGTTTGGCTTATGTCATAGTTCCGGTGTGTACGTCGCGTTAAACTGATTATGTTTATGTAACGGTTTATGATTTCACTTCCAGAACAGGTTTGAGAGTTCGGAATAGAACAATGATTGAAAACGTACTAACGTCACAAATAATTAAAAAAATATTGAAATTAAAACACCATATTTTATTAAATACAAAGTTGTTCGGAACTGTACAAGGATTAAAATACACAGATGTCACAGTCTCCCCTACTTTTGGAAATTATGTCCTGAAATTTAATTATAGGAAACTTGTGGAAAAGGTGTGGATATTTCGCCTTCATTTGATCCTCTCATTCCCAAGTAAACTCTGGGCCACGTTTGGATTCCCAGCGAACTTTGACTATCCGTATGCGCTTGCGCTTGAGCTTCTTGACTTGATGGTCCAATATTTCCACAGGTTTCTCGACGAAGTGCATCGTGTTGTCGACACGAATTTCATCAAGGGGGATGTGGAGGTTTTCATCAGCCAAACACTTTTTCAGATTGGACACGTGGAAAGTTGGATGAACATTTCCAAGTTCAGGAGGCAGCTCAAGTCTGTAGGCTACTTTTCCGATTCTTTCAACGATCTTGAATGGTCCAACATATCGTGGTGCAAGTTTTCCTTTCTTCCCAAATCTGATTACACCTTTCCAAGGAGATACCTTGAGCAGGACGAGATCACCGACTTGGAATTCCAAAGGCTTGCGTCGTCTATCCGCGTAACTCTTTTGACGGCTTTTAGCTGTTAAGAGGTTGTCATGGATTTTCTTGACTTTGTCTGTAGTCTCTAGAATGAGTTCAGGTCCAGTGAGTTGAACCTCACCAATCTCATTCCAGCAGACCGGCGAACGACATTTTCGACCGTATAAAGCTTCGAAAGGAGCCATGTTGATGCTGGAGTGATAACTATTATTCTAGGAGAATTCGATCAATGGAAGATGCGAATCCCAACTACCACCAAAATTGATCACACAAGCTCTAAGCATATCCTCCAATTTCTGGATTATTCTTTCAGATTGTCCATCCGTTTGAGGATGATAAGCTGTGCTCAAATTGAGTTGGGTTCCCATAGTAGATTGCATGGTTCTCCAAAAGTGAGATGAGAATCGAGCATCTCGGTCTGATATGATGTTCAAGGGAACACCATGTCGGGATACAATCTCATCTACATAGATCTTGGCAAGCTTTTCAGAAGAAAGATCCTCACGGATTGGCAAGAAGTGAGCAGATTTTGTCAAATGGTCAACTACTACCCAAATGGCATCACGACCTCTATTTGTGCACGGTAGTTTGGTAATGAGATCCATGGCAATGTTTTCCCATTTCCAAACCGGTATCTCTGGTTGTTCCAATAATCCAGAGGGATGCTGAAGTTCTGCCTTAACCTTCAGACAAGTAAGGCATTTTGATACGTATAAGGCAATGTCTTTCTTCATTCCCGGCCACCAAAATTGGGTTTGAAGATCCTTATACATTTTGTCTGCACCAAGATGGATTGAATAACGAGACTTACGAGCTTCATCCATAAGCAAGGTGCGAAGATTGTCTATACTTGGGACCCACAAATGACCCATGAAATAGAATATCCCAAAGTCTCTCAATTCAAGCTCAGGTTTAATGTGACATGGTAATTCTTTACCCATCAAGCCTTGTGTAAAACAAGTATGTTGAGCTTGAAAGATGCGGGTTTGAATATCAGTTCGAACTCGAACACAATGAAGCTTGACTCTTTCTTTTCGACTTAACGCATCGGCTACGACATTCGCCTTTCCAGGATGGTAGCGAATCTCGTAGTCGTAGTCGTTTAGAAGTTCTACCCAACTTCGTTGCCTCATGTTTAGTTCTTTCTGATTGAAGATGTGTTGGAGACTTTTGTGGTCTGTGAAAACCACACATTTTGTTCCATAAAGGTAGTGTCTCCAAATCTTGAGAGCAAAAACCACAACGCCCAAATCAAGTTCATGAGTTGTGTAGTTTTTCTCATGGATTTTCAATTGTCTTGACGCGTAGGCTATGACTTTGTTCCTTTGCATGAGAACGTAACCAAGGCCTAGATTCGATGCGTCATAATATACGACAAAGTCGTCGTTTCCCTCAGGTAAAGATAACACAGGAGCATCGCAGAGTTTTTGTTTCAAGGTCTGAAAAGCTTCTTCTTGTTTGGGTCCCCACTCAAAAGGTTTATTCTTTTGAGTTAAGGCTGTGAGAGGAACCGCAATCTTGGAGAAGTTTGAAATAAAGCGGCGGTAATAACCCGCGAGACCCAGAAATGAACGAACCTCGGTAGGAGTAGTTGGTGTATTCCAATCCTTAATCGCACTGATTTTGGCGGGATCTACATGTATACCTTGTTCGTTGACAATGTGTCCTAAAAACTTAACTTCCTTAGCCAAAATTCACACTTGGAGAATTTAGCGAAAAGTTGTTCCTTCTTTAGGAGCTCCATTGTTAGATGGAGATGTTGTTCATGGTCAGCTCGTGTCTTGGAATAAATCAAGATGTTATCAATGAAGATGATGATGAACTTATCTAAATAAGGCTTACAAACCCTATTCATTAAATCCATGAAGACAGCAGGAGCATTCGTTAAACCGAAAGGCATAACAGTAAACTCATAGTGGCCATATCATGTGCGAAAAGCAGTATTGGGAATATCTTCTTCGGATACGCGAAGCTGATGATACCCAGAACGTAGATCAATCTTCGAAAAGCAGGTAGCACCCTGAAGCTGATCAAAGAGATCATCAATGAGAGGTAGGTGATATCGATTTTTGAAAGTGAGTTTGTTAAGCTCACGATAATCGATACACATTCGGAAAGATCCATCATTCTTCTTTAGAAATAGGACAGGTGCGCCCCAAGGGGAAAAGCTCGGATGAATAAATCCTTTGTCTGATAACTCCTGCAGCTGCTTCGATAACTCTTGCATCTCAGATGGTGCAAGACGGTATGGAGATTTGGCAATCGGGTTAGCACCAGGAACAAGGTCAATACGGAACTCGATTTGTCGTGCTGGGGGTAAACCAGGTAAGTCTTCAGGGAAAACCTCAGGATAATCCCAAACGACGGGGATGTCTTGTACAGTTTTACCCTTGTCTTTCTCCTCTACGACACGTGCCAAGAAAGCCACATAATTCTTTCGTAGATATCTATGAGCTTGGGTGCTAGACATTAGTTTAAGGCTACTAGCGGGTTTTCTCCACGAACTTCTAAGACTTCACCAGACGAAAGAGGTACATGAACAATCTTGTCAAAACAAACCACTTCTGCACGGTATTTGGTCAACCAATCCATCCCTACTATAACGTCGAAACTCCCAAGTTGCATTGGCGTGAGGTCAATGGGAAAGAGATGATCGTTAAGGTTCAACTGGCAATTTCGAATGACGGAATCAAGTACAAGGGATTCACCACTGGCTAACTCTAATGTCAAGGGTTTTCCTAGTTTTGTTCTAGGCTTTGCAAGCAAATGTTCAAAAGCTAGGGATACAAAACTCTTGTCGGCACCCGAATAAAAAAGAATAGAAGCAAGTTGGTTGTTAACATAGAACGTACCGTTGACCACCTCATTGTCGGCATGCGCTTCATTGGCATTGATGTTGTATATTCGTCCACGAGCCGGGTTCGCCTTAGCCAACTTCGGGCACTTGTTCCTGTAGTGAGTCAGATCTCCACAATTGTAGCAAGACCCAGGCGCAAAAGGAGGTCGTGCAGGATTAGCTGGCTGTTGGGCAGGGTTTTGTACCACTTAATTCGGAGCAGGAGGAGAGCGACATGTGTTAGCCAAATGGCCATATCTTCCACAGTTGGTGCAAAGACGACACTGAAGATGTGGTTGATGATGACAATTGCACTTGTTACAAAGAGGTGCAGTACCAACATACTGTTTCTTGGCGGGTGGCGGTGCT
The DNA here is from genome assembly GCA_030545235.1 of Helianthus tuberosus. NCBI lineage: Eukaryota > Viridiplantae > Streptophyta > Magnoliopsida > Asterales > Asteraceae > Helianthus > Helianthus tuberosus. The sequence continues at coordinate 42,270,359 of CM060409.1, read as the reverse complement.
GGCTGGTTCTGAGTGTTCTGGCTGGGTTGTGCAGTAACCGCAAAGTTTTGGGAAGCCTTGCGCTTCCTTGACTTCCTCGAAGACTCGGCTTTGTTCTTCTTCTTCTTGTCTTTCTCTTGGGTGGTCTTGGCTTCCTGTTTCTTATCACCCTTGCGGTGGAGTTTACCCTTCTTGACTTGAGACTCAGTCAAGGTTGCAGCTAGCTCAATGGCTTGTCTAACCGTGGTAGGGTTGCTGCCGGTGACAATATCCTGAACAGGATCAGGCAGACCATCTATGTACTTCTCAATCGCCTTGTCCAAAGGCGTGACCATGGTGGGACACAGCAGGCTCAGTTCTTCGTATCGGTCCGTGTAGGCACGGTGCTCTCCACTATCTTGCTTGAGATCGTGGAATTCGTTTTCCAGTGCCCGTAATTCATGACGAGGACAAAACTCCTTCATCATAAGAGCGCGAAGCTCTTCCCAAGTTTGAGCCATTGCCACGTTGGCACCCCTGTCTCTCATCACACCATTCCACCATGTAAGCGCCCTCTTCTGGAATACACTTGACGCGAACTCAACCTTTCGCTCATTCGGGCATTGAACGTGACGAAACGTACTTTCGAGACTCTCGAACCACTGTAGGAGCCCAATTGCTCCTTCTGACCTAGAAAACTAAAGCGGCTTAGCCGAATTGAAAGTCTTAAAGTTGCACGGAACAGGTGCGTTGTTATTGTTGTTGTTGTTTGCTTGGTATAACTGGGTAACTAGGTTCGGGAGTATAGCAGCAATTTGCTGAGTGATCAAGGCTGCCATTGCGACGTCCTGAGTTTGATCACGTTGAGGAGGCATCTAAAAGAAAAGGAACACAAGGAAATGTGTGAGATTGACATAGGACAATCAAAAGGAGTATTGAAAATATCGACAAAACAAAGGAAGGTGGTCATTTGTCCATTACTTAAATCAAACAAACAACACACAATGACTAATCAAAGTAAATAGGTCTATGTAATGCATAATGAAGACATGCTTTAGCCTATAAGTGGACACTCACCCCAAGAGTTCCCAGGTAGGAGTGACTGGTCTGATTATGTGGATTTGTACGAACACTCTAGCCTTAGACAGAAAACTCAGGGTATAGGCACCCACCCTTCCAGATTGCACGTGTTCACATTATTAAGACCCAAACTATGACGAGATTTGAAAACTTTAAAGGCATAAAGCCTAAAAATAAATCATCTAAGGATAGATGATTGATTTTCAAATGGAATTGAGATTTGTGTACTTGTTTTGGTAATCACCTAAATATAGGTGATGGTATTGTTTTAAGATCTAAACACAAGGTAACTTGTGTTAGGGTCCTAGAAAGGTTATAGTCTAGGTCAAAATTTTACTAATAACCTAATTCCCTATAACCATGAGCTCTGATACCAACTCTTCTATCACACCCCGACCGCGTAAAACAACAAACCGCGGCGGAAACATCGGGGAGTCGTGTGGCAGAATTATTGTTTCACAACACATGATGATTAAAGTTAAGTTTTACAAGCTTAAATTATTACATTGTCTTAATTCAAACAAAACACATAACATGAAAGATGATAACTTTCTTGATTTTAGATTGCTAAGGCCTAAGTCGCCCTAAGTGAAGCTTGCTCACATCAAACATTCACTCCTGAAACATATGCGAAAGTAAATACGTCAGCATAAAAATGCCTGTGAGTAACATAGGTTTAGTGTTGAAGATTCATGACTTTGAATGTTAAAAGAAGTGTTTAATGAAAAATAGTCATGAACCTTATAAAATATTTTCTTTTATATAATCATATGAAAATCAAATGATATAAAAGAATGATGTATGGTTAAGTAAATAACCAAATGGAAATAATATGTATAAAATATGTCATGTCTTGTCTTGTCTTTGTTGAAGTGGTTTAGATAACGCCACGATATGCAATACAATAAAAGCACTTATAGATAGGGAGTACCAGTGGGGTATCCACCATGCTTTTATCATATTATAGACGTCTCGTTATTTAAATCACTTATTAATAACCATGAAATAATGTCTTGTTTCAATGTCAATGTCATGTGTAACCAATGTCCAATGTCGAATGTCCAGTATAAACCATGTCATGTATGGCGAATAAATAGTATTTACTCAAGCCAAATGCATAATGTCATGTATAAATAAATGTCTTATGTAATCAAATGTGATGTACAAAACAAAGTCTTTGAATAAACAAAAGTTTAAAACAAAAGTTATGTTTTGAAAACCATTGCTTTTATCGATATGAACATTTATGTGGTTTGTCTATCGCATACACTCAAGCCTTGAGACTGTCGGATAAACCCTTATCAGGATCAAGGTTTATAAAAAATGTATTCGGATTCTGTCATTCCCCTTCCGAAATACCTAGAAAGCGGGAACGGGATTTGTCAAGTCCTATAGCGCTATTACATACTACCGAGCGACGTGATCAATGTTAATGAATGTACTACTAACCCGTTAAACATACCAAATTTCCTTTTCAATGTAAGCATGTCATGAAAATGTCTTTGTAAAACCATGTAATAGGCATACTAAGTCAATATGCCAAGTAAAATGTCTTTGAAATAATGCATTATATGTACTATGTAGCAAAAATGTATAATGTCATGAAAACGAAAAGTAAAGTTATGCACATATGCTTCACCCCAAAACAATTGAAAAAACGTAAAATAGGGGAACTATGTACTCACCTTTGGGTGCGTTTTTGTGTGTTAACACAATTCCTCAAATTGTTTATTCGTCCTAAATTAAGTAAGAACGATTTAATAATAAAAAACCCACAAAAATACATAAGTTTCTCCGATACTTAGAATTTTCACATAACTTTGAGATTTTCTCAAAAAGTTACTATTTTTGATTATATTGGCGTATTTATATATATATATGAGTTCATATATATTTTAAAAACTTTGCGACTTGAACGATTTTATTGGTGACCCTCATCATGTTATAAGCAATATATCTACGATTTGCGCGTCGTAATATATATACTCAAATGTGACATACTAATAATAACGTAATACACATAATCTCGTCAAGTATTAACATGCCATCAAACACATATTCTAAAACACATAACACATTGTAATCACATAAAATTTCCCATGAACAACCCATTATAGTGTATGTTGAAAAACACTTATTTTTGCGATTCGGTAACATTTTTGGGCGCCGGAAGTCAGGTATGACTAACCAAACACCAAGTAAACTTAATGTAAGTTAAAATACTTATTTTTATATAAAAAATATCAGTTTACTTACTCATCTAAAACAGTTTTATAAAAATCCTCCGAAAAGCCGATTTTTAACCGTTTTACTGCACAGTTTTGCATCAAACGTTACCCTAACCATCCCAAATTGTAACGACTTGATATTTTAACATAACCCATGTTATTTTCTGAATAAAATAGTGGTTATACTCATGATAGTGCAGGTCTCACATAAACCACATAAATCATGCAAATTTGACATATTTTACAACTTTCTAAGCTATATGTACAACATGCAAAGCTATCGAACCTATGACAAAGTTTCATGCCATTATAATATACCTTCAAGATTCAAGTGAGTTTTTGATGAGATTTTGATGATATGGAGCTTGAAATCACTTGAAAACACCTTGGAAACTCCTTTGGATCTTCACACCAACTTGAAACTAGCTTGGAATGGGGTTTAATATTCAAGAACAAGGTTGAAAGATGAAAATGGTGATGGTGGTGGGGTGTTACGGTTTGGGAGAGAGAGAGAGAGTGAGGGAGATGGAGTGTAGTGTGAGTGTTGATGGTGGTGTATTTATAGGACAAGATCACATAAAATCTATAGAGATCTTATAATATCTTATTGCATCAAAGAAAGATCATATAGGATATTGCAAGATCTAGTAAGGATTTTGATGGGGGCCACCCCATTGTGACCGTGAATTATATGGGGGGGGGGTAAGTGTAATTTTTGAATGGTAAAATTAGATAAAAACAGGTATTTAACTGGATACCGGGTATTTTATCTAGCGTTTGATCCCGGTTTATGGCGTTTTAAATTATTTTTATTATTCTATAAAAATAAACTCACCAAAATATTACTGAAATAAATATCAGTTGCCGAGACTGGTTGCGTTGTCTGCGTTTTGCAGTATAAACACTGTGTTGCGCAGTAACACCCGGTACTCGCTTAAACTTGAAAAATAATGTTTTTAAGCGTTTTAATTTATTTTTGAACACGAACATGATTAAGAATAAAATTTTAATCATAACAGAATATTTTTAGGATTTAAATATTATCCGGGCGGTCACCAACGTTTGTTTCGCAGTTTTGTCGCAAATAGTTCTTTAGTTCGAATAAACATGTTTTTGCCATACCGAATCCTTCGAAACTTATTTCTAAGTTATGTAAAGGCTATTTAGGGTATGTTTGGATTATGTCACAGTTCCGGTGTGTACGTCGCGTTAAACTGATTAAGTTTATGTAACGGTTTATGATTTCACTTCCAGAACAGGTTTGAGAGTTCGGAATTGAACAATGATTGAAAACGTACTAACGTCACAAATAATTAAACAAATATTGAAATTAAAACACCATATTTTATTAAATACAAAGTTGTTCGGAACAGTACAAGGATTAAAATACACGGATGTCACACTATACTTTGTCATTCGTCGTGAGGGTTTTGATTTCGTGAGTTTATCGTAAATGTTGTATTAAGTTACTGACCTAGTTTCGTGTGCATTGTTATTTACCTAGGTTACAAGAATAAATCAGTAGACAAGGTTCTGTCCAACTAAACTTGCAATGTGAGTCATTCCCTTTTTATCAAAGTGCTTTACAAAACCCTAAATGTTTTCCAGTTATATTTTGCAGTTATTAAGTCTTTGCTAAATCTTTAATTACTGGCAGTATGTGGGGGGTTTTGTGCACATTACTACTATCGATTTATCACTTTAGGTGGGCGAGCCTAATTAGTGATATGTCCACAGTCATAGATTCGGTCGAGTGACAGCTGAACCAGATAATTATATGATAGGGCAAATATAAAAACCCTTAATGCTGTAAATTGATAACAATGTGTCTTTTGTGAAAATTGAATGACTCGCCAGTATTTCTCCGCTGATAAAACCTTTTTAAACATGTTTCAGGTGACCTACTGTGAATCAGGGAAAAAGTGCTATGTAGCTTTACAAGCTTGAAGAGGTGGCTCAATAAAAAAAAAAAGAAACATATTTTTGTAAAAACAGGGATTTCCCAGTGAAATCACCTTTATTGTAAATTATGGGTGTTATTCCCAAATTGTGAAATAAAATAATTGGGCATTTTCGAGTTTAAACGATCCTGTTAATATTTCCGCTGCCAAACAAAATACAATTACCACGGGTCACACCGGGCCGGGGGCCGTGACAGAAAAAGGTGGTATCAGAGCCACTGATTTTAAGCCAATTAAGTATTTAGGAATACTTAATTTTTCTGATTGCCATTTTGTGATTCTGTGAAAATTCAACGGGATGAATAAAATATTAACTTAAGTTTGTGTGTGTTTTTCATATATGCTAACAGCATGAATGAGTTGTCTGAAGCTCTTCAGAATCTCACTATCTATTTCGCTGACATGGAAGTTTCCGGGGGCTTTTCCGGTTATTGGGCCGACACTGAGAAACCTATGGAATTCCAAGCCCAACCTTAGGAGAAACCCAAGTCGAAAAAGAGAAGGAGAATCATAGGCTGGAGACGCGGATGGAGGAAGAAGCCAGCTGCACAGAAGATTAAAAAGACTGAGGATCCAATGGATATGGGCAAAGGAAAGGAGATTGGGGAAAATTCAGGGCAAGCCCAGGAAATGCCACAATGGGAGGAGCTGGATTGCAAACTGGCAAATAGCGACCTCATCGGACCTGCCGATGAAAACCTCTTCAATTACCCAGCTGAAGTACAACTTCCAGTTAATTTAGAGCCTGCTATCCCAGATCCTATTGTTAACCCCCCGACATCTACAAGGAGAGCTGGAAGAATGGTGGACAACTGACTGGCAATTTCAGAATCTCTTAAATAACCCTAACACCTTTTTCCCCCAGTTTGACCCTGAGCCTGCACCAAACCCACCTATGAGCACTGAGAACTTGGCTGAACTCCGTCACTACGACGAGGAACTGGTGGACGCAGGGAATCGAATCCGGGAAGTAGGAGAACATATCTCCTAGAAATACGATGAGAGGGAACGTCGTTTTTGAAAAATCAGCTGACGGTGGTGTGGTTATGTGATGGGGTGGTGATGTGTTTAATAATAATAATAAAATAACAATAATAAATAATAAAAATATAATCATGTAAAATAACTAAAAATAAAACTTTTGTAACATATCTGGTGTGTACGGATGCATACTAAAATATATAAAATATGAAAGTCGCAAAGTCGACAATTTTGGCTATACATGTTGACGTGATTATGTGCGATTGTTTTATTGTGTTGGTTGTTATTTATTTTGTGCTAATAACTTATATATATTAATTACCAGATGGAACATGTTGTTAATGAACCAGTTAACGAAGTTAACCAATCTGAGCAAAACCATGAAGATCACTTTCTTAATAGGCAAGATATAGAAAACATCGTTGCTCAAGGAATAGCAAATGCTATCCCAGCAATCATCGCTGCGGTTAAAAGCCCTGTTGAACCTTCACAAGCTCACCCCAGTAAATGCACACGTGACGATAATTTCAGTAATAGTGTTAACGAAGGCGGCAATAACGACAACTTGATTCAGGCCCCAATATTTAAGAAAATGAAAGTTGCAACCCCTGGTTGCACCTATAAGGAATTTCTTGCCTGTAAACCTGTCGAATTTGCAGGAAATGAAGGGGCAACTGCCGCACTACGTTGGTTGGAGAAAACCGAGGCAGTAATCAAAATAGGTAAATGTGCCGAGGAGGATAAGGTTATGTATGCTTCTCACCTTTTTAAGGAAGAAACATTAGAATGGTGGAATACGGTGTTACAAGACAAGTGAAGTGATATGGCCTATTCCATGAATTGGGAAGAGTTTAAGCATTTGGTAGAAAGGAAATTCTGCCCTGAATATGAAAAAGAGCAAATGGCAAATAAGTTCCTGAGCCACTGAATGGTGGACGTTGACTGTCGAGGGTATACTTCGAAATTCTTCGAATATGCCAGAATTGTACCAACTCTGGCTTCGCCAGAACTGGTACTTATTTCTCGCTATATTTGGGGTTTAATTAGCGAGATTCGTGACATCGTTAAGGCTGCGAGACCCCGCACAATTGACGATACAGTGGAATTGGCCAACACTCTGACCGACGGGCTGGTGCGTACACGAGAAGAAAACAGGAAAAAGGAGTTAGCCCAAAAGATTACCCAAGGATTTCGGGTGGGTAATAATAGCAACTTCAAGAGAAAGGGGACTGGGTCCTCTTCCACCCCGCCATTCTGCGGAAATTGCAAAAAGGAACATTTTGGAAAATGTAGAGAAAATTGCAATTTCTGCAAAATTCCGGGCCATCAGGAGGAGTAATGCAAAAAGAAATTAAAGATCTGCTACAACTATGGAGAAGCTGGGCATTTCAGACTAGAATGCCCTAAATTGGTCAAGCCAGCGGATAACAAGGCCAAACCTGCTGAAGGAACTAATAAGAAGAATGCAAGAGCCTTCCAATTGACCACGCAGGAAGCCGAACTGATTCCTGACGTAATAGCTGGTACGTTTCTGGTACACAACGTTTATGCGAAAGTATTATTCGACTCTGGTGCAAACCAAAGTTTTATAAATACTTCTTTTTGCCAAGCTCTTAAGCTACCCTTAACCAAACTTAGGCAGATTTATACAGTAGAAACGGCAGACGGGAACTCTGTTAACATAGATACGGTTTTGCAAAAAGAAAATATAGAACTTTCAGGTCATAAATTTTCTGCAAACCTATTACCTATGTATTTAGCTGGATTCAATGTTGTATTAGGAATGGATTGGTTAGTAGCCAACCATGCTCGAATCCTTTGTGATAAGAATTCCATAAAAATTCATACACCTGCAGGAGAAGTAATTATGATTACAGGAGATAAGCCGCGCAAACCATTAAAGTTGATTTCAGTAATGAAAGTTGCTAGTTATGAGCGAAAGCAAGGAATAGTGTATATGATTTCGGTAATCATTAACACTAAGGATAAGGAACTTAAGGAAATTCCTGTAGTATCAGAATACTCAGATGTATTCCCAGAAGAACTACCAGGATTACCACCAGATAGGGAGGTAGAATTTAGAATTCATCTGATTCCTGGAACTACACCCATAGCTAAAGCACCCTACCGATTAGCACCTACTGAAATGTTAGAACTGAAAAAGCAATTAGATGAATTGCTCTGTAAAGGATTCATACAACCTAGTTCATCCCCTTGGGGGGCACCAGTGTTGTTCGTAAAGAAGAAAGATGGTTCGATGCGAATGTGTATCGATTATAGGGAATTGAATAAGGTTATAATTAAGAACCGATACCCATTACCTAGGATTGATGATCTTTTCGATCAACTTCAGGGAGCTAAATATTTTTCTAAGATAGATTTACGCTCCAGATATCATCAGTTGAAGGTACAAGAAGAAGACATACCTAGAACTGCTTTCAGAACTAGGTATGGCCACTACGAGTTTACAGTCATGCCCTTTGGGTTAACAAATGCTCCTGCAACATTTATGGACATGATGAATAGGATTTGTAAACCATACTTGGATAAATTCGTAATTGTCTTCATCGACGATATACTTATTTATTCCAAAAGTCAGGACGAGCATTGTGAACATCTACGAGCACTCTTTACTCTGTTAAGAAAGGAGAAGCTTTATGCCAAATTCTTGAAATGTGAATTTTGGCTGTAGGAGGTATAATTTTTAGGACACATGGTGAATCATGAAAGTATTCACGTAGATCCCTCCAAAATAGAAGCAATCACCAAATGGAAGGTCCCGCAATCAGCTATGGAAGTTAGAAGTTTTCTAGGATTAGCTGGATACTATAGGCGATTCATTAAGGATTTTTCCAAGATAGCAGTACCATTAACTAAGCTAACCTGTAAATCAGTTAAGTTTGAATGGGACCCAGGCAGGAAGAGGCTTTTAGGATTTTAAAACAAAGGTTAACAAACACCCCAATCCTTGCCTTACCTGAAGGGACAGAAGATTTTGAAGTTTACTGTGATGCTTCTAAGCTAGGATTAAGATGTGTGCTAATGCAACGCAAAAAGGTAATTGCGTATGCCTCAAGGCAATTGAAAAAGCACGAGGAAAATTATACGACTCATGACTTAGAATTAGGAGCGATAATTTTTGCCCTTAAGATTTGGAGACATTATCTGTATGGAAGTAAGTTTACTGTTTATACAGATCATAAGAGTTTAAAATATATATTTGGGCAAAAAGAATTAAACATGAGACAACGAAGATGGATGGAAATTTTAAGTGATTACGACTGTGATATTCAATATCACGAAGGAAAAGCAAATGTAGTCGCAGATGCTCTAAGTCGTAAGTATCATGAAAAACAAAAGCGAGTTCGTGCTCTTAGATTAAATCTACAGTTAGATTTAATGGAACAACTGAAGAAGGTTCAAGTAACAGCAATTGAGGATGATGCTGAAGGAATGAAAGGAAGAATAAAGGAATTAGAGCAAGGAACTGATGGAATTTGGAGATTCCATAAGAAAAGGGTTTGGGTTCCTAAGCAAGGAGAGTTAACAATAAGATTTTAGAGGAAGCCCATAAATCTAGATATACCATGCACCCTGGAAATAATAAGATGTACCAAGATTTAAGAAATAACTTCTGGTGGATAGGAATGAAAAAGGACATAGCTAGATATGTGTCTAAGGTGCTGTTTGTTTTTTCAGAGGTAAAATGTCTGCGGTCTGCGGACCACATCTGCAGACATCTGCTGCAGAAGAGGTGGACCAAACCTCTTCAGTCTGCAAGAAGAAGACTGTTTGTTTTTCAACTGCACAGAAGTTTAAAATCCATTTATGCAAATTTGATAAAATTTATCTGCAGATCCTATCAAGAAAAACAACTTTTTTTTCCCAATAATAAACTTAAAATAATAAATTCATTGCATTTGTAGGTAATGGAATATAATTCATTGCTTCCATATCACTTTCTGAAGAAATGGATTAATAAAGTATGTGCAGCCTCAAAACTTGCATTTCTATTTGAAAATCTCAAAAACGTCACCCATGAAATCCCAAATCGAATCGAGCATAAGACGATTGGTTGAATCCCAACAATAACATAAACCTAAACCTAAACAATTATCTAAACATAAACAATAAACATTATCTAAACATGAATCTGAAACAATAACTATAAACCTAAACATAAAAATTAACATAAACTTAAACCCCCAAATATAAACAATTTTCATAAACCTAAACCTAAAAATATGAAATTACCTTCTGTGTTTGGGATGTAGGCGGCGGCGCTGGGAGGAGCAGGGGGAGACGTGGCTGCGGTGGGAGGAGCAGGAGGTGGTCGCAGCGGCTGTGGGAGGAGGGGAGTGGCCACCGACGCTCTGGGATGTGGGTAGAAGTGAGAGACGACGCCGGTGGGAGGAGGGAGGGTGGTAGCGGCGGCGATGGAGGAGGAGGTGTGGAGGAGGAACATGCTAGGGGATGTTTTGGAAAAGCAGAGGACAAGAAGAGAAGAGGATGAGAAGAGTCTTGAGGGTTGGAGGTTCTGTGTTTTTGAGGAGATGTGTTTTGAGAAGGAGATGGGTCTTGAGAAGAGGTTTGAAGACCTCAGGCCAAGTCTGCATGACACAGAGGTGGGGAAGAGGTTTGAAGACCTAACCTCTTCTAAAAAACAAACAAGCTGCAGACCCTTATGTCTGCGCGTGGTCTGCGCGGCGCAGACATAAGAGGTTCTGAAGTACTTCTAGTAAAAAACAAACACCACCTAAGTGTCTAACTTGTTCACAAGTTAAGGCAGAACACCAGAAACCTTTAGGGTTACTCCAACAATTAGAAATGCCTGTTTGGAAATGGGAACTAATAACCATGGATTTTGTTACTAAGTTGCCCAAAACCAGAAAAGGTAACGACGCAATTTGGATAATTGTGGATCGTTTAACCAAATCAGCTCATTTCCTACCCATGAGGGAAACTTTTAGTATGGAAAGATTAGCCAAGTTATACGTAGACGAAGTAGTATCCTTACATGGAGTCCCACTCTCTATTGTATCGGATAGAGATAGTCGTTTCACTTCGCGTTTCTGGAAAAGTTTTCAAGAAGCCATGGGGACCAGACTAAACTTGAGCACTGCATACCATCCCCAAACAGACGGACAAAGTGAAAGGACGATCCAAACCCTGGAAGACATGCTCAGGGCATGTGTAATAGATTTTGGTGGAAACTGGGATAACCACCTACCCTTAATTGAATTCTCCTATAACAATAGTTATCATGCGAGCATTGAAGCTGCCCCGTTCGAAGCACTGTATGGACGAAAGTGTAGAACTCCAGTTTGTTGGGCAGAAATAGGAGAAAGCCAATTATCAGGTCCCGAAATCGTACAAGAAACCACTGACAAGATAACCCAATTCAAGGAAAGACTAAAGACATCTCGAGATCGTCAGAAGAGTTATGCAGACAATAGACGCAAGCCGCTAGAATTTCAAGTTGGAGACAAGGTACTCTTAAAAGTTTCTCCTTGGAAAGGGGTAGTTCGGTTCGGTAAGAAGGGAAAACTAAGTCCAAGGTATGTAGGACCATTCCTAGTAATCCAGCGAATAGGACCAGTTGCTTATCGCTTACAACTACCAGAAGAACTGGCTGGAGTACATGACGTGTTTCATGTATCTAACCTCAAGAAGTGTTTTTCCGATGAATCCCTGGTAGTACCTCTCAAAGACATAGAGGTAAATGAAAAGTTAAAATTTGTGGAAAAACCACTTCAGATAGAAGATAGAAAGGTTAAGTTTCTCAAGCACAAAAGACTAGTACTAGTAAAAGTCAAGTGGGAATCAAAGAGAGGGCCTGAGTACACTTGGGAACTGGAATCAGAGATGAAGCAAAAATATCCCTACTTATTCCAGTAAATCTCGAGGACGAGATTTTAATAAGGTGGGGAGGATGTAACAACTCTCATTAAAATTATTATTTCTTATTTTATTATGTCCAATAAGAAACCCTAATTAAGACCCCCAAGTAATATTGCATGACCCCTAAAATTTTCAGAACAGTTGGAACTAGGATCAGGGCCCCCTAAAACTCAAGGGGGGTATTCCCTAATTGACGATTATCCTCAAAACTCGCTGTAAAATTCGAAATTCATCGAATGTTGACTCACCAGGGCTAAGTTAGACACGAGGCTACCCTAGCCTAAAAGTGGACCCGTCGCGCCACGCGCCAGGACCAGGTGGGTCTGGCGCGCCACGCGGGGGAGACCATTTTTCAGTATATATAGCAGGGGTTTGGCACTTGCATGTTGGTGTTATTACGACGGAAAATTTCATTACGTACGTTTAGTTATACCAGTTTCTTTAAAAAACAATCAAAATCATGACACTCTGCTGCGACAATAGGGTAATAACTCGATCACTGCTACGATACAATGTATGATCGATTGAAACCAATCCGATGGATGTTTAAGTGCTGCCCGAATATGGGCTATACTTCGTCATTCGTCGTGAGTGTTTTGATTTTGTGAGTTTATCGTAAATGTTGTATTAAGTTACTAACCTAGTTTCGTGTGCATTGTTATTTCCCTTTTTATCAAAGTGCTTTACAAAACCCTAAATGTTTTCCAGTTATATTTTGCAGTGATTAAGTCTTTGCTAAATCTTTAATTACTGGCAGTATGTGGGGGTTTTGTGCACATTACTACTAACGATTTATCACTTTAGGTGGGCGAGCCTAATTAGTGATATGTCCACAGTCATAGATTCGGTCGAGTGACAGCTGAACCAGATAATTATATGATAGGGGCAAATATAAAAACCCTTAACGCTGTAAATTGATAACAATGTGTCTTTTGTGCAAATTGAATGACTCGCCAGTATTTCCCCACTGATAAAATCTTTTTAAACATGTTTCAGGTGACCTACTGTGAATCAGGGAAAAAGTGCTATGTAGCATTACAAGCTTGAAGAGGTGGCTTAATAAAAAAATAAAATAAATAAATAAACATGTTTTTGTAAAAACAGGGATTTCCCAGTGAAATCACCTTTATGGTAAATTATGGGTGTTATTCCCAAATTGTGAAATAAAATAATTGCGCATTTTCGAGTTTAAACGATCCTGTTAATATTTCCGCTGCCAAACTAAATACAATTACCACGGGTCACACCGGGCCGGGGGCCGTGACACCTTCTCCAGATTTTCAACTATCAAGAATGACCCATAAAATTTGGGCCTAAGCTTATTAAGTTTAAAATTTCGTAGGGTTCCTTGACAAAATGGTCACAATTTAAAAAATACCCAATCCCAACTTGAAATTCTCTTTCTGTTCTGTTTTTATCAGCTAGTTGTTTCATTCTATTTTGAGCTCTATGCAATGAACGTTTTAATTCCTCAATAGCAGCTTCTCTATCTCTGAACATTCGATTCACTTCTTTATTAGAACAATCATGTGGAATATATGGTATGAATATAGGAGGAGGATATCCATATAGAGCTTGAAATGGTGTAGTGTTAAGTGAAGAATGGAAGTTTGTGTTATACCACCACTTAGCCAAAGAGATCCATTTTACCCAAGATGTTTTAGTGGCCAATGTCATGCTTCTTAGGTAAGATTCAATGCATCTGTTTACCATCTCAGTTTGCCCATCCAACTGAGGATGATAGGTCATTGACATAGCTAATTGAATACCTTGGAGTCTAGTAAAGGCCTTCCAAAAATTGCTTAAAAACTAAGGCTCTCTATCAGAAACAATCACTTGTGGCCAACCATGAAGTTTGAAAATATGGTCAAGGAACAGTTGTGCCACTGTTTCTGCAGTATAGGGGTGCTCTAATGGAATGAAATGACCATACTTAGTTAGTTTATCAATAACAACTAAAATGGTATCCTTCCCTTGAACCTTAGGAAACCCCCCAACAAAATCCATTGGAATTTCTAAAAACACATACTTAGGAATTGGCAGGGGTTTTAGAAGTCCTGGATAAGCAACAAATTCTGATTTATTTCTCTGACAAACATTACAAGCCCTTATAAACTGCCTAACTTGCTTATTCAAACCTCTCCTTTTAAACAAACTCTTAATCTTCTGAATTGTGACATGCACACCAGAATGACCACCCATAGCCGAATCATGACATAACCTAATGATGTCTGACTGCAAATTATCACAATTTCCCATCAAGACTTTACCTTTCTTTGTAAATAACTCCCATCCATTTGTAATTAGACAATGACTCACCAGCTTGCAACTTACTAAGATAGGATGTAGAGTAGCATCCTGCTGCCAAGAAGCTTCAATTTGATTAAAAAGAGTAGGATCCCATGTAGATAACACCAAGGTAAAAATTGTAGGATCCTGAATTCTTGACAAGGCATCTGCCACCTTATTTTTTGCTCCTTTTTTATAGACTATCTCATAGTCAAATCCCAAGAGTTTTGATAGCCAAACATGTTGTAATGGGGTAGTTAACTTCTGGGTAAGCAGGTGTTTTAGACTTTTTTGATCTATCTTAATAATGTAATGACCTGTTGACAAATAATGTTGCTAGTGCTTCACAACAAATATAATAGCCAACAACTCTTTCTCATAAACTGAATATACCTGTTGTCTTGGTGATAATGCCTTGCTTATGAAAGCCAGAGGATGAGAGTTCTTCATTAATACTTCTCCTATTGCCTTAGATGAAGCATCAATTTCTAGAATAAAGGGTATAGAAAAATCAGGTAAAGCCAGAACAGGTGGTGAACATAGGGCTCACGTTAGTACCAAAAATGCCTTGTTTACTTCTTCATCCCATATAAAACTATCTTTCTTCAATAAGTTGGTGAGTGGTTTAGCCAAAATTCCATAGGACCTTATAAATCTTCTGTAATATCCAGAAAGTCCCAAAAAACCCCTCAACTGTTTTATATTTTGTAAGACCCGTATCAATTTAACACGGATATAAGATTAAAATACACATTTTTTACAAAAAAACACGACTTTATAGAAACTTTGACAAGTCAACATTCAAACATGTTTAAAACATTCAAAATGTAGTGCTAAGAGTTTACAAGGTTCACTTTTAACTAAATCAAAATAGATCAACGCGAAAGCTTTGTTCGGGCGTGTGTTCGGTTCTTGTTCATTGCTTGATCATCATCCGAGTGCTTACAACGATCATCTAAATTCAAAACCAATATAAAAGTTAGTTTTGATAGTTTAAAAATGAATTTAAACAAGTTCCAAGCATCAAACAACAAATAAAAACAATTTTTGGCACCTTTTGTGTCTCTCGTGGGCCGCGAAAGACTAAGCTATATCTGTCACGGGCCGCGACCCGCGCCGCGTGGCGCGATCAGACCTTTGTTACCCCTCGCGTGTCGCGAGGGAGACTCTTTTCCAGCAGGTCCGTATCTGGACCTGCATTTTTGACCAGCTCTATTTTTAATCAAAATCCAAACTTCAAAATGCCATAACTTTTTATCTACTTATCCAAATTGTGTAATTCTTTTTCCTATGCGTCCGTAATTTAATTACGGATTCGTTTATCACCATGATTCACATCAAAAGCCGAGTTATAAGCAAATGGCTTATAAATCCTTCATGCCATTATTCGACCCGTTTCTTTTATCTACATACTACATGTTTATCAACAATGATTGTTTCTAATCCCTTATTACCTATTCTGGGGCTTGTCAATATTAGTGTTTTCGCTCCCAATACATGGTTCGCGCGCACGTTATCATCATGCTTATTGTCTACAACTTTAAGCGTGCAATTAATCAAGACAAACGAAATCATACTTCTATGTTTTTAACTCAAATCCAAGGTTTCACTAAATCAATTTGGCGTGTCCGTTTCTCGGCTTACGCGCTCATTATACCAATTTATCGAGTGACTTTCAAGCCACATCAAAACACATATCATTTAAACATCATTTTGACCCGTTTTGGATGTCGAGAGAAAACCATCACTTCTATGACATACCAAACATACTCTAACCATTTATTTTGACTCGTTTGGTTTTCGAGTGAGCTTCGTCACTTCTTTGACATACCAAACATACTCTAATCATTTATTTTACCCGTTTGATTTTTGAGTGAGCTTCGTCACTACTACGATATACCAAACATACTTTAACCATTTATTTGACCCGTTTTGTTGTCAGGTGAGCTTCGTCACTTCTACGACATACCAAACATATATACTACGCTATAATCAACATTATAATAACTACAACCAATGTGTATACACAATGTAACGAAACTACGAGTCGCGTACCTTTCAAAGCTTATCCTTCAAGCCCGTGTCCGCTCTGGCTTGTCCGCTTGAAGATTCAATTACCCTGCCTATAGAGTTCAACCAACAACGTCTTTAGAACTCATCTCACTTCATTTTATGCGTAATTTTCCATATTATTCAGTTACACATTTCTTTCAAAATTTCAACATATTAGTGTTCGTTTAGACATTCTAACAAACACCTTGTGGGCATGATTTTCATACTTTCATCAATTTAGCTCCTAGTTAACTTTTAATCAAGTTTTATTCACAACAATCAAGCTCTTATGCCTAGTATTCATACACAATATCAAGGCTTTCATCATAACATCAGTTTTATACCATTTGAACATTGAATTTCATGTGTTCATCACCTAGTTATAATACCCACTTGAGACACGCATGGGTAATTATTTAATTCACAATTTTCATCATTAATTCATCAAAATTTTGACTAAGGTTTACTCCTAGACATGGATTCAACATAACATCACTCATACATTCAATATTCAAGCATGAATTTCAATTATGATTGTTTATCAATGTAACAACCCGACTTTCCGAAGTTAAAGTCAAAGTACAAGTCAAAGTCAATGTAAAAGTCTGGTTGTTCTTCAGATCTGTCTTTTCTCGCTTAATTATTGCTTTGTACTCTCGTGATTCGATAAACGATATACTGGTTAACGATATTCTAAACTACGAATTTCTACTGAGCGAAGTAACAATGCGATAAACGTAGAAATTACATCTAAATGCTATTATTACTATCAAATCGCAAACGCATCGCAAACACAATTACTAATATTGTTCTATGTGTGTTATTATGTGCTTTACTTGTGTGTGTGCTTGTATATGTTTTGAGATGTTATTCGCAAACGCAATCGCAACTCTAACGCTACGCAATCCCATCGCAAACCCGAAACGCAGACTTGATTATTAGGCTTTTTAGGAGTTATGTTATTTGTGTGACTATTGTTTAACAATGTCGCATCGCTTACTAGCAACTCGCTTAAACGCAATGGAACGCTCAACGTACGAAACGAAAGTTGGAAAACTAACCCGCGCGAGCCAACCGATCGAACGACCATTCGATCGAATGGACATCCGACCAGATGACCATCCGATCGGATGGCCATCCAATCGAACGGCCGTCCGACCCACTTAACCCCCACCGCCTTTCTCCCTCTCACACTATAAATACTCACCTGTCACATCAACTGTTCATTTATGTGACAGCCCTATCCAACCAGCACGCTCTCAAGCTCTTTTATCTTGATTTCATGCGATTCTTGTAAGTTTTCACTCTAAACCTTGTACTTCTATCATCAGCACACACTTTCTCATCATCTTCTCCAACAAATCACTACTTTTCACGATGAAATCGCCTAATTTGGGCTACTTAAGGGTGATGTCATCACGAGTTCTTATGAACACTGAAGTATGACATCATCTCATCAAAATTAGTCCAGATCTAAAGGATTTCAACACTGTTTTATAGAGATCTCAACAAGTTTTCAGCAATTATCAACCGATTCAAACTTTTCTTCAACATTCTTCACTTTTTTTACTCGAAACCGTTAGAATCTGGACTCGTTCAGACTCTCTACCCGTTCTCTAGTGGAGAACCGGTCTGAGAACGGAGTTCTATCGAAGAGACGAACGATTCACAGGTTGAACTTGAAGCTCCGTCAAGAACAGTTAAGTCGGATCGAACGGGGTGATTCCCATCCGATCGACTGGGATAAACTTGGTGTGTTTTCTGTTGTTTAACACGTCATCATGCCGTCTCCGTTAAACCGCGAAACCTTTCAACTTAACTGATTTTACAAAGTTTTTCAAACCAAACAGTTGCTCGATCGAATAGCCATCCGATCGGATGACCATTCTATCGAATGACTATTCGACCAGGTGACCTATAATTTCTACACTAAAACATTTTTTCAAAACTTCAAAGAATATCAGCTTTCAATCAAATAGCCATCCGATCGAACGGCCAACCATCCGGATGACCATCCGATCGAGTGACTTTATTTATACTACAACGAAAACTTCAAACGTTTCACAAAACACACTTCCTCAATCGAATGACCCACCGACCGAATGGTCATCCGATCGAACCACCATCCGATCACTCATCTCACCTAACGCACTGTTTTCACGCTGTTTAACGCTTACGCTATCATTCTATGGTCAGGCTAATCTCCCACGTGCTCCCTTCAATCCAAGATTGTGTTTATTTACTAAACAAACTGTGAGTATACTCGAACCCTTTTTGCTTTACGCACTTTTGGGTGTTACATACGTTAACTATATCAAATCACATCAACCACACAACACAAAAACTTCTAACACTAACCGCTCTCGCATGTTATACATGACTCGATGAATGCTTGTATGTTATGTTTACACATTGTTTTTTTGCCTGACACCTTAGCAACGACAATACTATAGTTTGGACTCAGCACCTGTCGTGGATAGGGGTTGTTAAGGGTTTTACTTCACATGGTTACAGTGGTGATAATGTGTTGTGCATTCTGCAACTCGCAGTCATGTCGGTTGCATACTTCATTATCGATAGCTTACTTGTTTCACATTTCTACGTGTTACATGCTGGTTATGCGTTGACGCTTTCGCTATACTATATGCTACTAAACTTGTGTACTCACCTTTACACAATGTGTATTGACTGTATTTTAACGTATGTGACAGGTTGATTAGGATGCTTGCTATGTTTCGCTGGAAATCAAGCTAGGGAGTCTAGGAACTACATTTAATAAATCTGAGTTGTCGGAACTGTTTACTTGTCTTTGAGAACAATGTCTGTAATAACTGTTTTTACTTCCTATGTTTATGGTATGGGACGTGAACGTTAAATATATGGTAATTGAATAGTTGTTATGGATTCTCTTGGACAATCTGTTTCGCTCAGTGCCGCACCCCGATGTTTCCGCCATCGGTTGGGGTGTGACAATCAAAATTTCAAGATATCATCAAATGATGAAATTTGACATACCTTGTGATCTCCTAGCTTAGGTGATCACGATTTTAGTTAAAGCACCAATTTCTTATCTTGATTCTCCTTTGATTTTGATCAAATTGTGAGTTTAGGGTCCAAGTGGAAGAACCCCCTTCCTGCTCTTGTGAAATCGTCGACCAAAACACAGACCAAGTGTGTGTTTTGAGTCCATTTTTCCTTTTTGTTATTTCATTTTCAAAGTTATCCATTTTAGTTCCTCTAATTTCGAATTAATAAAAGAAGGTTACTACATCAAGTTCCTTCATTATTTTAAAACACTTAACTAACTAGGTTGATATTCCTAGTCACTTAGTGGGTTCCGGGAGTTATAACCTGTTTTATTTTAAGTCCCGTTAACTCGGGTTTCTTATAAACTTACTTTTCTCAAATCTTTTATTCTCCTTTTAATTAATATTAGTATTATTTGTTTAAATCCTAATATTCACCGGGTTAACTTTACCACTAACGATATTTTACCCGTTCATTAATATTAACGTGGTTTAATTACCAATCCCATTTTCGGGGTGTTACAAGTCTACCCCCCTTAAAGAGGTGACGTCTCCGAAACCTTCTTTACGTAGTTCATTGGTTAGACCAACGAACCTAGTTTCATTTTCAAGGCATTTCTTCTTTTCATTAAAGTGTTTTCATTCATATTGACATGGGTGTCTTTTATGTATAAGTCCTCATGGACCGTAACTTTCACATTGTATTTCTTATTTTTGTCTCCTATTTGACTGAGTATCCATTTAACCACTTGGCCGCATTAGTCCGTCCACATATTTTCTCCACGCTAATCTTATATTGATAAGCGCTTTGTAAAAGTCATAACACTATTTCGATTGGTTTTACCGGCTAGACTGATTAGTCACCGCCACTTCATATCCCGTCACTCGGGTATACCATATTGCCATCTCCGGCCCTATGTGTGTTTATGATTTCCTAAACCATCTCATACTACTTATGTTTGTTAAAACGTTGCTTTTGTCTAAAAAATTGAATTTTTAGTTTAACGTTTTCTCTTTGTCTTACGTCATTTACTCATATCAAGGAATTTACGTCCTAGGATTTATTCCTTTCCTTTGTCATTTTATGCGGGAAATCACAACCAGTTTCCTCGCTTTACATTATTGACCCATAGGTTCTTTCGCTTAGCCTCGTAGGCTATTTCTTTAGGCTTTCGCCCTTTTTGGTGAGGCCCCATATAGTTTATTTCTTTCTATTGGTGACGCGAGGGTCATTTAGTCCTTTAAACCCTTACATTGTTTATAATCCCGAAGGTTATGATGATCCCGTAGATCATCTTTTACTCATGTCATTTTGCTCTTAAAAATACATTTTTGGTGTCATGGCACCCTTTTTAAGCCTAAAATTCGTTTATTTTCATTTTTAAATTCTATTGACTTTATCGTAGTCTAAGGCTACATTCGTTTTCTTTTTGGACTAATCTTCCGACTCTATGACTTCTTACGTTTTTACGCGTCGGTTTGTTTTCCACTTACAGTTATCCGGTTCACACATTTATTTCTTTTCAACCCGTTACTCGGGTTCTTTTATCTTAATGTTTTTAACGCTCCCGTTACCTGGTTTGCGTTTTCCTTTTTATATTCTCCCATGACCCATCATATAAGTTTATTAATATTTTGCGCTCCCATTAATGGTTTGTGCTTACTTGCACTATCAAGCGTTATACTTTATTCGGCCCGTTCAACATTGAAATAGTTGAATATAATTATCAAAATTTCTGTTTTTGCGAAATTTTATCGTCTTTTAGTCATAACTCTTAATCCGAGTATTTTGACTTTTAATCCGCGTTCCCGTCTCTTGGTTTACGCATATATCTGAAATCCTACCCATCTATCGGGTACTTTATCAAAGTCATTATCAAAGAAACCATTCTGGCATGCATTAAGAATTCGTTTTGATTTATTTGGCCGTATTAGTGAAATCCATCGCCGTTATTCAACCAAGCCCTTTATTCTTTCACTTATCTTGTTTGACTTGTTCTTGTGAATTTGATCACTTATGACAGTCAAACCTTATCCCTATGCCTTAACATTCTCATTTGTCGGTTTATATTTTCGTTTACTTTGATTCTTATCCCTTCCCTCATGCTCTCTTTTCTAATGTAATACACTCCCGTTACCGGGCTTGCGTTTACCTTTATTATCGAAATTTTACGTATTTGATCCGAACACCCATCTTTCTTTTGTTAGCGACCCATAGGTCCGTCTCTTTTATTAATATCCTGAAGGTCCATTTCTTAAGCCTTATTTGGTAAAACCACTGCTATTGTTATACGACTTTTGGGGTTTACCCGTTTTCGTTCCAACACTTTAAAAACGTTTATTTTACTAATCTTTTATACAATCACACCCATCAATGTGATCATCGTTCTTTCTCATAAGAATTTGGTTAATAATGTGTTACTTGTATGGTTACCCATACCCAAGTTTCTAAATCCGCATTTATTGATAATTTATTACTCACAATAGCGAATAATGCGTATCATCCAAAGTCTTAATTCCTCATTTTTAACCTTAATCCGTCGTCTAATTGTTGCCTAACGTTATCTTGTTGAAATTTTAAAACGTGTTTCTACGGTGCTCACCCCGATGGGATTTCTCTCAACTCGTTCATCTTTTCTTTCTTTGCCGTCATCATGGTGACTTGTAGCCTTTCCATGACTCCGGGCTAAACGGCTTCAATAGCCTTTTCGACTTTCCCATAGATCCTTTCGCGCATCTCCTCAGTCATGAGGGATACCGTATCGTCGTCAACTTCAGTTGACATCATTCCATTGTAACAATAACAGAAATCAATTCATTTCATTTTATTATTCCATGTCGTTCTATGGAATTTACACACATCGTTTTCAATATAAACGATGTTTCTACATGTTTTATTTGGTTTGGCCAAGTGTATAACCTTGTCTTCATCATTTACTACTATTGCAAATTCTGGGTTTGGTACCGATACAAAATTTATTCACTTCATAAAGTTCCCGGGTTCGAGTGTACACGCACTCCTTCCCATTATGACACTTATCTTTCATTGCACCTCCGGGTTCGAGTGCACGCGCGCTCCTTCACATTGCAATATTTATCGAGATTACTTTTACCTCGGTTTCACATGCTCACCATATATATATATATATATATATATATATTCAACATAATTAGCTCATTTCAACAATCATATATGCCCAAATGCAACTATCATTAGTCATGTGAGTTATGTGAATTGTTTCATTGCACTTGTCTTATCGTAATTTAAAACGTGTACCTAATTGATACTCGCGTCTCAATTCATCACTTGATTTAGGTTCCTTGCTAGCATGTTCTCTGTCATGCTTCCGAACCTTCAGCCATTTAATGTTAGACTCTATATTCCCAAGACAAATATTAAATTGATGTGGCTAGTACGTTATGATCCAAGTCGAGTCATACCCAATAACAAGCTAGAAAAACACTTATAATATTTATTTATGATATGATCAAACAAATAAATATTAACACTTAGAATATTTAGAAATTGGTTTTCTAAATAATTGCACTTGAGAAACTAATAAATTATATGGATAATTTATTTTGAGAGAATATTTTATTTTGTTATTTAATGGGTTAAATAACATTTTAAAAGGTTGTATAAGGCTTATAACATGTGATGTTACAATTTTATAAAATTTATAAAATTAAATAAGACTTAAAATGTTAAAATAATTTTGAATTTTTTTTTTTATAAAAATCCATGTGCCCCCCCCCCCCCCCCCCATGGTCTTCCCAAGATCAATTTTGGTCCAATGACAATACATGCAATTGTCATACTAGATGTCACATGATTGGGTAAGGTTGGTGGCAACTTCTCTCATGTTTCTTAATAAGATTTTGTATGATAAAAATTGAGGAGGAGACTTGTAAAAATTCCTCTAAAATCGGCCATGGTGTGCTATTGAAGAGGGGTTCAAGTTTGAATTTTTCAAGTGCATAAAACTCTATCAAATGCTCTCGAGATTTCAGCCAAGGGTTGGTTCCAAGAGGGGATAATTTCAAGTGAGTTTTAAGTGTAGAAATCCTAGCTAAACTTAAAGTGTTTGTTGGAAGGCTTGGGGTATACAAGCTTGAGGTCTTCTACACTTGAAGATTACCATTCAAGAAGCATCATCTTCTTCATATCTTTTAGTCCTTGGAAGGTAGTATTCTTGAAACACCCTATGGTTGTGTTTTATTTTGATAGCATGCATGTTCGTATATAGATCCGGGATATAGGGTTTTGCATATAAAAGGGTTTTATATCTTATAAAGTAACATGTTTTAAATAACTTTTCCGCTGCGTTTTGATTTTATATGGATGAAATCACTTTGATAAACATGTTAAAAACCCAACATTTAAATCATATGGATTAATTATACATGCATAAAAGAATCTTGAAAAATTATTTCATATGGATGATTTGTTTGTTTGGACAAAAATCCACTTTTTGTTTTTTTCATTCTTGGTCGAAAAGTAGGTTGTAAAAAGGGAACCATTTATGGTTCTTGAATTTTATTTATATATGTGGATATATATTTTGGTGTACATAACTGTGTCTGAATATTGTTGAATGTTTGTGTTTGTGATTCATATTTAATTATTTCAATGGGTTGTAATAATTAATTATCTTTGTTCTTCCATTTGTAAAAAACGCAATTTATTTATTTTCATTTGGTATGTAAGTAAATAGATTAGTTGTATTTTATTTTACTAGAAAAATGTATTAGGATATTTTTTTTTTTGTAAAAGAAGATGCACACAAAAATGGGTTTTTGGTTTTGGCCAATTTCGGGCTAAAGGACCTCATGGTTCTTAACGGGATTTTAGCCCAATAACCAAAACACATTTTTGAAGCCCAAAGGAGTTTGGAGCTGAATTTAAAGACATTTTGGAAGCCCAAAGAAAGTGAAGAAATCACAACACAAAAGGAAGACTTGAAGCATTTGGATGCGGGATCAAGTGGGAGTTTAACGACATATTATTTGTGTCAATATTCACCCCTTAGGAAGGACCTTTTGGCACACTTGTTTCG
This sequence comes from Helianthus tuberosus, assembly GCA_030545235.1. Classification (NCBI taxonomy): domain Eukaryota; kingdom Viridiplantae; phylum Streptophyta; class Magnoliopsida; order Asterales; family Asteraceae; genus Helianthus; species Helianthus tuberosus. The sequence goes on along the minus strand of CM060409.1, from coordinate 42,245,826 downwards.
GCTAACAAGTGTTGTAAAAAATAGTTGGCTATGATTATGCACCTATTGATATGTGTGTTGTGCTTGTATGGTTGCTTATTTATGTTGTTTGGATGATATGTCGATATGCTTGCTTAACAAACAAATAATCACCAACAAGCTTAAAATTGGTTATTAACAACATCATTATAGTGGTTAATAAAAGGTTTTATTAAAAATTAATGATTTTATAATAAAATGGGTTTTATTAGAAAGAATCTTGAAAATTGGTTTTCACTAAGGTACCAAGGATTTGAATGCATCCAAATATATGATACATAATATTTTCTAAACTAGACTTTTGAAATATTAAAAACCCCTTTTATAAAACAAGTCAAACACCATTCTTTTACACAACACTCGAATCACTTGGGAACTCTTTTGTGGGATAAAGGTCACCTAACCACATTTGAGGGAACTTGTATGCTTGAGGTGGGGTTACCATGTTTGTGGGATAAAGGTCACCTAACCACTTATATGTGTAAACTCACATGTGTGTGTAAGTTGGACGACTTGATTTGGAAACCAAGAACTTACGGTCACCGAAGCATGGCGAACAAAGGTGTTGATGGGATTAAGCATGCCAACTAAACATAAAGATGTTTTACCGATCCCATATGGCTAGAAGTTGCAAAGGGTTGCAATCGTCAAACGTTGACAACCTTGTTAATTTAAATAATGGGATAAAGGTCACCTAACCAATATTTAAATGTAACGTTGGATTCTAGATTTTAATTATTAATTGTCTATGAGACATAAAAGGGTATTAATGATTAAAATATAATAATATTGAAAATACTAAAATTGAACCTTGTTAAAATTTTTTATATGGCCGCTAACAATTGCCCAAACCGTCCGTAACCTATCACTAAAAACAATCCTTGAAAAGGATCGTCTCAACCATAACAACTTCATCGATTGATATCGAAACTTGAGAATCATTCTCAAGTAAGAGAAGATATCCTATGTGTTGGACGATCCTATTCCCGATGAACCTCTTATGGAAGATGAGGATGCCTATAACGATAGGATTAAGAATACCGTGGATTTTATGCAAGCCTCTTGTCTCATGTTGGGAACTATGATTCCCGATATTAAAAAGGATTTTGAACATCATGAGCGTACGACATGATTACCCAATTGAAGGAAATGTTTCTACAATAGGCAAGGGTAGAACGCTTTGAAATGGTTCGAGCATTTCATGCATGTCGGATACAGGAAACCCAATCAGTCTCATCTTATGTCTTTAAGATGAAAAGCCACATTGATCACATCGAAAGGCTCAATATGGGTAAAAGGGCTTTATCCATTATGACGATCAATGAGGATGGCAACAAGAAAGGGCATCACCCCGACGCCAAAGCAAATGTTGCCAATGGAAATGTTGGTGCATACGTCTGTCGACTTTGTCTTGTATCGAGTCTTGTTCTAGAATAGTTAGATCAGGGCACGTAGTACGAGAAAATAGGTTTTGGGTGTGTTTGAGCTAATTCCGCTTGAAAGTGGCATGTGCCATTTCAAGCGAAATTAACTTGGTTAATTCCGTTTGAAATGGCAACTACCACTTTCAAACGGAATCACCTCCCCTATAAATACCCCTTCATACGAAATCATTTGTAACATTCATGTTTCCGGTACCGAACTGCTGCCGACGTGTCTGCTGATCTGAAAACTTGTTATATCAATAATACAAGACAATTAAGTGTGAAACAAGTTGTTTTCCAAGTCAATTCATCTGTTTCCGCCTCTTGAATTGACTAGAACTCTTCTGATTGACTCGTTTGGGTAACAGAACGATCCTACAAGTGGTATCAGAGCTCAGGAGGAAGAGTTCTTGCCAAAACAACCATTTTTTCTGACTTCTACACCTTCTTTTACAAAATTCACAAAATTTTATGGTCAAAATGGATTGAATTTCTCACATTGTGTGCGTAACAGTGTTTTAACGGATCCTTGAAAATATTGGACCTTAATTCGGCTTAAAATTGGTAAAAACTGTAATTCCGTTTGAAAACCAGATCGAAAAAGATGACGTCAGCAGCATTTCAAACGAGATTAGCACTTGATTCCGCTTGAACTTGCTATTTCGCTTGAAAAGTTCAACTAATTCCGCTTGAAATTACCTGATTTCGTTTCTGGGTGTAATTCCGTTTGAGAAGGTTCAAACGAAATTAGTTATTTCACTTCAATTAGTGATTCCGCTTGAACTGATTTCGCTTGAGACAACTATTCCGCTTGAAAAGGGATTCCGTTTAAGAGTTGATTCAGTTTGAAAGGTGATTCCATTTGGGAGGGAATTCCGTTTGTGAAGTGATTTCGTTTGAAAGATTAATTCCGGTTGAAACTGTATTTTTGAGACTTGTGTTTGTGAAACAATTTTCGGAAACATGGAAGAAGAATTTTACAATGCTTTTGCTACACCAATTGCACCAGTTACTGCTGCTGAAACATTGTACAGTGAGAATGAAACGGGAACGCATCAAAAACCGCCAAAACTTATGTACATTGAAGATTTTAAAGGATGGCATAATCGATTTGAGAACTGGGTGCAAGCTTATAAGTTTGATGCACGGTGTTCATTAGAGAAAGACTATGAGAAACTGAAAAATGAATGTGGACTTGAAAAAGCATTTTGTGACTTTTTGGAGATTGATAAACTGAAATATACAAGTGAAAAAATGATGATCAGTATTCTTCAACAAGCAATTAAGGAAGATATCTTTGTTTTACTTCAACATGAGGGTACTGCTAGGTCAATTTGGACGGCATTGATTCAAAAGTTCAAAGGAAGCGCATATATGATCAAGAACAAAAAGGCTTTACTGAAGAAGTCATTTGATATGTTTGTAGCCTTTGACCATGAAACAACAAAGATGACTATTGATAGATATTGTCATTTAGTCTTGGAAATGGGAAGATTGGATATAAAGAAAGACGATGATGAATGGGTTGATAAACTTGCTGATGCATTACCACAGCAGAAATAGGGAACTTATATGTTGATTGTGAAACACATGAGAAAATCGGAAAATATGAATCTGGCACAGTTTATTCAAAAGATTGAAGAGCACGAGTTGGATATTCAGACAACGGCAATCATGAAGAATCTAAATGATCAACAAGATGTTAATTTATATTACAGAGGGAACAAGTTTGAGGCTACCCCCAGCCCTAGCCCAAAGATCCAAACTGGTTTCAGTACTGCTAGTTCTTCTGGATCAAAGGGAAGTACTGTGAATCAAAGTGGTGGATCTTCGTCTTCGTATTCAAGCTTTGATCCAAACTTTACAACACCAAGTCCTCAACAATAGAATTCTACAAATTTGCAGTGCAATGTTACTTTGAACATTCAAAATGGTCAAAATCTTTCACCAGAAATTGCTAAGCAACACATGGTATCACTTGTTGCTATGTTGGAATCATATGAAAGTTTGATTGGTGGCAGAATTGGAAATCCGATGCTTACTAAAGAGGATTATGACCAGATTGATGCGGAGGAACTTGAGTTGATGGATGTGAAGTGGTGTTTAGCCAGTGCTGTTCGAAGAGCAGAAAAATTAACACAAGTTACTGGAAGAAATGACCTTCATGAATTGTCTACTTCACCGTTAGGTTTTGACAAATCTAAGGTTACATGTTTTCGTTGTCATGAAAAAGGTCATTTTAAGCGTGAATGCAAAAACAAAGAAGCTGATGGAAGACAAGATCAGTCTGGAAAGAATAATTATTATCAGAAATCAATTTTTCATCAGATTACTCAACAAAAGGAACAAAAAACTGCTCATGCTAGAATGATCGAAGATGCAAATAAGAAAGCTTATTTTGGTATAATTGATCAAGATGATGAATTTGTTGCAGAGGGTTTTAGCTGGGATAAATACATTCCACCTGGTTCAGGTCTTGTCGCCAAAATTCTGGAAGAAGATGAAGTCAAATCTAGTTCGAAAAGAATACCGATTTTTCCAGATCTAGGAAGTGATATTGATACCGATGATGAGGAAGAATATCTTAACAAAGCAAGAAAAGGTATAGATCCTGACAGTTTTAATTTGTTTTTTGCAGATAAAGTTGAGTTGCTGAATCAGAAGAAGATTGCCAAATTGAGGAAAGAGCTGGAAACAACAAGAATATTAGCTGATGAAAAGGCAAAAAAGAAAGCTGGAGAAGCAAATGTTGAACCAGTAACTGAGAAAGTAGTAGAAAAAATCGTTGAAGTGGAGAAAGTGGTGGAGAAAATAGTTGAGGTCGAAAAAATAGTTGAAGTTGAGAAACTCGTTGAAGTTGAAAAGACTGTTGAGATTGAAAAGATAGTTGAAGTCATTAAACCTTGTCAGAAATGCTTAGAATCTTGCAAAGATTGTGAAGAAAAAGACAAGAAGATTAGTGAACTGAAAGTGTTGAAAGAAAATTTGTTGTCTGATGTGAAGTATGTGAAAGAGTCATACGATGTTTTGAATAAGACGGTTGATGGTTTGAACAAAACAAATCGAGAAGTTGATGATGAAACAGAAGGTCATCAATGAGTATATTGAAGATTGTGCTAAGCTGAAGCAGTATTTAGAGCTTGAAAAGATTGAGAGTGAAAGGATTAAACGTTTGTTGTTGAGTTATACTACTTGTGATTATTTGATTGATCGTGTTTATCCTACTGTTGCAGGTCTTGAAGCATTTCAAGACAAAGAAACTGAAGAGGACACTGGTAAGAAACCAAGTGTCAAATATAACAAGTGTCCGCCCCCGATTTGGAATAGTTATTCTCCCAGAAAGCCAAATGAGGAACGTTTAAATAAGGCTCTCAACTTCAAGTTAAAGTCTGAAATAATTGATGAGTTACCAGATAATATTGATGTCACATTCACAGCGTCTGACACTGATCATGAGTCTGAGTTGTTAAAGAAAGTGGTCGATCAGGTGTTGGATATGGATGAAGAGTCAAAGTCGGAGTCTAAATCTGAAAGTCCGAGTTCGTCAGAAAAGAGTCCGAGTTCACCGGTTAAAAGGGTTTACAATAAAGAATTCCTGTTATCAAAATCTAATTTGAATGACGGACCAATCAAAGTAGCATATACTTTGAATGATTCAGACAAATTATATTCTGATGAGGAATTTCCATTAAGAAGTGTCAAATCTGAAATGATCAAACAGGTTTTCAAACTAACATAAATTAATATTTCTGAAATAAAAGATTTAAATCTTGATGACAAACCTAAAAAGTACACTTCAAGAGTTCAACAGAGATTGAACAAGAAAAAGGGTTACAGTTCTGGTTCAGGTTTTCAAAAGAAACCAAATCATAATAGTAATTTCAAAAAGCAAGGATTAGGTTTTAGTTCTTCAGAAAATTATAAAAATGAGAAAAATTATAAACCAAAAACAAAATTTGTTGCAGGAGGAAGTTCTGAAGAAGAGCATAAGAAACCATTCTGGAAACAGTCAAATCAAGAGTTTCTTGCTGAAATAAAGAAGAATGTAAAGAAATTTGCTCCAAGAGTTGACAAACGAACGTGTTTCAAGTGTCACAAGATTGGACACATTGCTTGGAATTGCCAACAGTCCAACAACACAAAACAGGGAGTTTCTTTTAACTCAAACTTGAAAGAAAAACATATTGATGAAAAGAAACAACCAACAAATTTTGAAGTTGATGAAACTTCAAAACATTTTTACAAAAGAAGAGTTGATGAAAACAAACAAATATGGGTTGTAAAATCTGAGAGTAGTTCCGACAATGAATCTGATTCCATAAAATCAGAGGAGTCATTTGTTGAGAAAAAGAATGAGAATTCCGTTCCTGAGATGAACGATGAAAATTTTCCAAAACTGTCAAAAGAAAATTTGAAGTTAAAGGTTGGTAAAACTGAAATTTCTGGACAACTTTTCACTGGTAAAGGAGAATTTGATGCTGAAAAGGCTTTCAATGGGAAAGTCAAACATATCTTTAGGAAGATGGTTGATGGGAAGGTTAAAGGTGCCAAAGAATTTTATCAATCGAAAAGATGGTGGGATAGATGTGTACCAAAATCACCCAAGGCTGGTCAGGCTTGGGTGACAACATTTTCAAACTAAAAACCTGACTTGCCGGAGCTCCCAGGTTGGTAAGAGTGGATCAGGAATCAACATCTTTCTTGAGAAATTCACGTTGGTGATATTTTGACTTATAAGTGGTAAATCAGGGACATTAAATTGTACTTGGTTTTCTACAAGTGATATTTGTTGATAAAATCTAACATTGTTAAATTTTTCCAGTGATATTGAGGAAAACAAAGTGACGAGTTTATCCCCATTCCTACAAGTGATAAAATCAACGAAACTTATTTTCCGGAAAAACCATTTGATTAAAATAAACTTAAGTGTTTTGAAATCAATGGGAAAATAGTTTGTTGAAAGGGGGAGTTCTGATTGTTTATGCAAAGTGGATGGCGATCTGAAGTGATTCGACATCAGTTGTTACTTTATTTGTACAGTTTGTTTTCAAATTTCCTTTAAATGATTTTTGAATTTTAGGGGGAGTAAGAAATTTCAGAAAATCCAAAAACATTAGAAAATTTGAAAAAGTAAAAAACATGATAAATTCAAAAACGAGTTTTGTTGTTAAAAAGAGGAAATGATAGTACATCAGTGGACGATTACAACATGCTAAAGAAATGGAAGGTCAAAAATGTGATAAACGGTCTCACTGATGATGTGCCAGTAGGTTTTTGCACATTTAGTAGATTGTGACGAGATATAAACCTAAAATTCAAACTTGCTTATATCGTGGGGAATATCTCTCGGATATATGGGTAACCCCCGAAATCTTGTTTGAAAGACCCCTCTTTCTGAGACACTAGGTCTTTATGCTTAGTGATATCTGGGGTATTATCCCGGGACTTCTGATTTTGCGGAAGCAATGGCCTAGTCCCCGGAGAATACTTTACGCTTGCTTGAAATATAGCCTACCCTCAGCATAAAAAATGATAAAACATTGAAAAATGCTAATCATGTGCTGTTGAAGAAAAGATCCTCTAAAGGGGACCCACCAAAAGTCGAAGTCGTTATCTCTCTGCTGAACGGTAGTTCTGACCTGAGCTCTCACGGCCCTCGCAATTTAACCCCTTACAGATATCATCTAGGTATACTCACCTGTAAGACTAAATATTGGGATCTGGATACGGGAGTATATTCTGAGGTGGGACACGCGAATAAGTTTAAGTCTCTAAAACATTAATCTCGTATCTCGAAACAGTTGAACTTTGTGTGAAAATTTAAGTGGATCAGTATACTGACAATCTAAGTGAATCGTTTAGAACTTAAAATGTTTAAAGCTTAACGGTGTTGGTGATTTGTCTCAAAAACTGATATGATCCTCTTACACAAACTCACAAAAATATTGTTTGTATATATTTCTTTACTGCATTACTTTATTGTCAAAAATCCAAAAAGATTTTCGGTGTGTTTTAGCATAAAATTTTGAAAAATTCAAAAAGATTTTAGACAACTGATGTTGAAAAGCTGATTTTCAAAATTCCAAGTGCTAAACATGACGAACAGGTTTGGGAGTGGGTGTTTGGAAAAATGATATTCATTCAAGTGGTCATCAAAAATTAAAACTGTTATATCATTAATTGATGTTTTGATCTGAAGTTATCAAGTGTTAGCAGAGTTTCTAATTTTGGTTATATCTTATCTTTTATGAAACTTATGTTTTGGGTAGAGAATATGCAGGTGAGCCAGGAATCGATCCTGAACCTGTAAACATGTGAGCAGAGTAAAAGCCAAACTACGATCCCAGCACAATTCAAGGGGGAGTCTGCTGGTAGATCAACATCTGAGAAGGAGAAGAGTCCATAGATGCAAGAGTCAGAATCAAATCCTGATGATTAAGAGAGAGAGTAGATGATAAAGACTAAGGATGCTTACTCTGTCAAATACTTTGAAGAAAGCCCAAAGACTGATAAAGAGTGAAGACTGTGAAGACTCGACACTTAAGACTCGTCAACATTTGAGGGGGAGTCTGTTGGTGCATACGTCTGTCGACTTCGTCTTGTATCGAGTCTTGTTCTAGAATTGTTAGATCAGGGCACGTAGTACGAGAAAATAGGTTTTGGGTGTGTTTGAGCTAATTCCGCTTGAAAGTGGCATGTGCCATTTCAAGGGAAATTAACTTGGTTAATTCCGTTTGAAAGGAATCACCTCCCCTATAAATACCCCTTCATACGAAATCATTTGTAACATTCATGTTTCCGGTACCGAACTGCTGCCGACGTGTCTGCTGATCTGAAAACTTGTTATATCAATAATACAAGACAATTAAGTGTGAAACAAGCTGTTTTCCAAGTCAATTCATCTGTTCCCGCCTCTTGAATTGACTAGAACTCTTCTGATTGACTCGTTTGGGTCACAGAACGATCCTACAGGAAAGGGGCACTTCAATGGGAAAAAGAAAAGAAAGGCTAAAGCGCAATCACGGAAACCAAAAGACAAGAAGGCAAAGGTTGCCACGAACGATCCATGCTTTGAATGTGGTGAGATAGGGCATTTGAAAAGGAATTGTCCTACCTATCTCAAGGAGTTGAAAAACAAGAGGGATGCAGGGCAAACCTCAGGTACAATCTTTATGATACATATTGACCTTAATGTTATTTCTTCTAACACATGGGTATTAGATACCGGATGTGGAACTCATGTTTGCAATTTTTTGCAAGGGTTCAAAATAAATTAGCATTACAAAATGGAGACATTAGTCTCTTCATGGGCAATGGAGCGAAAGTTCAAGTTGAAGCCCTAGGAGACTATGTTCTGAAACTTCCAAGTGCTTTGGAAATCGTTTTTGAAAAATGTTTTGTATGGTCCTAGTTTGACTAGGAACATTATTTAAGTTTCCCTTATAAGACAATATGGTTTTGATTTAAAGTTTGTAAACAATGACATTTATATTTCGATGAATGACATGTTTTACTTTAAAGCTATGCCTTCAAATGGTATTTATGAAATGGTTCATGATAATGCATTATTTGATAGTTCAATGTACCAAGCAATCACCAAGAAACTCAAAATGGATTTGAGTGAGACCTATCTTTGGCATTGTCACCTTGGTCATATAAACAGAAGTCGTATGCAAGCACTTCAAAAGAATGGTCTTTTGGAAACAAATGAGGTTGGTTCATTTGATACATGTGAATCTTGTTTACAAGGTAAAATGACCAAGAAACCCTTTAGTGGTACCAACCAAAGGGCAAAGGATTTATTAGGTATCATACAATCGGATGTATGTGATCCTTTTAAGCCAATGACTAGGAATGGTGAAATATACTTCATTATTTTACCAACGATTATAGTCGCTATGGTTATATGTACTTGCTAATACACAAAGATGAAGTTTTTGAAACGTTTTAGAATCTTCAAAGTGAAGTAGAAAATCAACTCTATTAAAGTTCTTTGTTCCAATAGAGGAGGAATCGAACTATATTTGGATATGGTTCGATCTATAATGGCTAGGAGCACATTATCTCTATCATTATGGGGTTACACTTTGCTCTCCGCGGCCCGTATACTAAATATGGCCCCAACCAAGAAAGTGGATAAGACACCTTTTGAAATATGGCATGGAAGGGCTCCATCATTATCATATTTAAAGGTATGGGTTTGTGAAGCTTATGTGAAGCAATACACCCCAAATAAATTGGAAATACGATCCACTAAGTGTATCTTTGTAGGATATCCTAAAGATGGTATAGGATATTATTTCTAAGATCCAACAGAGCAAAATGTATTTGTTGCTCGAAAGGCTGAGTTCTTGGAACCTAAGTTCCTTATGAAAGGAGCTAGTAGAATAGTGGAACTTGATGAGGATCAAGAACCACAAGCCGATACACGTTTGGTTGATACTAACACTCAACAAAAGATTGTTGAAAACGATTAAGTGGTTGATCAATATACACACAAAATGTTCGCAGATCTGGTAGAATTAGTAGTCCACCTGAAAGATATGGATTTTTCATAGATGGATGCTATGTGTTAGATTCGGGTGAACCTACCATATACCATGATGCAATGTCAAAATCTAATTGTGACAAATGGCTTGAAGCCATGAACGTAGAGATGCAATCCATGTATGACAACCAAGTATGGAAATTGGTTGTGCCACCTCTTAACTCCAAAGTGGTTGGAAGTAAGTGGGTTTTCAAGAAGAAAACGGATATGCATGGTAACTTGGATACTTATAAAGCGAGACTTATAGCAAAAGGTTTCACTCAAACTCAAGGGGTTGATTATGATGAGTCTTTCTCGCCTATGGCGATGCTAAAGTCTATGAGATCTAGCAAATGGATGACAAAATAGCTTTCCTTAATGGACATCTTGAGGAAGATGTCTATATGGTTCAACCTGAAGGTTTTGTGGGTCCAATACATCCTGACAAAGTATGCAAGTTAAAGAAATCAATCTGTGGATTGAAACAAGCATCGAGAAGTTGGAATCACCGTTTTGATGAAGAAATTAGGAATTTTGGATTCATCAAGAACGGCGATGAAGTTTGTGTATATAAGAAAGCTAGTGGGAGAACCGTCACTTTCTTAGTATTGTATGTCGATGACATTCAACTATTTGGAAATGACATTCCAACCATGGAAGGTGTAAAAAAAAACTGGCTTGGAAGTTGTTTTTTCATTAAGGATCTTGGTGAAATCGCCTATATTTTGGGAATAAAGAACTATAGGGATAGATCAAGGCGCTTGATAGGTTTAAACCAAAGTGCATATATTAACAAAGTCTTGAAAAGGTTCAAGATGGAGAATTCTAAGAAAGGTTTGGTACCTATTCAAGAGGGACAATATTGAGTGCGTCTCAATGTCCATGCTCAAAGGATGAGCAAGAAAGAATGAAAGGAATCCCATATGCGTCTGCTATAGGATCCATTATGTATGCAATGATATGCACTAGACCGGACAAGTCATGCGCTTTAAGCATGACGAGAAGATACCGAAGAAATCCAAGTAACGGTCATTGAATGACTGTTAAAATTATATTGAAATACCTTAGAAGGACAAAGGATATGTTTCAAATATATGGATCTAGTGAAGAGGAATTCGTTGTAAAGGGTTACAAGGATGCGAGTTTCGGAACTCATAGTAAAGGGTTACACGGATATGAGTTTCCAAACTGATCGAGATGATTCTCGATCACAATCAGGGTAGCATTGTCCATTACAGAATCAGAATACATCGCCGCTTCATTAATCGAGATGATTCATGTGGATCTGCCACTTGAATTATTGTCGATCTAGGGGTAGTCCCTACCATTCAAGACCCCTAGAGATCTTTGTGATAACGATGGTGCGATTGCTTAAATCAAGGAACTTGGTGCACATCAAAAGACTAGGCACATTGAGCGGAGTTTCAACTACATAATGGATGAAGTTGAAAAAGGAAAGATATGTATTCGCAAAGTTCACATTGATCAAAATATTGCGGACCCACTCACGAAGCTCCTTGAACGGGCAAAGCATGATAGGGTCATACTTGTGCCTTAGGACTTCGATATTCTAGTGATTGGATTTGATCTATTTTGTATTTGGATATTGGAACAATTATTATTTTAACTCTTTTATGGTATTTTGAGTTATGTTCCATTTTAGCATGTTTAAATCCATGAATAAGTTACTTATTCTAAATTTTCATAGTTGATCATACTTGTGGGAACAAATATGAATGTAAGACTATTATGAACTTGGATTGGTGGATATTCATTAGATATGAATACAGAGCAAAATGTTGCTGCCAAGGTTCATAGATATTTGTGGGATTCACCAAATATTATACCTTGACTTATTTCTTCGCTGTTAGTAATATCACAGTACATAAGGCTAAGCTCAACTGTGGTACAAGGTGATTGTGAGAGACGTATGTAGTCAAGAAGGGATTTGTTTCTCTTATTCGTTGAGAGTAAGATATCTAAGGCCTGCTAAAGTTAAATCAACAGAGAGTGATCACTCTATGTCTCTGGATTTAACAAGACATCTGTAATAAAAGGATAAATGATAGATTCACCTAAATCATGTTCAAGTAAGAGACTTGAAGTGGATGATGTTATTGAATGGCACATATAGTCATACGTATTAGGGGTAGTAAACCATAGTTAGGCGTCATTTACTGTTTGCATCAATATTCTATGTATCATGTGCAAGTGGGAGATTATTGGACTCTATATGCCCAAGACACATATTAAATTGATGTGGCTTGTACATTATGATCCAAGTCGAGTCATACCCAATAACAAGCTAGACAAACACTTATAATATTTATTTATGATATGATCAAACAAATAAATATTAACACTTAGAATATTTAGAAATTGGTTTTCTAAATAATTGCACCTGAGAAACTAATAAATTATATGGATAATTATTTTCAGAGAATATTTTATTTTGTTATTTAATGAGTTAAATAACATTTTAAAAGGTTGTATAAGCCTTATAACATGTGATGTTACAATTTTATAAAAGTTATAAAATTAAATAAGACTTAAAATGTTAAAAGAATTTTGAATTTTTTTTATAAAAATCCATGTGGGCCGCCCCCCATGGTCTTCCCAAGACCAATTTTGGTCCAATGACAATACATGTAATTGTTATACTAGATGTCACATGATTAGGTAAGGTTGGTGGCAACTTCTCTCATGTTTCTTAATAAGATTTTCTATGACAAAAATTGAGGAGAAGACTTGTAAAAATTCCTCTAAAATCGGCCATGGTGTGCTATTGAAGAGGGGGTCAAGTTTGAATTTTTCAAGTGCATAAAACTCTATCAAATGCTCTCGAGATTTCGGCCAAGGGTTGGTTCCAAGTGGGGATAATTTCAAGTGAGTTTTAAGTGTAGAAATCCTAGCTAAACTTAAAGTGTTTGTTGGAAGGCTTGGGGTATACAAGCTTGAGGTCTTCTACACTTGAAGATTACCATTCAAGAAGCATCATCTGTAACATCTGTGCTTGTTATCATTATGAACAGTTCTATTATCAATAAAACAATGTTATTTGATCCCAATTTTTGCTTTGTTATGTTTTACATTTTTCATGTTTTGACTTTTGTTCAATTTCAAACTCTATATCGCTTTCTGGAGAGTTATACGCAAACTGGTGCGTAAACGTAACCAGTTTAATGCAACGAACACTCTGGAATAGTGAAATATACTTAACATACCTTAAATAACCTTTACATAACTTAGAAATAATTTTTGGATGGTTTGGTATGCCGAAAACAAGTTAAATCGCTTACAGGGACTAAAGTTGACAAACTGCGAAAGTATGCCAATTTGAACTGTAACAGACATTCCGGAACATGACCATAAGTTAAACATACCCTAAGGATCCTTTACATATCTTAGAAATAGGCTTTGAGGGGTCCGGTGTGCTAAAATAAACTTTTGGGTCATTCAGGGACTAAAAGTGTCAAAAAGTGCATAAGTTTGCACTTTCGCGCATAACTTACGTTCTGAATACATCCGGACATCCAAAAATTTATGTAAGCACTAAAATATTTTATTTTAGTGTTTGGCGTGAGAAAAATCCATTCGTCGCGTCATTTGGATCGTTTTTCGCGCTTATGCGCATTCCGTCGTAATTAAGCGAACATCGCGATCGTACGGCCAAACGAACCGACATCCGAGATATTTTTGAGCATGTTTTGAGTTCCCTATACTTTAACTTCATTTTAGGGCCTTGAAATGAGGTTAACGGGGCTCAAACGCATCGAAAAAGGCCTTAAACACGTGCAGGGACTAAAACTGTCATTTTTGAAACATTTCTGAAACAGGGGGGTGCTGGCGTAGCGCGAGCCCTAAGGGCCTTACCAGTCGCGCTACGCGACTGCCTAACCAGATCAGATAAGACTGATTTGTCAGCAGATTTCAGCTGATTAACTCACAACCACACACTCACACTTGCCCTTTCAGCTCATTAGGGGCCATTTTTAGTCACCACAACATTCCAACAAGTGTACGCACGAGATTCGATCACGTTATTCAAGAAACGATCTTAACGGTTTGGGAAATACTATAAATACCCAACCCATTCCATAGCTAAAACCCACAAATCAGATCCAAAAGACTCTAAGTTGGAACCATTGTTTCATACCTGAGTTATTTGGATTGAGATTAGCTTTCGGGGACCCTTTGTAAGTGTTCCTTCGTTCTTTTATTGCTTTTCGAGTCCGAAAGTCAAACTTTGTTTGACTTTCTGCAATGACCAGTTTATGGTCAATGCGAAGTTCGTTTGAACTTCATAACGTGAGCGTGATCACGATGGTTATAGTCCTTAGTGACTATACCTACTGATTACCACGTTATCAAGGCTCAGTGACGAGCCGTAGTTTCGGCCAGAATACGTATTCTTGCGTATTTTGGTAACCAAACTACTTGTGGGTATCAAAACCGTTTGTTTTGATACCCAACCTGTTTTCTAACTTAGTTAAGCATGTTTTAGCATGCTTAGCTCGTCACTTTTAGTTTAGTGCTTATATAGGGTCGTAAGGTAAGCGATCTAAACAATCGCTTATACTTTTGAACCCGACCCATTTGGTCGATCATTAGGATCCGACCAAACACATTAGGTGGCCATAGCATATAGGGAATAACCTTCCGAGGTTATACCTTATGGTCGCTTCGTATAAGTAGTTGTATGATAGGTAGTTTATATGCCTTAGGTAAATTACCAAAATACCCCTTTGATGCCAAAATTCATTTTAAGCATATGTAACATAACTTTTGACATCTAAACTGATTTGACAACAATATTGGACATGTTAAGGCATATGTTACTTGTCATAGGACTAGTTAGGCGGTCCGAACGCGTTTTACGCGAACGACGCGTTAAAGTAGCATAAGCTTCCTAAACGGGTCGTAATGGGTCGTAAGCACTTATGTTAGGTTTCATTTAGTATGTAGGATTTGTTAAACCATATCACATGAGTTCCTACACTCATTTGGTTTACAAACCCTCATGCTACCCAATCTTCCGATATAGGTCCGGTTTATTAACATAGTTACCTATATTAGGTGCCGTTTGATTCCGTGATTTCTAGCATTGCTTGGTGGTTATCATAGGACTTCTGAGCAATCTCAAGTGAGTACATAGAACCCCTCTTTTACTGTTTTCCAAACATTTTGGGGTGGAACACATGTGCCTACTTGTTACTTTCATGCTTTCCTGTTTTCATATCATATACCTGCTATGTTCGTTAGTACATTATAGTACATGATTTCATTACATTTCATGCTATGTATGTCCATTGTGTGCATACTTAGTACATTGTTTTACTTTACATTTCTGCTATGTATGTTAACTGATAGCATGCTAGCACATTGATTTACATGACTTTTCTGCTTTGTATGTTAACTTAGCATACTTAGTACATTGTTTTCATATGACATGTATACAACTGCTATGACATTTGGTTTGCACAAACGAGACTTATATACGTTCATTAACATTAGCTACGCCACTCGGTAGTAAGTAGTGGTACCATAGGACTTGACAAATCCCATTCCTGACATCCCGGGTTTGTTTGGATGTAAGGAATGACTGAATCCGAAAACATCTCTTTTGATAACCTTGACTTAGGGTTATCCGACTGTCTCAAGGCTTGAATGTATGCGTTAACTTACCACATAAATGTTTGTATCAATGTAACATGCATTACTTTGCAAAACATAACTTTTGATATATTCAAAACACTTTGTTTTGTACATTTCTACATTTGGTTTATATGACAATACTTTACTTACAATACATAACATTTGTTACACATTACTTGACTACTTTTGGACTATTAACATTTGATACAATTTATACGAGGACTTTTGACAATTGGTTTAAACATAGACTTTATACATTTGTGGTTTGTTTAAGTGACTTAAGTGACGAGATGTGAGTAATATGATACAAGCATGGTGGATACGCCGCTGGTACTTCCTATATATAAGTGTTCGTATTATATTACATATCATAACGTTATTTAAATCATTCAATTTGGACTTATACATTTTACACAGGTAACACGACTTTCACAAGACATTGCTTTACAAATCAACTTACAAGGTTCATGACTGACTTTTACTAAACAAATTTTCTCAAACTTAAGTCATGAATCCTATTTTCACAAAACCTATGTATCTCACAGGCATTTTTATGCTGACGTACCTATTTTCACATGTGTTTTCAGGAGCTGTTGCTTAGGATGATGATCGTGACACTAGGGCGGACCTGTGCCTTAGAGACTTAAAATGAAGATAGACTTTGTTTAATTATGTTATAAACTCTTTATTTCCTGTTTAAGACAATGTAACTCTTTTGTTGATAAATAAAATACAACTTTGTATGCCATGGTTATGAAACAATTAATTCTGTCGCGATCACTCCCCGGCGTTTCCGCCGCGGTTCGTTGTTATACGCGGTCGGGGTGTGACAGAAGAGTTGGTATCAGAGCCAATGGTTATAGGGAATTAGGTTATTAGTAATGCTTTGACCTAGACTATAACCTTTCTAGGACCCTAACACAAGTTATCTTGTGTTTAGATCTTAAAACATGCACATCACCTATCCTTAGGTGATTATCAAAATAAAAACCAAAATTTTCCGAAACGATTTTTGAAAAACAATCTTCTGTTTTTGAATGATTTATTACAAGGTTTTGAACCCTCTTTTATAAGGTTTTGAACCCTCTTTTGTAAGGTTTTGAACCCTTCCAGTTTAACTAAAATTCTTGGCTTATTGCCTTCAAATTTTCAAAATCTCGTCAAAGTTTTGGGTTCTAAATAGTGTGAACATGTGCAAACTGGAAGAGTGAATGCCTGTATTCTGGGTTTTCTGTCTAGGCAAGCACTTCATATATATCTCATCAGACGCGAGACCAGTTGTGCTTACCTGGGAATTCTTGGGATGAGTGTTCACTTATAGGCGAGCATGTTTTCGCGATACATTATTTTTGATCCAATTACTTTGATTAGTCACTGTGTGTCATTTGTTTGCTTGGTAATGCGGACAAATGACCACCATCTTTTCTTTTGTCAATTTTTATTTCATCTCATCCTTTTCATTCAATCCTCTCACTCGTTTCCTTTCATGTGTCCTCTTTTTAGAATGCCTCCTCGACGCGAACACCAGATAGCGACTGCCGAACTGGAAGAAATCATTGCGCAGCAGATGGCTGCTCAATTCCCAGTTTTCATTGCTCAAATGAACCAAGCCAACAACAACAATCATGCTCCATGCAATTTCAAGACTTTTTGCTCGGCTAAACCACTCAAGTTTAGTGGTTCTGAGGGAGCGACTGGGCTTCTTCAATGGTTCGAGAGCATTGAGAATACTTTCCGCCACCTGCAGTGTCCTGACAATCGCAAGGTCGAGTTTTCTTCGAGTGTGTTTCAGAAGAGGGCTCTCACATGGTGGAATGGGGTTATGAGAGACCGTGGTGCAGAAGTTGCTTTTGCACAAACTTGGGCCGAACTTAGGGCCCTTATGATGAGGGAGTTCTGTCCTCGTCATGAACAGCGAGCTTTGGAGAAGGAGTTTGATGACTTGAAACAAGACAGTGGCGAGCACAGGGCATATACTGATAGGTTTGAGGAGTTGAGTCTGCTTTGCCCAACAATGGTTACCCCACTCGACAAGGCTATCGAAAGGTACATCGATGGTCTACCTGACTCGGTACAAGACATCATTACGGGTAGTAACCCTACCACACTCCGTCAGGCAATCGAGTTATCAGCGACTTTGACTGAGTCGCAGATTCGGAAGAATAAGTTACATAGGAAGGGTGACAAGGGCAAGAAACAGTCATCTGACAAGTAAGATAGCAAGAAAGGTCAAAACAAGAAGGGAAAGAATTCTGGAGGGTCTAGGAAGCGGAAGGCTTCCCAAAACTATGCCGTTACTGCACAGGCTCAAGCTGCACCAAATCAGCCCGCCCAACCACTAGCCAAGAAGCCTTATCTTGGCAATGCACCTTTGTGCAATAGGTGTAACGGCCATCATCAACCACACCTCCAGTGTCGTCAGTGCACCAACTGCGGAAGACCTGGTCATCTTGCCGCCACTTGTCGCATTCCTGTTAACCAGAACCAGTTTCCGCCGCGGTTCGTTGTTATACGCGGTCACTCCCCGGCGTTTCCACCGCGGTTCGTTGTTATACGCGGTCGGGGTGTGACATCATCTTCTTCATATCTTTTACTCATTGGAATATAGTATTCTTGAAACACCCTATGGTTGTGTTTTATTTTGATAACATGCATGTTCGTATATGGATCCGGGATATTGGGTTTGCATATAAAAGGGTTTTATATCTTATAAAGTAACATGTTTTAAATAACTTTTCCGTTGCGTTTTGATTTTATATGGATGAAATCACTTTGATAAACATGTTAAAAACCCAACATTTAAATCATTTAACTCCCGTTATCTTCGGACGCGGTCATCATATCATTCGAACATTTCCCATTTATTAACAATCTTGCTATTCAATGTTGCCCGTATTGTTATACGAGACATTCAAATATACTTATTTCACAAGTACTTATTTTATAATCAATCTATGGTTAGGCTTTATACTACCTAATTATCTTTTACCAACACTAGACATCTTGAATCTAAAATGTTTATATCAATTGTTAAACATTTCGTTTCATTATCATTTGCATCTTTCGCTTTGATTTAGCCAAGTTTGTAACTTGCTTAAAACATTCGTGTTTAGTGCACTTTCCAGGTTTGAGTGTATTAACACACTCTTCCCATGCACTTAAATTCATATTCTTTTCCTAATGTTTTGTTACAATCTACCCATATAAATAATGCTTACCGGATTTTGATTAAGCTTCGAACCGAACACACTTTGTCAACAACCTTGAGCTCTGATTACCAACTTGTAAGACCCGTCTCAATTTAACACGAATATAACATTAAAATATGCATTTTATACAAAAATGCGATTTTACAAAAAATTTGAAAAGTTAACATTCACACATGTTTAAAACGTTCAAAATGTAGTGCTAAGAGTTTACAAGGTTCACTTTTAACTAAATCAAAATAGATCAACGCGGAAGCTTTGTTCTGGCATGTGTTCGGTTCTTGTTCATTGCTTGATCATCATCCGAGTGCTTACAACGATCACCTAAATTCAAAACCAACATAAAAGTTAGTTTTGATAGCTTAAAAATGAATTTAAACAAGTTCCAAGCATCAAACAACAAATAAAAACAATTTTTGGTAGCTTTTGTGCCTCTCGCGGGCCGCGAGAGACTAAGCTATATCTGTCACGGGCCGTGACTTGCGTCACGTGGCGCGCCCGGACCTTTGTTACCCCTTGCATGTCGCGAGGGAGACTCTTTTCCAGCAGGTCCGTATCTGGACCCGCATTTTTGCCCAACTCTATTTTTAATCAAAATCCAAACTTCAAAATGCCATAACTTTTTATCTACTTATCTAAATTGTGTGATTCTTTTTCCTATGCGTCCGTAATTTAATTACGGATTCGTTTATCACCATGATTCACATCAAAAGCCGAGTTATAAGCAAATGGCTTATAAGTCCTTCATGCCATTATTCGACCCGTTTCTTTTATCTACATATTACATGTTTATCAACAATGATTGTTTCTAATCCCTAATTACCCATTCCGGGGCTTGTCAATATTAGTGTTTTCGCTCCCAATACATGGTTCGCACGCACGTTATCATCATGCTTGTTGTCTACAACTTTAAGCGTGTAATTAATCAAGACAAACGAAATCATACTTTTAAGTTTTTAATCCAAATCCAAGGTTTCACTAAATCAATTTGGCGTGTCCGTTTCTCGGGTTACGCGATCATTATACCAATTTATCGAGTGACTTTCAAGCCACATCGAAATACTTATCATTTAAACATCATTTTGACCCGTTTTGTATGTCGAGTGAAAACCATCACTTCTAGTACATACCAAACATACTCTAACCATTTATTTTGACATGTTTGGTTTTCGAGTGAGCTTCGTCACTTCTTTGACATACCAAACATACTCTAATCATTTATTTTACCCGTTTAATTTTTGAGTGAGCTTCGTCACTTCTACGACATACCAAACATACTTTAACCATTTATTTGACCCGTTTTGTTGTCGAGTGAGCTTCGTCACTTTTACGACATACCAAACATATATACTACGCTATAATCAACATTATAATAACTACAACCAATGTGTATACACAATGTAATGAAACTACGAGTCGCGTACCTTTCAAAGCTTATCCTTCAAGCACGCGTCCGCTCTGGCTTGTCCACTTGAAGATTCAATTACCTTGCCTATAGAGTTCAACCAACAACGTGTTTAGAACTCATTTCACTTCATTTTACGCGTAATTTTCCATATTATTCAGTTACACATTTCTTTCAAAATTTCAACATATTAGTGTTCGTTTAGACATTCTAACAAACACCTTGTGGGCATGATTTTCATACTTTCATCAATTTAGCTCATAGTTAACTTTTAACCAAGTTTTATTCACAACAATCAAGCTCTTTTGCCTAGTATTCATACACAATATCAAGGCTTTCATCATAACATCAGTTTTATACCATTTGAACATTGAATTTCATCTGTTCATCATCTAGTTATAATACTCACTTGAGACATGCATGGGTAATTATCTATTTCAAAATTTTCATCATTAATTCATCAAATTTTTTACTAGGGTTCACTCCTAGACATGGATTCAACATAACATCACTCATACATTCAATATTCAAGCATGAATTTCAATTATGATTGTTTATCAAAATTTCAAGATATCACTAAATGATGAAATTTGACATACTTTGTGATCTCCTAGCTTAGGTGATCACGATTTTAGTTAAAGCTCCAATTTCTTATCTTGATTCTCCTTTGATTTTGATCAAATTGTGAGTTTAGGGTTCAAGTGGAAGAACCCCCTTCCTGCTCTTGTGAAATCGTCGACCAAAACACACACCAAGTGTGTGTTTTGAGTCCATTTTTCCTTTTTGTTATTTCATTTTCAAAGTTAACCATTTTAGTCCCTCTACTTTCGAATTAATAAAAGAAGGTTACTACATCAAGCTCCTTCATTATTTTAAAACACTTAACTAACTAGGTTGATATTCCTAGTCATTTAATGGGTTCCAGGAGTTATAACCTGTTTTATTTTAAGTCCCGTTAACTCGGGCTTCTTATAAATTACTTTTCTCAAAGCTTTTATTCTCCTTTT
Organism: Helianthus tuberosus; assembly: GCA_030545235.1. Classification (NCBI taxonomy): domain Eukaryota; kingdom Viridiplantae; phylum Streptophyta; class Magnoliopsida; order Asterales; family Asteraceae; genus Helianthus; species Helianthus tuberosus. The sequence continues at coordinate 42,224,584 of CM060409.1, read as the reverse complement.
AATTAATATTAGTATTATTTGTTTAAATCATAATATTTACCGGGTTAACTTTACCACTAACGGTATTACCCGTTCATTATTATTAACGTGGTTTAGTTACCAATCCCGTTTTCGGGTGTTACATATTTGTAGGAGTATGCCATTCCTGTATTGCAACAACCTTTTTAGGATCCGTAGATACTCCATCCTAAGTGATAATATGGCCCAAATATTCAACAGAACTCCCTCTAAAGGAACATTTTCTTTTCTTTGCATACAACTGATTCTTCTTTTGTAACTCCAAAACTTCCTTAAGATGAATAACAAGCTGATCCAATGTCTTACTAAAGACTAGTATATCATCTAAAAATACAAGAACTGACTTCCTTAATAATGGTTTGAAAGTATGGTTCATCAAAGCTTGGAAGCTAGTAGAGGCATTAGTCGACCCAAATGGCATGACTAGAATTTCAAAATGGCCCTCATGTGTCCTAAAAGCTGTCTTGTGAACATCATCTGGATACATCCTAATCTGATGATTACCGGATCTTAAATCCAACTTAGAAAAGATAGAAGCCCCCTAACTCATCTAGTAATTCTTCAATCAAAGGAATAAAGTAACTGTTTTTAATTGTGGCTTGATTTAGTCTTCTGTAATCAATACACGTCCTCCAACTGCCATCCGTCTTCTTAACTAGTACCACAGGAGCTGCAAATGGACTAGTACTGCCCCTTATTACTCCAGTATCCAACAATTCCTTTGTTATAGACTCTATAACATCTTTCTGAGCCAACTGATATTTGTAAGGTTTCAAATTAATGGCCATTGACGCATCTTTAAGAAGAATCCTGTGATCATATTCCCTTAAAGGTGGTAATGATGTTGGGACTTAAAACACCTCAGGAAAAGAGTCTAACAATTTATCTATAGCTTCATGATACCCGGTATCATATATGATAGTTTTATGTTGGAACTGCCCCTCTGAATTACCCTCCATTTGTAAGCTAAACAACTAAGCTTGAACATGTTCCTGATTAAGTAACTCAGTCAAGGTTTTCATTGAACATAATGCTAACTTGTTTGTATGACTACCTTTTAATTGATAAGTTTCATTCTCAACCTTAAATTGCATTGTCAACTCCTTAAAATCCACACTATATCCCCTAGAGGTAACAACCATTGAATTCCTAATACCATATTATAACTGTATAGAGGAATGACCAACACATCTGCCTTGAACCATAACCCTTGCATTTGCCATTGATAATTAGGACACATCTTATGACATATCAAAGGAATGCCATTAGCTAGCTCCACTTTCATTGGTTTGATATCTTTCAAAGGACAATTAAGCTTTCTAGCCAACTTTTCATTTAGGAACTTATAAGTTGACCCTAAATCAACTAAAGTTTGCAGTTGCTTTGTACCAAGATTTCAAATAAATTGCATGGTAGAGAAGGAAGGAACCCCTGTCAATGCATATATTGAAATAAGTGTATCTGTAACATTAGTGTGTATAACAACCTCACTCTCATTTCCACTATCCATCATCTTCATCAGTTTTCACCAATTCTATATTGTACAGTTGTTTATTAGAGCACTTATGAGTAGGGGTAAACTTGTCATTACACCAGAAACATTCCCCTTTTGACCTTTTCACTGCCATTTCTTTACTGGTTAGTGACTTAGTGTTTGAAAATCTTTGGTTGATAGGTGGTGATGGTAATAAGGATAAGTGCTTGGTATTGACAGGAGGTTTAACTGTGGCTAAAGGGTGGGATTATGAACAAAATTAAGGTTTGAAGATGTATTTTGTGAAAAATATCTGCTGTTGTGATTAGGATAGAATTTGGGCTTATGTAACAGTGTTTGATGGGCTGCATCTTGTTTCTTAGCAAACTCATAGGCCTCTTTCATAGTTTTTGGTTCAAACATCCTAGCAGACATCCCAACTCGGGCTTTAACCCATTCAAGAATATACTTACCACATATTCTTCACAGATAGTTACTCTCAAGAGATTTGCATCAAATTTTTCACAATATTCTTCTATAGTATTAGTTTGAACCGTAGATGTAAGTATGCCCGTAGCATCATGAAATAAAGTTTTTGAAAACCTATCAGTTATTGTTCTTGCATATTCTAACCAAGTTACTTCAGAGATTGGCTTGATCAATGTCTTAAGGTAGAATGCCATTTCATTGCCTTCCTTTCCAAATTGATTGCGGCGTATCTCACTTTAAAGTTTTCAGGAGTATCATCTACATCAAAGAAGTGTTCACATCGACAAATCCAATCCTCCACTTCAGAACCATTGAACTTTGGAAATTCGATCTTCCCTAAACGAAATAATCTTTCTGTTCTTGATCCATTACTAAATTCTTGTTGTTGAGATAATGATATATTAGAATTTGAATGATTATTGGCTATTTTTTCAAGAATATTCCTAATATCAGTGAAAGATTGTTCAGTTTTTTCAACAAAAGCTTCAAATCTCAACAGGGAAGTTGTATGATTCTTGATCACTTTCTCCGACTCAGATTAACTTCGAGTTGATGCAATTTTTGAATGATCTGAACAAGAATTGATCGAACAATGATCAATTCAATAAATTGAAATGAATCGAACGGAATCAATCGAACAAATGATTGAATTCCTTTGTTTTTAAAATGAATTGCTTGAATCGGACACATAACTTTCTGAGAATCGGATAGCTCTAATACCAATTGATGCGTGTGAACGAAGAAGAAGAACAAAGAGAAGTTACACAATCAATGGACAACTATTATTCAACTATAACGGGTATTTAGCAACAATTAACGACCAACTAACAACTAACAGACTAGCTACTTTTACACTTTCGTCCCTATTTTACACAAAGTGTCACCATTAGACCTTGTCATAATACGTATTGACCTTTTGACCGTATCAATATCATACAGAGAAAAGCAAGTTAATATCGTACCGAAAAAAACAACAAATATGTAGATGGAAAAGCTATGATATCACCCAGAAATAAAAACAATAAATCTATTTAAACGGAAATATATGTTTAATTCTTTCTTAAAAAGGCATTTTTTAAGTAAAACAAATGTCATGTAAACAAAAAAACCATATTCTATAAAGTTTACAGTTATGTTCAAATTTAATAAGTAGAGGGACTTTATTATACAAAAGTTGGGTTGAAGAACTTTTGTGAGAAAAAAACAAAAAGTATGCTAGTTTGTCTAGGGATTACTTTATTTACACTAAAAGTATGTTAGTTTGTTTGTTTTGTTTTCTTTAGTATTTGCCCTATTTGAGACAAAAGTTTTAAATCAGGATAAAAAGTGATTTTTATATTCTAACCATGTTGTATGATATGTGTGCATATATTTTACTTACATGAATATTATAAGTCATTAAATTGACAATTCAAGTGTTTTATGTTAATTTTACTGACAATTAACTTATCATGCAAGCAACTAAACTTAGTTGATAAAATAAACCCTTCTTTTTGCCATTTACATTCCAGTTAGTTTATTTTACATTGATTTATGGGTTTTCTTTGTCACATCTTGTACATTTAATACCATATTAATGAAATATTGTGTCGTTTGTTTGAATGCTAAGATGATTGAAGTTGAACACGCAAATATAAAGATCGATCAACGAAGCAAAGACAATAAGGATGAAGGAACCCAAGACACATTTTCGTAGTCGAATCATTGGACCCGATCATCATCTTCAATTCTTTATGATCTTGGAATGACTTGTGTCGTTGTTTGAACAGAATATTAAAGTCGGGTGGCCCCGAAACTCTTATCCTCAAGAAAATTAAAGTTTTCTTGGCTTTTCATGCCAAAACACAATGTTTTCTCAATTATTACACTTTATCATCTAGTTGTCTACCTAACTTAGGTCACATAATAAAATAGTGAAACGACAACAATCTAAATTATAGATCTTTTCCATCAATGTTTGTTTGTGTTCATTGTCTTGTGAACTATTAGAGCTATTTGAGTCTAGTTAGCAGTGAGTTATTACAGTTTGTTTGTTATATTTTAGTTTTGGTGTTTTTTTTTTTTTGAAAATATTTTAGTTTTGGTGTTGATAACTAGATATTCAGTTGTATTTTCTGTTGATAAGATTGTAGTCATAAATAGAGGTGTCTTACTTCTATTCAATTACATATAGAAATAAACATAGATTGAATATCTATCTCTATACATTGTAACATTTTTATGAACACATATTGTGACATGTAAATTAACCATACGTAAAACGTCTGTCACCTGATCTTTAGTGTTTACTTGTGATGATCGACAACATGATTATGTGTCGGCTCGGCTTGATCCCCACGTATCCATTTAACCTTGCTTCTGTAAATTTGTTTAAATAGTGTGATATTATGAAAAATAATTCAATGAACCTATCTTACTGTGTATAGAATGAAATTTGGACCACATGGATGGAGAGTCAACTTGTTTGTGTATGTTCTTTTTACACCTACGATGGGATATAAGGTGGTGGAGATTAGAGAATGGACCACCTTGACCAATTACTTTCATTCATTTCATAACCTGGTCACTCTACTTTTCTTTTTGTCTTTTAAGCCACTAAACTTTAAACTTTATTGTATATAACTCACACTCATCCCAACTTTAATACGATCTGTAATCATCCATCCTATCAGTTTTTTTCTCTTTAAATCGAAAACGTCAGGTTGTTAGGATGGTGTCATGGTGATGCTACGGTTCTTGGAGAAGTTGACGCGAAACTTTGGATTTTATCATAGTTAGTACTTGTCGTATCAAAATGAACAAAAACAGCCCTTGGAGTTACTTGTGCTTCTTTTTCTTGTTAGCACAAGCAAGCCACATAAATTCTACCCTCAAGAATCATATATTATAACTTTCGTCGAATCTCAACCATTGCATACCATATGAGCACCACAAGTAATTATGATTCTATTTGTACGAAAGATATTGGTTCTAACCTTAGAAAGGCAATCATGGATGATAGAAGTACTTGGCATATAAGGTACCATAAAAATTCTACCAATGACAATAAAGAGAGTGATGAAGAGTCATCACAAGAATATTAGTGGAGAAAGCAATTATTAAACTCATGGCCTAAGTATAGTAAAATCAGAATAGGTCAATCCCAATCATAAATAGTATTTAGTACAAGTTGGTACTTGTTTGGCTCCAATTAGAACAACATTCAACCACTTGCCTTTGACTTTTTGACTTCTGCTGGTGCTGACACTGGTGCCTCTTTTAATCACTAATCCTAATTCCCTTTTCTTTATAAGATATATTATTCATTAACGAAGCGATAAGATAATGATGCTGTCCCAGTAAGTGCAATCAAGATTCATGTCCCGAAATGAATGGTTTTCCATGTAAATAAGTTGTTGAATACCTTTTTGGTAATCACAGTCCATGATGGTTTTGAAGACCAAAATTTATGGCATCAACAAGTTGTGGTCACAAAAATTTAGCAAATTTTTACATATTCATTTCTATGTGTCATATAAGTACGCACTCGAGTTACACTGATTCACTGAACGTGTAACAAAATTCCTTGATCCGGTGTTTTACGCATTGCATGCATATAGTTTCAAAGGCAGCATAATATTGCAAATAAATAAATGGAATTCTAAAAGCAATTAAGCTTTTTAGAAAACAGGATAAAGATGAGTTCTGATGAGCTGGCCTAAAGTATACAAAATTAATATGCCAATTAGTTCTGAATGGTTCATATTTTACTTAATTTCTTTTGTTTCTCTTTTGTCTTGATTACATTTGGACTATTAGTGATACCAAGATCACTTACTAGAAGAGGAAAGAGGGTCAAATATGACAACTTTCATGATCTGGTAACTAGCTTCATTTAGTTCACTACATGCCTACATAAAATAATATATATAAATGATTAAGTAAAATATATTAAGAATTAGGACCACATGACCCTAGATTGGCTGATATGCTTTCGCAAGACAATATCAGTAGTAAGATAAGGTGGCCATAAAAGCCACATGAGATCTGTGAAAAAAATATATGAGGAATTTTTCAATTCCTTTTAAAGTGCATACCTTTAATGCAAGCAAGAATCAATATATGAACAAAGTGCTGCAATTCCTGTGGTACTAGCAACATGGGTCTGCCACAATTCTATCAAAAGTATTGATTCTTTACGGAGATATTCCTCTGATCTAATTTGTTGATCAATAAAGCGTACAAATTTATAATAATATAAAATACTACAGAATTTTTGAGTTTTATAAATTAAAAAATCAAATACCAAACTGTTTAGATAAGTCCGAAATCAAGATAGTATGATAATATTCAACTGTAATTCATATAGAATCAAGATCTTGTCTAGGTTTCAACTTCTTTCTGCTTAAATCAAGATTTTTAGTTTCATTTATCAAATTGTTATCTTGTATCAATTAATCAAAAGCTTATAAGTGACCCCACAAAACAAAATACCATAAATAAATAAATAAATAAAAAAGTGAGTCCTTAAAAAAGCACTTCCATAAACATTTCTGTGATAAATACTACCACTAACTCCACCGCTATCAACATGCCATTATAGAAAGGAGTCCTTTCAAGCCCTTTTCTCTTACCTTCATTCCTACATAACCAAAAGAAGCAGTGTGTAATTTCCTTTTTCATCACAGAAAAACGCTCCTCGTACTGGCGGAGATGAGGCGGATCCTGGCGGCTATGAGGCAGAATATTGAAAATATGAGGAAAAGTCATAAGGTGGCTGATGAAAACATGTTTGGAGAAGGAAACGGAACCGAGTTTCCAATAATAGCTCACCATACAAGGCAAGGGCGAAACAGTTTTTCTCTTATACACAGTATAGTTAGAGCTCCACTCTCACTTGTATCATGCATATCTTCTCACCCACATATAAATGGTGCCACTGATGGCGTTTGGGTTTCGGGTGATCACACACGCGTATCAGAGGTGAATCATCTTATGGTTAGTGACAGCATGCGTTATGCTATCTTGATGTGAAGTTGTAAGTAGTGGTGATCACTTTAGTACGGCGATTATGAGATATTTAAGTTGGCATATTCTTATATTTCCATCCGTCATCTCATATAGTAGATAAATATACAGTATTCAATACATGAAAATTGGTGTTGAGCCATATATAATTTATAGCATGGTATCAGAGAAGAAAATCCACACTATTGTAGGAACTAGTTTCACTTTTTATTAAAATATATTACAAAATAAATAATAAATAATAACGAGACTCTCGTTATTTGTGGGAAATTCGATTAGTACAATACCGGTTACAAAAACTAAATAAACGAATATAAAATACAACTAAATTGTACCAATCTTGATTCAAAGCCAATGTCTTTGAAAACTTCAACCGCATCTACGAAATCGAAACTCCGCTGCAAGACAAGCAAAATTGTTGACGGTTTTTGGTTGAGGCACGTGTTCAACACGCTTCCCTTAAAACAGATTCCGCGCCTCCTCTCAGACGGTCTGTCTCCCAGGGTACAACAACCGGAACAATATGTGTACTGCCGGAGATGGCACTCACGCCCGAGATTACACCGGGTATAATTTGGTGTACATATAATTAGGAAATATAAAGTCGAAGAAAAAGATAATTTAGAGAATACTCTTCTCTAAATTTCTATGGAACAAAATTCTTTTATGTGTGTGTATTACTCATCTTTTCGAATTATCTCTAGAATGAAACATCATCCTCTTCTTATACTCACACACATAAAGAAGCCATTAAACCCCATTATTATTGTCATGAATTAGACAATTAATCAAGATCATTAATCTTGTAATAAATGGGTTTAAATCTCTACATAAATGGACTTTAGTGGTTTGGTCAAAAACTGTCATTTCTCTTAATGACTAGAATTAAACGAGTTGAAACAGCTAGTCTGACCAAGTCCAACCAGCTGTTTTGTTTCCGCTGCAAACCTGCGAGCGCTTGAACTGGCCTGCCAGTCCGCGCGCCACGCCATATGGAGTCCCTCGTCACACAGATGCATCTGCGCATACCAGGACCCCACCTGGTCATGCGCCATCTATACTCGCGCGCCACATGGATGCCACTACACATACCAGGACGCCACCTGGTCATGCGACATCCAAACTCGTGCGCCACTTGCAGTCTTCGCCATAGCCTATGACGTGCACCATGCGCCTAAGGAGCTTACGCCGCATCAACATGAGCCATGCCATGACATCCGCCTACGCCACCCAAGGATGCGCCATAAGCGGACCCGCCATGTATCTGACCACGCGCTCATGGGCAAAAATATAAAGGCGGTGTGCGAAGTTCAAAGCGCACCACATTGGGCTTATAGCCCACGTCACGCGCGCATGTGTGCAGGTGTGATGAACCCTTTGGGTCCCCACTAGTGTTTGCCTTTCAAGGAGTGCTCCTCCTTATATACCACTTTAAGTTTTGCCATCCCACCTATGTGGGACAAGTTGACATAACTAATCAATTTTATTCATCTTTGTTTGTTCCAAATATATACAACTTCAAGCTTCGATATCTCATTCATCTTAGCTCTATTTGGACATAGTTTGAACACAAACCATAAATAATTATTTATACAACACATATATAAATATTATTGATGTCCTAAATATTTAGTGAAAAACTCATTTTCACTAAAATTTCCAACAATCCCCCACATGAATGGAGATCGATTAAAACACACAAAATTCCCTGATGAAAACTCGACAGTCGAGTATTGCAGGATATGTAGGTTTTGCCTTTGAACCTTCCTTTGTGAAGCAAACTTAGTCTACTAGGGTTTTGTAGACGTGATGTTCTTGAACAACCCCCCATTTGTGTAAACGACAATATACATTCACACAATACTTTCCCTAGCCGGGCCATCCCCTCACTATCGTGTCCTATAATGGTCATGGAGCACTTTCCTGGTTCTGCAGGAGCTCTAGGAATTATGCCCTAATTCCATTCGAAGCGACCACACTTCTCTCCAACATAGGTGATTTCCCTTTAAATCATTAAAAACATTATGGTTTACTATGATTTACACAAATCATAAAACCACATATTATGCTTAACCTCACAACAATGTCACTGAATATTATAGGAATGGACTAGGACGTATTTAAACACCCTTTTATAGTTTTAGGGGGATATATGAAACATATAAACTAGCTTATATATAAACATATATATTAGCTACGCCCCCACAGTGACTACCCTTCGGTTCATGATTAAGTTGGCCTATTGAACCTAGATCTTGGGATCTCCAGTCAACTAGGTTAGGTTTCCCTCATGTCCCTTTTTCCATGGCTTTAGTCCCATTCCACAACCTGATCTGTTATCAACCCACTGGTTGTTGGATCCAAAATTTTCTTTGACTTCGCTGAGTCAACAACAATAATTTTCAGTTTAGATCAGTTGTTCTAACGTGTTCTTGACTCGCTAGTCACTTTTGCCTTTTAGTCGATTCATAAGACTTATAACTCGTGATCTCAACCTGGATCCAGTTATGTACCTTGTCTTTAGAATGACATGAAACTCAATTCATGGCTAGACACGTTTTCACCATGCCTTTGGTGTGTCATGACTGACATCTTATTAGATTGAATCTAACCAATTGGCATTCGAGTCCAATCTACTCGATTGACTCCATATAACCATTGTGTACTCCACTTGGTCATGCGTTTGCAATATATGCAAGTCACCCCCCACATTTAAGTGTAATTGGATAGGATCCAATTGGGGTGATGAAAGGTTCTCCCTTTCATTTCGAGTTTGAGAAAACTTCTCAACTACCATTTCCACATTCAAATGCAAGTCACCCCCACATTTAAGTGTAATTAGATAACATCCAAATGGGGTGATGAAAGGTTCTCCCTTTCATTTTGAGTTTGAGAAAACTTCTCAACTACCATTTTCACATACCCTAAAGGGTTTGTTTCTTAAATGGTTCCTCCCCCCACATTGCTTGCATTTTAATGAAGTTATATTTATAGTTATGTTTAGCACAAAATTCGTTCTTGTGTCATCACATATTTTAAATGTTTAACGTTAATTTAATCTCCGTCGAGCATATAAATTAACAAGTATTAGTCTAGCATGCTTTAGACCACAATACTCTAGCATGTGAACAGAAGATGCATCATTCTGATTCTTCACAGCCTTAAGAGATAACGCACTATCTCTTTCGAACATTCGTTTCTTAGTTTAGACACAATAATGAAATTTTATTTCACCATACCAAAACCATCGGTTTTTAGGAAGGCCTCAAAACCATAGTTAACTCCATCCATTAGGATCATAAGTCGTTTGCCTTTTTATCTCCAAGGCTTCATCATTGACTTCCTAAAGACTTAAACATAAGTCTTAATCCAAGTCACTTTGATGAAAATCTTTGTATAAAATCACTTGAGTCTTGAGATATAGTCAATTAGATTGACTCTCAACCAAAGCATTCACGTATGCCGATAGTGATATATACATTTACGTTGTTGTTTCATTAATACCATGTATTGGGATACTCTCCCAAATTGAGGACCAAGCCTCCACATAGTTTAAACAACATTGATGGTGGTAGAAGCATCTACAAGTCCATCACTATTGTAAATTTCCATTAATAAATTTTCTAAATTTATTAAAACATTTACAATAATAACATATATTTCTTTCATATGTTATATTCTTTGAAAACTTACATGTGCAATTCCATGTTGATGCTCTCAACATTAGATGACATATCTCGTTTTCGTGTATTCCATCTCAAACCATACACCACGTTTCTCACGACGCCGTTATGCATTTGATGTTTGATTTGTAACTTATTACATAAGTCATGATCACAACCCGCTCGTTGTGTCCGTGTAAATTAGTTTTTACATGTTGTATCAAAATGTGTATCCTTTTGACAACTTATTAGTAGTCCAAAATAATGGATACATCAATGATATCTAAACATCAAATCCCAAAGTGTTATTATTTTCAGCACTTTAGAACGAAATAAACGCAATTACATCGTTCTGTCATGTTTTGAGGTACTCCCTCAATGGAACACGTATAACTCGTTTTGTCTTGAAACTCTAAACTTGAATAATCACAAGTTGTCCACAAATATAAAGTTGTTTACAATTAACTACTCGCAAGTAGTTGAGCAACTTATTATATTTATAACAACATCGAGTTGTTTTTCACAAAATAGTCTCTCCAAGACTATTATATGGTTCAAGACGTTATACTTCTCGTGTAAGTATCGAATCACTTATACTTCGCAAAGACATGTTTTATTCGTTCAAAACATTTCTCGTTTTTGCAAGTGTTTTAATGTTAAACTATATATTTATGTTTTGATTACAAATCAAGACAATAAACCTTATAATAGTTTAATAAATAAAACAATTTCAAACTCGCTCGTTTGAAAATAAAACGAATACACATCGTTTTAATAAATGGTTTATCATATTCAAACCATTTCTAACCGCTGCTAGATAATAACGATTATCAATCGTTAAAATGAGTGGTTTGTATGAAAACCAATTCTAATATGCTAATTAGAATTTAAATGTTTACCAAACATTCAAAATATTCGGTTTTATAAAGTAAACCGCTTCTAACGCGCTCGTTAGAAATAAAACGAATACATTTATTCACTTTTGGTTTACTTAAATGAACGTTTTCTAACACGCTCGTTAGAAATGAACACATATCTTTTCTAACACGCTCGTTAGAAAATATATAAAACGATTACAAATCATCTTAAATAGTTTATCATAGTTAACCCGGTTCTAACCCGCTCGTTAGAAATTAACGATTGCAAATCGTTAAAATAGTTGGTTATAAGATAAACTAATTCCAATACGCCAATTAGAAAATTAGACGATTATTTATTGCCATAAGCCGTTTCGGTTTATATAAAATAAACGTTTTCTAACCCGCTTGTTAGAGATCAACAATTGACAAAGTCGTTAAATCGTTTCTAATACGCTCGTTAAAATAATAAACAACTATCAAACTCTTTAAATCGTTTCTAACACGCTCGTTATAAATAATCGATTACAAAATTTGTTTCGAAGTTTATAAAAAAAAAATATAAACTATTTCTAATACGCTCATTAGAAATAAACAAATAAAAATCGTTTAAACGTATGTGGAAAAAATCCGTTTCTAACTCGCTCGTTAGAAATTTAATAGTTTAGATGAAACCGTTACAAGGTTTATTATCCAAAATAATTGTCTCCAACACGCTCGTCGGTATTTATTTGAAATAATAATATTTTCTAACACACTCGTTAGAAAATCTAAACGTATATTTTCTAGCACGCTCGTTAGAAAATCTAATCGTCTTTTAACAAGTTAGTTTTACACAATCATCGTATCTAACACGCTCATTACATATAAAGGATGATATTAAAACTTATTATTCTATAAAATTCTAATACGCTCGTTAAAGATATAAAAAGTTTTAATCTTGTTATTCTTTCAACAACGTTTCTAACACGCTCGTTAGAAAATATTAAAACTAGTTATTTTATAAAATAATTACTTTCTAAAATGCTAATTAGAAAATATAAAAAATTTAAGACTTTTAAAACCAACATTAATCTCACAATTATGGTTACTAAAAGCTTATTAAAAAAATAAATTAAACGTTACAAACATTTAATTTGTAAGGGGGTTACAAAATAAAATTTTCTAATACGCTCATTAGAAAATTTAGTATTTCAAAAACCTATTGAAATACATATTATTTTGTATATGTTCGGTTTTATCTAAACACGAGTAAAAACCATGAACTCCAAAACTTGAATCAAAAAGTCGTTTTGCAACCCGGTATTCGGATTAAAGATTGTACTCCAATCATAAAATTAATCTGACTCGTTGTACTAAATAAATATTTCCCAAAAATATTTTCAAGATTTTAACAAAAATCCCATTAAATATTTTAACTTTCGTGAACCTAATAGAGAAGGGATTTAAGATTGTAGCAACAATCTTCATGAAAGTCTGTTTTAAGATTGTAGGAACTAGGTTCACTTTTTATTAAAATATATTACAAAATAAATAATAAATAATAACGAGACTCTCGTTATTTGTGGGAAATTCGATTAGTACAATACCGGTTACAAAAACTAAATAAACGAATATAAAATACAACTAAATTGTACCAATCTTGATTCAAAGCCAATGTCTTTGAAAACTTCAACCGCATCTACGAAATCGAAACTCCGCTGCAAGACAAGCAAAATTCTTGACGGTTTTTGGTTGAGGCACGTGTTCAACACGCTTCCCTTAAAACAGATTCCGCGCCTCCTCTCAGACGGTCTGTCTCCCAGGGTACAACAACTGGAACAGTATGTGTACTGCCGGAGATGTCACTCACGCCCGAGATTACACCGGGTATAATTTGGTGTACATATAATTAGGAAATATAAAGTCGAAGAAAAAGATAATTTAGAGAATACTCTTCTCTAAATTTCTATGGAACAAAATTCTTTTATGTGTGTGTATTACTCATCTTTTCGAATTATCTCTAGAATGAAACATCATCCTCTTCTTATACTCACACACATAAAGAAGCCATTAAACCCCATTATTAGTGTCATGAATTAGACAATTAATCAAGATCATTAATCTTGTAATAAATGGGTTTAAATCTCTACATAAATGGACTTTAGTGGTTTGGTCAAAAACTGTCATTTCTCTTAATGACTAGAATTAAACGAGTTGAAACAGCTAGTCTGACCAAGTCCAACCAGCTGTTTTGTTTCCGCTGCAAACCTGCGAGCGCTTGAACTGGCCTGCCAGTCCGCGCGCCACGCCATATGGAGTCGCTCGTCACACAGATGCATCTGCGCATACCAGGACGCCACCTGGTCATGCGCCATCTATACTCGCGCGCTACATGGATGCCACTACACATACCAGGACGCCACCTGGTCATGCGCCATCCAAACTCGTGCGCCACTTGCAGTCTTCGCCATAGCCTATGACGTGCACCATGCGCCTAAGGAGCTTACGCCGCATCAACATGAGCCATGCCATGACATCCGCCTACGCCACCCAAGGATGCGCCATAAGCGGACCCGCCATGTATCTGACCACGCGCTCATGGGCAAAAATACAAAGGCGGTGTGCGAAGTTCAAAGCGCACCACATTGGGCTTATAGCCCACGTCACGCGCGATGTGTGCAGGTGTGATGAACCCTTTGGGTCCCCACTAGTGTTTGCCTTTCAATGAGTGCTCCTCCTTATATACCACTTTAAGTTTTGCCATCCCACCTATGTGGGACAAGTTGACATAACTAATCCATTTTATTCATCTTTGTTTGTTCCAAATATACAACTTCAAGCTTCGATATCTCATTCATCTTAGCTCTATTTGGACATAGTTTGAACACAAACCATAAATAATTATTTATACAACACATATATAAATATTATTGATGTCCTAAATATTTAGTGAAAAACTCATTTTCACTAAAATTTCCAACAACTATTAGTGTATGCATGTATATATGTATTTTAATCTCAATATACTTTTGGTTTCTAAATCAATTTACTGTGTTGCAAATATCTTGTTATAATTTGTATAAAACCAATATGGAAACGCATTCCTTAGACTAATGGGTATGGGGGCCGGCTGAGGCCCGGCTAGGACCGGCGCCGGTCCCCCACACCACCCCCACATGTCCGGCCCGGCTCATTCGGCTCCCCACAGCCGGCGGCGCCGTGCCTCTTTCTTCTCTCTCTCTCATCTTTGTCTCTCCTCTCTCTATCTCTCTCTAAAGTTTTATATTTTTTTATTGTTGTGGGGCCTCATCCTCCACCCCCTTAGGTTCATCCCCTCCAAGCCACTCCTACGTGGCGCCTACGTGACGGCTCATCCCCTCCAAGCCCATCCTCTCCATACCCTTTAGTCTTATGACTCTCAAAAGTCTAAAGGGGACTATTTTGGGATGATGGTGGTAATATGCAACTCTTAACAGGCATAATATTAGATCTAGATTCAGGCCTAGTACATGATGTAAAAAGTTCCATTCAGCATCATCTTGGTAAAGCATACCAAATGATAGTCCAATCTGTCAGCATAGACATTCATTAAAAAGTGAAAGTAATACACTCAAAGTTAAAGGTAAAGGTAAATGAAAATGAAAGAAAGCCACTCACTTCCCTACAAAAAATGAAAATTTACAACTTTTGCATTTGTTGGCAGTGACGGACCCAAGAATTTTTTGATGTGGGTACGGAATATTTTTAACGATTTTAGGACCTTGGCTATAGAAAAAAATCCAGTTCAAACGTCATTACAAATATATTTAAAATTGTGCCCTACAAGTTCTCATTTTTTGAAATCTATCCAAAACATCGTCTAGAGATACTTTCTTAAGCAAGTCTTTCTTTATATAAACTGCTCATGGTTCCTATCACATATCTGTCCAAAATCCTTTGGAAATTTTCACCATCATGGTTCCTATCACTTATAAATCGTTCTATAAGTTCATAAAACAACACTAAACATTTAAACAAAAGAAACAATCATATTCAACCATCGTCCATAATTTTCAATTTTCATCTTTAAACATTCAAGCCTTAGTTTTAAATGTTGATTAGTTATTTAAATAAAATAACAAAATCATTAACTACAAGTCTAGAACAAGTGAATACAAAAAAAAAAAAAAAAAAAAAAAAAAAAAAAGCACACACACACAATCAAAAAACATAAAAAGATCAAACCTTTATATATCTATAATTTCCCCTAATCACCACATAAAACAACAAACAATCAATAAAGAAAGGATACCTGTTCTAAGTCGGAATTCTGGTGTAATTATGGTTGAAATGGCGGGAATTTGGAATTTTCAGGCCAAAAAAATCGTCCTGTTGTGAGTCACTTGGGCGTTTTTTGGGTTATTTTATTTAGTTTAAAATCTTTGGGTTGGGATTGAGCTTGGATAATTGGGTTAATAAAAAAAGATCATAGATTGGGCTTAGATTGGGTTAAGCAATTAAACGGTTAAAGAATAAATATATAAACTATATTATATACTTATGTATTAAAAATAATCAGTGTTTAGAATTTTTATTTTTTATAAATTCATCATTTTTTTTTTCTAAGTGGGGCAGTTGAAATTTTCAAAAGGGTGCGGTCGGGATTTCCGGCGAAAATTAACACTAATTCTTTTTTAAGAGGTGCCCACCCACAAATATGGGTAGATCCGCCCTTGTTTGTTGGGCTCATTAATGGCTCATCATAACAATTATAACAAATGTGTTACATGTGTACATATATAGCAGAAATTATAAATATGGTTCATACGGACAGAGTTTGGTGCTCATTTCAGCTTTGTTGCAACTTAAAACAAGATTCTCACCATGACACTTATGACCAGTTGACAAACCAATGACTCTTCTTAGATGCAATTGTAGGTTTTGTATGTGTGGAGTTTCCCTAGATTGTATTTGAGTCATGTGAATCACTTTCAGACTAATTCCTGGTGGTACTCCAAAATTTTTAATTGGATAAGACAAAAGTTCACAAGAACAAGTATGAATGTTGTATGATATTGTATCAGAATTCGTATGTGAATTCGACCTCTTGAGATAAGACCGGATGATTTATATTTATATTTAGTTTAGCCATCACAACGTTTCAGTTGATAGTTATATGGTTATGGGTAATGTTAGGTATGGAACAGGACATCATGCAACGAAATCACTTTCATACAGTCACATGAACGAAAGAAAATAAAGAACACGAAAATTTACTTGGCTGTGTCAAGGTGACATACGTCCACGAGTTGCAACTAGGGTTTATCTTTTATTAGGTTCAAAGAATACAATTACATCATGGGTGTGTATATATATATAAGACTAGATTAGGGTCATTTAATCTTTGTTAAGTATTGGGGTCTTGAGATTAATGATTGGACTTTAAAGGTACTTTAGTTGCATGTTGTTTTTTCTTTAGTGATAATAACATTCACTGATTCTTTCTTTTATTCTACCAAACAGAAGATCACTAAAAAAGACACAACTATAACTGCTAGTTTTAACTTTGTTTTGACATATGCATCTGACAGCCAATGAGGTACAATAGCTTGAGCTTAGATTGCGGGGTATGGTGGGGCTTGGGTTGGGCGTGGGTTGGGGCGGGTGCTGACACGTGGAATGGGAGCCCCCCTCCCCCCCCACTGCCTGGTACGTGTCCGCGGGGTATGGTGGGGGCGTGGGTTGGGTGCACCGCGTGGCAGGGTAGTTTAAAAAAAAAATACCAAATTTAAAAAAATCACACAAACATTTATAAAAAAAAACATACAACTTCATTAATATTTATAAAATTACATAAACCTAAAAATTACAAAATAAGAAACCTAAAGCGTTAAATAAATTTCAAAAAGGTCGATCTTGTCGAACGCCTTTTTTTCCTTGCCGCGAAACTCTATGTTCGCCACCGCCACCCGGTCCTCGTGGCTTAACTCGCCCCCGGGAACGGCTTCGTAGTAAGCCTTGAAACGCTCGAGCTTGGGACGTAGCTCGCGTCATTTATGTTGGCACGCGTTCATGTTGTGGCGGTCGTTACCGACGTTTAGTCGGTAGGCCGCGAAAGCTTCCGTCCAATATTTGGTTTGGCCCGGTGGCCGCCCCTTCATAGCGTCAACGACGCTTGTGACTAGGGCAAGTTCTTCGTCGTGGGTCCAGGATGCCATAGCGGGTTCGTGGGATGTTGGCTTTGGGACGACCGGCTGGGGCAGCGGGTGGGGATATCGAATGTTTGGGACCACGGTGGGGGTTGGGATGGACCACATGGTTGGGGTTTGGGGGTATTTATAGGGGCTGTTGGGGTTTGGGTGACCGCTTGGCCAAGCCAACGGTTTGAATTTAAAAATTCAAAACTTTTGGGATGGCCCGCTATGACGTGGCGGGTGAGCCAATGATATTCAGCCAAATAGGATGGCCAAACCGCCCCACGCCCGGCTTGAAACCCATGCCCCAAGGGCCACGCCGAAACCCATGCCCACCCGGGGTGGTGGCTTGGGCGTTTGCCCCCTACCCACGCCCAAACTCCCGCCCCATACCCCGCAGTCTTAGGCAGGTAGTTATCTGTCTAATCAACATCATATTATAATTAGTTACTTTCTTTTTGAATTCGCCTTTAACTATGCCACGCCTTAGACTGCGGGGTATGGGGCGGGGGTTTGGGCGTGGGTTGGCTGAAAACGCCCAAGCCACCACCCCGGGTGGGCTTGGGTTTGGGCGTGGCCCCTTTGGCATGGGATTCAGCCCGGGCGTGGGGCGGGCTAGTAAGTGACATGGCAGGCTCTCAATGGCCAAACCAAATTCATGCCCCCCAACCCAAGCCCCACCATACCCCATGGGTGTGGGTTTTGGTGGTGGGTTTTTTCCCATTCCACGTGTCAACATATGCCCCAACCCAAGCCCCCCATACCCCACAGTCTTAGATGTGGATTATTGCAACTCTGTGTTTGTCATCTTACATTTAATTTTAATGATATTTCTAGAAAACATTCATTTTAACATAAGATTGTTGTTGGTGATGTTAGTGTCATCAAGCTACATTGGGTAATTGGAGTTTACCTAAGACCAAATGGAAAATTACAAAATATTTGTACACCTAAGGAGGTGTGGCATACACGCTTGTCCAAGACTATTATAATTTCAGGAAACTAGGAACCCGGGGGTTCAAGGGGCCGCCCCCTGGGTGGGGCTTATGAGGCAATTCCCCTGGCGGGGTCTAGGGGAAGCCTCCCTGGTGGAGTCTCAAACTGCTCAGTAGCAATTTGGTTAATCTGACTGTGGTTAAGAGGGTGATCGACAAGAAAAACAAAAGAAAAGGGCTGGTTTCATTAAACTCAATCCCATATTTTGTTTCTTGTGTATATGTCTTAAGGCTGTTGGCCATTATACAATTTTTTCTCCTTATATAAATAACAAAGATAGCATATAAGCATAGGTGACACCCGTAAAACCTCCTACATGAGCAGTGGTGGATCCAGAAATTTTTTCCAAGGGGTTCACTTTTTTAAATGTTCCAATTTCATATGCCCAAACATAAAAAAAAATTCGTGTCGGTTCGACAGTTCGGGTCAGATAAGGTTCATTCATCACATAATAAAACCTAAGGGTCCAAGAACCATTAAACCCGCTTAGGGCCCGAACCATATGTGCATTTAAAGGGTTAGTTTTAGTTCTTGATTTCAGATTCCAGGTCGGTTTAGGTTCGGTTCTCATGGGTTTTAACCGATGCTTAGCCCTACTTGCACGTGATTTTATGTATGCTAGTTAAATAATTATGGTTAACTATGTGTTATCAAATGTTATTTAACACAAAATTACTTAATTCTAAGATTATCTTGAATTTGATTGGTAAAATAGATTGCCAAATAAAAGATCAACACGTGCGTGTTGCGACGTGGGCGAGGAAGGAAGAAACATCGCAATAGAGTTTAATTATCTATGAGTTAATTGTTTGCACTACTAGAAAACTGGGCAATTGTCACCAAAATTTGTCACCGGAAAAAACGGTCACAAAATTAGCTTCCTTTTTTTCTGCCGAAATCATATTGGTAGCAAATACATCTGAAAAATCTTAAATAATAATAAAAAGTAAGAAAACAGTAGCTAAATGGTATCAAATATGCCAAAATAAAAAAAGTTTTATGAAAGTTGCCACCATTTTACGACGGACATTCAGTTTGCCACCGTCACATGGTCACAATATAAAGTAAAAAATTTAAATGGAAATATCAAGTTTTTACCCGCTTCCCCAAAATTAAGCGGGATATCAATTAACTTAGGGCATGTTTATCACATCTAGGGTTCTCATTCTTAACTTTGCTTCCCAAAATCTCTAGAACCATCACCTCCGTTCCACCATCACCAATCGAATCATCCTCTACTCCACTTCACTGTCGATGATCCAAAACCCTAATCACTCCCAAAAGGGGCAAACTTTGGACTTCAGCAATAAGCAAATGATTTCTTAGGGTTCGGTTTGTTGTGAACTACGACCAATGTCTTGTTCTTCTTAATCGAAGGTATGGATTTTACTTTTGGTCCAATTTTAAGATTTTATTGTTTTGCGATTAATGAGCACATGATTTATTAGGGTTCAATTGTTGATGAAGTATTTATGAGCATCATTTTGCAACCGAAAATGCGGTGTCAAAAAGCCAGTTTTCTAGTAGTGTTGAAGCCGCGTGCGTTGTGGCGCACTATATGTCCAAAAGATTAATTTTAATGCAACATAAATGCTTACTTATACTCCAAGATTCTCACCATGACAGTTATGACCTGTTGACAAACCAATGACTCTTCTTAGATGCAATTGTAGGTTTTATATGTATGGAGTTTACCTCGATAGTATTTGAGTCGTGTGAATCACTTTCATACTAATTCTTGGTGGTACTCCAAAATTTTTAATCGGATAAGACAAAAGTTCACAAGGACAAGTATGAATGTTCTATGATATTGCATCAGAATTCGTATGTGAATTCGATCTCTTAAGATCAGACCGGATGATTTATATTTATATGTAATTTAGCCATCACAATGTTTCAGTTGATAAGTTATATGGTTATAGGTACTATTAGGTATCTAACAGAAAAAAACGCAGCGAAATCACTTTCATACAGTGTAAAAAGAACGAACAAAAGAAAATAAAGAACACGAGAATTTACTTAGCTGTGTCAAGGTCACATATGTCCACGGGTTGCAACAAGGGTTTATCTTTTATTAGGTGTTCAAAGAATACAATTACATCATGGGTATATATATAAGACTAGATTAGGGTTAACCACTTAGTCAACAGGAAACAAAATATGGGATTGAGTTTAATGAAACCAGCCCTTTTCTTTTGTTTTTCTTGTCGATCACCCAAGAGGTATAACCACCACTACAAGAATTACGAGTAATAGCGGCGACGTTATTAGCGGCGACATCAAATATGTCGCCGCTATTGGTCCAATCCGGGTGCGGTGTCCCATCTTTAACCCTAGCCACACGATTGTTGTGATCATCCAACGGCTGGGGTGTTCCCGTGTTAATAGCGGCGATGGATACAATCAATAGCGGCGACATTATGTCGCCCCTATTGGTCCGACGAATATAATCACTTTTCAGCGCCATTTCTCTTCTTCCCTCCGCCTCCTTTCCCCCAATTCTTTTCTGCTTCCTCACGGTTTCTCTCCACTTCGGCGAATCTCTTCATTTCCCCTTGAAATCGGTTAGTTTCTTGTTGAATTCTTTGTTTATTTTGTTATATAGGTTGTAATTTCTTTGTTTTTGGTGAATGTAGTTCTCCACCGGCACCACCTCGTCTCCACCGGCACCACCGTCACCACCTCTTCTCCTCGTGCAAAATAAGGTAAGTTGTTTGGGTTAAATCTGTTTGGGATGTTAAATCTGTGTATACCTGATTTTTTTTTGTTTTAAATCTGTTTGGGTTAGTTGTTTGGGTTGAATCTGTGTATAGAAGCCAATTAGCCAAGATCTAGAAGCCACCATTTGGTTTTTTGTTTTTTTTCCACCTCTAGTAAGAACATAGGCGGGTCAGTTTCAACCAATAATGTATATGGATTTAACGAGGCTTGGCAAAATAGGCGGGTCAGTCGGGTCGGGTCATGACTCAATCCGATTTAAAGTCAAAACAAGATCAATACGTTCAAACACTAGGCATGTTCTACATGCAAGTACACGCAATTTTCAGGAAGAATTTTTTATTTTATTTACTTAAACTACAATCTAGCTATATATGGGATAAATAAATTGTACATGCTGTTCCAGCCTTTTAGCGTGTGGATGATGAGGTCGTATCCTTCAGTATCTTTTAGCCCGGGTCAAAGGGAGTCCAAACCGGATACCTTGACGGCTTAACATGATTTTTTTTTTCAAAATCAAATTATTATAACTAAAATAGTTTTGATTTTTTTTCCTGGGATAATTGCTAGTGCTATATATGAATGTATGATATGTAATAATATGAGTTTAATCGCTATATATACAACAAAATAGTACTTATTCAAAAGACAACATCATACGTTATATATATTGAACCTTTAACAAGTGTTTTAACTCAAAGAGAAAACGTAATATCTGAAACAAATCTGCTTAAATTTTCTGCTAACGGTTTCTTGCAAGCTATGTCAATGCAAGATAAGAACATGCACCCCCTTTAGCAACTATCCCTTTAGTATGCCCTACTCAACAGTACCATTACTCAAATCTATAAATACAACATGCAATCCCTTAAGAAGACTCAACACTTATTAAATTCACTTAATAGTGGTTGGAGGATCATACTTATTAAATTCACTTAAAAATGTACTTATTCATTATAAAAAGGATAATTGGTTAACTGAATCAAGATTATTATTATTATTATTATTTTAGAATGGCAACTGAATCAAAATTATTGGTTACATGTTTTTTTAACACCATAGCCTTACTTTCAAGAAATAGTCAAATAAGTATTACCTATAAATCGATAGCAGTTAACCATCTAGAATATATAAATCGATGGCTATTGAATCAAAATTATTGGTTACATACTTTCAAGATTATTATTATTTGTTTTTTTTTTTTTAAATCTGTTCGGGGATGAATTGAAAGCATTAGCTGTACATACTTTTGTTTCGTCTTGTGGCTGTGGAAGTTCCTTATTGTTTTGTCTTGTGGCTGTGGAAGTTCCTTTTTAAATAATATCATGAATTAATGATCATGCGTTCTTTCAAATTGTATGTTTGTTGAGATTACTGATGTAGGATAGTTAAGCTTCTGCTGCGAACTTTTGTTTTCAAGTGTATGGCTTGCAGTTTTTTTGTTGACTATCTTCATCTCTTAAAGCTAACTGGGACATGCCCCTTGTAATGTCAGTTATCTTCATCTCTTAAAGCTAACTTGGACATGCCCCTTGTAATGTCAGTTGTCTTCTAAGATAGCGTGTTTTTTTTTAATAAAATTTTGGTTGTAAAAATGACCCGATTATGACGGCCGATTCGGTTGTAAGAACATTGTATTCAACTCATTTTATCTTTTAACTCGTACGATTTATATTATTTACACTATGCAATACCTATTTGACCCATTTAAATTTTATTTCTTTTTGACATTAATCTCATTGGACACATCTATTTTGTTTACTCCTTTCACTATTATAATCATTTTCATCCTTTATACATTTCGTTTACTTGACCCGTTTTTCACTTCATTTATATTTAATTCATTGATCCTTTATACATTTCGTTTACTTGACCCGTTTTTAGCGGCGACATTTGTCCTTTTCCATCACCTTCATTGATCCTTTTCCCTTCTATTATTTAAAAATAAATAATAATAATAATAATAATAATAATAATAATAATAATAATAATAACAACAACAATACTAATAATAATAATAATAATAATAATAATAATAATAATAATAATTGGTCTTCTCATGTTACTTCAGGTGAGCCTGCAACTGAAGTTGGTCCCCCAACGACTACCGTCGATGAAGTGTTGGAGGTCGAGACTGATGTTGATGAGGACGATCCCGATTATGACATCGAGTCTGATTAAGAGAAAACTTATTGTAATTTATATTAGTTAGTATTTGAAAAACACTTGTTGAAATATTTATCTGCATATTAGTTAAACTTGTTGTACTTTCTACTAATTTCTATTTGATACACTTGTTTTAACATTTGTAACTTTTTAGGAAATATGTTTTCTTTGTGGTTTGTATTTGTTTACTTGATGGCGGATGTGATGCCCCGAGGACATGGGGGAGACGGAGCTGGGGATCCACCAAATCCGGATCCTTTTCGGAGAGGGACGCATGAGATTGACGGTAAATTATCAATTATTATTTTAGTACTTTTATTACATTTATTATAAATGTTGTCACTAATTATATTTAATTCTATTTTAATTGCAGCGGTTCCCCCAAGGAAAGTTAGGGGGAAAGCCAAAAATCAAAAGCTTCGCAGGATGGTCAAAGCGGGGGGGCGCGTCTCTCTTACATTCGATAGGGATGTAACGTATACCCCTGTTGGTGTACCGAGCGACTTATTTTCACGCGAGGCGGGTTTGTACATGTGGCGGACCATCCCTTTTGATAGAATGGGTTGGGAGAAAGTTCCGACTCCTTATAAGGAGGCCGTGATGAACCACCTAAAGGTAAATAAGTTAGGCCATTTATTGGTGTTAAACGGCTGCATACGGGTGCAAAAACGCAGCCGTTTGCAGCCGTTTACAGGCGCGTTTACGCCTACAAACGCAGCAGCAAACGGGTGTAAAAACGCAGCCGTTTGCTGATGCGTTTGCAGCCGTAAACGCGCCGTTAAACGGCTGCAAACACAGCAACAAACGGCTGTGTTTTTACACCCGTTTGCAGCTGTAAACGGGTGCAATAACGCAGCCGTTTGTAGCCGTAAACGTGACGTTAAACGGCTGCAAACGCAGCAACAAACGGGTATAAAAACGCCACCGTTTGCTGCCGCGTTTGCAGCCGTAAACGCTAGGTTAATGTTTTAACGTTTTTATATAATGTTTTAACAATTGTATTTAATTCCTAGGAGAATTTCAATTTCGATGAAGTTGAACAGGATTTGGAGGCGCGCGACTTAAAAGGCGGCATTAGACAAGTGCTTATGAAGCGGTACTCCGACCGCAAGAACTACGCTAAGAAAGAATTTCGTGATAATGGAGGTTATGCCGATGTCGAAAGTGCAAGGGCACACCACCCCAAGGATATGCCTTATGAAAACTGGCTGAGAACCATTGATCACTTCTTGGACCCCAAATATATTGCAAGAAGTGAGGCAAACACAAGAGTCCGCCAACTTCAAAAATTCCCAAACCGTGGGGGTACATCATCATACAGTAGCACCGCCTACAAACATGTAATGTTTTATATGTGTGTGTTTGTATGTTTATGTTTATTTAACGTCTCATCTAAGTTTTAATGTTAAACAGGGTTTGAAACGTCTTGATACGTACCGCAAAACTCACACCGATAAAGATGGGAATTTTGTTGACCCGGTAGCCGAGCAGAATTATGTAAGTATCTATCTAAATATATATACATATATTTATATTTATATGAGTAAATTACAACCGGTGTCCTTTACGTTTGTACCCTTTTAACTAAAGATATTACAGAGTCAAAGCTGTAAAAAATGGGTTTGAATTGCTGTTAAAAAGGGGGGTTTGAATTGCTGTTAAATGCAGTTAAAAATGGGTCAATTTGTTGTCAAAATTAAACTAGTTTAGCACTAAAGGACATAGGGTGTTAAAAACTAATAACATAAAGGACGGAGCCTGTAATATCTTTAGTTAAAGGACACCGGTTGTAATATGGTAGAAACGTAAAGGACACCAGTTGTAATTTACTCTATTTGTATTTATATTTAATCATCTTCGTAAAATGCAGCTTAATCTAGAACGCGAGATTATGGGCGGAGAAAGCAGCGGTTCTAACCAGCCGAATGAGGCTGCCGTGTTTCAAAACGTTTTGGGTGATCGACGAGGATGGTTCCGGGGGCTTGGGCCTAAACCTTCGAATAAGCCATCGAACACTTGTAGTGCGCAACCTCAAACCACACAACCCTTTTCGGAGGTAAACTATACAATTTGACTTCAAAAATATAGTAAACCAACTATATGTTTTTGCTAATAATATTGGGTTTGATATGTGTTAATGTAGGAATACGTTTCGACTTTGTTCCAAAGTCCGGCATTCGTAAACCAACTAGAATCCTTTCTTGCGGCGAGGGGAAAGCAAGTCGCACCCGACGATGAGTATGACGATGAGTATGACGATGACGACCTAACATGAATCCTTTCTTGCGGCGATTTTGTACGGATGTTTTAGAATGTTATTTTTCGGATTTTTTTAGGATGTTATTTTTCGGATTTTTTAGGATGTTTATTGTGCGGAAATGTTTTATGCGATTTTAGTATGTAAAGCATTATGGTTGTTTAGTCTGTCTGTGTTGCGTAAAACTTGGAAATTGGCAGGTTTGTACATAACGGAGAACACTGCAAATGCAGCAAAAAATTTAAAAAAAAAAATTGACTTTTAGCGGCGACATATGTCGCCGCTATTGATTGAAACTATTAGCGAAGACTTTTTTAGCGACGATATATGTCGCCGCTAAAAGTCCTAATCATTAGCGGCGACACATACTATTAGCGACGACAAGTAGGCCTTTAGCGTCCAACCTTTAGCGGCGACTCAATAGCGGCGACATGTCGCCGCTATTAACTTTAGCGGCGACAATATGGACTATTAGCGGCGACATTTGTCGCCGCTATTGGTCGACTTTCTTGTAGTGCACAGTCAGTTGCTACCCAAGCAGCACCGACCTTCATTAACCAAATTGCTACTGAGCAGTTTGAGACCCCACCAGGGAGGCTTCCCCTAGACCCCACCAGGGAAATTGCCTTAGAAGCCCCACCCAGGGGGCGGCCCCTTGAACCCCTGGGTTCCTTGTTTCCTGAAATTATAATAGTCTTGCACAAGCGTGTACGCCACACCTCCTTACTTGCACAAATATATATTGTAATTTTCCATTTGGTCTTAGGTAAACTCCGATTACCCAATATAGCTTGATGACACTAACATCACCAACAACAAACTTATGTTTAAAGTGAATGTTTTCTGAACTATCATTAAAATTAAAAGCAAGATGACAAACAAATAGTTGCAATAATCCACATCTAAGGCGTGGCATAGTTAAAGGCGAATTCAAAAATAAAGTAACTAGTTATAATATGATGTTGATTAGACATATAACTACCTGTTTAAGCTCAAGCTCTTGTACCTCATGTGACATTTGTGCTCTTGTAAACACTGTACGATGTAAAAAAATTTCAATATCAATGAAACTTGGTGTTTTGATCCCAAGATTTGTTTATTTATGTTTGACAGTTTCACGTTTTGATTCTTGTTCGATTTTGAGCTTTTAAACAAATTCTGGAAAGTTATACTTTAACTGTTACGTAAACGTAATTAGTTTAACGTGGCGAACACTCTGGAATAGTGAAATAAGCTAAAAATACCCTAAATATCCTTTACATGGCTTATAAATAAGTTTTAAAGGATTCGGTATGGCAAAAACAAGTTTATTCAATCATAGGGACCATTTGAGACAAACTGCAAACGTCTGCCAATTCTTGTAGCGACGTACACTCTGGAACAAGGTTATAAGCTAAACATGCCCTAAATACCTTATAAATAAGTTTTGAGGGGTTCGGTGTGTGAAAATATACTTATTTGGTCACAGGGACTAAAAGCGTCAAAACTGTGAAAGTATGCCATTTCGCGCATATTCCGCGTTCTGACCATATCCGTACACCCAAAAAATTCTTATAATCAATAAAATCTTGTATTTTATTGATGAGAATGAAAAATTACGCAACGAATCATAATTTGGATCGTTTTCGCGTCCGTTCGAGTTTCGTCGTAATTAACCGAAAAACGCGATCGTACGACCAAACGAACTGACATCCACAATATTTTCAAGCATATATCAAGTGACCTATGCTTTAACATCCTTATAAAGCCTTGAAATTGGGTCAACGAGGGTTAAACGCGTCGAAAAACAAGTTTTGGAGCTGTAGGGACCATTTTTGCCAAACTGTGAATCCTTCTGGTTGTCCCTGGCGGGGCGCGACTGGCAGGGCTTCCTCTATCGCAGGCGCCACAGCCTGATCTAGGCAGAAAGTTGTTTTTTTTAAACAACATGTTGCACCTTGGTTTTTATCCATTGTATTTCAATCTTGTGGGCAATTTGAGTGATGATCAAGGCTTGCAACCTGTTCCTAACACTTGTAAGGTGGAGATTATTCCTTGGAGAACACATAAACACATGTAATGATCTTAGAAATCCATGAAACACTATAAATACCCACCTCCATCAACCTCACAACTTGCTCATTTCCTTCATTCTTCTCTCTAAGCTCTGATTGGAGGCTACCACACTTGTTGGGGGCTTTCTAACTAAGTTTTCTTAGTCATCTTTTCATCCTAGAACACTTGTAAGTGTGCTTCTTAGTCTTGTTTATTTATTTCAAGCTAAAAGTCAAACAGTGTTTGACTTTCGGCTTTGACCATGAATTGGTCAAGACAAAGTTCAGTTGAACTTTGCAACTTGATCGTAATCACGATGGTTATAGTCCCTTGTGATTATACCTACTGATTACCACGTTGACTAGTCGAAGTGACAAGTCAAAGTTTCGGTCAAAATGCACGATTATGTGCATTTTGCAACGGAACTATTTTCGGGTATCAAAACACTTTGTTTTGATACCAAATCGGTTTTCTAACTTAGTTAAACATGTTTTAACTCGTCACTTCTAGTTTAGTGCTTATTTAGGGTCGTAAGTCAAGCGGTCTTAACAACCGCTTAGACTTTCGAACCCAACCCGTTTGGTCGATTATCAGGATCCGACCAAACACATATTGTGACCATAGTTGTATAGGGAATAACCTTCCGAGGTTATACCTTATGGTCACTTTGTTTGGTTAGTTGTATGATAGGTAGTTTATATGCCTTTAGAAAATGACCAAAATGCCCTTTTTACGCATAAATTCATTTTAAGCATTTGTAACCTAAATTTTTACACTTAAACTGATATTGCAACATTATTAAACATGTTTAGGCATATAAGACTTATCATAGGACTAGTTTGACCATCCGAACGCGCATTTGCGCAAATGACACGTTAAAGTAGCGTAAACTACCTTAATGGATCATAACGGGTCAAAAGCACTTAGGATTGCTTTCAAATAAGAATGTAGACTTTGTTAAACCATTTCATATGAGTTCCAACACCCATTTCGTTTACAAGACCTCATTCTATCCGATTTCCCGATTTAGGTCCCGATTTATTAACATAGTGATCCGATACTAGGTACCAATTGATTCCTTGGCTTACCGAGCTTTGTTAGTTCACTACATCAATGATACTTGCAATCTCAAGCGAGTACATAGACCCCTTCTTTTTATGCTTTCTAAATGTTTTGAGGTAACTATGTGAGTACATAGACCCCTCTTTTACGCTTTCTAAATGTTTTGAGGTAACTATATGAGTACATAGTTCCCCTATTTTATGCTTTCAATTGTTTTGGGGTGATTCATATGTGCTAAAACGATTTCAAGTTTTCAAAAACAAGTACTATGGTTTATATTAAACACAACGATTTCAATAATGTGAACGAACTTGTTGGTGCGTTGATTCATAACACGAATGACATTCATTAGCTTTTACTGAGCCGACCAGTAGTATGTTATGGTACCATAGGATTTGACAAATCCCGTTATCAGACTATCCCCATGGATTTGGTGGATAATTAGGGATAACGACAGAATCTGTTATTTTAACAAATCCTTTGGTGGTTTGTTAGTCGATTTAAAGATACCCTTTGGTGGTATAGTCGAGTCACACAGGTTTGAATGTATTCAAATAGAACGACCAAAATTTAGTTTTCACAATTAAAACACGGGCGATTGAACGATGGTTTATAACACTGACGATTGAACGATGGTTTATAACACGGACGAATTGAACGATTTGGACGATTAGTTTTTATAACATAGACGATCGATAACATGGATGAATTGGACGAATGGTTTATGGTAAGTGATTAGATAACGGGATGGGTGTAATATGATAAAATCATGGTGGATACGCCGCTGGTACTTCCTATATATAAGTGTTTTTATCATATTACATTCCGTGGCGTTATTTAGGTCACATGGACGATTGTATTTGTGTCTTTTTTAACAGTTATAGTTGTGTCTTTTTTAGTGATTTGGCTGTCAGATGCGTATGTCAAAATAAAGTTAAAACTAACAGTTATAGTTGTGTCTTTTTTAGTGATCTCCTATTTGGTAGATTAAAAGAAAGAATCAGTGAATGTTATTATCGCTATAGAAAAAAACAACATGCAACTAAAGTACCTTTAAAGTCCACTCATAAATCTCAAGACCCCAATAAAAAGATAGCATACAAGCATAAATGACCCTGCAGCTATACTTGTGTATATGTCTTAAGGATGTTGGCCATCATACAATTTTTTTCTCCTTATATATATAACAAAGATATCATATAAGCATAAATGACACTTGTAAAACCTCCTACATGAGCAGTGGCGGATGCAGGAAATTTTTCCAAGGGGTTCACTTTTTAAAATTTTCCAATTTCATATGCCCGAACATAAAAAAAATTTGGGTCGGTTCGACAGTTCGGATTAGATAAGGTTCATCACATAATAAAACCTAAGGGTCCAAGAACCATTAAACCCGATTAGGACCCGAACCATATGTGCATTTAAAGGGTCAGTTTTAGTTATTGATTTCGGATTCCAGGTCGGTTTGGGTTCGGTTCTCACGGGTTTTAACCGATGCTTAGCCCTACTTGCACGTGATTTTATGTATGCTAGTTAAATAATTATGGTTAACTATGTGTTATGAAATGCTATTTAACACATAATTACTTGATTCTAAAAGTATCTTGTATTTGATTGGTAAATAGATTGCCAAATAAAAGATCGACACGTGCGTGTCGCGACGTGGCGAGGAAGGAAGAAACATCGCAATAGAGTTTAATTATCTATGAGTTAATTGTTTGAAGTCGCGTGCATTGCGGCACACCAAAAGGCCAAAAGATTAATTTTAATGCGACATAAATACTTACTTATACTCCAAGTTCCTCATATTTTGGTAACCTAGCTATGTATATGAGCACCTAAGACCAATAGAACTTTAGCAGCAGATAAGTACATAACATGTTTCTCAAATCTTTCACCGGTACCAAATAGAGACACTTGAACAAATTCACAGATTAAATAATTATTACTTTTGTTCAAAAAAGTGGTGAACATGTTATTACATATAAAATTTTAAAATAAAACTAAACATAAATACATATTCCTAACTTCTAAAAGCTAATGTGCATACTTAGGTGCTGCTTGTTTTTACAGAGGTAAAACGTCTGCAGTCTGTTGACCACATCTGTAGCAGAAGAGGTGAACCAAACTTCTACAGTCTTCAAGAAGAAGGTTGTTTGTTTTTAACTTCGGCAAGCTGCTGAAATAAACTGAAATATAACAATAGACTAAAATCAGAAAAGAACACCAAAAATTCATAACAAACACCAAAAAATAAAGTATTTCAAGTTTGATAAAGAACATTTGATTCACTCAAAACAACAAGAACAATCGATTTGTCTAAACAACAAGAACAATCGATTCACTTAAAACAACATAACAATGAACAAAATCGAATTGGGGGCAGTTTCTATGAAAAGAAATACATAACAAGGAACATAATAGATTTTTCATATATTACGTACCTGGTCTTGAAGGGCGATGACGGTGAAGGACTACGGTGGAAGGAGGAGGTGGTGGAGGTGGCTGCGGTGGAAGGAGGAGCGGTGGAAGGAGGTAACTATGTGAGTACATAGACCCCTCTTTTACGCTTTCTAAATGTTTTGAGGTAACTATGTGAGTACATAGTTCCCCTATTTTATGCTTTCAATTGTTTTGGGGTGATTCATATGTGCTAAAATGATTTCAAGTTTTCAAAAACAAGTACTATGGTTTATATTAAACACAACGATTTCAATAATGTGAACGAACTTGTTGGTGCGTTGATTCATAACACGAATGACATTCATTAGCTTTTGCTGAGCCGACCAGTAGTATGTTATGGTACCATAGGATTTGACAAATCCCGTTATCAGACAATCCCCATGGATTTGGTGGATAATTAGGGATAACGACAGAATCTGTTATTTTAACAAATCCTTTGGTGGTTTGTTAGTCGATTTAAAGATACCCTTTGGTGGTATAGTCGAGTCACACAGGTTTGAATGTATTCAAATAGAACGACCAAAAGTTAGTTTTCACAATTAAAACACGGGCGATTGAACGATGGTTTATAACACTGACGATTGAACGATGGTTTATAACACGGACGAATTGAACGATTTGGACGATTAGTTTTTATAACATAGACGATCGATAACATGGATGAATTGGACGAATGGTTTATGGTAAGTGATTAGATAACGGGATGGGTGTAATGTGATAAAATCATGGTGGATACGCCGCTGGTACTTCCTATATATAAGTGTTTTTATCATATTACATTCCGTGGCGTTATTTAGATCACATGGACGATTGTATTTGTGTCTTTTTTAACAGTTATAGTTGTGTCTTTTTTAGTGATTTGGCTGTCAGATGCGTATGTCAAAATAAAGTTAAAACTAACAGTTATAGTTGTGTCTTTTTTAGTGATCTCCTATTTGGTAGATTAAAAGAAAGAATCAGTGAATGTTATTATCACTATAGAAAAAAACAACATGCAACTAAAGTACCTTTAAAGTCCACTCATAAATCTCAAGACCCCAATAAAAAGATAGCATACAAGCATAAATGACCCTGCAGCTATACTTGTGTATATGTCTTAAGGATGTTGGCCATTATACAATTTTTTCTCCTTATATATATAACAAAGATAGCATATAAGCATAAATGACACTTGTAAAACCTCCTACATGAGCAGTGGCGGATGCAGGAAATTTTTCCAAGGGGTTCACTTTTTAAAATTTTCCAATTTCATATGCCCGAACATAAAAAAAATTTGGGTCGGTTCGACAGTTCGGATTAGATAAGGTTCATCACATAATAAAACCTAAGGGTCCAAGAACCATTAAACCCGATTAGGACCCGAACCATATGTGCATTTAAAGGGTCAGTTTTAGTTATTGATTTCGGATTCCAGGTCGGTTTGGGTTCGGTTCTCACGGGTTTTAACCAATGCTTAGCCCTACTTGCACGTGATTTTATGTATGCTAGTTAAATAATTATGGTTAACTATGTGTTATGAAATGCTATTTAACACATAATTACTTAATTCTAAAAGTAACTTGTATTTGATTGGTAAATAGATTGCCAAATAAAAGATCGACATGTGCGTGTCGCGACGTGGCGAGGAAGGAAGAAACATCGCAATAGAGTTTAATTATCTATGAGTTAATTGTTTGAAGTCGCGTGCATTGCGGCACACCAAAAGGCCAAAAGATTAATTTTAATGCGACATAAATACTTACTTATACTCCAAGTTCCTCATATTTTGGTAACCTAGCTATGTATATGAGCACCTAAGACCAATAGAACTTTAGCAGCAGATAAGTACATAACATGTTTCTCAAATCTTTCACCGGTACCAAATAGAGACACTTGAACAAATTCACAGATTAAATGATTATTACTTTTGTTCAAAAAAGTGGTGAACATGTTATTACATATAAAATTTTAAAATAAAACTAAACATAAATACATATTCCTAACTTCTAAAAGCTAATGTGCATACTTAGGTGCTGCTTGTTTTTTACAGAGGTAAAACGTCTGCAGTCTGTTGACCACATCTGTAGCAGAAGAGGTGAACCAAACTTCTACAGTCTTCAAGAAGAAGGTTGTTTGTTTTTAACTTCTGCAAGCTGCTGAAATAAACTGAAATATAACAATAGACTAAAATCAGAAAAGAACACCAAAAATTCATAACAAACACCAAAAAATAAAGTATTTCAAGTTTGATAAAGAACATTCGATTCACTCAAAACAACAAGAACAATCGATTTGTCTAAACAACAAGAACAATCGATTCACTTAAAACAACATAACAAAGAACAAAATCGAATTGGGGGCAGTTTCTATGAAAAGAAATACATAACAAGGAACATAATAGATTTTTCATATATTACGTACCTGGTCTTGAAGGGCGACGACGGTGAAGGACTACAGTGGAAGGAGGAGGTGGTGGAGGTGGCTGCGGTGGAAGGAGGAGCGGTGGAAGGAGGAGGCGGCGACAGGAGGTGGCTGCGGTGGAAGGAGGAGGCGGTGGAAGGAGGCGGCTGCGGTAGGAGGTGACTGAGGTGGAAGGACGGTGAAAGGTGGCTATGGTGGAAGGTGGCGGCGGTGGCGGCGCTAAGATGAACGACGGTGGCAGCTGGAGTGGTAGAGGGGAAGAAGGAGGTGTGCTAGGGTTTGTGTTTTGTGTCTGATGTTAGACAAACAATCTGCAGACTCAAACGTCTGCGTGTGGTCTGTGTGGCGCAGATATAAGAAGAGATGAAAAGTTTTTCAAGAAAAACAAACACCCCTTTAGTGTCCTAAATGTACAACCAAATTAAGTACAAACCAACTAAATCCCTCATCTTCAATGTAACAATTGAAGAACCCAAATTGCCGAATGTACAACTCTTTACCATTTCTACAACAACATGGATAGAATCTGTACACACTGATAAAATTGAATCTCTAAACAGACATGTAATCATACGCAAATTGAAAGTTAAAATCAACTACTTATAGGCTTTAAACAGACCTGAAGAGAGATTGAGTGAGAGAAGGGGTTGTGTGACTCCGTGTTGAGGCTGGAGTGGCTCCGGCGACTCGGCGAGCGGCTGTGTATGGTGGCTGGAGACGAGAGGATAGTGGCAGCGTAAGGTCTTAATTGACTCGAACTCGTAACCTCAAGTTTAAAAAGCACGCTCTGAACCAGTTTACCAGTCTAAACTTTTGGTTTTAAGGTTCCCTTACAAAATATTAAGAGGTTCCTTCAGAATTTTCTATATACTTGAACACAATAAATTACGGACCGAATGGGTTCCTATTACCAATCTAAACTTTTGGTTATAAGGTTCCCTTACAAAATATTAAGAGGTTCCTTCAGAATTTTCTATAGACTTAACAATATAAATTACGAACCGAACGGGTTCATATGAACTCCCTAATTGCCTATAGATATCCGCCCCTGTACATGAGCCAAACAAGGGGTCAAAAAATGTTCCTAGTGAACAAATCTGGCAAAACACTCAAAACCAAATTACACTACGTACAAATCTGAGGACTTTTACTGACTGAAGAATCCATTGGCTATCCCTCAAAGTCAAGTACTTCAGAGGATCAGTATCCGGTGCCGACGACTTCCCTTCACAACTCCTTTGCTTTATGCAGTGGATCCTCTCAAAGACATCGAAAGAAGGAGAGGGGGTGTCCGATAATCCAATGAAAAAAAGATAATTCTGGACAACGCGTTTATCTTCGAACTTTGTGACAGATCATCCATGACTTATCCACCGCAAACATGAACTCTAATACCTGAAAGATCTTATCTAAATCCTAATCTTCTGATAGATTACCAATGAACCTTTAAAAAAGGGTCTACATATTTACACACCTTAATGCCTATTTCCACACCTTTCAAGACGCCTCGTATAGAGCTATACGAGGCGTATAGGGTTGCTTTTCCGACCAGCTTCTGCACCAAGTACAACGTCACATCAGTCACATCAGACGGGGAGTCTGGCCTGTACGAGGGACAGATACGAGGGTACTAAGATGCCTCGTATAGGTCTATACGAGGCGTCTTAGTGACTGATTTGACTATACGTTTGACAAGTGACTTAAAGCTATACGGGTAGTCTAGAGCTATATGAGGCGTCTATGTCTCACATAAAGTGCAACATACAGTGCATTCTTTGTCCATCCGATCATTCAACATTTCTTTCATTCTGCTTCTTCTTGTATTTCTTCGAAAGAATTGTTGTTCGCATTTGTGTTCTTATCATCCCGAAGTGTTGAAATGTCATCATACTGGGACGACAACTATGTCTTCGGGCAGTATTCTAGAGACAACTGGGTTCCCGAAAGCGTTCCGGTAACAGTTATTAGCTTAAATGTTTTAATTAGTTGTTGTTTTAGTTTATTATTTACTAATGATGATATGGTTGTTTATTTTGGAGGAGTCTGGCGTTCCCGATTCTAATGAGCAAGAGGAGGTTGTGTCTAGAACAAAACATACCGTTTCTAGATTTGAACAAGCATCCCCCTGTTGATGAAACAGCCCCTGTAGATGACTCATACCATGCTGGTCAACCAAGTTATCCGACGCAACAAGGGTATCCGGATTATAGATATGGGTGTGAATATTCTTGCGGAGGAGACGGTGGATACGAAGGAGACGGTGGATACGGAGGAGACGGTGGATACGGAGGAGACGGTGGATACGGAGGAGACGGTGGATCCGGTGGTCATTAGCAATTCATTTCCTCGGGCACTCCTTACGTTCATCAAAACAATTCGGACATTGTAGGATATGGCGGATATGGTGGTTATGGTGGATATGGTAGATATGGTGGTGAGACACCTCCCATCCCGGACAGTCTGTACTTAAAAAAAACAGGTATTAATTACTATTTTTTTTTATTATTTAATTATTATTATTATTATTATTATTGAGTCTCCATCCATACTCATCTACGAGTACTGCAAGGGTGCCTTCACAGACGAAGACTGGGAGAAATTTTTATCATTCTGGGGGACATTGATTGAGTCTCCATCCATACTCATCTACGAGTACCACTTGGGCAACATGCGAAAACGACTTGTGGAGTGCAAACGTTCTAGTAAGTTTTTCTAATAACATACGACTCACCTATGCAAATTTTATTAAATTATTCTTACTTTTTAGGAGTCTTCAATTACGTGTACGATAACTGGCTAAAAGACTATAAGGAGATGTTCGTCTTTGCGTGGACTGATAAGAGGCACAACTTTGGTAATCGTACCACAAACAGAGTTGAGAGCCAACATGCCAACTTAAAGAGATACGTCCTAGATAGGAGCTCGCTGGACCGTGTAGTTGGTTGTGTCCGGGATATAGTTGAGACACAGTTCGGTGAAATAAGGAAGACTTTTCGAGAAAGCATCGAAAAAAGAATGAACCACCACAAACACCCGATGTTTCAACACCTACTTGGAAAAGTATCCCATACAGCCCTTGACTTGTTGAGGGGAGAGGCTATTAGGAAGCTAGATGTCTTGGAGCGCTTTCATTCATCACGTGGTTGCCAAAAATCCAAAGCGAGCCTAAGCCATTCAAAGAGTTCTAAGAAGAAAGAGACACGAGATGCTCACGGTTTTCCTTTAATCATTGGGGACGAGTACGTGGGAATCATCAAACAGTTTAAGTATGGCATTCCGCCAGTGTTCCATCCGTACGTCTCGTGCATACGAGATGTGATGCCAGACGGTCATTGTGGGTTTCGGTCTGTGGCTGTGGCTGTGGGCTTAGGTATGGATCAGAGTTCACGGGGGCTCATTCTAAGGGACCTTGTCCAAGAAATGGATCAGAACGAATCGATCTGGTTCCCAATATTTGAAGCATGGGATGAAGGTTATTTTTACACGCATCGTCAGGGCCTCATTTGGGAGTCAGTGTCCGGTTGTGGGGAGGATCACTGGATGGACTTCCCCTTAGCAGGACTTCTTATTGCACAAACGTACGGTATCGGGGTGCACCTGTTAACGACAACCATGGGTGCGAGTTCCACTTTCTTCCCGATACTAAGTCCTCCGGCTAATCAACAACCATTATTCATAACGCTTACACATGTTAACGAGAACCACTTCATACATGTTAAGCTGGAAGGGGATTATCCAATGCCACCAGCACACGTGCTATGGTTGACCCACCGATGACCCCATACGGAACAATGGGAAGATATGTACTTGCCACATCTAGAATGGTATACATCGATAATGAATCCTCCGCCAAGATCAAACCCGAGTCTTAATTACATCGACAGTGATACAGAAGAATGATTTTTGTAATTAATAGTATTTTTTGTAATTAATAGTATTTTTTTGTATTATTTCCTATAATTTTCTACAATTTCTATAATTTTTTTATAATTTCTATCATTTTTCTATAATTAGAATTGATTAAAACAGGTTAATAACATTTTTATAAAAAAATTAAAAATATACGACTCGTATAGAGCTAGACGTGTCGTATATGATTGGTCAAAAGACCATTTTGCCCCTGATATGCCCCCAATCTAGGCTTATTTCAGGGGCTAAAAGGTCATTCTACCAACACCAGACGCCTCGTATAGATCTAGATTGGTCATCTGTGAGAGCGGGTTTTTGAAAATTTGAATATCAAAATTTGAATTTATTAAAAAAGGACGCCTCGTATAGACCTGTACGGGTAGTCTATAGGGGCGACAACATTTCTTTTTTTTTTAAATTTGAATTTTGAAAATATTTTACTTTAATTACTAATATACCCCTGAAAGTCCCCTGTATAGGCCTTAAACAGGGGCATAAAGGTAATTTAAAAACATAGACGATGCGTATAGCTCTATATGACCAATACATATTGGGCGGCAACTGTTTCACTTTTTCTTTTTTAATTATTCAAAAAATGTTTATTAAATGACCATTTTGCCCCTGTAAAGCCCCCAGTATAGGCATTATTCAGGGGTAAAATGGTAATTAACCATTCCAGAAATATCTTTTTGGATTGGTTAATTACCATTTTACCCCTGAATAATGCCTATACTGCAGGTATATGCACCATTTGCTCGCTACTTCTATTTCAGCGCGCGGCTACAGCCGTGAGTGGTGTACGTCCACATATCTTTTTTTCTTTTATTGTTTGCTGTACAGGAGGCCGTGCGCACTAGCACACGGTCTAGCCCAGTACTACGCCTCCGCCCATCACCGGCAGGAGCGCGGATTTTTGTATGGCGGGGCGTACGTGACCGTCATTGCCCGTTCATTGGGCCTTGTACTGCACCAGGACCCACATCTACGGACGCCGCCAGTCATGCCGACGCGGATGGGTTTTCAGTCGCTGTGGGGGACGAAGCTGCTCAAGAGGTTCCCCGAAGGCCCACGGTTTAAAAACCGCGACGGGATCATATGGAGAGAGGAGGCCCTACCAGAGCAGTTCGAGCCCGTCTATCCTCCGCCAGATCCTGCTGATGCAGTGCCCGTGGAGGACCCTCCGGAGGATGTAGACGGTGCAGTGGTGCCACAGCCACCGCCACCTCCCGGGGCACCTCAGTTTCCACATCACGTTATTCCAATTCATTCCCCAGGAGCTGCACTACATCCGGATGTACGAGCAAAGCCTGACAGGCTCAACGATTTGGTAGGTTGGCTGGTACGGGCCGAGCAGGATAGACGAGAGAGAGAGAGAGGGATTAGCGCCGATACCGCTTCCCCCGGCTCGAGCACCACATCAGCAGTAGCAGCCGCAGCAGCCAGATCCAGATTCGGATTCGGATTTAGATGCATAGACCTGTTGTTGTTTTTATTTTTATTCTGGATGTACAAACTTATCTTATATATTTTTGTTATGGATGTACAAAGTTATCTTATATATGTCATATTTATGTTTGTTTTCAGTTATTCGGTTACTTAATGATTGTTGTCTTAAATTGAGATAATACGGAAACAAAATATGTTTTGAATATAATACGGAAACAATATATCCCCTGAATATAGTACGGAAATAATATTTGAACGAGATAAAATTTTAATCGGAAGAATAATATTTAAAAAAGTAAAATGTTAAAAACATTATAATATTTAATTGATATATTATATTTAAAGAGCCGAGTTTTACAAAAACAAAAACTTTTTTATAGTGTAAAAAAAAAAAAAAAAAAACAAAACAAAACTTTTTTTAAAACCAAAAAAATTTTCAACCAAAAAACACATCTTCAAAAACTATAAAAAAAACCATACCAAAACCCTCCAAAACACCCCTTATTTCAGCCAAAAAAAATCCCAAGACTTAGACGCCTCGTATAGGGCTGTACTCTTCGTATAGTTTTTCTTAAACTTTGTGCCTGACACCCTCTGAGACCCCCTTGAATTCAGTGCTTAGACGCCTCGTATAGCCCTATACGAGGCATCTAGGGCACAAAAAAGTGTGAAATTAGGCGCAGATGGTGTCCAAATAGACTGAGCCTTAAAAAATATCTCCTTTTTATTTTTTGGAATTTTTTTTGTTCCGTTAGATGATGTGTCATATGGTGTAAGTGTGTTTCCTAGTAGTGTCCAAAGCCAAAACATGTTTGTGTGTGTAATGGTAAAAGTTGTATTGATTGTGGTTAGGGTTACAATGAGGAAGGGGTTATATATTAAACACATTTACACAAGACCGCCCCTCTAACTATTAAATCACCTGTAACTCACGATAATTAAGCTAAAGATGCGTAATTAATGATCTATAGCTTGGATCGGAAAAATGTAAATATGTGAGTAGGTAGACTCTTTCTAAAAATATCCACAATCCAGTCCAGTCCAATTCAATCTAATCCAATCATGTTACTATCATGTCATGGTGGTTCTATTTAGGAGCTAACCAACCTTCATGTCTCAAATAAGGTTTGGGCTTTTGGTCCCTTATATTTTTAAGGCCCCCCTTTAAGTAAAAACATTGTATTTAGAGTAAACTGCAATTTTACCCCCTGAGGTTTGGGGTGATTGGCATGTCTACCCCCCCTAAGGAAATAAATGCAATTTTACCCCCCCACTGTTTGATCTTATGTCGCATGTTTACCCCCCGGCGTTAGTTTGGCTTAACAGTCAACATAATAAGCTAATGGTCAAAGGGCAAAATAGTCATTTTGCTATTAATGTGAAGCTTGTTCTCTACAACACCCCTATAAGTAACATAACAAAGCAGAATTACCCCCCACCTTCCCACCATCGTCCTTCAACCTGCGATCAGTCTTCTTCTCCGGCGACAGGCTTCACCGGCGGCGATCAGTGATTCTCCAGCGATCAGTGA
Organism: Helianthus tuberosus; assembly: GCA_030545235.1. NCBI lineage: Eukaryota > Viridiplantae > Streptophyta > Magnoliopsida > Asterales > Asteraceae > Helianthus > Helianthus tuberosus. The sequence continues at coordinate 42,183,940 of CM060409.1, read as the reverse complement.
TTCTCCGGCGATCAGGGATCTCCTCCGATCAGTCTTCTCCTCCGGCGGCAACAACTCCTCCGCTATCTCCTCCGATCAGTCTTCTCTACAAAAAGCCGGTTGTGTGTTGGCTAATCCGCTATTTCATCCGCCACACCGCAGGTATAATCGGCCATTGTTAGTTAATCAGGGTCAGATTTAGTCATTATCATGTTATAAACAGGGTTAGGGTCTGATTTGGTTCACTGTTGGTTTTTTTACAGTTGACCTGACGATGAGCTTATCAAGCTCATCATTGGTGGTCCACCTGGTGATCTCCGTGTTTGGGAGGCATGTCCTCAACTTCCATTATCCACCGGAGAGTTGAGCGGATGATAAGATAGTAGTTATGTAGGAATAGTAATGTGTATTTTGTAGGTTAAGTTGTAGGTTAACTTAACTTTGAAGTAGGATAATCCCAGAAGTGTTGATGTTTTGATGTTAACTTAACTTTGAAGTAGGAATGGTAATGTGTTTTGATGTTTGATGTGTTGATGTTTTGATGTTTGATGTTTGATTAGGATTACATTTTGTCCATTTGATCAAAATGTGCAGCATGTTAGTTGTTGAATACGTGCAGTTGATGACAGTGGTCAAATGTGCAGTTGATGACAGTGGTTAGTCCATTTGATGACAGTGATTAGTCCATAACTTATAACTTAATAAACAGGTTCTTTATTATAAGTTTATGACTTGATCATGAATAAGACATAAGTCCAAGTACCTTTTTGTTGACATTTTCACTCATCTAATCTGTTGTCTAATCTATGATGCAGAAAAATATCATGGAAACATGGAATAATATGTTGTTTTTGGCCCAGATTCTTGACATTATGTTGGAGGGCAAAGGTGTAAGTATTCACTTTCCTTTCCTTTTGTCATAAAAACAGAAACTATTTATGATGTATATTTCAGGTTGTAGGCTAGTAACCTGCTAGCCATATGATCATACATATGATCATACAAAAACAGAAACTATTTATGACAGTTTCACTCATTTAATCAAGTCCAGTTAATCATGTCTAGCCATATGACAGTTTCACTCATTACAGTTGGGGCATAATATGCAGATGACAGTTTGGGCATAAGTCCACAACAGGTATGTGCCTTGCATTACAGTTTGGGCATAATATGACAGTTGTATACTGATGCTTGAATGAATTGAATGAATTGATGCTTGAATGTGCCTTTCATGTGTATACTGATGCTTGAATGTGCCTTTCATGTGTATACAGTTGCTGCAAATGAATTGATTCAATATGTGAGCAATGAATTGAAGCAATGGGTTGATTAAGAGCATGGGTTTATAAGAGCAGGGGTTATTAATTGAATCAATGGGTTTATAAGATCAGAGGGTTATGTTTATAAGAGCAGGGGTTTATATGCATATGTGAGCAATGAATTGAATCAATTGGTTTCGATTATTAAGTTATTCAATATGCTGAATTGAATCTGGGTGGTGGCGGGAAGGGATTTGGATGTCCGAGGGGGTAAAATTGCTTCTTAACAGAAAGTATAGGGGGGAATAAGAAAGGGCATTTTAGTAATTTACCTGTGGGGGGTAATTATGCAACATAACAGGAATGTTGGGGTGTAAAAGAAAAGGGTAAAATAGTCATTTCATATTAAATCTAACAGATCAGTTAGCCAAACTAACGCCGGGGGGTAAACATGCGACATAAGATCAAACAATGGGGGGTAAAATTGCATTTATTTCCTTAGGGGGGGGGGTAGACATGCCAATCACCCCAAACCTCAGGGGGTAAAATTGCAGTTTACTCTTGTATTTATAATATCTATATATATCTATATAATGTATCTCCAATGGACACAAAAGTAATTTAACACCTATTTTTTAAAATGACAGACTAATAGTCTTAAATAAAACCTATATTTTTACATTTTTGTTTCCATTTTATCCTCCTCTTCACCTGAATCGTTCTCTTTCAATCTACCTTTATGATTGAATCTCTACAGCCACAAATGAATCCCTTAAGAAATGGAGGGATGATTTCCTGATTAAGGAAGGTGAAAGTGAATCTTTGGCCATTTCGGAGTTGGAAAAGTTGGAAGAAGAAATGGAATTGAGGGATTTATCGGAAGAGGAAGAATGGGTTATGTCGGAAAATAGGAAAATTATTAAAGACATCGATGACAGAAAGAGAGCGGATTTAAAACAAAGAGCGCGCACAAAGTGGGCCGTCGACAGTGACGAGAACTCTAAGTTCTTCCATGCTATGGTAAATAACAGGAAAGCCTCGAACAGTATTCACGGTCTCTCTATTGAAGGAGAATGGTGTTCTAAACCGGTTAAAATTAAAAAAGAGATCTTTTCGTTCTTCCGAGAAAAATTCAAAGAGAGTATCAAGGATAGGCCGGCTTTGCAGTGCTTCAACATTAAAAGGATTTCTGAAGATGATGGCAATTCGTTAATTGAGCCCTTCTCTGAGTTAGAGATTAAAAATGCGGTTTTTGAATGTGGTGAGGACTGGGCCCCTGGCCCGGATGGTCTCAACTTCAAATTCATTAAGCATTTTTGGGATATTTTTAAAGACGATTTCTTTAGAATTTTTTCATGGTTCCACAATCATGGTGTGATTAATGATGGGTGTGGAGCGTCTTTTATAGCACTTATAGTGAAAATCCCAGACCCAGTTTCGCTTAATAACTATAGACCTATTAATCTGGTCGGTGTTATAAGCAAGGTGATATCGAAAGTTATGGCGAATAGGAAGAGAATGGTGTTGAACGGGGTTATCTCGGACTCCCAATCGGCTTTTCTTAAGGGGAGATTCATTTTAGACGGTCCTCTCATCGTTAACGAGCTCATCACGTGGATCAAAAAAAAAATAAAAAGAAAGCGTTTTTTCTTAAGATTGATTTCGAAAAGGCCTACGACAATGTTAATTGGCACTTCGTTATCAGTATTCTTGCACAGATGGGATTCCCTGAGTTGTGGTGTAAATGGACCTTGGGCATTCTTAAGTCGGCCTCTTCGTCGGTGCTTATCAATGGGGCACCTACTTTCCTTTTCAGATGCGAAAAAGGAATGAGGCAGGGAGACCCGCTCAGGCCTTTCTTATTCCTAGTTGTCATGGAGGCCTTATCATGCATGATTAACTGTGCCAAAAATGCAGATCTTATTAAAGGTATCGTTACTCCAAATGATGGGCCAAATATCTCTCATCTCCTTTACGCAGATGACTCTATCGTAATGGGGGAGTGGGATAAGAAGGAAGTAGTGAATATCGTGAGAGTGCTTCGGGTTTTCTATTTATGTTCTGGCCTTAAAATTTGTAACGCCCCAAAATCCGAATGTTAATATTGTCGGGTGTTCCTATATGACACGTCAGGAAATAAATAACTAGGCTATTTAATCTAGTTAATGGGATGGTCAAAAGTATTAAAAGATGGAAGTAGTGCACGTTATGTTAAGTGGCAAACACGAGGGGCTAAATGGAACAAGATGGAAGTTGAGTTATTAAAATGAAAGTTCAACACACACAAATTCGTGTGTGTTCACGAATGTTCAGGAGCTCCAAAGAGCTCCAAACCCTAACTCAACTAAATCACCAAATTGAAGGGTGAATCGAAGTTCAAATTCAAGAAGGAACACGGATTAATGATCACCTTCACGAGGGGATCATAAGGTATGTCTTAAATCTAAGATTGGTGATCATGTGTGAAGTGGGTTATGTTCAAATCCGTGAGTTAGTATGAAATTGATCATGTATAGGGTTAGAATCATCGTATAGAACACGGGTTATGTATGGTTTGTGTTAATTTGATGATTAGAGGTGAAACCCGTTAGTTAGGGTGAAGATGATGACTAGAATCACCTCCTATGTCCGAGTCTTGTTGAAAGATTGATGTATTATGTGGGTATGATGAATACTTGTTAGATGAATTAGGAGAAATGTGATGATGATATGTTTGATGTTTATTTGGGAATGATACATGATGGTTAGTAGTAGGTTTTGATGGGTTATGTATGAGTTTAGAAGATTTGTGCATGAAATAGTTGTATGTTATGCTTAAAAGGTAGTACTCACATCAAGTGTATGATGAAATGTATATAGTGTCGTCCGTATAGTCGATTATGATGTTACGAGTATATGATGATAAGTCGATGGTTAAATATGGTTAATAGTTGACTTTTGAAAGTCAACTAAGTATAAGAAACATGATTTGACTCGTTGTTGTAAAAGCAGGATTATAGGAAGTCGTTTGATACATGTTATGTTAATATGCGTTAATTTTGATTACATGATGAATTACACGTGTTGGAAAGGATATGAAGTTGATTATATGTTTTATGCTTGTTAGAAATGACTAAGGAAAGTTAAGTGTGAAATATGCGATTGATATGATTGTTAACATGTACAAATGAGTATGCTAATAAGAGCGTGATTTCGATGAAATGAAAGTATAGGAATCACGTCGAGACGGGCTCAAGCATGAGGTGTTAACGGGTCAAGAGAAGGAAAGGAATCGGATACAAGCACGAACGCATAAGGTAAGTGATTTCCGTAATCACTTCTTAGTTCGATTAAGTAATAAAGTGTTTTAATTAATTAAACATGATGTTTGAGGTCATATATGTGTTGAAGTCTTTCGTCGTAAATGATGGGATTAAAGTTGACCAAAATGCCCTTGATGGGTATTTTGGGCAAACGATCTTAAAAGTAGTTTAGAAACAAGTTATTCGATTAGTGTAATGTTTTGGACAAGTATGGAAGTGGGGAGTATGGTTTGGTTAGTCATAGACCAATTAATGCGCGAATACCCTTAACGGGTCAAAATAAGCATATGAACGATAAGGTGTTAAGAGGATGCAAGATATCCAAGAATTTAGTAATTTATGATAGACGTCACTGATATTATTAGGTTTAGAAGAGGTTATGGTAAAACAAACAAGTTACGTTGATGTATGCATGAACGGGTCGAAATTTGGTAAGAGGGTAATAAGCCGAAGAGTTAAAAGTCTGAAATTATATTATGTCGGATGTTGGATTTAAATTCCATTAGGTGGAGAATTGAATTACGGACGTGTAGGAAAAAGAATCGGGTAAAACGGGTAAAAAACGAGAGAGTTATGCTTGTTTCCGTGAAACCGGATCGTGCTGGGAATGTGCAGCAACCAGCTGCACCTGTTCTGTGAAAACAGGGGCTTGGCGTGACGCCAAGGCCCTTGGCGTCACGCGAGGCCCCCTTTGGTTGGCGAAAATTGTTCGTTTGCTCCGTTTTGTCTTGGGAACTCGTTTAAACGCGTTTCAAGTTACGTTTGACTAATTTTACTTACGTTTTTACGAGCATAAATGTATGCACATATGTAGATGGGCAAGTATGTATGTTTGTATGTATCTATACACGTATGTAGAAGTGTATGTAAGCATGTATGCGTGAACGTATGTAAGATTATAAGTGTGTGAGCAAGCACACGCGGATATATGAAGACGTATATGAGTAGGCAAGTATGAGTTGGGTATGTTGCAATAGGTTATCGTAAATATATATATGTGTAAGTATGTATGTAGGTATATACGTATGTATGTTTTAGAAGTCTAAGTGTATGTATGTAGGTGTGTATGTAGGTAGTACGTATATGTACGCAAGTGAGTATGTACGAATGTATGCACGTATGTAGGTTTGTATGAAGGCATGTAATAAGTATGTATGTATGTATGTATGTATGTATGTATGTATGAATGGATGTATTTAGGTATGCACGTACGTAGGTACGTACATACGTACATATGTATGTAGGTACGTATGTATGTAAGTTGTTATGTGTGATCGTAGGCATATGTGTAAGTTTGTATGAAAGTATGTACGCATGCATTCAATGAATTTGAGTACTAACGATAATAATAGCGTGCCTGGTGAATGAAGTGTAACGCAGGAATACCAAAGAAGACTCACCACGGATCGTATGATCAGACGGAAAGCCGGGATGTAAAGAGTTAATGGAGTGAAAAATAAACGTGAATAAATCTTATATGTTTATGATACGTACTAATGTTATGAATTTTATGTGGTGAGCGCATGTAGTACAAGCCATGAGGATCGTCAAGGAATGGAGATCGAGGATCGAGTCACTAGAGAGATTGTACGGGAACGTTGATGTATATAATGTAGTAAACATAAGCTATGTTTTTAATTAGTAAATAAGTCGAATGATGGATTTATGAGAAAGAGTTATGCTAAAGTTAAATTTTAAATAAGTTAAGGTATTTATAATGAAAGAAATTTTTGGACATGAAATTCCGCTGCGACTTTTGGTCAAACGTGAATTAGGGTGTTACAAGTTGGTATCAGAGCCCTGGTTTGAGGGAATCAAGTACGAGAAGGTAAGTACTTGAACTCAAACTTGTGTGCTCTTGAGGTAAGAAACCTGTACAATCTAAGACTCGATTAAGATCCAAAGGTAAAAGCTAATGTAAGTATGTACTTATGTATACGTATAAAGAAACTGACGGTTTTGTATGTGCAAGGTAAGCATAAGTGTTTGAAGAGGATGATCTGTGAATGCAGTCTAGGATGAATACTAAGGCAGGCAAAGAGGTAATAAGCTAAATTTGAATCCCGGTGCGTAAATTCGATATGTGGGTATATGTAATAGTAAAACTCATTAAGGGAAGGAATATTCTAAATGAAGGATAAGGATAGTATAGTAATGAAGTACTGAAAGTGATACACGCGCCGAAACCTAAGTCTACGGACATAAGGTGACCATTACATGAAGGCACGAAACTACTATGTGGATTGTGTACTTGGCCAGTACACGAGAAACGTATGACGTTCGTGAGATCATGATAATTGTTACAGGTATGTCCGGTAGAGTTGGGTAGCAGGCGGGCGTGTAGGTGAAATGGGAAGTAAGACTCTCGGGAAATTGAGAGTACTATGTAAGAATGAAAAACATGCCTGATAAGAACGAAGAATGTTGAATCCGTGATTAAGTGCGGATCAACAAGATATGAATAATATGTTTGAATCCGTGAGACGGATTCAAGGATGAAAGGCATGGATGATATGTTTGAATCCGTGAGACGGATTCAAGGATGAAAGGCATGGATGATATGTTTGAATCCGTGAGACGGATTCAAGGATGAAAGGCATGGATGATATGTTTGAATCCGTGAGACGGGTTCGAGGATGAGAGGTATGGATAAAATGTTTGAATCCGCGGGAAGGATTCAAAACACAGAAGTAATGAAAGGCATGAATGTAATGTTTGAATCCGTAAGGCGGATTAAATGAATGGAAAAGCATGAATGATGCGTCTGAATCCGTGAGACAGATTTAAAAATGCCGAACAGGTCATAGAAATAAGTATAAAGTAAAAGGTGATAGTATAATAGACGAAGTTTTGTATAAGTTACGTGTTAGATGTGTTAGTAATTGACTCGTAGAAGTCAGAATGATGACGGGCTGTGACCCGGACAATAACTTGTGTATGGGCGGGAATGGTAAGCTTGGTAAGAAATATTGAAATGATGTAATAAGGTCTTTGTAAGTAAGCATGAATGGAAGGAAGTACGAGCGTGTACTTCAATTGGCGAAATGATTAATAGAATGAAAGGATTGCATGTAAGAAATAGAATGTGTGGTACGTTATAGCATGTACGTAGGAAATTGTAGAAGAGTTATAGGTGGGCAATCACCTAGTGTAATGAATGTTTGAATGAACTGTGCTAACCGCCGATGTTGTTGATGATAAGGTTAGCACTATTGATGTGATGAAACCAATCGTATTGGTGAAAGGATGTGCACGAGCGAAAGCTCATTGCATGGATGAATGAAACCTGGCCTGTTACGGCTAGTACTCGAGGAGAAGATGATCGATCTGGGTTGCGGATCGTGGTTTGGGAAATGAAAAAGAGGTTAGAAAAATGTTTAACTCATGTTGGAGAGATATGAACTATTTATATACGTAAATTAAGTAATACATGAAGTGAAAGCGATAGTAATGTGAAATGAACGAAATGATTTAAAGGTAACATAAAGGTATGCAAGGTATATGTAACTGTAGAAAATGTAGAATAAGGTTAACGTTAGAGTTAAGCATATATGAGTATGTATAGATTACAAAGTAAGATCGTTTAGTCGACGAAAACGATATGAATGTGCAAATAAACAGAAATAATGTTAATAATGAAATGTTGGAATTATTTAAGTAAACAAAAGGATATATTGCACATGATGAAGGAATATTTGAACGAGGAATAAACCACTAGCTGTGAAGGTTGTTAGAAATTAGCACTATTAGTGAAAGCGACATTAATAAGAACTCTGGAATGGGTTCTTGAAGCTAGAAGATTCTCATTAGGATGGGCTAGTGGTCGTATGGATGGACTGGAAGAAAAGATAATGTGTGTTCGATGAAAGTGAGAAAGGTTTCAGGGACGAAACCTCATTTAAGGGTGGTAGACTTGTAACGCCCCAAAATCCGAATGTTAATATTGTCGGGTGTTCCTATATGACACGTCAGGAAATAAATAACTAGGCTATTTAACCTAGTTAAGGGGATGGTCAAAAGTATTAAAATATGGAAGTAGTGTACGTTATGTTAAGTGGTAAACACGAGGGGCTAAATGGAACAAGATGGAAGTTGAGTTATTAAAATGAAAGTTCAACACACACAAACACACACTTCGTGTGTGTTCACGAATGTTCAGGAGCTCCAAAGAGCTCCAAACCCTAATTCAACTAAATCACCAAATTGAAGGGTGAATCGAAGCTCAAATTCAAGAAGGAACACGGATTAATGATCACCTTCATGAGGGGATCATAAGGTATGTCTTAAATCTAAGATTGGTGATCATATGTGAAGTGGGTTATGTTCAAATCCGTGAGTTAGTATGAAATTGATCATGTATAAGGGTTAGAATCATCGTATAGAACACGGGTTACGTATGGTTTGTGTTAATTTGATGATTAGAGGTGAAACCCGTTAGTTAGGGTGAAGATGATGACTAGAATCACCTCCCATGTCCGAGTCTTGTTGAAAGATTGATGTATTATGTGGGTATGATGAATACTTGTTAGATGAATTAGGAGAAATGTGATGATGATATGTTTGATGTTTATTTGGGAATGATACATGATGGCTAGTAGTAGGTTTTGATGGGTTATGTATGAGTTTAGAAGATTTGTGCATGAAATAGTTGTATGTTATGCTTAAAAGGTAGTACTCACATCAAGTGTATGATGAAATGTATATAGTGTCGTCCGTATAGTCGATTATGATGTTACGAGTATATGATGATAAGTCGATGGTTAAATATGGTTAATAGTTGACTTTTGAAAGTCAACTAAGTATAAGAAACATGATTTGACTCGTTGTTGTAAAAGCAGGATTATAGGAAGTCGTTTGATACATGTTATGTTAATATGCGTTAATTTTGATTACATGATGAATTACACGTGTTGGAAAGGATATGAAGTTGATTATATGTTTTATGCTTGTTAGAAATGACTAAGGAAAGTTAAGTGTGAAATATGCGATTGATATGATTGTTAACATGTACAAATGAGTATGCTAATAAGAGCGTGATTTCGATGAAATGAAAGTATAGGAATCACGTCGAGACGGGCTCAAGCATGAGGTGTTAACGGGTCAAGAGAAGGAAAGGAATCGGATACAAGCACGAACGCATAAGGTAAGTGATTTCCGTAATCACTTCTTAGTTCGATTAAGTAATAAAGTGTTTTAATTAATTAAACATGATGTTTGAGGTCATATATGTGTTGAAGTCTTTCGTCGTAAATGATGGGATTAAAGTTAACCAAAATGCCCTTGATGGGTATTTTGGGCAAACGATCTTAAAAGTAGTTTAGAAACAAGTTATTCGATTAGTGTAATGTTTTGGACAAGTATGGAAGTGGGGAGTATGGTTTGGTTAGTCATAGACCAATTAATGCGCGAATACCCTTAACGGGTCAAAATAACCATATGAACGATAAGGTGTTAAGAGGATGCAAGATATCCAAGAATTTAGTAATTTATGATAGACGTCACTGATATTATTAGGTTTAGAAGAGGTTATGGTAAAACAAACAAGTTACGTTGATGTATGCATGAACGGGTCGAAATTTGGTAAGAGGGTAATAAGCCGAAGAGTTAAAAGTCTGAAATTATATTATGTCGGATGTTGTATTTTAATTCCATTAGTTGGAGAATTAAATTACGGACGTGTAGGAAAAAGAATCGGGTAAAACGGGTCAAAAACGAGAGAGTTATGCTTGTTTCCGTGAAACCGGATCGTGCTGGGAATGTGCAGCAACCAGCTGCACCTGTTCTGTGAAAACAGGGGCTTGGCGTGACGCCAAGGCCCTTGGCGTCACGCGAGGCCCCCTTTGGTTGGCGAAAATTGTTCGTTTGCTCCGTTTTGTCTTGGGAACTCGTTTAAACGCGTTTCAAGTTACGTTTGACTAATTTTACTTACGTTTTTACGAGCATAAATGTATGCACATATGTAGATGGGCAAGTATGTATGTTTGTATGTATCTATACACGTATGTAGAAGTGTATGCAAGCATGTATGCGCGAACGTATGTAAGATTATAAGTGTGTGAGCAAGTACACGCGGATATATGAAGACGTATATGAGTAGGCAAGTATGAGTTGGGTATGTTGCAATAGGTGATCGTAAATATATATATGTGTAAGTATGTATGTAGGTATATACGTATGTATGTTTTATAAGTCTAAGTGTATGTATGTAGGTGTGTATGTAGGTAGTACGTATATGTACGCAAGTGAGTATGTACGAATGTATGCACGTATGTAGGTTTGTGTGAAGGCATGTAATAAGTATGTATGTATGTATGTATGAATGGATGTATTTAGGTATGCACGTACGTAGGTACGTACATATGTATGTAGGTACGTATGTATGTAAGTTGTTATGTGTGATCGTAGGCATATGTGTAAGTTTGTATGAAAGTATGTACGCATGCATTCAATGAATTTGAGTACTAACGATAATAATAGCGTGCCTGGTGAATGAAGTGTAACGTAGGAATACCAAAGAAGACTCACCACGGATCGTATGATCAGACGGAAAGCTGGGATGTAAAGAGTTAATGGAATGAAAAATAAACGTGAATAAATCTTATATGTTTATGATACGTACTAATGTTATGAATTTTATGTGGTGAGCGCTGGTAGTACAAGCCATGAGGATCATCAAGGAATGGAGATCGAGGATCGAGTCACTAGAGAGATTGTACGGGAACGTTGATGTATATAATGTAGTAAACATAAGCTATGTTTTTAATTAGTAAATAAGTCGAATGATGGATTTATGAGAAAGAGTTATGCTAAAGTTAAATTTTAAATAAGTTAAGGTATTTATAATGAAAGAAATTTTTGGACATGAACTTCCGCTGCGACTTTTGGTCAAACGTGAATTAGGGTGTTACAAAATTAATATAGATAAATCCAACTTGTACGGTATTGGAGTGGGAACGGAAGACATCATTGGTATGGCTAGTGTGGTTGGTTGTAAACCGGACCATTTTCCATTTAAGTATTTGGGTCTCTCGGTTTGGGCGAATATGAATAGGATCAACAACTGGCAGCCGGTCTATGATATTTTTCGCAACCGGTTGACTAGGTGGAAATCTCAATTACTCTCCATGGGTGGAAGGGTTGTTATTATAAAGTCAGTTTTGGAAAGCCTTCCGTGCTATTATTTCTCGCTATACAAAGATCCTAAGAAGGTAATATCGGACCTTGAAGCTATGATTAAGAAATTTCTATGGGGAGGTTCTCTAGAGGAAAAAAAGATGCATTGGGTCAAATGGGACAGAGTCTCGTGTCCTAAAAAAGAGGGAGGGTTGGGTCTTGTTAAACTCTCCGATGTTAATATTTCTCTCCTAATTAAATGGGGATGGCGTTTTAAAACGGAGAATCATAGTCTTTGGCGTAATGTCATTGTGGCTCTTCATTCAAGTCGGGTTGGGTGGGAAGGATATCCGTTAAAAAATCGTTGAATGGAGCGTGGAATAATATTGTCAAGGTCCTTTTTAACGTCAAAGTGGGTGGAGTTCATATTGAGTATTTTATTAAAGGTGTCATTGGGAACGGTATTAACATATCGTTTTGGCTGGACACTTGGATCTCCGATGAACCGCTTAAGTTTAAATTTCCAGAGCTGTTTCGTATTGAGGCTGAAAAAAAGTGCACTGTTGCTGATCGTGTGATTAACACTAGTTCGGGGGTTGAATGTTCGTGGAAATGGAAAGAAGACGTGGATGCTTCAGGGTTGGCCGTGCAATTTTCGCAGCTTTGTGACATTCTGGCTTCGGTTCAGCTATCTGACAGTCCTGATAAATGGATTTGGTCTCCTCAAAAAGATGGGTCGTTCGCGGTTAAGGCTGTTAAGTCTTTTCTCAGTTCGGACAGGGTTATGGGTTCCAATTTTGTGTTTGACTGGTGCGACTGGATTCCAGACAAGTGTAATATACATATATGGAGAGCGGAAATGGAAAGAATTCCCACAAAGATGGCGCTGAGGAACAGGAATGTGCATATCGAAGATCCGAGTTGCCCTCTTTGCTGTTCGGCAGACGAGTCTGCTGAGCACATACTCACAGCCTGTTCGGTGTCAGCGGCAGTTTGGAACGGCATGAGCCTCTGGTGCAGGATCCCTTTTATCTACGCGTTCTCGACAAAGGATTTGCTCGGTTTTCATTCTTCGCTCCCTGTCTCGGCTAAAAAGAAGGAGGCGATTTACGGTATAGTGATCATTGTGTGTTGGAGTCTTTGGCTAGCTAGAAACAAGCTGGTCTTTTCCAATGTCCCAGTTAAGATTGATAAGATTTTGAGCGAAGTGAAAGCTATTAGTTTCCTTTGGTACTCCAATAGGTCTAAATATAAAGGGGTTAGTTGGGATGAATGGGTTTCCTTTGTAAATATGTAATATGTTAGTTGTGTTTTTGGTCGGCCCGGTTTGGGGAAAAAAAATTGTTACTGCTCATTCATACCTCATTCACTACACCAATTTAATTCCCAGATACGTTTCATACCAGCAATTCTAAAGGAACCCTAATATAATAGCACGTAAATGAAGAGCTTCAGTTAGATCATTTCAATTCCTTTAAGACACGCCCTTCCTCACGGAAATTAGACCCTTCGTTCCAGTCTCCACCCTTGAATTGAATCCACACACACATGAGAGCGAGAAGGGATCCAGAGGAGACGATGACAATGATTCAACGGCGGTTAAGGATCAAACGGTGGCGACGATGGTTTCAATGATTCAACAGTTTGAAGTGCGTTTCTGTGAGAAGAAGTTTGCTGTATCTGGATATGGTGGGACGTCAATACGATTGCTTGATTAACCCTCTCGGGGCCGTCCGATCAACGTTTGAGAAGGCGGTGGCAACTGGTGCAGATCCGACATCATTTGACGGTAAAGATTGGGGCGTATCAGATCTATTTCGAGAATATCTTTTTCAAAACGAAGCCGTCAATCAGGTGATTCTAGGGTTTATGAATTTCAAAACGACGACGTTCTAGGGTTTATGATTGTGACTACTTTTTTAAATCACTCTGCTGTTTTGCGGGTGCTGATTTTATTTTAAATATTGTTGATTGATTTGAGTATTTGATGATAATTTTTTAGGTTCCGATTCTGACTCATTCAACGGTTAAATGGGTTCAAGCGAATTTATTAGTTCGGTTTCGTGGGATGATACAAGATATGTTAGGAAATGAATGCTATGTTGGTCCTTATAAGGTACGATTCTGAATTAGAACGGGTTCAAAAGAGATGCTAATTAATCAAAGGTCCCACTTTTGAATCTTGTATTAAATTACGATTGTTGTTATTATAATTTATCTTTTGTAGAATGAAGGGACATGGAATAGCAACAAATTCACAGATATTTCTCAATTTCCCATGGGTCATTCCCCGGATACCCGCCTCTGGGATCGTCGGCTGCTCTTATGTGTACCTGTGAGTTCATGTTCAAGTTTATATACGTATGCATTTGCAAATCTATAATTTTTCACCGGTTACTTATTGCATAACCTGTGACATTCATTTCCTTCATTTGTAACTTGCATTTGTATATGATGATAGTTTTGATTTCAAGAAAAAAACAAGGGTATTGTAAATTGTATTTAGTGAAATGGGTGTCTGTATATTTGAGTAAATTTTTTTTGGCTGCATCAGGATGATTTTATGCAAGGTTTCGGTTATATATGAAATTGCCCTTGTTCTGTAGGTTCCTGGTCAAAATTCATTGGCAGATTCTACTTCTGATGGTTAGAAAAGGACACACTCCATGTCAGCAAACCAACAGAAGCGACAAAGAGACAACGCATGTCAATGATTTTTTAAGATTTTGTCTTTTTCAAGCTTTCTTTGCTGCTAACGCCACTGCTTTGGACTAAGTGACTGACAATTCTTACAGAATGGAATGGTTACAAAGATGGAAAACTCCCATTTTTTATTTTTATTAAATGTTTGTAGAATGTGATTGAGTGCTGCATTAATTACCTTTGATTAAAGTAATTTAAAGCAAATTTGTCATAATCTTGTATTTGATTACTTCAGCATAATTATTTTTATCTTTATGACTTTTTGTTGAAATTTGAATTAAGACTCCCATTTTTTCTGACCAGAAAGATTGTGAAGTTTACCATCTTGTTCGGGGATTCAAACTGTAGCATTGGCCTATTTTTTACGGAGAAAAAAGTTTGACTAACGGCCATTATTACAACAGTTTTACACCAAGGAGGGTTGCAGATGCAGATACAGGGGGTGATAAGGATGCATTAAAGCATTTTTAAGAAGCATAACAAAACTAAACCAAAAACCAAACTGAACCGATTGATCTCAGTTCATCGGTTCAACCAATAGTGTCTTGAAATACATGCTCTGTGCAGCACCCCCCGAGGTGACTTCATTTTTTTTGGAAATACGTGTGAATTCGGTTATTGAAAATATTGTGTCGAGTGGTCTATGGTTTTTACATTTCATTATTTGAATCCGACTAATTGCTATGAAGTAGCGAATATAGACGATGGAAGAGAGTATTTGGAAACACGAAATGCAATGGATGTTGTGGGAATCAACCAAGATGAGCAGGTAACAAACATGATGAAACGGGCTGACCAGTTTGAAAAAAGTAAATTCACTCAAAAGTAAACGTATTGAATTACCATCTGGGTAAATAACCAACGTCTAAAAGATAATCTTTTGTTTGCACTTTTGTAGGATGCGATATTCCATGTTGTAGCTGTGATTCTTCATCTCCGAGACGTTGACTTCATCAAGGGAAAGGAGTTTGATTCTTCTAAAGTGAAAGACGAAAAATCACTCTGTCATCTTCGTACAACAGCCGAGCTACTCGTGTCCGAATCTAATCAACTCAACCTGTCATTATGCAATTTGATTAGTCGTTAATGACATATAATATGAAAGTAATCTCAGCTATACATGTTTCTTATCAGGTGTGATGCGAAAGCACTTGAACAATCTTTATGTGAGCGTGTTATCGTAACTCCAGACGGAAATATTACAAAACCACTGGATCCAGCGGCTGCAGCCTTGAGTCGTGATGCATTGGCAAAACAGTTTATTCTAGACTCTGTGATTCGTAAGAAAATTAAAAGCATCTTTGGCTGACTTTGACTTGTTTGACACGTTTGACTTAATTCCTTTTAGCTAATATTCGTTACTTGACCCGTTTTCATAAACTATGACAGGATCGTGGACAAGACAAATAATTCAATTGGCCAGTTCAGGCGGCTGCATAGCTGACAGGTGCAACACACCTTTAGATTCTACTCGCAGCAGTGGCGGCGGACATGGGCGGCGTGTTTCATTCAGGCCGCTTGGCGGAGACATTGCAAGCGGAAAATGATCGAGCAACGGCATAAGTAGGAACTAGAGATGGAACTCGCTGGCGGTGATGGTGATGGAGGTTCTCGCATCCTTGGTACTACCTTCTTGGTGTCGAAATTCGCAGCCAATGCTCTACGTGGGGTCCACCGGAACCCGAATGTGAAGACCGGTAGAGAATTGGTTAATTTACCGAAACCACTGGAGCCGGATTTTACTGCTGATGATGATTAGTTTTGGTTGTTGATACTTGTTCACATGTGAAACGTGTTGGTAATTTTTTGCTGTAACTAATGGTGGTGGTTGTAACACCCCGAAATCGGGATTTGGTAATTAAACCATGTTAATACTAAAGAGCGGGTAAAATGCCGTTAGTGGTAAAGATTAACCCGGTAAATATTAGGATTTATATAAATTAACCTAATATTAGATAAAAGAGAATAAAAGCTTTGAGGAAATAAAGTTCATAAAAGGCTCGAGTTAACGGAATTTAAAATGAAACCCCAAACCCACTAAGTTAACTATGAGTGATTAACCTAGTTAGTAAAGTGTAAA
This sequence comes from Helianthus tuberosus, assembly GCA_030545235.1. Taxonomy (NCBI): domain Eukaryota; kingdom Viridiplantae; phylum Streptophyta; class Magnoliopsida; order Asterales; family Asteraceae; genus Helianthus; species Helianthus tuberosus. The sequence continues at coordinate 42,167,504 of CM060409.1, read as the reverse complement.
TAAGTAACAAAACATGGAGTTGTAGCTCCAAATAATTAGAGTTAAACTTGAGGGACCAAAACCGTAAAAAGGAAACAAGAATTTTAATTAATAAAATTATTAACACAACACACACTTAGTGTGTGTGTGTGTGTGCGCATCGATCTCCAGGAGACGAAAGATGGTGAAACCCTAGTTCCTCCAAATCTTCAAATTAAAGGATCAATCGAAGGCCAAATTCGGATTTGAAAGTATATAAACGATCACCAAGTCAAGGGGATCATAAGGTATGTCGAAATTTATGATTTGGTGACATTTTGAGATTTTGATAATCATGCGTGAATGAGATTCTTGTATGAAAATTTAATGTTTTAGTGAAATTGATATGAGTATAAGACTAGAAACAAAACCCTAGGTGCAAACTTGTTGAATTTGTGCCATAAACTAGTGATTAGTCAACTAATCAAGCATGAGCTAAGTGGGTTTTGTAATATGATGATGTTAGTGCCTAACTAGTGATTAGAATCATCATATTTGATAGTAAAAGCAAGGTACTTAAACAAATTTCAAGTTTGAAAACTTAACCATACATGATTTGAAATGGGTCTCGAATGTAGTGATGAAATTGGTAATTTTGTTCATATAAATAGATGAATAAAATTGTGTTGTATACTAGATCATATGAACAAACTTGATTTTATTAAGGGTTCGGATGGATGCTAAATAGTATGATGAAACGGGTCTCACTTATAAAGGAGAACCCTTAGTTCTTCCAAAAATGAATGAATAAACTAATCATGATAATCGCTTGAACTAGTTAGAGTGTTGAACATATAATGAATTTGGTTAGAACATTGGTTAAAACGGTGGCCAAGAGATAACGCCTACCGGATAATTAAGGAATGCCTAAACTAGTTGATGGATTTGATTATGCAATTCATACACTAATGGGCGTTTGACTCTTAAAAAGTCAAACTGACATAGAAAACAATGAATGATAATTTTGGATAGAAAATGCATAAGGTGGAATAATCGTCTTAAATTATGATTTAACTAACCACCTTGAAAACGATGATGATAGTTTGACGCGTAACAAGCTAGGTGGAAGCCTGGGGAAGGAAGCGGGTCAAACGAATTTAAGAAGGAAAAGAAAAGGCGTAATTTGGATGCGAGGTAAGTAGAGCTTAGCCCCCTCTACATTATTTACAAATTACTTAATTGCAAGTATTGTATATGAATGCTACTAAGTGGTTGGTATATGATGTTCCGACACGATTCAATGAGAGTCGGAACAAAGGAAAATGGTAAGAAATCATGAATTATGGTAAAAGGGGTAAAATGGTAAATTAGTCATGTAATGACGAACAAATAAAAACGGTTTTAAGTAAAACGAGTTCAAGGGAAAACTGGGATAGGTTTAATGGGATGAAATGGTAATTAAATACCATCTCATACGGACAAATGGTCAATTAGACTAAATGGGTCAAATGGTGTTGTTAACACCATTTGACAATCGCTTGTTGAGTTTTGTAATCACAGGAAATAACATAAGATTGTGTTGCTTTAACTAGAAAGATTTAAAGCAAAAGTTATGTAAACGGGTCAATACTTTGACCCGAGCCAGGTACGCATAAATAAGCTTTTAGTTAAACATACAATTTTTGGTCAAATATTTAGCGAAAGTCCTTCATCGTAAAGTGAGGGATTAAAGTTGACCAAAACACCCTTGAAGGGTATATTGGGTAAACGACCCATATGGGTTGATTAGGAACTTGCATTAAGATTATGGAATCATTAAATATGAATAAAAGTCATAGGAATACACATTCGTGGGTCAAATGGTCATTTGCGTAAAATGAACAACCGATGGGTAAAATTGGGAAAAAGGGGTTCATTATGTTAAATCCACCACAAAATAGTTGTGGTGGAATATTTGTAGTTAATTAGACATGGAATTTTTGTAGTGTCAAAAGAAAAGCACAAGTTCTAGACTAAAATGCGTAAATACCCTTAACGGGTCAAAATAAGCATACGAGCGAAAACGGGTTTAAATTGTGTAAGAAACCTGTGACTAGAACCTATTATGATAGATAACATTAGTTTGAAGAGGTGCGTGTGAAATAAGGATCAAACAAATATGTTTGCTTGATAAAATGCATAAACGGGTTAAAATTCGGTAAGAAGGTAATGAGTTGAGAGCTTAAAAGTCTCAAAACTTTCCTATGTTGGATGTAGGATTTTAACTTCATAAGATGGAGAATTAAATTACGGACGCGTAGGAAAAAGAATCGCGTAAAACGGATCAATAACGAAGAAGTTATGGCCGTTTCCGTGAAAACCGATATTGCTGAAAAATGCAGGACCCAGCTCCAAACCTGCTGGAAACTGGTCTCCCCCGCGCCACGCGAGGGAGCAATGTGGCGCCGTCGCGTGGCGCGACGGAACCCTGTTTTGGAGAAAAAAATTGTATTTTAAACGGTTTCGCTTCCCAGACTCGTTTAGACACGTTTCGAACTACGTATTACTGATTAAATTCATGTTTTTATTGAATTGTAGGTATAGTCTTCAGTACCGGAGGATGGTCAAGTTCAACGAAGAACCGAACACGATCAAGTTTCAAGCTTCCGCACTATACATCGTTGTTATGTTAAATAACGAACACACACACGTTATGTTGTATACTATTAATTTTGTAAAAGTTTCAGTGAACCCGTATTTTCAATGTATTTATAATCATACTTAATCGTTTATCTTCATAAACGCGTTAAATATTAGTAAGGGTGTTACAAGTTGGTAATCAGAGCTCATGGTTAAAAAGTAAAGTGTTTTCGGTTCGAGGCTTGATCGCAAATCCGGTAAGTACAAGTATGTTAAGGGTTTAGTATGATTAAAGTGTCCTGAACAACACATAGGGTTATCGTGTAATACACGTCACCCCAATGAAAATGATTGTTATAGTTAACGAAATCACGTGCGTTGACACATACAGTAAAAAGCCTTGTATTATAATACGGGCGTTCATTAAAGTCGAAATTACTAACTTTTATAAATGTTTTAATTGAAGGACACTCGCATCTGAAGATAGTGGGAGTGTAACAAATCTCGGGTATGACGGAGGAACGGTCCGAAGTATGACGAGCATAGCATACTCGCCAACGACCTAAATCGCGTAACGGTCACCAGTAAGGTTAATAGCAAGGTAAGCCCGTTTGGGCAAGCATTACAGGTGCACGTTCTAAACTTACTATACGAGTAGTAATATGCAACAAATACGTAGAGACTTACCGTTGCATATGTAAATTAAAAACTTGGAAAAACCTGAATAGAATACCTATCCAGGATATTATTTCCAAGAAAACTAAATAGAGGCGTTACTTACATGGGGTGTAATGTGAAAATTATAAAAGGTCATGTATATCAGGTGTTGATCGCTTACTTTGGCCAAGTAAATAGTGAACATGTGGTACCATGAACTTCTTATGATGGACATACTTACATCCGATGTAGTAAGGACGGGGTGAATGGGACGAGTTAAAAAAAAGGTACCCAAATGAATCAAACAAGTAAGACGTTTGATAGTAAACGTAAACGCAAGTTGGATGACGGAAGCGTATTACGTTAGAATAATGAGCCCGAGAGAAGGGACAATGATCAAAGTAAATGAAAATACAAACCGACTAATAGGAATGCTAAGGCATAGGGATAAGAGTTTGACTGTCACAAGTGAAGAAATTCATATGGACAAGTCAAACGAATTAAGTAAAGAATAAAGGACGTGATTGAATAAAAGCGACGATTTCGTTAAGACGACCATATAAACTAAAACAGAGTCTTAATACATACCGAGACGGTTGTTTTGATAAGGACTTCGGTAAAATACCCGATAGGTGTGTAGGGTTTTGAAAGTATGCGTAAACCAAGAGAGGGGAACACGAAACAGAAAGTCAAAAGACTCGGATTGTGAGTTATAACTAAAAGACGATGAAATTTTGCAAACATAAATTTTAATGATCACGTTCAACTATTTCAAAGTTGGACGGGTTGAATAAGGAACGAAGTTTGACGTTCACAAGTGATGTAATTTCACACGAACATGTCAAACGAGTTAAATTAAGAATAACATTTGATAATGTAAGTAAGCGCGAACCAAATAAATAAAAGCGCGAGATGTTAACAAATCTATATAAAGGGTTAAAGGTAAGCATAGAAAGGAATAACGTAAACCAGGGAAACTGGAGAGTTAAAAACATTAAGATAGAGAACCCGGGTGACGGGCTGTAAAGAAATATAAGTATGAATCGGATAACGGTAAGCGAAGAACAAACCGACGTGTGAATGATGAAAGAAGTCATAGAGTCGGAAGAATAATTCAAAAGAAAAACGAATGTAGCCTTAGACTACGGTCTAGGTCAAATGAAATACAAAAGCGGAAATAAATGACTCTAAACAAAAAAAAGGGGGTACCTTGACACCATAAATACATATATACAGTTGAATGAAGACTCGAATAAAAGATGGTCTACGGGATCATCGTAACCTACGGGATTATAAGTAGTGTTAAAGTCTAACATGACCAAAAAGACCTTCGGGTCACAAATAGAAAGAAACGAATTGTAGGGGTCTTACCTTAAAAGGGGTAAAAAGGTGAAGATCTAAATAAACAGCCTACGAGGCTAAGTGAAAGAACCTACGGGTCATATGGGTTAAGCTTGGGAATTAGTTATAATTCCCCACATTAAATAACAACGGAAAGAAATGGATCCTCGGAAGTAACATTCCTAGAAATGAGGGGAAAATGTAAGGCAAAGAGGAAACGTAAACTAAAAATTTAGTTTTTAGTCAAAAGCAACGTTTTAACAAAACATAAGTGGTATGAGGTGATTTAGAAAATCTTAAAGACACATAAAGCCGATGATGGAAAAATAGTATACCCGGGTGACGGGGTATGAAGTGATGGCGATTAATTAGTCTAGCCGATAAAACCATTCGGAGTCAAAATAAGGTTAGGAACTATGTAAAGCGCTTATCAATATAAGATTAGTATGAAGTAAACATATTGAAGATTTAGTGACCGGGTGATCAAATGACAGCTCGGTCAAATAGACGCCAAAGATAAGAAATACATGATAAAAGTTACGGCCCATGAGGCCATACACATGAAAGACGCACACGTCAATACAAATGATAACTATAGACCGAAAAGAAGGAAAACCTTGAAAACGAAGTTAAGTTCGTTTAGTTTAATAAACGAACTACATAAAGAAGGTTTCGAGGACGAAACCTCTTTAAGGGGGGTAGATTTGTAACACCCCAAAATCGGGATTTGGTAATTAAACCATGTTAATACTAAAGATCGGGTAAAATACCGTTAGTGGTAAAGATTAACCCGATAAATTTTAGGATTTAAATAAATAAACCTAATATTAGATAAAAGAGAATAAAAGCTTTGAGTAAATAAAGTTCATAAAAGGCCCGAGTTAACGGAATTTAAAATGAAACGGGTCATGATTTTCCCAAACCCACTAAGTTAACTATGAGTGATTAACCTAGTTAGTAAAGTGTAAATAAGTAACAAAACATGGAGTTGTAGCTCCAAATAATTAGAGTTAAACTTGAGGGACCAAAACCTTAAAAAGAAAACAAGAATTTTAATTAATAAAATTATTAACACAACACACACTTAGTGTGTGTGTGTGTGTGCATCGATCTCCAGGAGACAAAAGAGGGTGAAACCCTAGTTCCTCCAAATCTTCAAATTAAAGGATCAATCGAAGGCCAAATTCGGATTTGAAAGTATATAAACGATCACCAAATCAAGGGGATCATAAGGTATGTCGAAATTTATGATTTGGTGACATTTTGAGATTTTGATAATCATGCATGAATGAGATTCTTGTATGAAAATTTAATGTTTTAGTGAAATTGATATGAGTATAAGACTAGAAACAAAACCCTAGGTGCAAACTTGTTGAATTTGTGCCATAAACTAGTGATTAGTCAACTAATCAAGCATGAGCTAAATGGGTTTTGTAATATGATGATGTTAGTGCCTAACTAGTGATTAGAATCATCATATTTGATAGTAAAAGCAAGGTACTTAAACAAATTTCAAGTTTGAAAACTTAACCATACATGATTCGAAATGGGTCTCGAATGTAGTGATGAAATTGGTAATTTTGTTCATATAAATAGATGAATGAAATTGTATTATATACTAGATCATATGAAGAAACTTGATTTTATTAAGGGTTCGGATGGATGCTAAATAGTATGATGAAACGGGTCTCACTTATAAAGGAGAACCCTTAGTTCTTGCAAAAATGAATGAATAAACTAGTCATGATAATCGCTTGAACTAGTTAAAGTGTTGAAAATATAATGAATTTGGTTAGAACATTGGTTAAAACGGTGGCCAAGAGATAACGCCTACCGGATAAATAAGGAATGCCTAAACTAGTTGATGGATTTGATTATGCAATTCATACACTAATGGGCGTTTGACTCTTAAAAAGTCAAACTGACCTAGAAAACAATGAATGATAATTTTGGATAGAAAATGCATAAGGTGGAATAATCGTCTTAAATTATGATTTAACTAACCACCTTGAAAACGATGATGATAGTTTGACGCGTAACAAGCTAGGTGGAAGCTTGGGGAAGGAAGCGGATCAAACGAATTTAAGAAGGAAAAGAAAAGGCGTAATTTGGATGCGAGGTAAGTAGAGCTTACGCCCCTCTACATTATTTACAAATTACTTAATTGCAAGTATTGTATATGAAGGCTACTAAGTGGTTGGTATATGATGTTCCGACACAATTCAATGAGAGTCGGAACAAAGGAAAATGGTAAGAAATCATGAATTATGGTAAAAGGGATAAAATGGTAAATTAGTCATGTAATGACGAACAAATAAAAACGGTTTTAAGTAAAATGAGTTCAAGGGAAAACTGGGATAGGTTTAAAGGGATGAAATGGTAATTAAATACCATCTCATACGGACAAATGGTCAATTAGACTAAATGGGTCAAATGGTGTTGTTAACACCATTTGACAATAACATTTGACAATCGCTTGTTGAGTTTTGTAATCACAGGAAATAACATAAGATTGTGTTGCTTTAACTAGAAAGATTTAAAGCAAAAGTTATGTAAACGGGTCAATACTTTGACCCGAGCCAGGTACGCATAAATAAGCTTTTAGTTAAACATACAATTTTTGGTCAAATATTTAGCGAAAGTCCTTCATCGTAAAGTGAGGGATTAAAGTTGACCAAAACACCCTTGAAAGGTATATTGGGTAAACGACCCATAGGGGTTGATTAGGAACTTGCATTAAGATTATGGAATCATTAAATATGAATAAAAGTCATAGGAATACACATTCGTGGGTCAAATGGTCATTTGCGTAAAATGAACAACCGATGGGTAAAATTGGGAAAAAGGGGTTCATTATGTTAAATCCACCACAAAATAGTTGTGGTGGAATATTTGTAGTTAATTAGACATGGAATTTTTGTAGTGTCAAAAGAAAAGCACAAGTTCTAGACTAAAATGCGTAAATACCCTTAACGGGTCAAAATAAGCATACGAGCGAAAACGGGTTTAAATTGTGTAAGAAACCTGTGACTAGAACCTATTATGATAGATAACATTAGTTTGAAGAGGTGCGTGTGAAATAAGGATCAAACAAATATGTTTGCTTGATAAAATGCATAAACGGGTTAAAATTCGGTAAGAAGGTAATGAGTTGAGAGCTTAAAAGTCTCAAAACTTTCCTATGTTGGATGTAGGATTTTAACTTCATAAGATGGAGAATTAAATTACGGACGCGTAGGAAAAATAATCGCGTAAAACGGATCAATAACGAAGAAGTTATGGCCGTTTCCATAAAAACCGATATTGCTGAAAAATGCAGGACCCAGCTCCAAACCTGCTGGAAACTGGTCTCATGTTGCTCCCTCGCGTGGCGCGACGGAACCCTGTTTTGGAGAAAAAAATTGTATTTTAAACGGTTTCGCTTCCCGGACTCGTTTAGACACGTTTCGAACTACGTATGACTGATTAAATTCATGTTTTTATTGAATTGTAGGTATAATCTTCAGTACCGGAGGACGGTCAAGTTCAACGAATAACCGAACACGATCAAGTTTCAAGCTTCCGCACTATACATCGTTGTTATGTTAAATAACGAACACACACACGTCATGTTGTATACAATTAATTTTGTAAAAGTTTCAGTGAACCCGTATTTTCAATGTATTTATAATCATACTTAATCGTTTATCTTCATAAACGCATTAAATATTAATAAGGGTGCTACAGTGGTGTATACAACATTACTGGTTTTGTACCTTATTGAGATTAGAAAGGTCAGTTATTTTTTAGAAAAATATATAGCAAAATATTACAATTACTCTAAGAGTAATTGATTACTCAACTAGAGTAAATACATAATTACTCTACTAGATTGAATACACGATTGATTGATTTTTTTTTTTTTTACATTTTGCAACCGAACATAATGCTCAAGTATATGGAAAAAGAAAATTCAAAAAGTAAAAAAAATTATTCCTTCACTTCGACCTATTTGTATTTGATCTTTAACTATAATTATATACACTTATAATTTAACTAAACGCTCTATCTTTCTTTCATACACCTTTCTTCTTTCTCGTTGTTATTGATACACCTTTCTTCATTTTCGTTGTTACTCGTATACGTGCTTTCATATGATCATAATAGTTAAAAAGTACTTAATATTAACACGATATGAATATAGAGTTCATACATTTATTCATTGATCATATAAATCGTTTTACATAAGTTCATCTGGTTACTTGAAATTCTTGAACCTCTAACGACAAAATGCAACAATACGGTAAGTTTTATTATTTTAGAAATATACCAATATGGTAATCTACCTTACGGGTGTAGCAGATAGTAAGTGTTGCGGGTAAGTTTATGATATGCTCCTCGTACTGTCGACTCCGCCGCAACGCACGGGTCTCCCACTAGTGGATATTAAGTGTACTTCAATTATTTTCAACCATAATCTAACCACTAGTTTATTTACACATTTACTTTTTATAAGACCATCATCTTAGGGGCTGTTTGGCTAAGCTTATTTTAGTGACTTGTTTACTTATTGACTTTTTGAAAAGTTAAAAGGTGTTTGGGTTAGCTTATTATGTGAGAGGAATAAGTAAATAAGTCATTCCATTATGACTTATTTACTTTTCCAAAAAGTCAATAAGTCATAAGTCACTCCAAAATAAGCTTAGCCAAACAGCCCCTTAGACGTACCGGAAAATACAATAATGGAATAAAAGAATACTTCACTTTATGAAATGATGTTTTCTTGTCTAAACAATAGAAAAAAATGAATCCAAATAACAATATAAAAAGTGTAATAGTGTTGGAAAATTTAGTGAAAGTGTGGTTTTCATTAATGTAAGGATGAATAAGAAATCGAGTGGTTGGAATGAAAAATGTGAAACTTGGGTGTATCTAATAGGATTTGTATCCTAGTGACTTTGATTTTATCTATTAAATCCAATAGATAAAAGGAGACGCATCTCAAGTTCTCGTTAAAGACAAAGTGGAAAGCATACAGAAAAACGCGATTCAAGCTCTAGTCAAAGACTACGGCTTGAATCAATTTATTTAAATACAGAAGGATCCATCTCTAGAGTTTGTCCAGTGGATCTGTTGGGATCCATTTCAATTCGGGTCTGTAACCATGGATAACTGGTTAACGTCCACATACCCTTCATTGAGATCTTCTTCATGGGTGGTGTTCGCCGAAGACCTATCATTATCAATGGTTCAAACCGTAACCGAATTGTTTGTTGTTTGAGGAACCCCTAATTGAAAAGGAGCACCTATGCTTTTTGGGAGGGAAGGTGAAGATTGAAACTAGTCAATGTATTTGTGAGCTCGAGGGGTACTTGAACGAGGGTGGGGGCAGGTGTGCATGAGGTGATGGGCTGGGTATCAGTGTTAAAAAAAACCTAAATGCCCTTTTGTTTAATGGATGGGATTAATGATGTGTCAAGCATTGGTTGGATGGTTGTGGTTCTTTAGTTCTCACATGAAAGACTGGGTTCTTGAATGAAAGCTTCCTTATATATACAAAGTATTTTGATCAAGGTAAAACTCCCACGAGTTGTGAGAATTTAGAAAAAAATGGCCTTTCCTTGCGAGTTTTGCCCCATTATTTTTTTCACATTCCTAGATTAAAAAGTTACAAAGACGGCTGTAAAAAAAATTTGAATTGGTGTTTTCGGCCCCTTACAGCTGCTGTAATAAGCTGATACATCAGCATACATCAAGTTTTTATAGCATTTACGGCTCTCGTAAAAAAACAAGTCTTTTTTTTTTTGGAAAAGTTGATTTTTTAGGAATTTTGGTAATTTTTTTTGAGAAAAACTTACGTAAGGCTGAGTTCTCTAAGTTCTCACAACTCGTATGAGTTTTCATTTTATCCTAACCCTAAAGTGTGAAAATGGTGAGAACGATTTTCAGCCACAAGATCTTTGTGAAATGTGGCTGAGTTTGATGCGATGGTGTTTTTGTAAATATAGGAACATTAGAACTACCAGGAGGGGTAAACCGGAAAGATCCCAACAAGAGTGCATATGCTAATCACATTTCCCCCATCATATTTAAACGTCCATAAATTTTTATACATGATTATTTTTGTTTTTGAAATTAAACCATAAAATCCAACGTTTTTTTATCTCTCCAAAGAGTATATTATTAATATACTTTTTCCAAAAATAAACTGGGTTTGTTATTGCATTTTCAACTGTCTTTTTACGGCGTTTCAACTGAGTTTTTTTATTGTGTTTTTCTGAACTTAGTGTTTTTATGGCGGTTTTAACTAGTTTTTATATGACGTGTAGGTCCGTTTTTCTCGGAGGATCAATACAGAGACCTATCCTTGTTTATCACAAACACGGTCATGAGTGCGGAATTCATGTGACGGTGCAAACCAAAAAAGTAAAGCGAGTAAATAACACATACGTAATCAAAGATTCACTTGGATTAAATGGATGAGAGCAACATCAAACATATACACACAATGCTTGAAGATAAACTCTCAGAGGTTTCACAATGCTCTCATCCCTAAACTGTTGAACATAACAAGCAATATATACTGACCACTGGCGAACTCCTATGTGACGAAGAATATGTGTGACGAAGATTGATTCTTCATCACACACACCCATCGACGAACATTGGAAGGTTTGCCACTATGATGTTTGACGAAGATTGATTCTTCGTCAAATATTAAACATGGACAGAACACATGTACTTGTTAAATAGTTAAGCATCTTAACAAACAAAACAGACAAACACAGCATAAATGCACACTTGCATTGTGTTAAACATACAATACAGAGACAAACGTCATACCAAGTAAGATAGGAGGATATCCGACTAGGTAGACTTGACGGAACTAACAGACTCGATTACAAACGACCGTTCAAAATACAACGCAAAAAAGACAAAGTTACTGACACATAAATGCACCAACAAACTCCCCCTTGTCTGTTGCTTTGTCTTCGCTCTTTGAGTCTTCAGTGCTTCCTCGACCAGGTGCTTCCGGCGTGTATCCCTCGATAAAAACAGAAATAAGCGACGCGTTGAAATTGTAACGCTTGATGTGCATCCTTGTCTTCATAAAAGATATCATGTCGGAATAACTTGTTGATGTCGTTCGCAGACATATTCACAATCCACATCGGATCTAGCATGCGGAAGTTCTCTTTATCACCTTTGAAAAGAATAACTGCTTCATGAGAATCCGAATCATAACACCACAACGCCATATCGTCAAGAAAGTTCTGTTTCATGGGAGTCAACGGAATCTTGTCCATGACCTTCGCCGACTGATATATGAGCTTGTATCGAGCCGTGTTGGCCAATGGATCCAACGTGTACTTAATTTGTTGATACACCGGAAACTGTGCTTTATACGATTCATCCTTCCACCCTCTTCGTTCGAACTTCAATTTCTTTGCAAATAATGTTGCGCCATAATAATTTGAATGATTAATTATTTCCAATTTTGATAAGGCGGCAACATCATAGAATGGCAGAGTTAAGATACTCAGCAGTGATTTGAAATACTGGATTCCGTGTTCGCGCTTGATCGCAACACAGTGAATTTCTTTCACGAACATCCAGCTCAGTATCTTCCCATGAGGCTTTACCTTTTCAAACTTCAGATAATCAACTTGTGCTTTAGGAGGTGTAGGCTTTTCAATCTTTGACAAAAATATTTTTCTCCATTCTTGGAATGAATCTTTTGGATTATCTGTAAACATACGATTCTTTAACTGCTCGTCGATATCTTCAAGATTTTCTTTCATCCATTCTTCATCAAACGGATCAAACTCCGTTCCATCGGCACAAACATAAGTTGATTTGCTTGTTTCGCCTTCAAACACTATCTCGTCAAGGTTTTCAGTATCAACAGTTTCTGGTTCAATCGGCATTTGATCGATAACTGAATCTTCAACTGTTTTCATTTCATTCAGAGCCAACATCTGCTCATTCGAGAGATCAGCAACAAACTCTCCTTCTTCAAGAACTTCTCCAGTTACCGGATGTACAACCTGTAAAGAAAAGTCAGTAGAGCTAAGAACAGAGGATGTACCAGCCAAGGAGCTTTCAATGTAAAAACTGATCTCTAGCTGTTGTATTTCTTCTACAGTTCCACCGGAGGTACCTTGTGTAGATTCAATCTGTGTAGGCTTGTAAACAACAATTTGAGTAGATGCCGTGGATGGTGGTTGTTCAGATGTTGCAGAAGGGTCTGGGTTACCTGGATCTTCAGAATCATGATCACGTTTCTTCAAGACTTCCTGTTGTTTGCATCGGTCACCCCACAAAATGTTAACACGCTTTCTGACGATCTCGAAACCATCATTGATTCTCTTAACCCCATTTGTTATCTTGGTATTGCGACTGTTGTACCACTCTTTCATATCTTCATGCTTTGCTTTAAGAGCTTCAGCCAACCTTTGAACAGCAGTGCTTCTTTCTTTCAAACGATTCATCTCAATACCACGAGCATTATCAAGAGTTCGCATCTGCTGTCATTGACGTTCCCTTTCTTCATCAGCAACCTTCAAACGTGCATTCTCAGCTTTAGCTCAATCTCAGCTTGTTGACGAGTAATCTCAGCTTGTTGACACTGAACAGTGGACTTTAGTGTATTTGACTCCAACTGTTGCTTTATCACATCGCTTCTTGTAGCATTCATGAACTCCGATTGCCTATTAATCTGACCTGCAGCAGCTTGCAATTGAGAAAATAAGAATTCTACCTTTTCGTCCGGCTACATTTCATAAAATTTTCTTTGTCGGCGTTCTGATGGCTGCTGAGATGTAGTTGCTCGAATGGTTGATGCCATTGTGCGTCCAAGTTCTTGTGGTGTAACTGTTGGAGTTTCAGCAGCTGAAGTAACCACAGGAGGTGGTTCAGTTGATCTAGGAGGAGATGATACAATAGAAGCAGCTTCATCGGTAGTGAGTCCAAAGTTCGGATTCATATCTGCTTCATGAACAGGCTCTGGTTGTGAGACGGTAGGCTGCACAGAGGAAGCACCAATGTACTTCTTGTTCTTTTTCTTTCTACGAGCAGCAGTTTGTTTCCTCTTTAGACGTTCAGCTTCAGTATCCGAAGGAACATAACCCGCATCCTCCTCCTGTCTAATCTTCCTCACTTTTCTCACACCACGATCGTCTAGATAGAACTCATATCCTGGCTCTAGCTGATTATCATCAGATTTAGATTCCTCTGCATCATCTCCAGCTGAACTAGCACCAGTTGTAACAGCAGCAGATGCTCCAGTATCACCAGGTGCACTAGCTGCTGTAGCACCTGCATCTCCTCCATCACCTCCATCACCTTCATCATCACCATCACTCTCGCTTTTAGAAGAATCGAACTTCTTGCGTCCAAACTTATCTTCCATCATCTTATTCAACTTTGGCTATTTGTCGTCCGATTGGCTATCGTCGTGACCCCATTTATCGTTTGTAGGAGCGACGTGTTGTGTGTTTGCTAAGGCACCAATCATCTTCTTTAGAGGATCAGATTTTGTGTATCTCTTTGCAGAAAAACCCTTGAATATCAGTAAAGACTGTTCGAACATAGCATCAATCTTGAGAATATCATTATCTACCTTTGGAATCCCTAGACGTTGAACATTCATAATCATCTGCATGAATCTAGGATACATCCAGAATTTGTTGCCAGAAGTTCGAGATCCTGTTCTCCTTAGATTTTCTTTCATGTTAGCGTAAATGAACTTTGATATACTGAACGGCTTGTTCAACACTAACGCAACCATCAAACCAACAAGATCATTCCCAGCCATATCATATCCAGCCCGGCTTTTGCTTAAACATTGAACAAGTACGTGAAGTAAGAACTTGTATCGCAGCAGAAAACAAGCTTTGTTGATCTGACTGGCGAAGATATCACCGGTGCACTTCATTCTAAGTAGACAGCCACGCGTGCACATGATCGGAATAGTATCTGGAGCACTTGCATTATCTTGAAGTTCCAATACCTAGTTCAGAATGTCCGAAGATACATCCACATTTAATTGGTTAACCTGCCCCCGAATCAGCTCCTTTCCGTCAACTTCAATCACGTTTGCTGAATTCCAGAATTCCTTAATCAACGACTTGTAAACCGGTGTTGAGAACTTAATTGCCTTGTTTATCTGTGATTCCCTTAGCCATTGAGTGATTTCCTTGTAATCATCAAGCTTTCCTTCAGGATCTAAGAATGCTACCATATTGTGTCGAGGTACGGACATGATTTCTTCTTCGGTTTTGTCACTTTTCTTGGTGGAAGGTTTACGTTTTCATTCTCTCGGAGCCATTCTGTATACAACAAATACCAACAATAAGACAAAAATACACAACACTTATGGGATACATACATGTATACACATTTAATGTACACTGTGAACATTAAACATGTACAGACATACATACTGTATAAAGGTTACACATTTGACAAACTTGAAATTTTTCTAAGTAATGAACTGACGAAGAATGGTCCCTGTGACGAAGTTTCCACTTAATGATGAAGATTGAATCTTCGTCGCCTTAGCTTGACGAAGATTGTCTGGTCAATGAAAGTCAATTATAGTCAATGAAGATTGTTTCTTTATTGACCATAGGGGGTTCGTCGCACAAGATTTATGATGAAGATTGAATCTTCGTCACTTTAAGGTTCGCCAATTTAGGGTTCGTCATTTCAAAAACAAGTTGGGGGTTTCGTTATACGGAATTCTTCGCCGAAACAGGTTGAATCCCAGTTGATTCAACATCAATCAACATCCAAATATCCAATATAAGGAACCCAGAGCCCAGAATTTTTAACCAAATATTATTCAAGCAAGGTTAAAACCATGTCCAACACCCCCAAATTACAAACAAAACAACAATAATCCCAAACACCCCTGTTTTAAACCATTTAAACATTTCAAGGGTGTATTCTAAACATGTCTGAACAAACATTAAGGCCAAAACATCAAACAAACCTAAATAATCATCAAACCCAATACCCTGTTCAAACATTATGATAACCAAATCAAAACACAGACATATAATCAAAATACGCACATAAATCTTATTACAGTCTAAACATTTCAACACATGTGTAAAAGAGAAATGAAAGACATAAGCAGACAAATGAAAGAAACATCAAGTATAATCGAGTCTCAAAGGATTTCATAAACATCCGGACAAAATCAGTTGGTTAAATAGGTTTAGATGATGTCGGTCCATTTTAATACCTTGGTTTGGTATAAAATCACAAAGAATCAAGGGTTTGTTGAGTCGGTTATGGGTTTTCGCTAAGAAGAAAGAGGAACAGTGCTGGAGGTTTTTCAAAAGTGATTGTGAATGTGATGACAATAATGCACTAGTGGACCCCTTTTATATCTGGACCCACGACGAAGGTTTAACAACGACGAAGTTTGCAAATGGGCTCGACGAAGATTATAGTTGGGCCAAAGAGAATTAGCCCATGTCACATCTCGACCAAGAATGAGTTGGGCTTCGACGAATATTGTCGTTGGGCCAATATATGTTAACCCATTTCAGATCTTCGACAAAGTTTGAATCTTCGTCGAACTAGAAAGTTCGTCGAAGACCTTATTGAGTCTTCGTTGACCAGGGAATGTTCGTCGAAGACCTTAATGAGTCTTCATTGACCAGTCAACACAGAAGCACCAATGTTTGATTTTTGAAACATTTTCCATTTGAGATAAATTCATCAGATTGCAAAAAGGACATTTTATGAAGTAGTAAAATCACAAACAAGTCGGTTTCGGGCTTTTCGGTAGAAAACTTCGAGTTTCAAGTTCGGCTAATCAAAGAACTCTACAAATTATGCTAAAACTGAATTTTTAAAATGCGGTAAACTAACTACAAACAATAAAAAGCAGTAAATGACTGTATAATGTCAAACTTTTTGTGAGTTTCAAGGTAAAAGAATCATACCAGCTTACAGTCATTGTCAACATGGTTTATGATTTCTGTTTAAAGCTTTGGATAAGTATACTACCACAATTATCGATATTGTTGTCCACATAAGCTTAAACTGATCAGATGTAATCATAATTAGGAGATACGATTTACGGTAAGAATTATACTTACAAGTCGATGTTCATCCACTCACGACACATTCCCGTATCATGGTATGCACGAGAGTTCATCTTACCGGTGAGTATACCGCTTATCATCTGTTTTACCGTATATAAAGATGTGAGATACTCACTTATTTTTGATTGAAAACAAGCCCTATGTGATAGAATCACTTATTGATAAGGAACTTGATTTTCAGATGCATGAGGGCACAGGAGCAAGTCCGTGAACATGTTAGTACCATCGTACAGACAAAGAGACGAACTTGACTCCCAGATAAATGTGATATTTTATCACTTATTTTGTTTTGACATGTGATTGTTGATCTCTTATTGAGGTCGTATGCAATATGTACACGTATGTATAGTATCATGGAAGATCCAGACTTTGTCTCCGTTATTTTTTGGTAAAAGATACAACCATGATACTCAGATGATAAGACAGCATAAAGACCGTATATCTCAGAACCTCGGCAATCAATCAAACGAAATTTCGGTACTAAGATCATATGCCAATGAATGGTTCCCACCTGACTTGAAGTCTGTTAGGTTTATATCATCCTGCACATTTTAATCTGATTGTGAGCCTACCGATACATCATTAGTAGAGATACTTATCATTTCTCAATTTTTCTTTTTACATTTTCGACCATGTTGACCGACCACACCAGTGAATCTCATCACTTTCTTTTATCCAAGAAACTCATTTTTGATTTTATATTTTTTTAAAATTTTGAATTTTAATCAAACAACGTAAAGACAGAAGGTAAAGACAGAAAGTAAAAACATATTTTTGGATTTTTGACTTTTTCAAATGTTTTTGTATTTTCTTGAAATTCCCCCCCCCCCTAAAATGCGAAAACGTTACGAAAATGAAAATCTTTTTGTATTTTTAGAGTTTTTAAAGAAAATATTTACAAAAACGATTAGCCAAAGAGGTTTTACTCGGGTATCACCTTAATGCCGTTGACCAAAAGAAGATACTCAAAACGTGACTTATCAAAATCTTTAGTGAATAGGTCGGCACGTTGGTGATCAGTGTGGACTTTAACAACATCGATGAGTCTTTTGTCAAAACAATCACGTATGAAGTGATATTTAATTTCGATGTGTTTGGTCTTAGAATGCTGCACAGGATTTCTAGTGATCTGTAAGGCAGCATTGTTATCAACAAAAATAGGAGTAGATAGGAATTCAAAACCGTAGTCGCGCACAGAACTTGGGAGCAACAACTTGAGGCAGCAATGTATTCAGCTTCACAAGTTGATGTAGCAACACATGTCTACTTCTTACACTGCCATGTGACCAGGCGATTTCCTAAAAACTAACATCCAGCCGTTGTTGATTTGCCTTCGATTTTGCAGCCACAAAAATCAGAATCACTGAATGCGATCAAGTTGAAGCTATCATCCCTAGGGTACCAAAGACCGGTGTCCGGGCAACCCTTCAAATAGCGGAAAATCCTTTTTACAGATCCCAGATGTGAGGCCTTCGGGTTGGCTTGATATCTTGCGAGCAGGCACATAGGATACATTATGTCGGTCCTCGAGGCTGTGAGATACATTATAGATACGATCATTGCGCGATAATATGAAGAGTTAATGCTTTCACCCTTCAGATTCGGAGTAATCCTGTGATTCTGCGGAAGTGGGGTACCAATGGGCGTTGCATCAGACATCTGGAACCAGCTCAAGATGTCACCAACATATTTAGTCTGATGGATGAATATCCCAGACTCAGTTTGTTGAACTTGTAGGCCCAAGAAGAAATTCATTTCCCCCATTGCGCTCATCTCGAATTTCTCCTGCATAACACGCTTGAATTGCCTACACAAAGCATCATTAGTTGAACCAAATATTATATCATCAACGTATACCTGTACCAACAGAAGATCTCCATCTTGTTCTTTGATGAAGAGAGTGCAATCAATAAGACCTCGTCGAAAACCATTCTCCAGCAGATAGTTAGATAAGGTTGCATACCAAGCTCTCGGTGCTTGATGTAAACCATAAAGAGCTTTGTTGAGCAATCAAACCCGATCAGGGTGAATAGGATCTTCAAAACCCGGAGGTTGTTCGACGTGCACCTCTTCTTCAACCACACCATGTAAGAAAGCACTTTTCACGTCAATCTGGTAGACCTTGAATCCTTTAAATGAAGCATAAGCTAGAAAGATCCTAATAGCCTCAAGACGTGCAACCGCTGCATAAACTTCATTGTAGTCAATTCCTTCGATCTGATGAAACCCTTGAACAACCAATCTCGCCTTGTTTCGAATGACTACTCCATGATTATCCTTTTTGCATTTGAAAACCCAACTGGTGCCAATTTTCTTGTAATTTTCAGGTCCTTCAACAAGTTACCAGACACCTAACTTTTAGAACTGTTGCAGTTCTTCCTGCATGGCTTCCACCCATGAATTATCCTTTAGAGCTTCTTTCCAAGACTTTGGTTCTTCTTGTGAAACATAACACGCGAATGACCAATCATTTTGTAAATCGGATTCTCTGATAGCTGAATACAAACCAGCATTCTGGTTGTTTCTCAACTGATTACGCATCTGCACACCACTTTGGACATCTCCAATAATATTCTGCTGTGGATGAGTATCATGAATTCTCGTTTCAGGCACAACAGGAACACGAGTATTAATACCCAAATTGTTAAGATTAAGATCAACAACCAAATCCACGCCGAGCATAGGCGTAGAGGTGGATGCATTTCCTTCAGCAGTGTCTACATTCTGCACATGAGTAGTTGCTTCAGAAGCATCTTGAACAGGAGCAACTGGAGCTGAAGGGCCTTCATTCGCATCATGGTACTCATCATCTTCCGATGACTCATTGTAATCAGCAGCATCTTCAAATTCCTCATTTTGATCAATGTTGTTAACCGAAGTAGAAGCTTGAGGGGTAACAATAATTGGTCTTACCAATGATGAGTCAACCACATTATCACTTTCCAGTATCATTTGAGCAGCTGCAGATGCTTCATCAAAGGTTGGCAGATTAAAGGAGTCGAATAGCCCATCATAATCGAACATCCAAGGATCACCCGGAGCTCTAACAAAATTAGTATACCTTTGAACCTTTACTTCACTCCATAACTCAATCTTTTTGGTTGCTAGATTCCATACCAGAAAATTCAGAGTAGCATATCCAAGGAAGAAACCCTCGATAGCTTTAGCGCCAAATTTTCCGTGTGGTTCAATCATAGTGCATGGACCGCCAAAAGGTTCTAAGTGAGAAATGTCCGGTTTCCTTTTGTGTAACAGTTCGAAACAAGTCTTGTCATGCCTTTTAACTGTTAGAACTCTGTTTAAAGTGTAGCAAGCAGTAGCCACAGCCTCCCCCCAAAATAGAACAGGAAGCTCCGACTCTACCAACATCGTTCTTGCAGTTTCTATTATCGTTCGATTTTTCCTCTCAGCGACACCATTTTGTTGTGGAGTGTAGCAAGAACTGTACTTAGGGCTGTAAACGAACCGAACGAACATGAACAAGACTTTGTTCTTGTTCGTTTGTTAAGAAATATATGTGTTCGCGAACCGTTCACGAACACTTATCGAACGAGATTTTATGTTTGTGTTCGTTTGTTAAGGAAATGAACTTGTTCGTGTTCGTTTGTGTTTGTTTGTTAATTTTAAGCAACGAACAAAAACAAACGTTGGCGAACACAAATGAGCACAAATTAATGTTCATGAACACAAATGGAAACAAACGAACACAAACAATCATTCATGAACAAAATATATAACACACTAACACTTATTAGGTATTTAATTTGTCAGAATTTTGAAGTATTTAAATATATATAAAAACTAAAAACACTAATTAACTATCGAACATGTTACCGAACGTTCATGAACATAAACGAACGAACACGGCCTCTGTTCATGTTTGTTCATTTAACTAAATGAACGAAATTTCTTGTTCGTGTTCGTTTGTTTAATAAATGAACGAACACAAACAAACTTCCCGCCGAACGGTTCATGAACGGTTCGCCGAACGTTTGGTTCGTTTACAGCCCTAACTGTACTCATGAAGAATGACCTTTGAAGTACAAAACTCATCCATTATACGGTTTTTGAACTCAGTGCCATTGTCGCTTCGGATCCTCTTCACTTTCAACGTGTACAAATTCTCTAGCAAAGTAAGAAGTTTCTTGAGGATTTCAGGAGTTTCACTCTTCTGCGCCATAAAAGATACCCAAGAAAATCTAGAGTAGTCATCAGTAACCACCAGACAATAAGCATCCCTAAAGTTTGTCTTGTGTTTCATAGGTCCAAAGAGGTCCATATGAAGACGTTCAAGAGGCATGCTGACAGTGTTGACTTTCTTAATCGGGTGAAACTTCTTCGTTTGCTTTCCCTTCTGGCACAAAACACAGACATCTTGTAGATGAAAATTCTTCTCAGGCACACCATTCACAATATTTTTTTTTTCACCAGATGGTTCATTTTTCTCAAGTGAATGTGCCCCATTCGTCTGTGCCAAGATATAGACTCCTTTTCTATGGCTTTCGAGACAAAACATGTGACTTGTGCAGATGTCGTAATCGCTTGGTTCATATCAAGGATATAAAGATCATTAATCCTTGGAGCCGATAAGAGAATCCATTCTTTTTGAATTTTAAACCCATGCTTTAGCACATAACAACCAGCATTATCAAAATGCACGGTGAAAATCTTATCGCAGATTTGCGAAACACTCAGAAGATTGTGATCAATTTGTCACACATAATTGATCTTATCGAAACACACAACACCATTGGAGATCATTCCCTCTCCAGTGATGTATCCGCCTTTGTCTCCAGCAAATGCGACATAACCTCCTCTAATGTTTTTCACATCATAAAGAAGCCGTAAGTCGCCCGTCATGTGCCTAGATGCTCCACTGTCAACAATCCAATGACTATTAACAGTTCCTCCTGGAACAACCTGCACATATCATTCAACAATCAGTTGGAGTTGGGGACACAAGCCTTAGTGGTCTTGGGTCGTCCCTGATCATCAAGAAATGTGATTTCGATTTCTTGATGATTTTGAAATATCACGCCTCCCCCTGAACCTTCACACTTTTTAGGTTTCCAAGACTGATTCCGTTTACCAGATTGAGTATTATTAACAGATTTTGAAATTTCTGGTTTTAACGGTTGTGATGAACTTGGTTCCCTTTTAACAGATTTGACTTCCGATTTTAAAGCCTTTTCTATTGCCTTGACGTTTTGACGTCGTTGTTTTGTTTCTTGTTCTTTAACAGTTCGTTTATCTTGTTTTGGAGAAACAAGACGACGTTTTTGGTGACCTTTTTCAGGAGGGGCTCTCTCAACAAACTTTTCTTTGGGAGTATTTGTACAGTTTTTGATAATATGTCCAAACTCCCCACATTTAAAACAAGTTCTCCTTTCAACAAACTTAGGAGATTCCGATTGACGATAAGATGTCAATCCTGTAGATCCAGAGGTACTTGTTCCGTCATCACACCCATTTGTGTGTTGGGTGTAGTTGTTTTAACTATTACGTTTTAAAATTTTGACTTGTTGAACAAAATCGGTATTTAATTTATTTTCAAAAGTCTCCATTTTATCAGTACCTCTTGATGCTACAAATTTAACATTATTGCTTTTCTTCTTGTAACGAGCTCCCTTTGTCTCAAACTTTGGTTGAGAAACTTTAGGCCTTTGAGCTCGTTGTTCTTGCTGCTTACCCTTAGAAGCAATAGGTTGTTTCTTTGTCGGTAATCTTTGATTTCCATATTGTTTTCTAACTTTAGATTTTGGAATAGGATCACACTGAGTTACAACAACTCTCAGGATTGCCTTTCCCAAAAACTTACTGGTAGTATCTTCAAACACTTTATCAATATGACGTTTTTAATTGGAAAATCTTTGTTTGAGTAGATTTTAACATCACCGACTAAAGTATACAACACGTTATCGCTTTTAACGACAGACACAGATTCTTTGATAGGATCTATCTCTTGTTTAGCAACAGAGTGCACAACAGGAGTAGGAGGATCACACAGAATATGATTCTCAATAAGAACTTCTACTCCTTTCATCTTGTCAAGAGATTTATCCTGATCACTCACATCTGAATCGTCATCATCAGACGAATAATAGTCCTCAATAATTGGAGCACTTTGTTCCGTAGATGTTGAATTTTTTGTTCCTTCAGATGAGCTACCTGAGGAACTGTCCGATTTGAACCCTAATCCTGTAGTGACCTCCTCATAATCAAGAGGTACACTTGGTTCAAAATGAGGCATTTCCTCTTCATCGGGCATTCTGGTATAGTTGTGTCTCAAAGGGGGCGGACACGACTTATACCCAACGCCTTTCTTGTTCCCTTTCAGCTGTTGAGCGTCTATAATGTGATCAAGCACATATCGGGAGTTAGAATAACTCTCCAATTTGAGCTTGATCGCATCATGGTCACATTTTTCCATGGATAGCTCCTTCTTTGTTTCCTCAATGATTTTTAATCTAGTTCTTAATACCAGTTTGTTTGTTGAAAATAGTTTTCGTTAATTCAGAAACGCTTTTCTTTAAAGTTTCAATTACTGATTTGAAATCTTTTTCATTTCGAGCTAAAGCCATGTTTGCCTCTTTGCATTTTGACAGCTCAATAACCAAACTCTGATTGTGACTATGAATCTTTTCTGATTCATGTTTCAAATCAGCACACATACAACATACACTAGGATTAGGAGTGTCGGAATTTACCTGACTTGTCGAGGCTGCGACATTTTCCATAAAGGCAGTCTGATAAGAAAAGATCCATCTTCAGAGAAGAACTTCTCCATTTCCTTTGATGCAGCAACATCCTTCTTTATCAGAACAGATTTCTGACACTTTAACTCCTCAGCCTCCTTTAACAAACTATCAACATCAGAATCCATTTCCTCTTTCACATCCGATTCTGAATTATAACCTTCCACACTCGAGCTTTCTTCATCCGAACTGCCACTATCACCCGAACTATCATCACTTTCAGAGAACTCTTCTTTGTGAACATGCTTTATGTGATTGATGATTTTGGCATAACATGCAGTTCCTCCTCCTCCTTGATCTCCATCCCCAAACTGTACTGACCAGTCACATCCTTCATCAGCGTGAACGACTAATGCTTGGTTGGTGTTTGAAGGCCCAGACTGGTTTTGGTTGGTTGTGTTGTTTACAACTACTATCCCTCTTTTACGGTTAGCTTGATTTGTATTGGAAGTACTTGTATGATTTCGGAAGGGATACTGGTTGCCTTGTCTGCTTGGTCGAGTGCACTCACGCTTAAAGTGACCCTTATTAAAGCATGTAACTGCATCCTTGTCGAAACCGTACTTTGTATCCTTTTTGCTTTCCAAGGTAGTTTTCCCAGTTTGACTCATGTAATCCTTAGCCCTACGAACACTTTCAAACGCCCACTTAATGTCCATTAACTCCATTTCATCACGGTCTATCTATTGATAATCTTCAAGGGTAAAATTAATGTTTCCAATTTGACCTGCGACCAGTCCACAGTAGGCACTGACCATTGTATTGAGAAGTTCCATATGTTCCTTTGCAACTTCTATACTGACTTTTGGAAGGTTGGAAGTATCAACTCTGACGGTGTTGGGGTTTTGGGGTTGAAAGTTGTTACTGTAACATGCTTGTTGTGTTTGGGCTTGTGGTTGAGGTGTAGCAACTGGTGGTGGCGGAAGATAGGCATTTGGATCAAATTGAGGTTGAGTTGTGGAAACTTGAGGTTGAGGTTGGGGTTTAGGGAACCAGGCACTCAGATCAAATTGGGGTTGTGATTGGACTTGAGGTTGTGGTTGAGATTGAGGGAACCAGGCACTCGGATCGAATTGAGGTTGTGAATGGATTTGAGGTTGTGCAGCAGGTTGTGGTCGTGGAAGATAGGCATTTGGATCGAAAACCTAAGGAGCTGACTGGGGAAAGGGGCTTGTATTGGACATAAAAGCCGTTTGCAGTTTTTTGGTTGCTGACTGGAACTAGCTGCAGGATTGAACCCTCCAAAGTACATTTCCAGATTTTGAGGAACTGTAATGCGTTTAGCTTTCCGGATTTCTTCTTCATTCTTGTTTTCCAACTTCTGAACGAATTCGTAGATACTGACCGTATCTAAAACACCCGTATGCTTTAACAATTCAATGAATGGACTCCACTTTGGGGGTAGAGCATCAGCAAACCTTGCAACCATTTCCTGTTGAGTTGCAACAACATTATAAGAAAACATTTCACTAAGTAAATGATAAAAACGAGTTGTCATATCATTTAATGTTTTGTTTTCCATGAATAGAAATGCTTTAAATTCCTTCTTCAACAAATCATGGCGTGTCTTCCTTGTAGCCGCATTTCCTTCTCCCCTTGTCACCAAGACGTCCCATAATGCTTTTGTGTTTGTACAATAAGCGAATTGATGATAAATGTCTTTGTGGAGTGCTTGCGTAAGGATAGCAAAAGCCTTCTTTTCCAGATCGTATGCCTTTTTGTCACTTTCCAACATATTTGCCAAGGTCATTGGATTTGATCCTGCTTCATCAAGAGCTGTGTTATATGGAGTAGTGAAACACGTCCATAGCTTGGTGTTTTACCCTAGAACATAAGTATGAAATCGACCTTTCCAAGATGGATAGTCGTTCATATGATTTAGCTTTGGCGGGAAATTGTTGCTACCCGTTTCACTTTCACTCAATAGCAAATTCTGAATGCTTTGATTTTGATTCGCTACGCATGCCCATTAACTTGCAGTAATTGTTTGTTGTGGCATCATATTTTTCATCCACGCCGCTGCGGAGGTCGGATCTTGAGCCGTACCTGAGCTACTGCTCCAATCCCAAGGACTAGTACTCATGATTGATGTATCTATGAGTGTATCTGATCAAACACTTGAAAAGAGATGGTTAAGATAGTTTTGCAAAGCTTCTGTTAACAAATGATAATAGTATGGACGACGAAGTATAGATGACGAAGGATGGTAACACTCGACGAAGTATAATGGTGATGAAGGTTTGAATCTTCGTCTACCACAACTTTGACGAAGAATGGTGATCTTCGTCTGAATCAGTTTTGACGAAGAATAGATGTTCGCCAACGACGAAGATTAAGAGTTTGTCAATCACAGTTCGTCAGTTACCCTTATGACGAAGATTAGAAGTTCGCCAAGGATGAATCTTCGTTGACAAAGGGATCACAACTATTGTATTAGATATTTTTCAAAAACAAATCAATATACGGTCACGCCAAAACACTCTTGTTGTTCAATTAGTTAACATTTAGATAAGCATCCTATAACGATTATCGGTATTGTTGTCCACACAAGCTCAACTTATCAGATGTAATCATGGTGAGGGGATACGATTAGTGTATAATTTATACTTACCGACCGGTGTTCATCCACACACGACACATTCCCGTATAAGGTATGCACGAGAGTTCATCTTACTGGTGAGTATACCATTTATCATCTGTTTTGACGTATAAAATGATGTGAGATACTCACTTATTTTTGATTGAAAACAAGCCCTATGTGATAAAATCACTTATTGATGAGGAACTTGATTTTTAGATGCATGCAGGGCACAGGAGCAAGTCCGTGAACAGGTTAGTACCAACGTACAGATAAAGAGACGAACTTGACTCCCGCAAAAAAAAATGTGATACATTATCACTTATTTTGTTTGGACATGTGATTGTTGATCACTTATTGAGGTCGTATGCAATATGTACACGTATGTATGGTATCATGGAAGATCTAGACTTCGTCTCCATTATATTTCGGTAAAAGTAACAACCATGATACCCAGATGATAAACAACATAAAGACCACGTATCTCAGAACCTCGGCAATCTATCAAACAAAATTTCGGTATCAAGACCATATGCCAATGAGTGGTTCCCACACAGTCTTCAATCGATTTAGGTTTATATCACCCTGCACACTTTAAAATGATTGTGTGCCTACCGATACATCTTATATAGAGCTACTTATCGCTTTTCCATTTTAAGTTCAGTAAAGGTTTCAACAGACTACTGATGTACTATCATTTTCTCTTTTTCTCGCCTAAACTCATTTTTGTTTTTCTATTGTTTTTGTGTTTTTGAAATTTTTTGATGTTTTTGAATTTTTCAAATTTGGATTTACTCCCCCTAAAATGTAAAAACTATGATAAATTAAAAACACAAGGATATTTACAAAAACGATTTTCCGATGTCAGTTTTACTCTTTCTTGACCTTAATGTCATTTACTATTAGTAAATAGTCAAATCATGATTTGTCAAAAGCTTTGGTAAAAAGGTCCGCACGTTGGTCATCGTTGTGGACCTTAACAACATTGATAAGCCTTTTATCAAAGCAATCACATATGAAGTGATACTTAATTTTGATGTGTTTGGTCTTTGAATGCTGCACAGGATTTCTAGTGATCTGTAAGGCAGCAAAATTATCAACGAAAATAGGAGTAGATAGGAATTCAAAACCGTAGTCGCGCATTTGTTGTTAAATCCACAGGACTTGGGAGCAACAACTTGAGGCAGCAATGTATTCAGCTTCGCATGTTGATGTAGCAACACAAGTCTGTTTCTTGCACTGCCATGTGACTAGGCGATTTCCCAAAAACTGACATCCAGCCGTTGTGGATTTGCCATTGATTTTGCATCCGCCAAAAGCAGAATCACTGAAAGCGATCAAGTCAAAGATATCATCCCTAGGGTACCATAGACCGGTGTCCGGGCATCCCTTCAAATAGCGAAAAATCCTTTTCACAGCTGCAAGATGTGAGGCCTTCGGGTTGACTTGATATCGGGCAAGCATGCACGTAGGATACATTATATCTGGTCTTGATGCTGTGAGGTACATGAGAGATTCGATCATTGCGTGATAATATGAAGAGGTTACGGTTTCACCCTTCAAGTCCTGAGTAATTATGTGATTTTGCTGAAGTGGGGTACCAATGGGCGATGTGTCGGACATCTGAAATCAGTTCAAGATGTCGCTAATATACTTAGTCTGATGGATGAATATCCCAGACTTCGTTTGTTGCACTTGTAGGCCCAAAAAGAATGTCATTTCCCCTATGGCGCTCATTTCGAATTTCTCCTGCATAACACGCTCAAAGTTCCTACACAAAACAGCATTAGTAGAACCAAATATAATATCATCTACGTAAACCTGTACCAATAGAAGATCTCAATTCTGTTCTTCGATGAAAAGAGTGCAATCGATAAGACCTCTGCAAAAACCTTTCTCCAGCAGATAATTAGATAAGGTTGCATACCAAGCTCTCGGTGCTTGATGTAATCCGTAGAGAGATTTGTTGAGCAACCAAACCCGATCAGGGTGAATAGGATCTTCAAAACCTAGAGGCTGTTCGACATACACCTCTTTTTCAACCACACCATGTAAGAATGCACTTTTCACATCCATTTGGTAAACCTTGAATCCCTTGAAGGACGCATAGGCTAGAAAGATCTGAATTGCTTCAAGACGTGCAACAGGTGCATAAACTTCGTTGTAGTCGATCCCTTCAATCTGACGAAAACCTTGAACGACTAATCTTGCTTTGTTTCGAATGACTACTCCACGGTCATCCTTTTTGCACTTATAAACCCAACGGGTTCTTCTTGTAATCATCAGGTTTATCAACGAGTTTCCAGACACCAAGCTTCTGGAATTGCTGCAGTTCTTCCTGCATAGCTTCCACCCAAGAATTATCTTTCAAAGCTTCTTTCCAAGATTTTGGTTCTTCCTGTGATACATAACACACGAAGGACCAATCATTATGCAAACCCGATTCTCGAATAGCTGCATACAAGCCCGCATTGTTGTTGTTTCGCAACTGATTTCTCGTTTGAACGCCACTTTGTACATTACCAATGATGTTTTGTTAAGGATGGGTATTATGAATTCTTGTTTCTGGATTATCTGGAACTTGAATATTTGTACCGAGATTGTTGAAATTAAGATCAACAAACAAGTCAATACCCTGAACTGGCGAAGAGGATGATGCAGTAGCTTCAGCTGTTTTGGGGGCGTCCACTGGAGGTGTAGCATCTGAAGTACCATGAACAACTTCTTAGTCTGCATCGAGAAATTCATTATCCTCTAAAGATTCGTTCAGTTCGGTAGCATCGTGAAAATCCTCATTGTTGAGAGCATTTTTGTTAACCGAAGATGGTTCCTGATTGTTGACAATAATTGGATGAACCAACGGTGAATCTGTTGCGTTGTCACTCTCAAAAAAACATCTGTGCCGTAGCATCTACTGCAACTTCTTCAATATTGATCGAATTGAAAAAATCATCGTACTCAAACATCCAAGGCTGACCAGGACATTTGACTGGCAATGTGTGCCTTTGTACTCTGACTTCAGACCATTCCTTGACCCTTTTTGTCTCTAGATTCCAAAATCTTAAGTTCGGGGTGGCATACCCACGAAAGTATCCTTCAATTGCTTTTGCCCCAAACTTTCCATTAGGATCGATCATTGTGCAAGGAGCTCCAAGCGGTTTAAGATATTGTAAATCTGGTTTCTGTTTGTGAGGAAGCTCAAAGCAGGTCTTGTTGTGTCTTTTTACTGTAAGGACTCGGTTCATTGTGTAACAGGTAGAGGCCACAACTTCACTCCAGAATGGAATGGGCAACTTGGACTCTACCAACATAGTCCTAGCAGTTTTGATCAATGTACTGTTCTTACGCTCAGCGACGCCATTCTGTTGAGGAGTGTAACTTGAACTGAATTCGTGAAGAATAACTTTGGATGTTCAGAACTCCGCCATGGCATGATTCTTAAAATCGGTTCCATTGTCGCTGCGTATCCGTCTAACTTTCAAAGTATACAAATTCTCAATCGTTGTGATCAAGTTTTTGATAATTCCGAAAGTGTCACTCTTGTGTGCCATAAGCGCCACCCAAGAAAATATTGAATAATCATCAGTCACCATGAGGCAGTACTGATCATTCCCGATCCTTTTATGCTTGACAGGACCGAACAAATCCATGTGCAAACGTTCAAGCGGAACTGCCACGGTGTTGACTTTCTTTGACGGGTGCGACTTCTTTCTTTGCTTCCCTTTCTGGCATGAAACACAAACGTCTTGAAGATGGAAATTTTTAAGAGGAACACCAGTCACTAATTCAATTGACACCAAATGATTCATTTTTCTTAAATGAATGTGTCCCATCCGTCCGTGCCAAGAGATTGAATCCTTTTCTGTGGCTTTTGAAATGAAACAAGTTGCTTGTGAGATGTTGTAATTGCTTGGCTCATATCAAGGACATACAAATCATTAATCCTTGGAGCAGATAAGAGAATCCAGTCTTTGGGTTTCTTGAAATCGGGTTCAGCACATAACATCCATTAGCATCAAAGTGTACTGAAAACTTCTTATCATAAATTTGTGAAACGCTGAGAAGATTGTGATCAAGTTGTTGCACAAAGTTGATCTTGTCAAAACTTACAACCCCGTTGGATACCATTCCTTCACCAGTAATATATCCGCCTTTATCTCCAGCAAAAGCAACATAACCTCCTCTAATAGATTTAACATCGTAGAGAAGCCTCATGTCGCCGGTCATGTGCCTGGATGCCCCACTATCAACAATCCAATGACTACTGAAAGTTCCTCCTGGACCATCCTGCACATGAACTCACATGATTAGTTGGAGATGGGGACCCAAGCCTTTGTGGTCTTGGGTCTTCCATTTTCATCGACAAAAAATATTTCAACTTCTCGATGGTTAGGAAATTGTGATTCTCCCACTGAATTCGTAATCGTTTTTGGTTTCCAAGTCTGTTGTGTTTTACCAGTTTGAATTTTTGAAATCTTAACTTCGTGATTATTAGAAGTTTTAGAAATTTCTGGTTTAACTGAAACAGGTTGTTTGTGAACAACGTCGGTTTTAATTGCCTTCTCAATTACCTTGACTTGTTGGCGTTTCTGTTTCTTTTCCCTTTCTTTTACAAGACGGGGATCTTGTTATGAAGAAACAGATCGCTTTCAGTAATTTAGTTCACGGGGATCATCAACTTTGGCTTTTAGTTTATGAAGATATGGACAATTTCGAATAATATGTCCAACTTTATCACTCTTGAAACATGATCTTTGTTCTACAAACCCCAAAGTATCATGTTGATGTCTTGGTGATGAACTTTGTGATTGCGAGGTACTTGGTCCTGAATTGTTTTGTCCATTTCTTTTCAAAATTTCTTTAAGTTAGATTTATTTGCAAATGTTTCAAGTTTATATGTTCTATTCGACTTCACAAAGTTCACCTTTTTGTTCTTCCTCTGGTTTTGTTCCTTTCAACCTTGAGTTGTGGATTTTTCTTTAGGTTTAGTGTGATTTTGCTGAATTTTCTTTGTTGGTAATTTCTGATTGCCATATTGTTTTCGAATTTCGGCCTTTGGAATCGGAGGACATTGTGTTACCACAATTCGTGAACCCGACTTTCCCAAAAACCTACTTGTCGAATCTTCAAAAACTTTACTGATTAAAGATTGATTTACATTTTTAATCGGAAAATCTTTGTCAGAATAGATTTTATCATCACTAACAAGAGTGTACAGCAAATTCACACTCTCAGACTCTTGCGAGGAAGTGGACTCCACCAGAACAGTCTTAGCAGGTTTTGCGAGAGGATCACATAAAATATGATTCTCGAGAGGTATGTCCTCTTCTTTGATTACCGCATCAGACTATGTTGAGTCAGTATCATCGGATTCATCATCTGAAGAATCAGCATCCACAACAATGACTGGAGGATCCTGATTTTGTTCAGCAGTTACACACGTATCTGCTGATACATCCAAATCTGATGATACTTCATTTTTGTATCCAAGTCCGGTTACAAATTCCTCAATGTCTAAAGGAACGGATTGCTCAAAGTAAGTTCTATTCTCCTCATCAGGCATTGCATCATAATTGTGTCTAACAGGTGGTGGACATTTCTTATATCCAATGCACGTGACATCCTTTTTCTCTTTTTGTATGTCAATGATGTGATCCAGCACATACCTAGAGTTTGAATAACTATTTAACTTAAGCTGGATCGCCTCACTTTCACACTTAACACAGGCTAACTCTTTTTGCATGTCCTCGAGACGATTGATATAACAGTTTATGTCAGTTTGTTTGCTAGAAACCATTTTTATTAGCTCGGTTTTATCTTCTTTTAAATTGTCAATCACTGTTTTAAACTCTTTTTCATGGTTTTCATAAAACATGTTAGCCTCTTTGCATTTTGAAAGACCAACTATCAACTTTTGATTGTGGATATATGTCACGTCATACTTGCTTTGCAAATCATCATATTTGCTTTGCAAGCCCGACAATTTATCACCTAAATTAACATATTTATCACATTCATCAGAAGTTGGATCATTGACACATACCTGGTTTGATGAACTGCCAACATTAGCCATAAAGGCTCAATGAAGAGAAGAAGAAGAATAAGCAGCTTTATCCACCAGAATTGATCTTCTGTCATTCCCTGCTGTAGCTTCTCCCAACAATTCATCAACATATGCATCGACTGTCACACTTGACGCTTCATCCAAAAGATCATCGCCTGAAGTTGAGGATTCTTCATCTGAGCTTCTACTATAGCCAGAACTGTCTTCATCTTCAGATGATTCTCCACCACTGGCGGAAGATTCTCCACCACTGGCGTGCTTCAGATCCTTGACAACCTCCGCAAAACAATCTGTTCCATCCTGATCACCACTTCCCAATTGAATCGACCAGTCACATCCTTCATCAACTTGTACCACAAGAGCCTGGTTGTTATTTGATGCTCCTACTTGACGAGGATTGTTCACAGGCATCAACGTACACTCGTTATTCTTGTTTTGATTCTGATTCTGATTCTGCTGGTTGCCTTGATTCCTGAACGGATTCTGGTTCCCTTGCTAAGCTGGTTTTGTACATTCTCTCTTGAAGTGACCTCTTTCACCACAATTAAAGCACTTGACTGATTGCTTATCGAACCCATACTTGGTGTCTTTCTTGCTTTCCAAGCTGGTTCTACCAGTCCTTTCCATGAAGTCTTTAGCTCGCCTAACCGCACTAGCAAAAGCCCATTTTATATCCATCATATCCATTTCCTCCTTATCAATCTGCTGATAATATTCCTGCGTTAGATTGATGTTCCCAATCTACCCTTCTACTAACCCACAGTATGAGCTCACCAAAGTGTTCAGCAGCTCCATATGTTCTTTAGCTACTTCAACACTTACTTTCAAGAAATTTGAAGTGTCGAGCCAAACTGTATTTGGATTAGATGACTGACCAACAGATGAGGTGCTTCCATAACAAGCTTGTTGTGGAACTGGTAGTGGATTTTGTACCTATATCTTGCTCCGGTATATTGATAACTTTGCTTTAAGACTTCTGGTTGTAGATTTCCATACATGCCAGTACTTGAGACAAAAGCCGTTTGTAGCGGAGCATGTGTAGCAGGTCTTGCAACAGTGCTAGAACCTCCACAGTTACCATAATACATATCAGGATTTTGTTGCACTGGAATCCGTTTCGCCTTCCTGATTTCTTCTTGATCTTTGTTCTCCAGAAGCTGAACGAAATCATTGATGTTGGTTGTAGCCAAGGTGTCGTTATACTTTATAATTTCCAAGAAACCATTCCACTGAGCTGGCAATGAGTCGGCAAACTTGATGACAACCTCTTCTGGTGTTGCTACTACACCATAATTATTCAATTCAGTCAACAAGTGATAAAATCGACTTGTCAAGTCTCCCAAAGATTCTCTTTCCATACATGTGAAGCCATCAAACTCCTTCTTGAGTAGGTCATGTCGCAATTTGCGTGACGCTTCATTTCCTTGACCTCTCGTCGTTAATGCCTCCCATAACCACTTTGTCGTCTTGAAGCTGACAAACTGATGATATATATCCTTGCTCAACGCTTGAGTTAGAATAGAAAATGCTTTCTTTTCTAAATCATATTTCTTCTTCTCGTCTGTCATAAGATCTGCAAATGTCGCGGCAGTTGAAGCGGCAGCATCAAGAGCTTGATCGAAATCTGTAGTAAAACATAACCACAATTCCGTGTTTTGCCCAAGAATATACTTATGGAATCTGTCTTCCCATCCAGGATATTCATTCATGTGCATTAGCTTCGGTGGACGATTATTGCTTCCGGTTTCACTTTCGCTTAAAAGTATACTTTGAATACTTTGATTTTTATATGAAACGAACGCCCATTGACTTGTCGAAATGAGACTCGATTGAGATGGAATAGACGAAGAAGATGGTGCGGGAGATTCAGCCCTTGATGGCGATAAACCCTTGCTCGAATACTTGTTCTCCATATTAGATGGAATACCCCACCAATCTGAACTCATTTTAGATGTATGATAATGAATTCCTGCTCAAAACACTCAAAACAAACAGTTAACAATGAAATAAAAGTCTTCTGTAAGAAATGTGCATAAGCTGTCCACGAAGAACTATATTCTTCGTCGAAGACTCCAAACGGCGAAGTATGGGTAGTTCGTCAAGGACAAGTATGACGAAGTATGATTCTTCGTCCAAGACAAGTGTGACGAAGGATAGAAAGTTTGTCTGAAATACAACTTGACGAAGGATGGATTCTTCGTCGCCCTTATGCTTTGTTGACAAAGATGACCAGACAGGCTGTAAGATATTTTTCAAAATCAAATGTTATCTTTCTGACACAGAACTTTCGAATGGCCAATTTTGTCAAACAACACCTTACCTTAGACACAATATTCAAACAACTATCATCATTTTGAAAGCCAAATTTGTCAAACAATAATAAACAAATATTATCAACAATAATTCAGTAACCACAAATCTTCAAATATTCAAACAAGAAACCCAGAACATGAAGAACAATATGAACACTATGAAGTTTCCGATGAGTTTATGAGTTCCGATCACAATTTTTGCACTGAAGTTCAATAAAGACCTTAAACTAACATGTATGCATAAGATAATAACAAGGTTTTGTATAAACTAATAAGCAAACCAACAAGGTTTCAAGATTTTTTTAAAATGATTTTATAGAAAATGTATTATCTTCAAACTCAAAAATCAAGAAAAACACATGAAAATCTTTGAAAACACAAGAAAACAACTTGGTTTTAACAAGGAATCGAGCCAATGCTCTAATACCACTTGTAGGTCCACCCGAAGGATCGAGTCAAACCTCTTCCCTGTTTTCTGACGAACCCGAGAGTGCAGAATCCAAACGGGTAAGTTAAACCAAGTTTGAACACGAAAACGACAAACATGGTTCAACGACTAACACTCCAAAGTATTAATACATAATGCGGTTACAATACGGTGTTTACAAGAACTCCTAATAAACTCTCAGTGTGTGTGTGTGTGTTTTCACAGTGTGTTCTCTAAGTCTATTCAGACTGTTAACATTTTCCTTCTGTTCTGCTGCTTATATATGCTACAGGTCGATGAACATCCTGCAGCGACGAAGTATAGCGACGAACAATCTAAGTCGACGAAGACGAGGAGGTTCGTCACTAACACTTTGACGAACAATCATTGTGACGAAGAGTCCAATCTTCGTCACTTTTACATCTTGACGAAGCATAATCTTCGCCAAGAGGGACTTCGCAAAAAGAGACTTCGCCAAACAGCAAACAGACATTACAGTTTAAACACAAACATGCATACTGCACACACGCAGTTGCATTTACATCATACGATACAAAGTAAATAGCATACCGAGTCAAGATAGGAGGATATCTTGACTTCGGCCTTCACTTCGGAGCCGAATCGAACCGGAACAATCCGTCGTGTCCACATAACGAACCGTAACGAGTCGTGTCCACACTATATGTATCAACAGAATTTTAAACAAAACTTAATATTAATTAACTTAAAACAGTTTCATGAACTGATTTTTATAAATAAATTGTCATATCTGATTTACCAATTTATAAAAGTTATATAAACTGTTTTATAACCTATTGCAGAATAAATAACAATTGTTGACAATATAAACCCTAATCATCAAATTAAGTCAAACAAACACTCATTCTAATAATCCAAAATTAAGCATGCATATGATAATGAAAACATAAAGGAATAATGGATTTTAATAATCTCAACTATTTCCCGTTGGTCGGCAACAGTCCCAACTTTAAAAATTCCTATTGGCGGTCCCATATTTTTACATATTGGCCTTCAATAGACCCTGACTAACAGAACACTAACGTCATTAGTCTCCGGTCGCCGGAAAAACATATTTGTTAGAAAAAGGTTTATAAAGGTTCGATCTATAGTTACAAACAGGTTTGGGACTAAAACTTTGACTTTTCCGGCTAAAAAGTTGAGTTTTTCGGCCAAAAAGAAGTTTTTCGGCGAAAAAAGAGTTTTTACGGCAACCTTAATAATTGGGGCTTTTTACTAGAAAAGGTTACAAAAGGTGCGTAATAAGGTTACAAAGAGGTTTGAGACGAATTGGTTGAGTTTTTCGGCTAAAAACGTTTTTCTGGCGGTCGGAGACTAACGGCGTTAGGGTTCTGTTAGTCAGGGTCCATTGAATGCCAATATGTGAAAAGATGAGACTGCCGGTGGGAATTTTTGAAGTTGAGACCGTTGCCGGTCAACGAGCAATAGTTGAGATTATTAAAATCCATTATTCGAAACATAATTTATCATGGGCTTTTAATCAGTTAATCAAAACCAACAAAACGCACAACCTAATCTTACAGGTTGCAAAGAATAAATGTGAGTTGCTGATGGCCAGAGATAAGGAGATTACTGCGAAGATCACAGTGCAAAATTCCGAGCAAATGAAGGCAGATTTAGGGTTGAAAGTATGGTTGTAAAAATCCTGACTAGGTGTCGATTAATCCCTAATTAAACGCCATTTAATCTCGATTAAGCGCCGACTAATTACAATTAATCCCAGTTAATTCCGATTAATCCCATTCGCTAGTCCTCACCACACCAGCCGAATAACGAGTAGTAATTTCTACAATCTTGGATGAAAGGCTTCGAAATGTTGTTTAAGGGGTGGTATAAATAACTAATTACCACTGATACTTGTAATTTGGAAGTTTTGTAAATTTGGTGAAAGATCTGGTTTTGATTTGATCAACATTAGCAAATTATCGATTGAATAACCACGTGATTTTGATACCAAAATGATCGCCCTATCTTGAATAGGAATTTGGAAACAATAATTATTGGATTAGAATGGAGATTTGGCGAATCTGGATGATCCGGTGATCGTAGCGTGTGAAAAAAAAAGTTCAGCGATTTTGGGCGGTTTGTTTTGTTTTGAAGATTAGGCTTATGGCAAAATTAGTCCATGCAGTTTGTTTTTGTTTAAAAAAATTTAAATCTATATTAATCAATAAGTTAAAGTTTTGAAATAGTCATGAATGGTCCCTGAATTTCGAGGACTTTATAAAACTATTATTGAAACTTAATAAATCAGAATTGTTTAAATAACCTCGTAATTTACAAATTTAAACATTATAAATATATATAGAATTTAATTTTGTGAAATCATGATTTTTATAAAGTTCTAAAAATTTATATTTAATACTTTTTATAGGTTTTAAAATATTATAAGTTTTATAATAAATTGTTATTAATGATTTAAAAACATTAATAATTTAACTTTTCCTATTTAAAATAGATTTTATTTAAATAATTTCTTATTTAATAAATCCCATTTCTATATAAAAAAAATTATAAATGGAATGTTTGTACTAATGGTTTAAAATATATTAATTATTCAAATTTTAAATTGTCACATGAATTATATAAAATTATAAATGGCTACAAGAACATGAAATTAAAATAAGTGTGAATGGAAATTGATGAAAAAGATATCCAAATGATTTTATTGACTAAAACGGAAGTACAAATACAATGGAAGTAAAATTTGAAGAAAAATACAAAGTTGAAAATTCATGGTTGTTACATTTTGTGTGATAGTGTTTTAAATGTTCTTCGTACAAGAGTTTAATTATGAGATATTATAAAATTAACGAGCATGAAGGATGGTGATGGGCTCATCGTCAACGGTGACAACACCACCACCAGGTGATGGTGATGGTGAGTCCCTACCATAATTCAATCTGAAGATGAATGCTGGTTGATTAGGAGAAGGAGGCATTGTTTCATTATTACTCAACATAAAAGCTACATCAGTCATTATAGGCCGATCGCAAGCCAATTCTTGAACACACAAGATCCCCACATGGATACATAGAAGAACTTTACGGGCATCAAATGAATCTCCCAAAGATGAGTCAACTACAGCCAAAGCTTTGTCTTGTTTCCACAAATCCCAAACCTGGAAACAATGTTGATCATGATAAAGATTATTTGGTGGGATGAATAACGAACAAATATATATATATATATATATATATATATATATATATATATGACAAAATTCAATTACTTACATGCCCAATCAAATTAACGTAGTTTTCATTATAGTAACTGTTGTTTTTCCTACCACTGATTATCTCTAGAACCAGAATCCCGAAGCCAAAAACATCAGATTTTACTGAAAAAAGGCCTTGCATTGCATACTCCGGAGACATATAACCACTACAATCATATTATATCAACGTTAGATAAATGAAAGTAACTAAAACCGAGTTGTATTATAGATCAAAGAACTACACATACTATGTTCCAACAACTCTACGTGTTTTAGCTTCATCTTCACCCCCTCCAAAGATTTTTGCTATTCCAAAATCAGAAATTTTAGGGTTTAAATCTGTATCTAGCAAAATATTGCTTGCTTTTAGATCCCTGTGGATGATCTTGAGCCGAGAATCGTGATGAAGATATTGTAGTCCACGAACAATACCCTGAATGATCTCGAACCGTTTCTTCCAATCTAAAAGAGAAGCCTTTTCTTGATCTAGGATAAAACCATACCAATGGATATTTAGGATTTATCGAACCTTAAAAAAAGTATAGTTGGATTTTTGGAACTTAAAAGTAGGTTAGATAACAAACCAAATATGAAGGAATCCAAGCCTTTGTTAGGTAAGTATTCATAAACTAACATCTTTTCTTCCTTATGCAAGCAATATCCCAAAAGCCGGACTAGGTTCCTGTGTTGAAGTTTCGCTATCAACGTTACTTCATTCTTAAATTCTTGCATCCCTTGAGTCGAACTTTGTGATAATCTTTTGATGGCAATTTCTAGCCCATTTAGTAGCTTACCCTGAGTATAAATTCTTTATTAGTAATTAAACGACAACTATATATAAACGCAATGGCTATGATCATTGCCAGATTTTACAGGACACTACCTTATAAACTGAGCCGAATCCACCTTCTCCAAGCTTGTTTGAAGGAGAAAAATTATCAGTTGCCGCAACTATCGTGCTCAAATCAAACACATCTAAATCCACATTTTTGACAGTATCCTTCTCCAAGAAAGCCCCTTCCTTGGTTTTCAAGCTATCCATGAAACTGGAACCAGCTTTACCTTCATTTCGTTTGGCTGTATCCAACAATTAAGCAATAGTGAAAACTAGTTTAATAATACATTTATGTGAGTTACATTCTTCTTATTCAGCATAAGTCTGAACCTTAAGGTATGAAGCTGGAGAACTAAATACCCAGTTAACAACCCAACCCAAAAAAAAAAAAAAAATTCCAGTTTGGTTTAGGTAGTTTTAGTATCATGGTTTGATCTCAATTTACTCAAATTTTCGATGAACTGATTTTTTATTTGCAATAAAAAGTAGCATATAAGAGCTTTGTATTGTGCTAACATCAAATCATTTTAAAGTCAAAATATTTTATTTGTGCTTATCGTTTGAAAATGGTAATTTAAACCATAAAAACCAAATAAAAAAGAGCTAAACGATTTAGTTTGGTTTCGTTCAGAGTCGCTTATGGGCATGTGCGGGTGGTGCCACCGCACAGGGCCCATAATATCAGAGGGCCCAAAATGTTTAAAAGATATATGTATATTTTGTATATAAACTTATTGTAGAACTAATAAGCACAAATAAACTCTTCAACTCAAATGGAAGTAGCACTTGTTTATAGATACGTTCATTCCAACCAAGTTCGAATCCCACTAGCTATAGTTTTTTACTTTTTGTTTTTCTTGGTTGCTCCATGTTTTGTTTGGGCCTCAAGGTATTGGTGTTGATTTAGGCATTTAGCATATTATATTAAGAAGGTGAAAGGACCCATAAAACTTATTTTTTAGCCTTTAGCTTGGAATTTTCAAAGCCTCCATCGATTTGTAAGTTTTTTTCTCATTTAATCATTTACATAAAAAAATTACATATTTTCTTGTTTAAATTTATAAATTTTCACATTTAAATTTGGGCTTCCTTCGATTTGTAAGTTCTTTTTTTTTCTCATTTAACCATTTATATAGAAAATGTTTACATGTTTTGTTGTTTAAATTTGTAAGGTTTTTTTTTTTATTTTTTTTTTCTCATTTAACCATTTACATAGATCATTTAAGGGGCCTAGATTTATGAACCAAACACGTTAAAGCCCAGCTGTTTCGAAGCCCAACTATTTTTGTTAATCAAATTGAGAAGCCCAGCTGCTTTAGTGTATAATGAATTAATGACTTGGCCGAATCAATAAACAAACATAATGGATTAATGAACATGACCCAAATTTTTTTATCTCGCACAGGGCCAAAAAAAATTCTTTGATTTTCAAAGACGGCCCTGGTTTCGTTCCAATGGATTCATGATTCCTATAAATCTTATTAACTCGGATGATTAGTTTGTGATTTGAGCATAATCTAATCAACCTTAACGAGTTAGTGCTCTTCATTATATTTTACCCCTAGCTTTAAACAATGTTAATTAAGGTTTTAGCCTTTCAGGGTGGATATATGCAGTCTGTGCATGAGGAACCCTTTTTTGTTGTCTGTTATAGAGAATAAACACCGTGATTGGGGTTTGAAATGTATTGAAATTGTATTGAACAATTAGGGTTACTCAAAGATGGTGTTTATATAGAACACCATATTACACACTAGCCGCTATATTATATTTACTTTCCTTCTTTCCGACACTCCCCCTCAAGTTGAATAGTGGGGTCACCAATACTTAACTTGCTCAAACAACTACAAAAAGCGTTTCCGTTGACTGCTTTTGTGAGAATATCTGCGAGTTGATATTTTGATGATATATACGAGAGCTCTATGATCTTTTCCTCCAGTTCTTCTTGATGAAATGTCGATCTACCTCCACGTGTTTTGTTCGATCATGTTGAACTGGGTTTTCTGAGATTTGTATTGCAGCCGTATTGTCGCACATAACTTTACTGGGTGCCCTTTGGGATAAACCAATGTCTTCTAGAAGCTTCCTGATCCAAAGAACTTCGCTTAACACTCGAGCTATGCCTCTAAATTCCACTTCTTCACTCAACAGAGCGACCACTTTCTGTTTCTTACTTCTCCAGGTAACAAGGTTTCCACCAACCAAGGAGAAACACCCTGATGTTGACCTTCGGTTTCCCTTATCTCCTGCCTAGTCTGCGTCAGTGTAGAGCTCAACATTTAAATGTCCATTTGTTTTGAACAACACTCTATGGCATACGGTACCCTTGAGATACCTCAGAATCTCTGAGCAGCTTCCATGTGGGAAGCTTGTGGTTGGTGCATAAACTGACTTACCACTCCAACAACATAAGCTATATCAGGGCGAGTGTGAAAGAGATAAATTAACTTGCCGATGAGACGTTGATACCTTTCTTTGTCTGCAAGCTCTCCATTAAGTTCCATGTGAAGATTGTGGTTCACCACCATTGGCATATCAGCTGGTTTACAATCAATAAACCCAGTTTCCGTCAGGAGATCAAGGACATACTTCTTTTGGCAGATGAAAATCCCCCATTTAGACCTGAGAACTTCTATCCCAAGTTCCCAAGGTCTTTCATTTCGAACTTTGAAAATAGATTCCTTTTCAGCCGTGCTATTTCTTCAACATCATTTATGGTAATAATCATGTCATCTACATATATGATCAAGCAAGTTACGAGGCCGTTTCTTCTTTTGAGGAACAGAGTATGATCAGCGTTACTTTGGTGATACCCGTATTCTTTCATGGCCAAGGTGAACTTCCCAAACCATGCCCGAGGAGACTGTTTTAATCCGTATAGAGATTTTTTTCAACCAACAAACTTCCCCTTCTAAAGAAACCCCTGAAAAACCTGGAAGTGCTTCCATGTAGACTTCTTCCGTTAGATCTCCATGGAGAAATGCGTTTGTAACATCAAACTGATGGAGAGGCCACTCTTTATTGGCTACCACGGAGAAGAGGATTCTGATGGTGTCCATTTTTGCAACCGGGGAAAATGTCTCAGAGTAATCGATCCCATACGTCTGAGTGTACCCTTTGGCTACAAGCCGAGCTTTGTATCTTCCAATGGAACCATCTGGTTTATATTTGATTGAATACCCCCACCGACATCCAACTGTTTTCTTTCCTTTTGGGAGAATTCACTTTTCCCACGTATTGTTTTTCATAAGAGCATGCATCTCTGTTTCCATTGTTTCTTTCTAGTTCTTCTTACATTGCGCTTCCTTTACAGAACTAGGTATTTGTTCGGAGTATAGTGAGGTAAACAATGCTTTCGCACTGTTAGATAAGTTCCCGTTAAACATATTAGCTACAGGATACCTTGAATTTCTGGTTTCCCTCTCTGGGGAGTACCGTTTTGGAGGGACCCCTCTATTGGCTCTAGGAGGGAGAGAGTATCTTCCGATTATCTCTGCTGCAGCTGGTTCAACATGCTCAAGGACTGCTTCAACCTCTTCAACATCTGGTTCAAACTGTTCAGCATCTGGTTCAACATGTTTTGTAGGTTCTATGTGTTCCCCCGTTGTCTTATAGTTATAAAACGTAGGACATTCAGGGTTCTTAGTATTTCTTACCTCTGGTATCGAGTTGGATGGACTTTCTTCAGTGGTACTGTGCTCCATAGATTGTGTGGCTGTGTTTGAAGGACTCAAAGTACTGTGATGGTTTTCTGTTATTACTTCTTCAGATGATGGAAGTTGAGTTAGCCAACTCAGAGTGTCTATACATTCATTCTCCCCCTGACCACTGAGTTGGGTGTTATAAAGTATTTTGTTTCATGAAAGTCAACATTCATTGTGGTGAACATTTGATGAGTTTTTGGATTATAACACTGGTAACCTATTTGATCGATCCCATAGCCGACAAATACACTTTTCTCAGCACATGGGCCAAGCTTGTTTCTGTTGGTTTTTGGTATGTGGACAAATGCTGTACACCCGAAGATTCAAGGTTCAAGTGTAAGAGGATGGGGAATACTGGCAGACTTAGATAAACAATCTAAGGGAGTCTTAAACTTAAGAGCTTTGGTGGGGAGTCAATGTAGGAGATACACATAGGTTGCAAGCGCCTCCGACCAGAACAATATAGGTACATGAGATTCAATTAGAAGAGCTCATGTCATTTCAAGAATAATACGGTTTTTTCGTTCAGAAACACCGTTTTGTTCGGGGGTATGAGAACAAGAGGTTTAATGAACTAATCCTTTGGTTTTAAAGAATTGTTTCATGGATGTATTGACAAATTCCCCTCATTGTCGGATCAAAGGATTTGGATTTGGATTTGGAATTGAGTGTGGATCATAGCATAAAACGTGATAAATTTCTCGTAAACTTCGGCTTTGTTTTTAAAAAAATATACTCATGTCATGCGAGTGCAATCATCCACGAATAGTAGAAAGTACCGAAGACCCCGCCCCTCCATAACAGGAGCAGGACCCCACACATCAGAATGGATTAGTGAAAGCAACTTTCGTATTGCTAGGTTTAAATGGTTGTCGATGGCTTTTAGCAAGAAAACAGGTTTCACAGTCTATTTTACCATTTGAAGGGAAGAGTTTTGGAAACAAAAGATGCGAATAACCAGTGGATGGGTGTCCCAAATGTCTATGCCATAGCTAGGCTTCCCGGTTTTTGGTTCCATGTGCCAACATCATAGTACCCTGTTGAGCCACTTCATCCACGTAGTATAATCCTTGGCGTTGTGTACCATGTCCAATAATCACACCTGTCCTGATATCCTGTAGGAGGCAAAAAGTAGGATGCATTAGTACCGTGCAAATTTAGTTCTTTGGTAATATGGCTAATTAAGAGCAGATTGTGTGATAATGATGGAACATAAAGACAATTTGATAATTTCATAATTGGTGAAATTTCAATTGTTCCTCCTACTTTCACTTGCATTGTTCCGTTGTTTGCGGTATGGAATTGAGTTTTTTGAGGATTGGTCATTGACTGTATGTCCAACGGTTCAAAGGTCATGGTGTCAGTGGCACCAGAATCAAATATCCAAGAACTTTTTTTTTCATGATTGATTGCCATATTCACTCTTCGGACACGGAGTGTGACAAATATGAGGGTTTTTTTGCTCAGAAATACGTTGTCTATATAACGTTATTGAACAAACAACTGACCCGGCGTATTTATCAAATACGCTGGACACTTGAACTCGCGTTCAAGATTTAAAATCGCCGGATACACTAAAAACGCACTAACACGTTATCTTACCGGCGTATTTATCAAATACGTCGGGCAATTTGAACTCGTATTCAAGATTTAAAGGAAGGTATTAGTGAGCGTATTTATCAACAAGCAGCTTTGAGAGGTATTAGTGAGCGGCATATTTATCCAACAGCCCAAAAAGAAATCACCCAGCTAGGGTTTGGGCGTATTTATCGCCATAGAGAATATTTCCACCAAGGATCAAACACCAGCATAGAAGATTAAAGCCGATGATGGCGTCAGTCGCCAGAGACGATTCCGTTCACGATCCGCTCACTTTCCGGTATTGGATTCGGTGTTTCTGTAGTGAATATACTGGTGTTCAAGTAAAGGTGCGGCGTATTAGACAAAAGAACAGATGCGGCGGTGGTGGTTGGATTAGGGTTTTGCAAAGAATGGCGATTTCCCAATATG
Source organism: Helianthus tuberosus (assembly GCA_030545235.1). NCBI lineage: Eukaryota > Viridiplantae > Streptophyta > Magnoliopsida > Asterales > Asteraceae > Helianthus > Helianthus tuberosus. The sequence goes on along the minus strand of CM060409.1, from coordinate 42,122,887 downwards.
TAGAGAATTCCGACGGTCAATGGCTGAGTTTGCGGCTGAGTATTCCATCAGCAACAAAGAAATGTTGAATCAAAAAAGGGTGTTGAACGGGAGTTTTGCGGCTGTGTTTTTATCAGAATAGAGGTTTTAGGGTTCAGCAAAGATCAATGGGAATGATTGTGACTGAGTTGTTGAACGATTTTCCGAAATTTGGTTTTTGGTTTTTCTGGTTTGAGATTGAATTGGCTGGGTTAATTGTAGATGATGAACAAAGTGTTTAGGAATCAAAAACTCTGCTCCCATGTTGTCTGGTATAAAGAATAAACACTGTGATTTGGGTTTCAATTGTATTGAAATTGTATTGAACAATTAGGGTTACACAAAGATGATGTTTATATAGAACACCATATTACACACTAGCCCCTATATTATATCTATCTTCCTTCTTTCCGACATTTTTTACCCAAAGATTCATAGATCAAATATAAACAAATACTGACATACCATTTTTCTTCCTTATGTAACAACAAATGAAGGTACACAAGAGAAAGCCTGCTGCAATCAATGGCATCCCGAAGACCAGAAATCGGTTTTTGTGCCTTTGGCTCTTCTTCGATGAGTACTTTGCTGAAAAAAGATTAATTATTTGAATTGTACTGTTTGTTTCATATTTTCTGATTATGACTTATGAAAATATTACAGCAGATCTTTATTTATGCATTTGATTGTGACTTACTTTATTACTTTATTTGTAAATTGTTTTCACTCCAATACTCGAACATGCATGCCTATGGTGGATTAATTTTACTGTTGCGTCATTTGGGTATCAATCGCGTAGCACCATTTGTGGAGGTGTGACAAGTTACATTGTCTCCATATTATGGTACTCAGTAATATTCACGATTTGGTGTATTAGGGTCGACATGAGCTGGGTACTATATATTTGTTTTGTTTTGTTTTATTTTGTGTACAATGGGTTGTTTGTTACTTCTTACCACATGACTTATTTGACTAGATATTTGTTTTGTGTAAATGGCATTCACAATCTATATAGTTATTCTATTTTGGCATCTGGTACAATAGTCCTTTATTGATCGATTATGTCATGATCAGGGCCGGTTTTGGGCCTGTGCGGGAGGTGCCACCGCACAGGGCCCAAAATATTTAGAGGCCCAAAATTGTTTAAATATATATATATAGGACAAAGATCCGTTAGGAACCACCTCTTATTGCGAGAACCGCGAGAACCAATGTGAACACAACCAAAAATGCCTAAAAATAGCTAAAAATCACACAAAATTTTTTTTTTGATTTTTTTATTATTTTTTAGGTAAAAATCGCTACTTTTCGACTCCAAAAAATTTTTTTTTTAATTTTTTTTTGAGTCAAAAAGTAGCGATTTTAACCTAAAAAATATTAAAAAAATCAAAAAAAAAATTTTAGATTTTTTTTTATTTTTTTATTTTTTTTTAGAGTTTTTTAGGTTTTTTTAGGTTTTTTGGGGGTTTAGTTTTTAGCATTTTAGCTTGGGGGGGGGGGGGTGGGGGGTTAGGTTTTTTGGAGGTTTTAGTTTTTAGAATTTAGCTTGGGGGGGGGGGGGGGGGGGTTTAGGTTTTTTTTTTTTTTTGGGGGCGGGGGGGTGGGGGTTCAATAAACTTTACAAGGGGAAAGGCCCCATATAGCCACATTTAAATTTGGGCCTCAATAAATTTGTAAACTTCTTTAATTTTTTTCCTTCTCATTTAACCATTTACATTATAAACTTTACATGTTTTCTTGTTTAAATTTGTAGGTTTCTAATTTCTTATTTAACCATCTACAATATAAACTTAGAAGAGCTCAATATCTTGCTCGATTTATCTTTTTTTTTGTATGAAAAGATTCATGTTGCCAAATTAGTTTGGATATGTTTACACATATTACAGTTCTTTTTGCGTAAAGGATTCACGTGTTAGTTATTTTTGCTTATCCGGAGAGTGTTGAAACTAATGTTATGTATTAATTTATTTGTAACATAAAACTAGGATTTATTGTTTTTAATCGATGCTAGCATTCACTCTATGAACATGGATAATTATGGTACATTGAAATATAGAGAAGAAATGGCATGAATTTGATCTAGAACTTTACTTTCAAAATGTTAAAAAATGCTCATGATTCGCTTAAGTAAGTAATTTTGTTCATTTTGCTACACTACTTTTGTTTTGTTTATTTTACAATAATTATCATCGTATTGTGGTTTTTTTTATATATGATTAATGAGTTTATATTATAGGAAAGGGGCCCAAAGTTTTGTCTCGCACGGGGCCCAAAAGTTTTTTATCTTTTTCGGAGACGGCCCTGGTCATGATGATTCTTAATGTATTGAATTTGTTGTCCTTTGACACTGTCATCACCAAGATATGTATCTTGTACCATTATTATCGATTTCACAATAGCTACTATTGTTCTTTCCGTTATCAAGTAATTTTTGGCTCAATTGTGTTTATTTTTGATGTTTTTCACTGTTTCCGCCACATACAAGTAATTGAGAAAATCATGGGATTTTAAGGAAATTAGATTGATTATAATGATGAACAAATATTTTTTAATGGTAAATGCTACTCTATTACTACTACTCTTATTTATAAACTACACCAATATATTCCTAGTTATTATAATGAACTAACTAATTAGATATTTTGTTCTTACGATTTGCTATTTCTTCTGTATAGTGCATGTCAGTTTCAACATAAAGGCAGCCCCACCCTTACCCATTTTTTTTCTTATTCTCCTCATTGAACTGAATACTCCTTTGTTTTGTTCTTTCTTTTTGAAGAAACTAGTAAAAGTAAATGGTCAATTATAAAGTAAACAAAATACGATTACTTCTTCTGTATAATAACTTAGAATAACTACTGATAGCGTACCTAACTCAGCTGCATCAAGCCGCATATAAAAAGATTGGCCGCCATCTAAAAACGTTCTCGTATCGTTCATGTCCCCATGCCACGTAATACAACCTCCACCCTCGGCCCCTTTACTGATATCAGCACTTGCGTACCCCATGCACGTACAATTCCTCAAGCACAACTCTTCGCACGCTTTTAAACCCAAACTCATGTTCACACGTGCCGATGATGTGTCAGGTACCTTAACAAGGGCCAACTCAACGAACCCGTCTCCGACCTTGCACATCTGTATTCCGACCTTTCTCTTACACCCTTTGGAGCCTTCCCTTATGTACCAGTCCTGTGGTGATCGTGGCTCGTATCCAGGAAGGCAGTCACACTCAAAAGTAACTGATTCATTTGGATCACAAAAGCCAAAAGGACCGCAATGGTTATACCCATCACACTGGTCTTTTGGGTGGGACCAGAACCCAATCCACTTTCGATCTGATTCGTGCCAAGTTAGCCTCTCTAAAGTACCAGACTCGGTCAAGACTAATCTAGAGAGCATGGACGGACTGCGCATATGGTAAGTGATGGTCACCTCATCATCATTATTTATATAACTAGCGATATTGATATAATCTTTCGTCATCCCCGGTACACCACTCCATCCAAGACCAGTCCATGACCCTGCCCGCCAATATTTTGTCATACCTTTAAACAAGAACAATTGAGTTGACCCAACAAGCGCCAGTTTATATGTATAATCCCCCACACCAGGATTCCCACTAGACTTCCAAGATGTAATCACCCTGTTCAAACCCGTTTTCTTATATAACCCAAGCTTCATACCCGGAAGAAACGTATTTGAAGGGTGATCAAAGCTTTGCCATGAATACACATCTTTCTTTAGGCCTTGAAACAACACCAAATTCCCCGAATCCAACAATTGGGCCGTAAAACCATCATTCACCACTCCGGAAACATTGGTTGACCAAAACACAAAACTTTGATCTTTTTCTTGAAGGACTAGGTTCCCCGTTTGATCCATGGATAGAATACCGGCCGAGTTGGAGATTGGACGGTCTCTATTAGCAACCCAAACTATAGTTTGCTCAGAAATCTTGTTATACCAGATACCCACATATCTGTTGGTGGAGTTTGCGGGACTAAAAAATCCAAGAGCAAAAGTTTCTCCATTAGAGACCAAAATATCCCCATCTTTAACAGGTCGGTTGAGTGTGATGGTGTCTATACAAGTGCAAAAGCGAAGAAATAGTAAGATTTGTATAGATACTAGAATGCATCTTACTTGGTACATGTTCTCTTACATTTTTCAAATATGATGCTTTCTGTTTTCTCACTTTTATTTCTTACCAAAATAAATTTCCTATTCAAAGACTTTGACGTTGACTTGTTATTTCTTACCAAGAAATTCCTAAAAGTCTACCGTAAACTTCTGTCGGCAGGGTTTAAACATATTTACAAACGTCATTAGATAAGAAAAAATGCACAAGAAAAGACGAAAGATTTTTATAAGTTGAAACACATGCATGTGTGTATAAATGATTTTATATATTAAAATATATGGTAAATAGTGAACTATTGCTTTTTCTTAAAAAAACAAGTATAGATTAATGAATAAAATAACAAGTGGATCGTGGAATACGCATGCTTCTAGTTGTCTAGGCCATCTTCCGTGACTGATTAATATTAATTAATATAATAATTAGTTAATTACTAGCATCACCATCTATGGGCGGCTTTGACCAAACTTGGGCTTCGTCCAATATAAACCAACCCTTTTATTCATTTTCACGCGTTATCTACATATATATTTTTTTCTTTTTTAATATAAAGATGTAGGGATTGTTTGGCAACTTTTGAATGATTAAAGTGCTGAACCAGTAAGAGATCCGAACCCGTTCAAACCCGTTCACGTAAGAAAATAACTCATTCTAACCCTATTAGGTTTGAGTAATCAACCCGTTCTTCATTTTGTCTATTCTATTACAACCCATTTTGACCCGCTCTTAATATCAAGCACCCCCAGAATGACCCGGTAGGCCTTTAAAACAACCCATAAGGACCCAAAATTTGGTGACCGGGTCAAAGTTGCCAGGCCTAGTTTCAACTTATAAAAATCTTTCGTCTTTTCTTATGCATTTCTTCATATCTAATGACGTTTGTAAATATGTTTAAAAACTACCCACTAAAGTTTACGGTAGACTTTTAAGTTGAATTTCAAAACCTAATCGTTTGTTTTATTAATTTTCAATAGGATTCAGAACTAAACTAATGTAATAGACTACGGAGCTGTTTGTTTAGCTCTTAATGGTTCAGATCTCTTACTGGTTCATCACTTAATAGTTCAGACATTTTACTAGTTAAACACCTAATGGTTCAGACTGTTTATTTCACGAGCATATGTTTGAATGGTTTAGACATTTGCCTCTGAATGATTAAGTTCTCTAATCTGAATTTGTCAGACATTTGCCTCTGAATGACTAAGCATTATACTGGCTCTTAGTGGTTCAGACCTCTTATTGGTTCAGCAGTTAATGATTCGGACCTTGGACCATTAACAAGTTTGTCTTTCAGTGGTCGAAATGGGTTCCAAAAAAATGTAATGTGTTTATATGGAGGGCGGCCTTGGACCGTATCCCGACTCTTTCAGCCCTTCAGGCAAGGAACTGTTACATTGGCGATACTTCGTGCGCTCTTTGTGGTAACGAGACTAAAACAACGGATCACATTATCTGTGCATGTGACATCGCTTCTTCGGTTTGGAATTATATTAATGTGTGGTGCAAAGTTAGTCCTTTTATTTTGTTCTTGGTTAAAGATATTGTTGAAGCTCATATTTACTGCAATGTTAGGAGAAAGGCTAAATAGGTGATTCAAGGTATTATGTATGTGGCGGCTTGGAGCATTTGGAAGGCGAGAAATATAACAACTCTAAACCGACACCCTTATAAATTTTCCGACACCCTAATATATTTTAAAATATCCCAATATGTCCCAAAATACACCCCATACGTGAAAATAGGCCCCGAATACCCTGAATATCATTAAAAATAATCAAAAATGAGATTTTTGGGTTTGAGGCGGGCCGCGTGAAGATGAAACCTGGCTGAACCCTGGGCCGCCACGTGGCCCAACACTTGTTGACCCTACTAGATGACCCGGACCAGCTACGCCTTTGACCGGGTTTGACGCGGGCCGCGTAGGCCCTTGCCTACCCTTACGCGGGCCACGTAAAAGTCGAAAACCAGCCCTATAAGTAGAGGGCATCGGATCTTCAGTCTGTTCGCTCACTTTCTTTTCTCAATCACGAAAATCTGACAGTAGACATAATATACGGGTGTTATACCCCCTAATTAGCGAGGTTCTGCTCCGTTGTAAGTATCATAACCCCTGGATACGTATTAGATACTCTGCCCGATTGATCTAGGGTTCCGTAACGGCTGTCGTGGTTCTGCCCGACGTAGTCGTTGGAATGTCGTCTCGGGGAGGGTATTACTAATGTTAAAATGGGTTATTATACTAACACGTGTGCTTTTGTATAATTTATAGATAATTCTCAGGAAACCCTAAAGGATAATCTAAAACAACAATGTGAGTTGATCCGCTTTTTGTAAACCTTTTTGTTAGCTGTTTTTACAAAATCTCATTCGATTAATTATATATTAAACAGTTATTGAGTATTTGTAAGAATACAATTATCGTGGGTATGTTGGGTTTTGTATACAAAATTTGTTACTGGAGGGGTAACATTTCCACAAGTCGGGTCTGACAGTACCACGGGTGATAATTGATATAACTTGGAAACAAATGTAATTGCTAGATCGCCCTCAATTGTAACATCCGTCAAAATGGTTTTCCAAAATCCGAGCCGTTTCGAATTTTGGATTATAACCCTTGAAACCCCGGAAAATTTTCTCGAATTAAAATACCGTTGAAAGATTTTACATGTAATTTTCAATATAAGTTATTTATTTATCTAGTTAATTAACTTATTTAAATAATCATTTGCAAATTAAAAATGAACTTTCAATTTAAACTAGTTAGTTTTTAGTTAAAGTTAAGGTTAGATACCAAGTTAGTCCATTAGATATAAGTAAGGGGTCAGTTTGTAACATTATAAAACTTATTTGGTTTTCAGAAACAAAACAAAAAAAATTGTTTGTTTCTCTTTCTTTTGCCGCTAAAAATCAAAGACAGCATAATAGCTGTGCTATTTGTTTTTATTCAATCTAAATTATAAGTTCCCAATGTAGTGCCATTAATCCATTTATTGCACAAACAGCTGGCCTCCCCTCATTAAAATAAATTGCTGCCAAAAACATGACAGCGAACAACCAGCCGTAGACAACCTCCTTTCATTCTTCCTCTCGCTGATCTACCGGGATGGATCTCCTGATTTCGCGAAACATATATTGAAGACTCAAAACCAGTTAGTCCGACCTGGTTAGAGTAAAGCTTCAGATGACCTAGCAAGAACCTGCAAGATCACAAGTAAACAAGCACACCGTTAGCCTCGTCACAGGGAGGGGGGTCTCTCTGTGACCAAGCTCGGGCGTGAGAATAAGTATTTGTGAGGAGAAAATAGGTCAGGGAGAGAGAGAGGAGAGTTTAGAGAGAGCAAGTAGCGATTACCCCCTTTTGGAGACCTAAGTGTGGTATTTATAGTCTTTGGGTATGCTGACGTGGCGAGTTAGTTAGGGTCGGACCAGTCATTATCATGGCAGTTATGACCGTGGGGCCCAGTTGGTTATGGCGTACCAACATACTTGGTCGTTCCGTCTATGGCATGAGGTACGATCCGACCTTGATACATTATGATTCGGTTCTATATTTGGAGGTGATTCGGTCCGGCTAAGGACGTATCCTCATCAAGTCCCCCTAGTTCGTAGCGTTTCTTAAGTAAAAGCTTCGAACTATAAAGGCGTGATTTTGGCGGGCTGATTGCCTGATTTGTCATTTGCTGATTTTTTGAATTTTAAATTTTGAGCGGTGACTTTCGTGGGTGACTGACGGTTATTTTATCTTTTCCCTTGATGTGACGTTTGATATGCGTCAGTTGTCGTGACGTGTCACCCTTTAATTGGCTGCCTTTTGAGGCGGTGTATTACCCCTATAAAAAAGGGAAAAAGGTAATTTTTCTTTCACTTTTTCACTTCATCTTCTCTACAATTTTCTCTGAGGCGAAAACTGTTCATCAAACAGGTTAGTGTTCTTTTTAGTATGGCGAACAAAAGCAATCTGTCCGGTTGCTTCAATATTTTGAGTAAAAAGAGTTTAGAGTGGTACATAGACACTTATGCAATTCCTGCCTCGTTGCACCCCGTTCTCCCCGAAAAGAACACGCCAATTTATCCTTTCGTACCGGGGAAAATAGGGGTTTACACTCGCCTTTTCGATTACTGTAACTATCGTCTTCCTCTGACGAAGTTCTTGATCGAGGTCCTTTTATTCCACGAGGTTCATCTTACTCAAATGAACCCTTTCGGCCTTGCCAAGTTGTGTCACTTTGAGTTATCTTGTCGTGGCTTGGGATCCGACCCGGATTTGGATGTGTTCCGGCATTTTTACAAGCTGAATCGGTCCGGTAGCTGGTACACCTTCGAGGTTAGGGACAAAACTTCCTGTTTCTATACGTGGATTACCACCAGCATAAAGGATTGGAAAGATCACTTCTTCTTGGTTGACGATCGGTGCGTTCCGGAGTTTATGACATGGAGGTCGAAAAAGTCGCGCCTTCCGGCCCCTCTTCCTGAAGACTTCGAATTTAACAGAGATTTATATGCGAATTTGGTTAAGGAAGTCGGACGTATTCAGAAGTATCCGGAACACATCCTGGTCATGGGGAGGATTAGCACAATCTGGGCCGAACCAGAGTGGTATCCTACCCTCAAGTGGAATAAAGAGGGTTAGTTAATGTGGTGCTTTCTAAATTTATTTTGATTACTTTGCTCGTTTTTAAGCTTTATGTCGTGTTGGACTGTAGATATTATTTATCGTTTTCTTTTGTGCAGCTATGGGTTTAAAGGAGGCTTTGAGATTGAAGTCTTTCGATTCCAAGGATTTCGACATCCGGGCCACAAGGACACCCAAAGGTGATCCTCCGTATCTAAGTGTTGTGCAGGAGAATCTTTACCAGATTCGGGAACCCGAGGCTCAAGATAATCAGGGTGGTTCAGCCGGTCAAGGAGGTTCAGGTTCGGCTCCTGTGGCACAAATAGCGGATATTGTTCCGGCTCAAGCTGCGGTGGCGGTTGGTGCTGATAAGGGAAAGAAGACTAGTTCGAGCGGGACGAAGGGGTCCGGTTCCAAAATTATCATCGAAGATGAAGGAGTTCATGTTTCTGTTGAAGACAAAGGAATACATTGTCACACCCCGACCACGTAAAACAACAAAGCGCGGTGGAAACATCGGGGCGCGTTGCAACAAAATCATTGTTTCATAACCATGGATACAAAAAGTGTTTCGTTTTATTAAACATTGAATAGTTACATCGTCTGGAAATCTAAATACAAAATTTAAACATAGTCTATCATTGTTATTTAGTCACTAAGGCCTCGTCCAGTCCTATGTGAGCATGCATCCTATCAATCGATATCATTCAACAATACATGAAACATATGTGAAAACGAGGTCAGCAAAGAAATGCTGGCGAGTACATAGGTTTTGTAGGAGTGTCGAAATCATGGCTAATTTAGATGTTGCAATACTTTATTAAAAACCTTGTTTTGAAAAGAGTATAATATTGCAACTTAATTAACCAACTCCAATCAAGCGGGTTATAGTTTATAAAACCTCGTAGCCATGACTCTTAACCCAAAAGCATTTGTTTTAGTAAAGCAAATTGTGTAACATCTCGAAATAAATCGTTAATAAAACTCGTTAGTAAATCTCGTTAAAAACTCGTATAGTTTATATCATATCGAAAACCTCGTTTGTGTGACATTGTTTGAAAATCGTTTACCCAAGTGAACTAAATAACGCCACGGTATGTAATATGATGAAATCACTTATATATATGAAGTACCAGCAGCGTATCCACCATGCTTTCATCACATTACACCCGTCCTTTTATCTAAATACTTAACCAAAAACCAATCGTATATCGCTTTGAAGCCAATCGTTTAACCAAATCGTTTAACTCGTTAATACATCGTGTGAAAACCAATCGTTTACCCAAATCGTATAATTCGTTTTAGGTCGTGAAACTACTTATATGGTCGTCTCGCTAATAACATTCAAACCTTCGTGACTCGAATATACCACCAAAGGGTATCTTTAATTCAACTCGCATTAATAAACCCTTACCAAAAGGTAAATTAACAATTTACAGATTCAGTCGCTACCCACCACCCCCACACATAACCACGGGTGCAGTAAGATAACGGGATTTGTCAGATCCTATGGTACCATAACCTAATACTGGTCGGCTTGATCATTGCTAATGAATGTCATTTGTTATGTAACCCAACCAACAAGTTTGTTTACTTTATTGAAATCGTTTGTGAAACCATCGTTTTAACATCGAAAATCGTTTGTGAAACCATCGTTTTAACATCGAAAATCGTTTGTGAAACCATCGTTAAACCTTGAAAACATTTAGCACATATGAATCACCCCAAAACAATTGAAAGCAGTAAAATAGGGGAATAATGTACTCGCCTGAGAATGCTTAGAGGTCTTGAACAACAACCAAGCAAAGCTAGAGGGAGCACGGAATCAATCGGTATAAATCGGAGGATCGGATAGGATGAGGGTTCGTAAACCAAACGAGTATAGAGACTCGTGTCATATGGTTTAACAAAGCCTACATACTAAATGAAACCTAACATAATTGCTTTCGACCCATCGCGACCCATTAAGGTAGCTTATGCCACTTTAACACGTCGTTCGCGTGAAACGCGTTCGGAATGCCTAACTAGCCCCCTATGATAAGTAAAATATGCCTTAACATGTCTAATATTGTTACCAAATCAGTTTAGATACCAAAAGTTATGTTACATATGCTTTAAATGAATTTTGGCGTAAAAAGGGCATTTTGGTAATTTACCTAAGGCATATAAACTACCTATCATACAACTACTTAAACGAAGCGACCATAAGGTATAACCTCGGAAGGTTATTCCCTATATAATATGGTCACCTAATGTATTTGGTCGGATCCTAATGATCGACCAAAAGGGTCGGGTTCGAAGGTATAAGCGATTTATCAGATCGCTTACCCTTACGACCCTAGACAACGTGGTAATCAGTAGGCATAGTCCCAAGGGACTATAACCATCGTGATTACAATCACGTTGCGAAGTTCTAACGAACTTCGCATTGACCATAAACTGGTCAACGCAGAAAGTCAAACAAAGTTTGACTTTCAGACTCGTAAAGCAATAAAAGAACGAAGGAATACTTACGAAGGGTCCCCGAATGCTAATTTCGATCCAAGAATCTCAGGTATGAAACAATGGTTTCAACTTAGAGTTTCTCAAATCAAAATTCTAGTGGGTTTTGTAATGGCATGGGGGGTATTTATAGGATTCGTAGAGCCGTTAAGATCGTTCCTCGTTAACCGTGCTTTGATCTTGGCCATACACCTCAAGATAGTGGTTTTACAAAACCATTTGAGCCCACGGTATTGCCCAAAACCATGTGCGAAAGAGAAAACAGACCAGATGCAATGTTTCTGTCCAGATGAGGCGCTCGCGTAGCGCCACTGCCTAGGCATGAGGTGCTCGCGCTACGCCACTGCCTACCAGTTTCAGCAAAGTTTCAAAAATGACAGAAATGGTCCCTGCATCCCGTTTAAGCTATTTCGATGCGTTTGAACCCCGTTAACCTCAATTTGATTATATATTTCATTTGGGCGACGATTACCTAAGAGTCCCCCGGAGCTAGAATCGAGTGTTTGTCTTGTGTGTGGCAACAATCCATTGTAGAAAGTGGATACTTGTTGCCACACCGCTAGACCGTGATGAGGACACTTTCTTAGTAGCTCCTTGAACCTTTCCCAAGTTTCATATAAGGATTCCCCATCCTCTTGTGAGTATGTATTAATTTCAGTCATTAATTTAGCCGTTTTAGCAGGTGAGAAATACTTATATAGAAACTTTTGGGCTAGGTCATCCCAGGTGTTTACCGAGCCAACTGGGAGGGTGTTAAGCCAAGCCTTAGCTCGGTCTTTTAGCGAAAATGGAAACATTCGAAGGCGGATGGCGTCATTTGATGCTCCATTGATCCGAAAGGTATCACATATTTCTAAGAAATTAGTAATATGTAGATGGGGATCCTCGTCCGCAAGCCCATGGAAGGTTGCGGAGTTTTGAAGCATCTGGATCAAATGTGGCCGAAGTTCGAAGTTATTGGCTTCGACATTCGGTGCATTGATAGCGGCGTCGAGATTACCTACGGTGGGCCGTAGGTAATCCATGAGAGTACGTTGGTCCGCCTTTGGAAGTGGGTCCCCCGAAACTTTCCCTTGATTTTTAGCTTTAAGTCTTTTTCTGAGAAAGCGTTTGGGTTATTCTAGAGGTTCTTTTATGTCTCTACTAGAACTGGAGCTCATGCACTACGTAGGAGGTTCAAATGTGGCACCTGGGTTCTAAGTCCTGCAATAAAAACAGAAAAGAACGTTGGTCAGAAGGTTCACCACGGTCCCGTGCTCAGTGAACACGGCCCGTGGTCAGAGATACAGTAATTGTTTTCTGGATCCCTGTTACTGGGAGTTGGGCACGGCCCCGTGTTGCACCGACACGGCCCCGTGTTCAGCTCTCTGTAACTCAGAAAATAAAAACTGCCAGTGATGATGCTGGGCACGGCCCGTGTCCGACCAGGCACGGCCCGTGCTGAGCTCTGCAGAAACAGAAAAACTAAAAAAAAAATCCTAAAAAAAATTGAAAAATAAGAAAAACGATTAGGCCGTTGATTCCTAACTTTCTTAAAATCCTTGTGTCCCCGGCAACGGCGCCAAAAACTTGATGCGTATTCTAGTGTTATATATTTTAGGTGTATATTTTAAGCCCCTTTAACACTTTTTAGTCAAGTTTTAAATTTATAAAACACGATATTTACTAACACTAGACACACATATGGGCAAGTGCACCCATCGTGAGTGTAGTATAGTGTTGGTAAGATACCGAGGTCGTCCAAGGACACAAGAGCTTTTAGTACCGGTTTATCCTCAACGTCTAATCAAATCAAAAAGTTAATAAAAATGTTTTAAACTAAGAAAAATAAAAACTAACTAAAATGCTGAAAATAAAAATAAAAGAAAAAAACAGATAGACAAGATGAATCACTTGGTTCCGACTCGTATCTAGTGTAACCTTTGATTATTTCCGCACTTTTGCACATAATTAAGAGATTATCTTAGTTATTGTAGTAGGCCCCTCTTTTGAAGGTGACGTTACCCTCACCCCAGTAGTTTGAGTCAGCAAGGATACAATCCTAAAAGGGTGGATTATTGGAAGATAATGAATTAAGTTATTAATGCAGTATTATGGTAGGCCCCTCTTTTGGAGGTGACGTTACCCTCGGCTAAGTAGTCTGAGTCAGCAGGGATACAGTCCTAAATAGCCGGGTTATAGTATTAATAGTAGTTTAACTTATGAGGGGGTCAAAGATTTGGGACCCCCGCCATCCAATACCGTTAAGTATTGAAGGAGGTCCTACTAAATTTGACCCATGTCCATTGCAGGACCTCTAAACGCTGAACAATGGCAAGACCTTTACCAAACCGTTCCCTTAACCCCCGACCAGGTAGCCAACATACCTCCATATAGACCGTGGAGATATGAATGGTGAAAATCTTTTATTTTATATAGACAGTAAAATAATGCCAAGACACCACGGACAAACGATAAGGAAAGATCACCTTCAACATAAGAAACTAGTTATTAAAGTCATTAATACAAAACCAAGTAAAAAGTGCAAAAGATTAGAAATAAAAAGTATTACACTAGACACTTTGTCTTCACCAAGTGATGTAAGAGACTTAGGCAAACATGGCCTTGATTGTCAAGAACTCTTACGATCAATCTTGGATCCCGAGATGACTCACACACTCTACGATGGACAATGGATGATGGTGGTGGATGATGGTGTTATGGTGGTGGTGGGTGGTGGGTGAAGTGTGAGAGAGGTGGTGTGCCAAGGGATGGTTTGAGCTTGAGCCAAGCACTTCTATTTATAGGCTGAACAGAAGCTCGGGCACGGCCCCGTGTCCAGTGGGCACGGCCCCGTGTCCAGTGGGCACGGCCCCATGTCCACATCCTTCTCTTTCTTCATTTAATGCAGCTTTGTCTTATTAGTTGACCACGCCCCCGTGTCCCCTGAGCACGACCCCGTGGTGCAGAAGAATCTTTGTACTATGCAGATTTGCTGGATTGTGTGAATCTTATAGTTGACCACGGCCCCGTGTCCGCTGAGCACGGCCCCGTGGTGGGCAATAGAAGCTTCTACCACTTTGTCTTTTCTGCTGACACTTGGGCACGCCCCCGTGCTGGCTGAGCACGGGGCGTGTTCAGGCTTCTGATCTCTTGTTTTGCTTGGGAAGATGCTGTCGTGGGGTCGGGCATGTCACGTCTTGTTCCTTTTCTTGTATTTATGTTAGATTTTGATGTCTTTTTGCTTCTTTTGTTAATTTGAGCTCATTTAATCCTGAAAATACAAAAGGAAGACAAAAGCACACTTTTTCCAACATTAGTACTAAAAAAGGGTTAGTTTTATGCCTCATTTGATGAAATTTATATGTTGCATTTTGAACACATCAATAGTGCCTCTTCTTCCCCTTTGTGGTTAAAAAATGAAGCTGCTTTCTTGTCCCGGGAGTTAGGTTCGGGCGATGTTGGGGACATGCACTCGGCTCGAGCTTTGGAAAAATACGTACCTGAGTGGTCGCTGGCGAATAAGGACAGGATTGTAGATGCCTTGTCGGCAAAAATGGCTCTATTTCATCTCGGGACTCCGGCTGAACATGCACACTACTGGAAGATGAGCGGCCCGGAGCTTGGAAATGCCTTAATGCTGAATCAGGCGCAGTCAAATTCTTTGGTGGTAGAGACTTATAAGCGTTGGATCGAGTCAGAATCAACTTGTCACAAGCTTGAGCGTGAAGTTGCTAATTTGAAAAACGAGGAGAATGTTCGGTCGAAAACAAAACAGGAACTATCTTCCCTCCGTTCTCAAATTGATCGTTTGAAAGAACAGGTTTTGGAGGCGAAAGAGGTTAGTAAATCTTCTCAGGCTTCGGCTGCGGCTGCTCATGAGGCCCGAGACAAGGCCCTTCAAGATTTGGAAATTATTAAGTTGAAGTTTGGTGGTCTGGAGAAAAAGTTATCTGATGCGGAGAAGATGCATGCGGCTGAACTAAAAGAAATGCAAACATCTTATGACCAGCTTTTGGCCGATCACCATCGTCTGATAAGCGGTACGTCCATAATTTATTTTTCGATACTTATCTTCCTTTGCTAACTACCTCTTGTCTTTCTTTAGATAATGAGGAACTTAAAAGAGCCCGTGACAGGGCGATCGAATCGCACACAGCGACGATTGATGAGGCGAAAGGCATGTTGACCCGTACTGATGGTGAAATGGTTGAGCTATACGCCCAGGTATCGGAGCTCATGCTTACCAAGCAATGGTTTCTCACGGATGGGATTGCCTGGGTAGTTAAGTTAGTTCACCAAAGCCCGGAGCTGGAAAAGGTGGTTTCGGACTTGGTCAACAGCGTCAACGCGGTGGGAGTGAGCGAAGGCATAAAGCAGGGTTTCAAGGCTGCCCATGACTCGGTTCGATCCGTCGAAGAAGTTTATGGGTATGATGAGGGAGCTAAAGAAGTGCTGGAAGCTGCCATAAAGGCCTTTGACAACTTCCATATCTCCGTGCTTGGGAAAGTTGCGGACCTAGTTGACAAACCTTTGTCTGTCATCAAGCAAGGGAGTGAGCTTCCCATTGTAAAGGACGATTATGAAGCTTGAAGTTCGATTCCGTTGTCGTACGACATTATATTACCATATTTTTTTGTTATGGCATGTAATTATACAATTTAACTTCCTGCTTACAGTTTTTATATTACCGTAGCTTTATATGAAGTAATGCTTTCTGGTGAAGTTATTTGGACCTGGCTACTTGGTTTTTAATTTGCGTCCAAATTTTTACTGTTCGACCAGGTTTTGCTCGGTCATCTTTGGTGACCGAATCATGACAAAGAAGTTTTCCATAAGTTGACTTCTTTTTTTTTGTTTTTATCAGATTACTTTATAGTCGGATCGTATTAAATACGGATCATTTGCTTAATAGATTTTGTTGTTTTTAGAACTATTTAAGCCTTCTCGATCGGCGCGAGGCATGGGTCGAGGCCCGTTTGTGCACATTTATGATATTGTTCGAACTTATATATATGGTATTCTTTATACTTTAAAAAGTACAAATCGCTTTATTCATTGATTCGTTAATCATAAGGTCCGGGAAAAAACCCTCCCGGTTACAAGGAAAATGGAAATTTGGTCGGGGCACTACCCTCCCGACTCTTACATGGAAATTGGAAATAAAATAAGAAAATGGTGATCTTTTTTAGCCGTAACAGGCTGTTTACATAAAACATTTCTTTAAATGTACCCCGTTCCACGTCCGGGGTACGGGAGTTCCATCGATTTTTTCCAACACGTACGAGCCCTTTTCACTGGCCTCTTTGACTCGGTACGGTCCTTCCCATTTTGGGCTTAACTTTCCAGGGGTTTCGACGCGGCTTGCGTTGTTGCTTCGGAGCACAAAATCTCTGACCTTGAACTTGTAAAGCTTGGCGCGGGCGTTGTAATACTTCTCGATCTTCTTTTTGTATCGGACTTCTTTAATCGCCGCGATGTTCCGACGTTCTTCTAGCAGATCGAGATTGGATCGGAGCTCATGCTCGTTTTCCTCCCAATTTTTGCACCTTTGGTTTGGGAGTCTAATCTCTGCGGGAATCACAGCCTCCGTGCCATAAGTAAGACTGAACGGAGTTTCTCCGTTACTAGTCTTGTGCAGTGTTCGGTGAGCCCATAAAATGTTTGGTAACTCGTCCGCCCAGCCTTTGCCTTCGTAACCAAGCCTTCTTTTTATTCCATCGACGATTCGTCGGTTTATCTGTTCAACCTGCCCATTTCCCTGAGGGTGGGCAACCGAGGAAAAGACTTGATTAATCTTGAGGTTCTCACACCAGCGTTTAAACGGGTTTTCTGCGAACTGCTTTGCGTTATCGCTTACGATGTAGAGTGGGAGACCGAAACGGCATACGATTTGTAACCAGAAAAATCGTGTCACATTGTAACCGGAGATGATCGTAAACGGTCGGGCTTCCACCCATTCGGTGAAATAATCCACCGCGACTAGCAGATACTGAGCGCTTCCGCTCGATCGTGGAAAAGGCCCGACAATGTCAACGCCCCACTTTTGAAAGGGCCATGCAGCAGTTACTGGTATCATTTCGTTTTTCGCTCGGAGGCTCACTGGTGCGTGCTTCTGGCATTCGTCACATTGTTGGAGTTCTTTAACTGCACTTTCATGCATCCCGGGCCAATAATATCCCGCGTTTTTCACCTTTGTTACGATCATCTTAGGCCCGGCGTGAATACCACAAATGCCGTAATGTATCTCTCTGATGATATAGCTGGCCTGCTCTAGATCAAGACATTTTAGCAGGGGTCCGAGAAAGGTCTTTCGGTACAAACCTCCTTCCTGCATCTGATATTGGAGCGAATTGATTTGGATCTTTCTTGCTTCTGCTTTATCAACTGGCAAAACGTCGTGCACCAAGTAGTTGATTATGGGTGTCATCCATGTTTGCGTCGGAGCTTCTACTTGCATAACGTGAGGAGTTGCAATTGATGGTGCGGTTAACACTTCTACCCTCACCTCTTTAGCCAAGTGACTAAATGATACCGATGCCAACTTGCTCAATGCGTCGGCCTTTTTGTTTTTGCTACGGGGAACGTGCTCGACTTTATATGCTTCAAACGACGCCATGATTTGTTTCACCTGCTCGAGATATTCTATCATGTTGGCTTCCCTTGCTTCATATTCTCCGTTTACCTGATTTGCTACGAGCAACGAATCTATATGAGCTACGACATTTCTTTCTCCGACTTTTAATGCCAGACGTAGACCTGCTAAGAGGGCCTCGTATTCGGCTTCGTTATTGGAACTTTTAAATTCTAGTCGAAGAGCGTATGTCATATCCGTGCCATCCGGATCGGTGAGAATCAAGCCTGCTCCTGTCCCTTCGGAGCTCGAAGCTCCGTCTGTATACAGAGACCAAGGTTTCTCTGGAGCTTTCTCGGTTTTTTCCATTTCTTTTTCCTCTGGCATCTCTACCAGGAAATCAGCTATCACCTGCCCTTTTAACGGGCCTTTGGTTCTGTAGGTGATGTTGAATGCGCCCAACTCGATCGCCCATTTTGCCATGCGACCTGAAACTTCGGGGTGTCGAAGAACATGCTGGATTCTTTGGTCCGTCCGTACCTCGATCGGGTGAGCTTGGAAGTATCGGCGAAGTCGTCTCGAGGCATGGACCAACGCCATAGCTAATTTCTCCAAGTTTGAGTATCTTGTTTCATAATCTTTTAGTGTTCGGCTCACATAATAGATGAGGATTTGCACCCCGGTCCGGTGAGCAACTAATACTGCGCTGATAGCACCAGATGATGCAGCCAAGTAAACCGTTAGTACCTCATCTTTTTCTGGCACGGTGAGGGTCGGTAAAGTACCGAGATAAACTTTAAGTTCTTCGAAAGCTCGTGCAGCCTCTTCTGTCCATTTAAACTCCGATCTGAAGCTTTTTCTGAGCACGTCCATGAACGGGAGCGATCTGTCTGCTGCTTTGGACAAGAACCGGTGGAGAGCAGCCAATCGTCCATTTAAGGACTGAATCTCTTTTACCGACATTGGAGGTTTCATTGTAAGAACAGCATCGATTTTGTCTGGGTTGGCTCGCAGGCCTTTTGACCCGACCATGACTCCCAGGAACTTTCCTTCTTCTACCCCGAATGTACACTTCTTGGGATTTAATTTCATGTTGATGCTTCGGAGTCGGGTGAATGTTTCAAGTATGTCTTTCAGAATGGCGGTTTCATCGTGACTTTTGATTACGATATCATCCACATATACCTCAACGTTTCGTTCGATTTGGTCTTTGAAGGCTTTGCTCATTAGACGCTGGTACGTAGCACCGGCATTTTTTAATCCAAATGGCATCTTAGTGAAGCAGTAAATTCCTTCGTTGGTGACGAAGGCTGTCTTATCTTCATCTTCGACTGCCATTTGTATCTGGTGGTATCCCTTGTAGGCATCTAGAAAACATTTCAACCTGAACGTGGCGACGGAGTCGATCTTCTCATCGATCTCTAGCAATGGAAAACAATCTTTCGGGCATGCGTCGTTTAGATCGGTAAAGTCAATGCACATTCTCCATGAGTTATCCTTTTTTCGCACCATAACAGGATTCGACACTCAAGTTTGATACCGGACTTCTCGAATGATCCCGGCATCTAGGAGACTCTTTACATCTTTTGCAATCGCTTTGGCTCGATCCGGCGCTATATGCCTTTTTCTTTGTGCTATTGGCTTGATTGATTCTTTTACGTTCAGGTGGTGCTGCGCTATAGACCTAGGAACCCCTTGCATATCGGAGTGCTTCCATGCAAAGACATCGATCGAGTTGCTCAATAATTCCCATAGGAGCTTCTTTGTTCGTTTTGGGAGTTGAGCACCGATAGCTACTTGCTGTTCGGGGAAATCCGGATTGATCGTCCAGAGTTCTGTAGGCACTTCGGACTTTTTGGAGCTCGTTTCCGCAGCATGTCTTACTTCGGCAACAAACGAGTTTGCTTCCGAAAGAATAGTGGCGACCCCGGTTTCGGTGGGGAATTTAATGGCACCGTGTATCGTCGAACTAATCGCTCCCAGAGCTCGCAACCCGGGTCGTCCGAGTATTATGTTATGCGACGAATGAGTGCCAACAACCAGAAAAGTTAACTGGACGGTTCTGCTTTTGTCACCATCTTTGAATGTTGTCGGAAGGGTAATCTGTCCTATCGGACGAACCACCTCTCCCGAAAAACTAATTAGAGGGGTGGAGACTTCAATCAACCTCTTCTTTACTTGGGGGTTCAGCTGCTGGAAACACTATAGATACATAATTTCAAATGCGCTTCCTCCGTCCACATAGATTCGTCGGACCATATGTCCGGCGACGACGGCCGAAATTGTAATTGGTCCATCTCGAGCATCGTCTGGATCGATCGGAGGGAAGTATGTTGGTTGATGTATCCACACTACCATATGTTGGTTCGATCGCTTTACCCCTTTTGATTCGGTCGACCGTATCATATTGATTCCGGGTTCAGTGTTCGGATTATCGATTGCTACTGCAGATTTCTTCCCATCTTTTAATTGGTGATTTGTCTCAAAAACTGATATGATCCTCTTACACAAACTCACAAAAATATTGTTTGTAAATATTTCTTTACTGCATTTCTCTATTAAAAACCACAAAGACTTTCAGTGTGTTTTAGCAAAAACTTTTGAAAAATACAAAAAGATTTTCGACAACTGATGTTGGAAAGCTGAATTTCAAAATTCCAAGTGCTAGACATGATGAACTAATGGTTTGGGAGTTTGTGTGTGTTTGCTTACAAGAGATGATCAGAAGCTTTTAAATGATAAATCATTCTATGTTTTCAAGTGGTTCATCAGAGATTAAAAGATGTAAAATCATTCTTTGATTGATTTTGTTTCTACAAGCGATAAGCAAAGAACATAAATTTGTCAAATTTTAAATTTGTGAAACTTATTGTTGGGTAGAGATTTGTGCAAGTAATGGTAGAGCCAGGAATTGGTTCTGAACCTGTGAAAAAGTGTGAACCAGGTCACAATCCAGACTGCGATCCCAGCTTATCGAAAAGGGGAGTCTGTAGATGCCAGGTTATGATTCTGGAAACCTGTATTCACGCAAGCTGCTGATGAACTTAAGGAATCAAGAGATCTGATCAAGAGAATTAGAGAGATAAGAGCCAGATCGAGATCCTGGAAATGAAAAGAAGATTGAAGATTAGATCAACATTCGAGGGGGAGATAAGTTGAAAAAAGAGAAGAGAAAGATATGAGGATGCTTTACAATGTCAGATACTTTGAAGAAGAGCCTGAAGACTGATAAAAGACTGAAGATGTTGAAGACTCGACACTTAAGACTCGTCAACATTCGAGGGGGAGTCTGTTGGTGCATGCGTCTGTCGACTTCGTCTTGTATCGAGTCTTGTATTGTATTTGTAAGATCAGGGCACGAGAAACGAGAAAATGTGATTTATAGAGATTTCGCTTGAAATGACACTTGTGTCAGTTCAAACGAAATCACAAGGTTTAATTCCGCTTGAGATCACCATGACAAGTTCAAACGGTATTAGTGATTCCGCTTGAATGTGATTTCGCTTAAGACTGTTTCAAGCGGAATCACAAGGCCTATATATACCTGATGCCTTGTGTCATTTGGAGCGGAATTAGCAGAGAATTTTCCAACGGCGAAGCTCTGTCGAAGTGTCTACTGAATTCTAAACGTTCCAGAATCAATACATAGACAGTTAAAAGTGAATTGTGTGCTGAATTGACTTGATACGACTGTTTTCGCCTTTCGTATCGAGCATAAACTCTTCTGAACGACTCGTTCAGGTCAGTAAACGATCCTACAACTTGGTTCCCATTGCCTTTTGGAAACTTGACCAAAAATGAGAGGTAAATCGACTATCCCTATCAGAAACAATTGATAAAGGAATTCCATGTAATGAAAAAATTTCATTTACATATAATTTAGCTAACTGTTCCATACTGAAAGTTTCCTTCATTGGTAGAAAATGAGCTGACTTGGTTAGCCTATCTACAATCACCTAGATTGTATCATTGCCTTTCTTTGTTTTGGGTAATTTAGTAACAAAATCCATTGTTATTAATTCCCATTTCCATAATGGCATTTCTAATTGTTGTAACAAGCCTGAGGGTTTCTGGTGTTCAGCTTTAACTTGTGAACATGTTAAACATTTAGAAACATAGGCTGCTATGTCCTTTTTCATTCCTATTCACCATAATTTTTTCCTTAAATCCTGATACATCTTATCATTTCCTGGATGCATCATATATTTAGATTTATGGGCTTCTTCTAAAATACGATGACGTAGGTTTCCTAATTTAGGTATCCACATTCTCTCTTTATGGAATCTCCAAATTCCATATGTTCCTTGTTCTAACTCTTTTAGCATACCTTTTAATTTTTCAGTATCATCCTTGATTACTGATTCTTGTGCTTATCTTATTTGATCATTTAAATCTACTTGTAGATTTAATTTAAGAGAACGTACCCTTGTTGGCTTTTCATGATACTTTCGGCTTAAAGCATCTGCCACTACATTTGCTTTTCCTCCATGATACTGGATATCACAATCATAGTCACTAAGCATCTCCATCCATCGTCTTTGTCTCATATTCAACTCCTTTTGCTTGAAAACATACCTTAAACTCTTATGATCAGTGAATATGGTAAACTTACTACCATAAAGGTAATGTCTCCAAATCTTAATAGCAAAAATTATAGCTCCTAATTCTAAATCATGTGTTGAATAATTCTCTTCATGACTCTTAAGTTGTCTAGATGCATAGGCTATAACCTTTTTTCATCGCATCAATACGCATCCATAACCTAATTTAGAAGCGTCACAATAGACTACAAAGTCTTCAGTTCCTTCTGGTAACGCTAATATGGGTGCATGGGTTAATTTATGCTTAAGAATTCTAAAGGCTTCTTCTTGTTTTAATCCCTATTCAAACTTAACAGATTTACAGGTTAGCTTAGTTAAAGGAATGGCTATTCTAGAAAAATCTTGAATAAATCTTCTATAATAACCGGCTAATCCTATGAAACTTCTAACCTCGGTTGGTGACTCAGGGGTTTTCCATTTAGTAATCGCCTCGATTTTTGTTGGATCTACATGAATTCCTTCATGATTGACTAGGTGTTCGAGAAATTATACCTGTTCTAACCAAAATTCGCACTTAGAAAATTTAGCATAAAGCTTTTCTTTTCTTAATAAACTTAAAAGTGCGTGCAAATGCTTTGCATGATCCTCTTTATTCTTAGAATAAATGAGAATATCATCTATAAAAACAATTATGAATTTATCCAAATATGGCTTACATATTCGGTTCATCATGTCCATAAATGCAGCTGGGGCATTGGTTAAACCAAATGGCATGACAGTAAATTCATAATGGCCATACCTCGTTCTAAATGCGGTTTTAGGAATGTCCTCTTCCTGTACCTTTAATTGATGATATCCTGACCTTAAATCGATTTTAGAGAAAAATCGAGCTCCTTGTAGTTGATCAAACAGATCATCGATTCTTGGTAAAGGGTACCGATTCTTAATCGTAACCTTGTTTAATTCACGGTAGTCAATGCACATACGCATTGATCCGTCCTTCTTTTTAACAAACAGTATCGGCGGTCCCCATGGTGACGAACTTGGTTCTATAAATCATTTCTCTAACAATTCGTCTAATTGTTTCTTCAATTCTTGCATTTCTGCAGGTGCCAAACGGTAAGGTGCTTTGGCAATCGGTGTTGTTCCTGGTATTAAATGGATTCTGAATTCAACTTCTCTATTTGGAGGTTGTCCTGGCAATTCTTCTGGAAATACATCTGAAAACTGAGATACTACTGGAATATCTTTTAAATCCTTTCCTTTAGTGTTAGTGATTATAGAAATCAAATACACTATGGAACCTTTTCTTATGTAACTAGCAGTTTTCATTACAGAGATGAATTTTGTGGATCTAGATGGTTTATCTCCTTTTATTGTGATCGTTTTACCTTTTGGTGAATTTACTTGAATTGACTTTTGGTCACATAAAATACTGGCTTTATTGGCTATTAAACAATCCATTCCTAATACAACATTAAATTCTGCCAGATTCATGGGATAAAGGTTTGCAATAAATTTCTGATTTAAAATTTCTATGCTTGCTCCCTGCAAGATTTCAGAAATCCTAACAGTTTCTCCATTAGCTGTCTCTACTAAGCATTCTAGTGGTAGTTTAGTTAATGATTGATTTAGAAATTTGCAAAATGATGTATTAATAAAACTTTGGTTCGCACCAGAGTCAAATAATACTTTAGCAAAAATATCATTAACTAAAAACGTACTAGCTATGACATCTGGAATCATTTTGGCTTCATCTGCAGTCAGAACAAATGCTCTAGCATTTTTAGTATTTTTGTTGTCTGTAGCTGGAGCTAATTTCGGGCAATTAAGCTTGATATGACCTTGTTCTTCGCAGTTGTAACATATCCTGTTGTTAGCTTTCTTCCTATAGTCTTCTTCCTTGTGTCCCGAAATTTTGCAAAAGTTACAGTATATGGAGCATCTTCCTGAATGCTTTCTTTTGCAATTCTTACAGTAAGGTGTAGAGGTAGAACCTACATTTCTCCCACGGTTAGAATTTCCAGAACAGAATTCTTGTGTGAGTTTCTGGGTTAGGTTCCTCCTTTGATCCTCTTCTCAGGTACGGATTAATTCATCTGTCAAGGTATTTGCTAGTTCTACAGCTTCTTCTATGGTTTGAGGTCTAGCTGCCTTGACTACATGTCTAATCTCTCTGATTAATCACCAGATAGAACGGGAGATTAGCACTGGTTCTGGTGAAGCAAGAGTTGGCACTATTCTAGCATATTCGAAGAATAATTTAGTGTATCCCTTACTATCCACACCAGTCATCCTAAGGTCTAGGAATTTATTTGCTATCTGTTCCTTCTCATTGGGTGGGCAGAATTTCCTTTCTACCTTGTTCTTAAATTCTTCCCATTCCATATTGTAAGTTCTATCACTTCCTCTTGATTGGAGGATAGTGTTCCACCATTCTAGTGCTGAATTCTTAAATAGATTAGAAGCAAACAGTATCTTATCTTCTTCAGCACACTTGCTTATTCTTAAGACTGCCTCGGTCTTCTCTATCCAGCGTAGAGTTGCAATGGCCCCTTCGTTGCTCTAGAATTCCATTGGTTTACAAGACCATAATTCTTTATATGAACAACCGTAAGACACGGTTCTTCTCCTTTTGGGAATGGACATTTGAAGTACGGGTCCATTGTTCACGCTGTTTTCGGGTTCGATTGGTCGCTTACTGCTATGCTTACTTTTATTATTCGCTTCTTGAATCGTTTGAATAATAAATGGCATTGCATCTATGATTCCTTGTGCTACTATATGTTGAACGGCACTATTATCCATTTGGTTTCCATTGTTATTGATGCTCGGATTCTCATTAACCACGTTAATGTTACTCTGGTTATCATTATTCAGATTTCCTTGATTTCCTTCGTCGGCCATCTGAATTTTAAACATTTACCCCGTTATTAATATCACAAAATAATATTAATATAGTTAATCACATGACACGCGTTTTTACCAAAAAGCGTCGATCATTGCGACTTTTACTCTATTTCCATATACTATTATGCATCTATTACACACTAGTACTGAAATAAAAATTACAATACCAACAGAAATAGAATCACACTAATAGTAATATGCATCCGTACACACATATTTTATTTTATTTTATTTTATTATATTATTATTACTATTATTGTTTCCCCCATCACATCACGGATATGGATTTATCCAAAAATCCATATTGGCTCATCGTATTTCCATACGAGACGCTCTCCCACCTGACGCATTCTCTCACTGCTTTCTAAAATTTCCTCCCCAAATGTCCTAAGTTCTTGCACGTTTTCTGCACTCATTGGGGGTGCAGGTTCTAGGACTGGGTTCGGAATCTGGGGCATTGGTTCCTGGTACGGGGGTGAAAGTGCCTGAAATCGGTAAGGATCTTCTAAGATTTCCCTAATATATTCATCGTGGTAATAGGGATCTAAGGGGTCCATACCTAGGTAGGCTCCTATGTTCTGTATGGGTGTGTCTTCATGTATCGGGTAACGTTGCACAAAGTCCCTATTATCGTCCCACCAGGGGTCGTAATTTGGGTCTAGGGGGTTTGGTGCAGGTACCCTAGGGATTTCCTCTGGGTTGAAGTCATGCATCTCCACTTGGTTTGCAGGATTTTCTATCTCCATGGGTTGGTCTGGGATTTGTACTTGTGGTTGTGGGGCTACTAGTTGTTCTAGACTTAGGTCAGCAGCAGTTGTGGCTAGGATATGGAAATTGGCTAGGCTTCTATTAAGCATCTCCTGTGTATGGGCATCTGTCTTTCGCTTAACAGCTGCTAAAACTCTTTTTTGTTGCAACTTTCGCATTCTTTTCCTACGTGCAAAGGCTTCCTTACTGAACCATCCTCTCTTTTTATGAGGGAACGGCTCCTCCGACTGAGCTTTAAAGGGAAACATCCATTCTTCCTGATCAGCAGAATACCCAGAAAGGGCAGGCTGTGAAGAGGTACCTTCACTCCTAGGTGAATCAGACAACTGACGACTCATGTCTGAGGCCCGCCTCATCACTCATACTGTAAACTAACAAATAGTCAAATAACACATAACACATAAATACAGTTATGCACGTATTTCCGTAATTTATTTCCTAACACAAAATAAAGTGTCAGCAGAACACTTCTTCGGCTCAGACTAGTGGCTAGGCTCTAATACCACCTTCTATCGCAACCCCCGATCCCTTATCTGTCCCGGGAACGGGCGGACATGAACTCAGATTTTTGGTGGTATCAGTTGCGTTAATTTGGCAGCGGAAATTACATCAGGACCGTAGTTAGGAAATGTTTATCAGAGTAAAACCACCACATTTAATATTAATAATCACATGGGTAAAACCCAAGTTTCTTATTACAATACATTTATAGGGATAAACCCTATTTTATTGAATTTAAAACATCGTTTATTAGGTAACTTTTGTAGCCACATTTTTCCCAAGTCTTCAGTGCTCTCCAGCTGGCTTTTTACTAATTGGCTGTCACATTGTGTTACATGAAACGCGTTTTAAAAACATTTGTTAGTGGGAAATACTGGTGAGTGAATCCCAGTTTAATCAAGAAACATTTTATTAATTAAAACAGTATTGAGAGCGATCACATTGTTTATTTCTACACAATTACTCATTCAGTACTGTCAATCCTGACTTGTGGGTCATATTACACATTGGCTAACTCGTTGTCCAATGGTAACGTACTGTCATCCCCGACTTACTACTCACAGTGTAGTAAATTTTGTATACAAAACCCCAACATACCGGCAGTAATTGACGAACTACAAAGACTCAATCACCGCTTAATCATATTGTAAAACAATTAAGGTTTTGTAAAATATTCCAAAAAGGTTAACAAAAAGAGGATAAACTCACATTGCTATCTTAGACTTCGCGTAAGGTTTTCCTGGGTATAATCTATAATTTACACAAATGTACCTAGGTTAGTATCGTAACCCTTTGAAATTATTAATGATACCCTCCCCGAGACGGCATTCCAACAACTACGTCGGGCAGAACCACGACAGTTGTTACGGAACCCTAAATCAATCGGGCAGCGTATCTATTACGAAACTGGGGTTATAATACTTACAACGGAGCAGAACCTCGCTAATTAGGGGGATATAATACCCGCGTATTACTTCTACTACTCAGAATTTCGCTTAAGAAAGAAAAGAAATGAACGAGTAATACTGAAACTCGATGCCTGCTTATATAGGTGCTGAACCTGGGTCTCTCGCGGCCCGCGTAAGAGTAGACGAAGGTCTACGCGGCCCGCGTCAAAGCTAGTCAACGGACTAGCTTGTCCGGCTCATCAGGTAGGTCCGCCACGATGTCGACACGTGTCGTCCTGGGGTGTCTCCGCGTTGTTGATCTTACGCGGCCCGCGTAAATGTAAGCTAAGGCTTACGCGGCCCGCCTAAGCTTAACGATCAACGAAATCAGTTTTCCAACCTTGATACCGCCCGCGTAAATGGTTGGGGTGGGTCTACGCGGCCCGCCTCATCTTAATAATCAAGTTTTAAATTTTATTTTAAATGCTATACTGTATTTCGGGCTCGGTTTTCACTTAAGGGGTGTATTTAAAGACATATGAGGACATTTTAAAATATAATAGGATGTCGGAAATATTTGTGAGTGTCGGTTTTACTGAGGGTTGTTACAGCTGGAAAAAGGATTCATATAGCCAAGCTCATCGCCATGGGGAGCGCCAATAATATTCGTTAAAAAGAAGGACGGATCAATGCGTATGTGCATTGACTACCGTGAATTGAACAAGGTCACGATTAAGAATCGGTACCCATTACCAAGGATCGATGATCTGTTCGATCAACTACAAGGAGCTCGATTTTTCTCTAAAATCGATTTAAAGTCGGGATATCATCAATTAAAGGTACAGGAAGAGGACATTCCTAAGACCGCCTTCAGAACGAGGTATGGCCATTATGAATTTACTGTCATGCCATTTGGTTTAACCAATGCCCCAGCTGCATTTATGGACATGATGAACCGAATATGTAAGCCATATTTGGATAAATTCATAATTGTTTTTATTGATGATATTCTCATTTATTCTAAAAGTAAAGAGAACATGCAAAGCATTTGCGTGCACTTCTAAGTCTACTAAGAAATTAAAAGCTTTACGCTAGATTTTCAAAGTGCGAGTTTTGGTTAGAACAGGTACAGTTTCTTGGACACTAAGTCAATCATGAAGGAATTCATGTGGATCCAACAAAAATCGAGGCAATTACCAAATGGAAAACCCCTGAGTCACCAACCGAGGTTAGAAGTTTCTTGGGATTGGCCGGTTATTATAGAAGATTTATTCGAGATTTCTCTCGAATAGCCATTCCATTAACTAAGTTAACCTGTAAATCCATTAAGTTTGAATGGGGACCAAAGCAAGAAGAAGCATTTAAAATTCTTAAGCAAAGATTAACCCATGCACCCATACTAGTGTTACCAGAAGGAACTGAAGACCTTGTAGTCTATTGTGACGCTTCTAAATTAGGTTATGGATGTGTATTAATGCAATGCCAAAAGGTTATAGCTTACGCATCTAGGCAACTTAAGAATCATGAAGAAAATTATTCTACCCATGATCTCGAATTAGGAGCAATAATTTTTGCCCTTAAGATTTTGAGACATTACCTTTATGGTAGTAAGTTTACTATATTCACTGATCATAAAAGTTTAAGGTATGTTTTCGGGCAAAAAGAGTTGAATATGAGACAAAGGCGCTGGATGGAGATGCTTAGTGATTATGATTGTGATATCCAGTATCATGAAGGGAAACAAATGTAGTTGCTGATGCTTTAAGCCGAAAGTATCATGAAAAGCCAAAAAGGGTACGTACTCTTAAATTAAATCTACAAGTAAATTTAAATGATCAAATTAGAAAAACACAAGAATCAGTAATCAAGGATGATACTGAAAAATTAAAAGGAATGATTAAAGAATTAGAACAAGGAACATATGGAATTTGGAGATTCCATGAAAAGAGAATGTGGATACCTAAATTAGGAAACCTACTTCATCGTATATTAGAAGAAGCCCATAAGTCTAAGTACACGATGCATCCTGGAAGTGATAAAATATACCAGGATTTAAGAAAGAATTTTTGGTGGATAGGAATGAAAAAGGATATAGCAGCCTATGTTTCTAAATGTTTAACTTGTTCACAAGTTAAAGCTGAACATCAGAAACCCTCCGGTTTATTGCAACAGTTAGAAATGCCAGTATGGAAATGGGAATTGATAACAATGGATTTTGTTACCAAATTACCCAAAACAAGGAAATGCAATGATACAATCTGGGTGATTGTAGATATACTAACTAAGTCAGCTCATTTCCTACCATTGAAGGAAACTTTCAGTATGGAACAGCTAGCTAAATTATATGTAAATGAAATAGTTTCATTACATGGAATTCCTTTATCAATTGTTTCTGATAGGGATAGTCGTTTTACCTCTCATTTTTGGTCAAGTTTCCAAAAGGCAAAGGGAACCAAGTTGAATCGAAGCACAGCTTATCATCCTCAAACGGACGGACAACGCGAAAGAACAATTCAGACAATGGAAGACATGCTTAGAGCTTGTGCAATTGATTTCGGAGGTAATTGGGACGATCACTTACCTTTAATAGAATTTTCTTATAATAACAGTTATTACACAAGTATCAACGCTGCACCATTCGAAGCACTTTATGGACGAAAGTGCCGAACCCCAGTCTGTTGGGCAGAAATTGGGGAGAAACAACTATCTGGACCTGAGATAGTGCAAGAAACAACTGACAAGATCATTCAAGTCAAGGAACGACTAAAAACAACACGTGATCGACAAAAGAACTATGCTGATAACAGGCGAAAACCATTGTAATTTCAAGTAGGAGATAAAGTATTGTTGAAAGTCTCTCCATAGAAAGGAGTGGTAAGATTCATCAATAGAGGAAAGCTAAGTCCCAGGTATATTGGACCTTTTGAAATCATTAGAAGAATAGGACATGTAGCCTATCAGCTACAACTGCCAGAGGAAATGGCAGGGATACATGATGTATTTCATGTATCTAATCTCAAAAAGTGTTTAGCTGATGAATCGCTAGTAGTGCCTCTTAAGGATATAGAGGTCAATGAACAACTCAAGTTTGTAGAAAGGCCTCTACAGATCGAAGACAGGAAAGTCAAAAACCTCAAACACAAGAGACTAGTTCTGGTCAAAGTGAAGTGGGACTCTAACAGAGGACCAGAGTACACATGGGAGCTCGAATCAGAAATGCAAAAGAAATATCCACACTTGTTCCAGTAGATCTCGAGGACGAGCTCTAAAACAAGGTGGGGAGGATATAACAACTCTAAACTGACAACCTTATAAATTTTCAGACACCCTAATATATCTTAAAATATCCCAATATGTCCCAAAATACACCCCATACGTGAAAACTGGCCCCGAAAACCCTAAATATCATTAAAAATAATCAAAAATGGGATTTTTGGGTTTGAGGCGGGCCGCGTAAGCCTCACCTCAACCCCTACGCGGGCCGTGTGAAGGTGAAACCTGGCTGAACCCTGGGTCGCCACGTGGCCCAACACTTGTCGACCCTACTAGATGACCCGGACCAGCTACGCCTTTGACAGGGTTTGACGCGGGCTGCGTAGGCCCTTGCCTACCCTTACGCGGGCCGGTAAAAGTTGAAAACCAGCCCTATAAGTAGAGGGCATCGGATCTTCAGTCTGTTCGCTCACTTTCTTTTCTCAATCACGAAAATCTGATAGTAGACATAATATACGGGTGTTATACCCCCTAATTAGCGAGGTTCTGCTCCGTTGTAAGTATCATAACCCCTGGATACATATTAGATACTCTGCCCGATGGATCTAGGGTTCCGTAACGACTGTCGTGGTTCTGCCCGACGTAGTCGTTGGAATACCGTCACGGGGAGGGTATTACTAATGTTAAAATGGGTTATTATACTGACACGTTTGCTTTTGTATAATTTATAGATAATTCTCAGGAAACCCTAAAGGATAATCTAAAACAGCAATGTGAGTTGATCCGCTTTTTGTAAACCTTTTTGTTAACTGGTTTCACAAAACCTCATTCGCTTAATTATATATTAAACAGTTATTGAGTATTTGTAAGAATACAATTATCGTGGGTATGTTGGGGTTTTGTATAAAAAAAATTGTTACTGGAGGGGTAACATTTCCACAAGTCGGGTCTGACAGTACCACGGGTGATAATTGATATAACTTGGAAACAAATGTAATTGCGAGATCGCCCTCAATACTGTACAATGGTTTTTATTTAAACTTGATTAAATTGCGATTCACTCACCAGTATTTCCCACTGACAAATGTTTTTAAAACGCGTTTCAGGTAACAAACTGTGAAAGCCAAATAGAAGGCAGCTGGACAGCAGTGAAGGCTTGGAAAAGTGGCAATAAAGTTACCTAAAATAAAATAGATGTTTTTATTAAATAAAATAGGATTTATTCAAATGTGTGTAATGCAAACTTGGGTTTTATCCCATGTGTTTAATATTGAAAAATGTGGTATTTTACTCTGATCCAATAATTCCTAACTACGATCCTGATGAAAATTTCCGCTGCCAAATTAGACAAACACGCGATACCACCGAAACTGGCTCGCGGCCGCCCGTTCCCGGGGATTAGGGATCGGGGGTTGCGACAAGAAACAATAAGAAGATTTTATAATATCAATGTAAACCCGTAGAGACTACTCAAAACATTAAGTCTCTCGGGTTCTTGTGGTATAGGAATCGGTCTAAAGATAGGTCTTTGAGTTGGGAAAAATGATGTAATTTTGATTTGATGTAGTTTGCTGTTGTTGCCGCCCCTGTTTTTTTGGGTTTTGGCGTTGTTTATAAAATTCTCCTTAAAAAAAAAACTTAATGATTCGGACCTCTTATCAGTCCAGCACTTAACCATTCAGAAATTCTCAAACAGTAAAAATATATATGTATAGATAACGTGAAAATGAATAAAAGGGTTTGTTTATATTGGACGAAGCCCAAGTTAGGTCAAAGCCCATAGATGGTGGTGCTAGTAATTAAATTAATATTAATCAGTCACGAAAGATGGCCTAGACAACTAGAAGCACGCGTATTCCACGATCCCCTTGTTATTTTATTCATTAATCTATACATTCATTCAACTTTAAGAAAAAGCAATAATGTTGTAGAAACTTCGCACAGACAATGTTGTAGAAGTTTCACACAAATCAAATCTACGAAACAACAAGTCCAAAAATCAATTTGTGGAACAAAAGTCAATCTCATATTCAAAAACCGGTCCAATAGAAAGCCTTGTAATGATTGGAGATCGATTTGTGACAATCTAGGTTGAAAAACAAACTCTGATGTCTCCGGAGTGGGGTGGGTGTTCGCTTTGATACAAGTTAATAAGACTTTGTGTGTAATTGTAAAAATTTGTATTAATTTGGATTAGGTTTACAAACAGGAGGGGGTTATATACTATACATATTACATCTAATTACATTGTGTCTAAGATGGAGATATAGGAATGAGGGTAAATGTGTATGGAAGAAAGTTGTTGAGGCTTGTCACTCTAATAAAAGAGTATGGTCGGTTTTGCCTCACAATAGAGCTGTCATAGGAGGAGGTGGGGTTAATATAGTTAAATTGGAATTCAAGCTTGTTGCTGCAACAAATATAAGACCAAGAATAGTGGTTAGACTGGATAGGAAAAAGGGATCAAGAGTCTAGGTTTGCCTAACGCAGGCCGCGGGGTCCCCTCACGTATGCAATACGTAGGGTCGGATCACTTTACTAAGGATTGCTTTGAATTGTGTATTGAAGGAGACTCAATCCAGAATGTTTGCATGCAATGTGATAGTGTTGGAGTGAGTGAAGAATAGAACAAGTGAAGCACAAGTTCTAGAGAGAGTGTGAGATTTTTGTAATGGCTGATTGAATGGACAAGCATTGTTATTTATAGAGAAGAAATTGGCCATGAAAGGAAACATTTGACTAGTGATCCGAGAGTGCAGTGAGGAGATTCCCATTTTTGGTAGGTTGAAGGCTTTGGACCTGTGAGTAAAAGAGTGTTACTTCCCACATGCTCTTTTGCGGCTGAGTGGGAAAGATCACACGTAAAGTGTGATGTGACTTGACACTGTTTCATGCTTTTTGCTGTTCACTACAACTGGTCGTCTTACGAACCCTTTTACCTTTCAACCCTTTAAGTTATATTGCACTTTCAGCCAGTTTATTAAGCTTGAGCTACCCACATCATCAGTCCCCCAAGTCAGAGGATTTTGTGGTGTAAGCTCAAAGGCTTCTGGCTTTTGCACGATATTTTTTAGCAGTTAAAAGGCTTCAAGGCTTGAAAGGGTCCATGCTTTGTATTTTGGGCGGCGAAACAGCTGGATTTGAATTTGAAAAGACAGCTGATTTGACAGTTTTTGCAGACGGCAGTTATTAGCCCTCTATTTAATTATGGTAGTCGTCAGCCTTTATTTATTTACCCATTTATCACGATAAACAAACTTTACTTATTTCTCTCAAACACCTTCTTCCGTCCAGGTTAGTCTTTTCTTCATATTTTTCTTTTTTCCTTCAATCATCACTCATGGGTGCCCGAAAGGATCAGTCCATCAGTTACTCTCGTCTTACCCAAGAAGAGGTTGAGGAATTTTGTGTTCAATGGGGGATCGATTCAAAGTTTAACCCGGTGGCTCTAGGTTTAGACAAGTCTATCGATCAATGTCCGGCCGGTTTCTTTGCTTTATATTGCCGTCATTTTGAATTTTCAAACCTCCGCCACCCTTTTCAGTTTTTGTTCTCAATGTCTTAGAGTATTATCGTGTTTCTTTCGGTCAAATACACCCAGAGGGCCTTGCTAGGGTTTTGCACTTTGAGATTGTATGTATGTAACGCCCCGCTTTTTCGTAACTTTCCTTAATTAAAAAGCTTGTCTTGTATTTCTACTTTTGGAAATTTGTTTCCCTTGTAATCGTATTTCGTTGTAACATTGTAAATCTGAGGCTTTAATCGTAATAAAATTCCCTATTTCATACAAATTATGCCTTGCTTATTCGTTCATGCTTATACACTTAATTCATTATTGTCACACCCTGATATCTACAGCTCAGCCCGGTGGGTCTGGTGGGGAGTATCGTGACGTAAGATTGATATCGTCATAGTCAAACAGACACAGAATAGCACAGCGGAAGTCTTGGAATATAAAATATTATTACAAACCCAATTGTCTGAAAATATTGAAATGATAATTACATTCGAGCTTGTAATATTAAATCCACAGGCGGATCTAAATCAAATACACAACATGTAAAATAGACATAAGGCATTACGGACTTGCAAGATCCTCTACTTAACGCCCAGAAGCTTCCAGCCAATTACGAGTAGTACCTGTCACTTAGTCTTTTGAAAATACGTCAGTTTACACTGGTAAATACAATTAACCGACTCATTTGAAAATATTTATGAAAATTGATTTAAATGCACAAGGCATAAAATCTTTTATAACTTGAGACATATGATGCAAATGATATGAATAATAAAAACAACGTTACATATACAAGTTGATAATAGCTTTATTACTAAATCACTTCAAGTGCATTCTTTTCATGTACGTATGTTGCTTTCCATCAGTTTCCAATTTATTTTCCATTCTTTTCACTTAAAGTGCATTCTTTAATGAAATCTAATTTCAAATTTATTTTCCATCAGTTTCCAGTTTTAGCCATTTCTTTTCATGTACGTATGTTGCTTATCAACACACTCATTTTCCTTTGATACTTCTGATTGTTATAGTTAATTCTTAAGGAAATTTAGTGTATTGGAGGTAAATGAATGTATTGCTTTCCATGTATAAGCCCTTAGATTATTGGTCATGGTATTGTACATTAAAATGTATTCATAGATGCCACTGAATCTTATAGTTAGAATCTACAGTAAATGCATACGTTTTGGGTGTACCTTTGATTCTTCCAAAGAAAACAAATTAGTCTTAGAAAATTTAGAATCTAGAATAGCTCCCAAAGTGGCAATAATTAAATGAGGTTTTGATTATCATAAGAAACATAATGTTTGACTTATCCCACTGGTTATGCTCTAGTTTTCTTATGTAAGATGTTTATCAGAAAGAGTAGCAGGATTGTCATGTCTTGAGAGATAATCAAAATCCAATAAGAGCAAATTTTATAGAAACTCTTTACTGAAGCAAAAACATCTCAGGTTTTGAAAAATTAGAGCGGATGATATGGATGAGATACAATCTTGAAGAAGAAATTTGGAATGATTTACATTATTTGGTAATCAACTAAGGTAGACTAAATTTGTTATTATGATATTAATGAAAATACATTTATGTAAGGATCACTATATTTGTGCAAATGTGATATTGTTTATTATAAACACGAAAATAAGAGACTATGTAAAGTTCTTCTTAAACAATAACACATCACCTTTGGGCAGAAGTGAAATTATTCAAGCATAGTTGCAAATCAAGTGTAACACATCACCTTTAGGCCGAAGTGAGACAATCAATTTATTAGGAACAAGTTAGTTTTGCAATACTGACGTCTAATTCAACCAAATTTTGAGTAAAGACAATCAATTTATTAGGCACAAGTTATTATAATTTTAAGTACCCTTTTTTACTCTTTTATCAAATTTTAAATTTATAAAACATGATATAACACTATCACTCTCTAGAACACGCTAGGGTAAGTGCACCCACTGTTGGCGTAGTATAGTGATGGTAAGACACCGAGATCATCCAAGGACACAAGAACTTTTAATACCAGAATATCGTCAATGTCTAATCTAACCAAATTTTGATTAAAGATTTTTAAATAAGTAAAATAAAGAAACTAAATAAATAAAAGAACAAATAGACAAGATAGAATCACTTGGTTCCGACTCGTCATTTATGTATCCTTTGATGATTTCCGCACTTTGGGTTTTTTAAGAGATTATCTTAGTTATAGTGGCATGTCCCTCTTTTGGAGGCAACGCTACCCTCAACCATATTGGTTTGAGTCATCAGGGATACAGTCTCGCAAGGCTGGAATATTGAAAGATAATTAAATAAGTTATTAATGCAAAATGTGGCATCTTTCTCTTTTGGAGGCAACGCTACCCTCGGCCATAATGGTCTGAGTCAGCAGGGATACAGTCCCGTAAGGCCGGTTTAAAGTTTTAATAGTAGTTTATTTATAAGGGATTCAAGCTGTTCTTACTTCCCCCGATTTGATGCTATCTGCATCAAAGGAAGTCCTAATAAGCTTGAATCAAGTCCTCGTAGGATCTATACACTGAACGAGGCAAGAACTTTACCCAAACCACCCTTCTAACCCCCTTCCTGACAGTTAAGGCGCTTTATATAGATAGTAAAGACACGAATGAATGAGTCAACAAAACATGAAGAGATGATATAATAAAGTTCACTTTCAATCAGTGTTGTAAAAGTCGGACTACTCGGCCGAGTACTCGGTCCTCGGACCCCCTCCTTGGCGACTTCCTCCTAGGCGGTCCAATAAGTCGGCCTCGGGATTACTCGATAGTACTAGGCGCCTAGTCGGCCTAGTCGGCGCCTAGTCGGACGTAGTCGGCCTAGTCGGTCTAGGCGGTCAATGTTGTTTGTTGACTTTTAATCGGTCAAAATCGGCCTACTCGGCCTTGTACTCGGACTACTCGGCCTTGTACTCAGACTAGTCGGACTTGTATTCAGAATATTTGAACTTTAAACATGTTTCATTTTAAATTATACTCAGTTGACATGAATTATGCTTATTTTAACACATAAATAATATATAACAATTAATTTTCTTTATATTTACCATGTCCGCGTACTCCCCGAGTACTCTTCGAGTACTCCGATTACTCCCAACTCCCCAGTCGGCCGACTAGGGACCGCCTAGCGACTTTTACAACACTGCTTTCAATATATAAAACTAGTTATTGAAGTCATTAATACATACCCAATTAAAAAGTTACCAAATCTTGAAAATCAAAAGTAATACATAAATGAATTGTCTTCACCAAGTAATGTAAGAGATTAGCCAAGCATGGCCTTTGTTTGACAAAAACTCTTACGATCAATCTTGGATCCCGAGACTACTACACACACTCTAAGGATGGATGATGGATGAATTGTAAGACCCTTAAATCACGTTTGACCATAAGTCGCAGCGGAAATACGTACCATAAAATTTCTTTCATTTCATACGTCTTGACTTACTTGAAAGTTTATTTTAAACATATCTCTTTTACAATACAACAGCATAACTTCCGTTTATTAAAGTACATACTCGATTATTCCCGTACAATCTATCTTGTGACTCGATCTTCGATCTCTATTCCTTGTGATAATCGCCTGTGATCCGTACAACCTGCACTCACCATATACATTCATAACATTAGCACACATTATATAAACAAGATCATTCACGTACACTTCACATTTCGTCCTTTAACAAATATAAGCATTTCATCTGCGTATCCATTCTTTGGTGAGGCTTCATGAATGTACCTGCATTACTTTTCATTCTCAAGGTACACCATTAATAACGTTGACACTCAATGTGTCTAAATCATGCACACATACGTACTTACATACATACATACATACATACATACATACATACATACATACATACATACATACATACATACATACATACATACATACATACATACATACATACATACATACATACATACATACATACATATCTACATACGTACATATCTTTCCTACAACTATACATACGTGCATACCCTCATACATGTCTTTATACATACATACATACATACATACACATTTACATACGTACATACCTTTCCTACATCTTTACATACATGCATACGCTCGTACATATCCTTATACATGCATACATACACATCTACATACGTACATACCTTTCCTAAACTCTTTTCATACAACTTACATGCTTACATACTCATTCTAACAATCTTAACCATAAACATCCATACACATGTATAAGTTTCGTACACACTATTCTACGTACATACTTACACACCAACATACCTATCTACATACATGTATAACTTCATACATACCTACTTACATACATGACATACGTGCATACACTCATACATATCCACATACGTACATAGGGTTATACATATCTACCTACATACATGTAGACATACATACTCATAAAACGTAAGTTAAATTAGTCATACGCAACTTGAAACTCGTTTAAACGAGTTCCCAAGACAAAACTGAGCAAACGAGCAACTTTCGCCAACCAGGGGGGGCTCGCGTGACGCCAAGGCCCTTGGCGTCACGCCAGGCCCCTGTTTTGGCAGAACTTTTGCAGCACAATGCTGCACATTCCCAGCACGATCCCGTTTTACGGAAACGAGCATAACTCTCTCGTTTTTGATCCGTTTTACCCGATTCTTTTTCCTACGCGTCCGTAATTTCATTCTTCATCTAATGGAGTTAAAATCCAACATCCGACATAATAAAATTTCAGACTTCTAACCCTTCGGCTTATTACCTTTTTTTCCAAACTTTGACCCGTTCATGCATTCATCAACATAACTTGGTTGTTCTACCATAACCTCTTATAAATCTAATAATATCAGTGACGTCTATCATAATTTACTAAATTCTTGGATGTCTTGCATCCTCTTAACACATTATCATTCATATGCTTATTTTGACCCGTTAAGGGTATTCACGCATTAATTGGTCTATGACTAACCAAACCATACTTCCCACTTCCATACTTGTCCAAAACATTACACTAATCGAATAACTTGTTTCTAATCTACTTTTAAGATCGTTTGCCCCAAAATACCCATCAAGGGCATTTTGGTCAACTTTAATTCCATCATTTACGACAGAAGACTTCAACACATAATTGACCTCAAACATCATGTTTAATTACTTAAAACACTTTATTACTTAATCGAACTAAGAAGTGATTACGGAAATCACTTACCTTATGCGTCCGTGCTCGTATCCGATTCCTCGCCTATTCTTGACCCGTTAGCCTTTCATGCTTGAGTCCGTCTTGACATGATTCCTATACCCTCTTTTCATCAAGATCACGCTCTTATTAGCATATGCATTCGTACATGATAACAATCGTATCAATCACATACTTCACACTTAACTTTCATTAATCATTTCTAACAAACATAACTCATATCATGTCCATATACGTTTAACTCATGTAACTCATAATGCCATTACATTTAACACGGATTGCTATTACATGTACCATACGACTTCCCATCAACCTACATTTACGACAACGAGTAAAATCATGTTTCTTATACTTAGTTGACTTTCAAAAGTCAACTATTAAACATATGTAACTATCGACTTATCAACATATACCCGTAACATCATAATCGACTATACGAACGACACTATATACATTTTATCATTCACTTGATGTACGTACTACCTTTTAAGCATAACGTACAACTTATTCATGCATAAATCTTCTAAACTCTTACATAACCCATCAAAACCTACTACTAACCATCATGGATCATTCCCAAATAAACATCAATCATATCCTCATCATTTTTCTCCTAATTCATCTAACAAGAATTCATCATACCCACATAATACATAAATCTTTCAACAAGAATTGGACATAGGTGATGAGTCTAGTCATCTTCATCACCATAACTAATGGGTTTATCATCTAAACATCAAATTAGCACAAACCATTCATAATCCATGCTCTATATGATGATTATAACACATACTAATGCTCAATTCCACTTAAACTCATGGATTAGAACATAACCCACTTTACACATGATCACCAATCTTAGATTTAAGACATACCTTATGATCCCCTTGTGTTGGTGATCATTAATCCATGCTCGGTTATGGATTTGAGCTTCATCTTGCCTTCTGATTTGAGCATAAAGATGAAGCTAGGGTTTGAGGCTCCATGGGAGCCTCCTGATCTTTCTTGAACACACGTATGTGTGTGTTTGTGTGTGTTTAAGTTATTTAATAACTTAACTTTCATTTGCTCCACTTTAGCCCCTCGGGTTTACTTTTAAAAACATAACTGACACTACCTTCATCATTTAAAACTTTTGACCATACTCTTAACTAGGTTAAATAGCCTAGTTATTTATTTCATGACGTGTCACATAGGAACACCCGACAAATATTAACATTCAGATTTTGGGTCGTTACATGAATGTGGTGGATGATGGTGGTGGGGTGGTGACAGGTGTGAGAGAAGTGGTTTGCAAAGGGATGAGTTGCAAGTGAACCAAGAACCTCTATTTATAACTGAAAATAGTGGGTTTACACGGTCACGTGCCCTTCTCCTTCTCTATCTTCATTTAATGCACTTATCAGCCCAGATGCTCACACGGCCTCGTGTGTCAACGACACGGTCCCGCGACCTTTGTAAATGTTGTACGATCCAAGATTTACAAATATGAGAGTTGACCACGGCATGTGTTCATGAGACACGACCCCGTGTCCCTTGTCTGCTTCTGTTTCTCTTTTTCTTCAGGAATCTTGAGTGGGTCACGGCCCCATGCCCGGCAGGCACGACTCGTGCTTGGCTTCTGGTTTGTTGTTTTTATTCTTAGGGTGAAGCATGGAGGGTCGGTATAGTGTATCAACTTCCCTTCTTCTGTATTTATGCTGGTTTTTACCATTAATTTGTTCCTTTTATACGTTTAAGCTCTTTTAATCCTGAAAATCAAAAGTATACAAAGAAACACACTTTTTCCAACATTAGTACTAAAAAGGGTTGTTTTTATACCTTATTTAATATAATTTATATGTTGCATTTGGTGCATATCAAATACATAAATGTAACACATCACCTTTGGGTAGAAGTGAAACATTCATGCATTTTAGGCAAAATGTCATGTGAATATCAATGAACAACTATTAATAAGGTATGCAACATGAACATAACACATCACCTTTGGGCAGAAGTGTAATGTTCAAGTATGTAAGAGTAATGTCGCATGTGTGTTTATGTCAATCATTAAGATGACTTGTTTTAAGGACACATGTTTCATGACCATGCTTGTTCATTATTTAAGGGTATTCACTAATTGACAACACTTAGTAAGACTCGACTAATAAGGTATATGTAACACATCACCTTTGAGCAGAAGTGAAACATCAAAAGGTTATTCAAGTTAAGCAAACTTAGTTTTGTAAAACATTTAGTATGTAAGGTTGAACAAAACTAACCAATTGTTAAGTAGGAAACCACCTGAGTGGCGCCTGATATGTGAGTTGCAACTGATAGTGAGTGGCACGTTATAGTGTGAGTGGCACCTATTATCTGAGTGGAACCTGATAGTGAGTGGTGCCTAATAGCGAGTGGCACATGATGGGGTGAGTGGCGCCACCTGATATGATACCCATTGTTAGTGATGCCTATAATCCTCTTAATGTCAGTGACGCATATAAGGCTCTTTGTTTCTTACCACATAGATCGTATTCCCCTTTTGGTGTATGATTATGATAGGGTAATATGATCTTGAAGATCATGAAATTTAGAGAGAGGGGTGAATAATGTTGTTGTTGTAATTGTGGTGACCAACCTAAAACCTCTCTAGTAATCTCTATATATACACCAAGGGAAACCCTATTCTCAAATAAGGGTAAATACGTCCATCAAATATTTACCATTTTAATGAATAGGCGAAATAAGGTCAATGATTAATTTATAATATAAATGATAATAATGGCCATATGAATATGTATTAAATATATTATAACAACATATTGTTCAAACTATCGGAAAACTACTTAAAGACACATCATACATGATCCAATTGCTTTGCGTGACACAGTTCTAAATGGTGTTTGCACAAGAGATATTATAAAATTAACGAGCGTGAAGGATGGTGATGGTCTCATCGTCAACGGAGACAACACCACCACTAGGTAATGTTGATGGTGAGTCCCTACCATAATTCGGTTGTCTAAATATGAATGCCGGTTGATTAGGAGAAGGAAGCATTGTTTCATGATTACTCAACATAAAAGCTACGTCAGTCATTGTGGGCCGATCACTAGCTAATTCTTGAACACACAAGATCCCGACATGGATACATAGAAGAACTTTATGGGCATCAAATGAATCTCCCAAAGATAAGTCAACTACTGCCAAAGCTTTGTCTTGTTTCCACAAGTCCCAAACCTAGAAACGATGTAGATTGTGATAAAGTTTGTTTGGTGGGATGAATAATAAACAAAAAAAAATATACGCCAAATTTAGTTACTTACATGGCCGATCAAATTAACGGAGTTCTCCTTATAGTAGCTGCTATTTTTCCTACCACTGATTATCTCGAGAACTAGAATTCCGAAACTAAAAACATCAGATTTTACAGAAACAAGGCCTTCCATTGCATACTCTGGAGACATATAACCACTACAATCATATTATATCAACGTTAGATAAATGAAAGTAATTAAAACCATGTTGTGTTATAGATAGAAGAACTACACATACTATGTTCCAACAACTCTACGTGTTTTAGCTTCATCTTCATCCCCTCCAAAGATTCTTGCCATTCCAAAATCAGAAATTTTAGGGTTAAATTTGTATCAAGCAAAATATTGCTTGGTTTTAGATCCCTATGGATGATCTTGAGCCTAGAATCGTGATGAAGATATAGTAGTCCACGAACAATCCCCTGAATGATCGGGAACCGTTTCTTCCGATCTAAAAGAGAAGCCTTTTCTTGATCTAGGTTGACATCATTCCGATGGATATTTAGAATTTATTGAACTTTAAAAAGAAGTAAAGTTGGATATTGAGAACTTAATTGTAGGTTTAATAACAAACCGAATATGAAAGAATCCAAGCCTTTGTTTGGTAAGTATTCGTAAACTAGCATCGTTTCTTCCTTATGGAAGCAATATCCCAAAAGCCGGACTAGGTTTCTGTGTTGAAGTTTCGCTATCAACGTTACTTCATTCTTAAATTCTTGCATCCCTTGACTCGAACTTTGTGATAATCTTTTGATAGCAATTTCTAGCCCATTTAGTAGCTTACCCTGAGTATAAACAATTAAAGGATAACTATATATAAACGCAAAGGCTATGATCATTGCAAGAATTGACAAGACATTACCTTATAAACTGAGCCGAATCCACCTTCTCCAAGCTTGTTTGAAGGAGAAAAATTAGTAGTTGCCGCAACTATGGTGCTCAAATCAAACACATCTAAATCCACATTTTTGCCAATATCCTTCTCCATGAAAGCCCCTTCCATGGTATTCAAGCTATCTTCACCTTCATTTCGTTTGACTGTATCAAACAATTAAGCAATAGTGAAGTTTATTTTAACATTTATGTGAGTTACATTCCTCTTCTTCAGCATATATAAGTCTGAACCTTAAACCATGAAGCAGCAGTACTGACTCAGTCCACAACTCACCTTCATATTGTTTAGGTGGTTTTGGGTATAGCATGGTTTGATCCCAATTTATTCAATTGTTAGATCTTAGATGAACTATAGTACTGCTTGATTCCCGTTTCTGGGTAAAATGCTTTCAACTAATTTTTTACTTGCAATAAAAGGTAGCATTTAAGAGCTATGGATTATGCTGACATCAAATCATTTATAGTCAAAATATCTTATTTGTATTTATAGTTTGAAAATGGTTTAAACCATATGATTCCTATACACCAACAAGAATTCTGCATCACTCCAGATGATTAGTTTGTGATTTGAGCAGAATCTAATCAAACTTAACATTATTTTACCCAAAGATGAATCGATTAAAAATAAATGAATTTAGACATATGACATACCATTATTTTTCTTCCTTATGTAACAACAAATGAAGGTACACAAGAGAAAGCCTGCTGCAATCAATGGTATCCCGAAGATCAGAAATCGGTTTTTGTGCCTTCGGCTCTTCTTCGATAAGTACTTCGCTGAAAATATTACATAAGATTAATTAATATTTTCTTATAATGAAATATGAAAATAGTACATCAGATATTTGTTTATGCATTTGATTGTGACATACTAACATGCTATATTTTTAATTTTTTTCACTACGATACTCGAACAT
The DNA here is from genome assembly GCA_030545235.1 of Helianthus tuberosus. Lineage (NCBI taxonomy): Eukaryota > Viridiplantae > Streptophyta > Magnoliopsida > Asterales > Asteraceae > Helianthus > Helianthus tuberosus. Next base: position 42,078,432 of record CM060409.1, on the reverse strand, counting down.
GCATGCCTATGGTGGGTTACTTTGACTATTGCGTCAGTTGGGTTTAATCAGTCGCGTAAGTAGCACCATTTGCGGAGGTGTGACAAGCCACAATGTATCCATATTGTGGTACTCAATTAGTAATATTTGGAGAGACGTATGGATTGGTCCTAGATTAAATTGTTTTGTTTTGGTGACTGGTAGTGTGTGCTTGGACCTAAAGATGTGAAACAAAAGAAAACACATCAAAATTATTAGTAGGATTATTTATTATTTATATCTATATTTTGAACTCTTCAAAGTATATATATTTTATGGACCTAAAGATGTGAAACAAAAGAAAACACATCAAAATTATTAGTAGGATTATTTATTATTTATATCTATATTTTGAACTCTTCAAAGTATATATATTTTAATTAAGAGTAAATTGTGATTTTAGTTCCTTGTGTTTGACTAAAATTGTAACTTTATTTCAAACAGTTTTTTACTTGCCATTTTAGTTAAAATAGTTTTGTTTTCTGTCATTTTACTCTCTGACTTTTGTCATTTTTTGTCATTTTCATCGACCACCACCACCTCCCACCACCCGCTCCATCACAACCTTTTATCATCGCCACCCCTTGGCTGCACTATTACCACCTACCCCACCACCATCACCACCATCACCACCCACTAATCAAAGTTCAAAAGTTTCATCAACTTATTCAAATAGTATAATTAATTAATCAACAGCATTGCAGAATTTTCATCAACTTATTCAAATAGTATAATTAATTAATCAACAACATTTCATGCAGAATTTTAATTTTTTCGAAATTAAATAAATAATCAACGAAATTTCAAAATCTCATATCAGCAACTTCCTAACAAAGCAGTGACGTCAGAAAATCCTTGTACTCAAACCGCAGAACATTCTCCGATTCACCGCTGCAGTGAACCTCCGTCGTACAAACTTTAACAGAAACAACGCCGACGAAGTTGACATCAACGTACGGATCGTCAACGCAGTCAAATGCAGATTTGAGGTCGTCGAAAGAGGAGGCAAAACAAAAGTTTGATTTTTTAGATCTGTTTTTATTTTTTTAGATTTTTTAGATTTTTTTTTATTTTTTTTAGATTTTTTTTTTTGACTTTTTTTGATTTTTTTTTTTACTTTTTAGAGTATTTTTATTATATTTCTTTTAGTATGGATCGATCCAGATAATTATCCATCCATTTAAAATAATTGGGATATGGATCGGATCACCATCCATTATGTTGGATCATAGATCGGATCATTATTCAATCCATATCCATCCATTGACAGGCATAATATCTTGTACCATTATTATCGATTTCACAATAATTACTATTATTCTTTCCGTTATCAAGTAATACTTGGCTAAACGTACTGTGTTTATTTTTGATGTTTTCTGGGTTTACTTTTGTTGTTTTTCTTTGTTTCCGCCACATACAAGTACTTAAGAAAATCATGGGATTTTAAAGAAAGTATATTGAACTGAATACTCCTTTTGTTTTGTTCTTTCTTTCTGAATACACTTTTTCTTTTTCTCCTCGTTGAACTGAATACTCCTTTTGTTTTGTTCTTTCTTTCTGAATACACTAGTAAATGTTAATGGTTAATTAATTATAAAGTAAACACTAGCCCAGTTGTGACAACCCTCAAAATTCCATGTATTCCGTACAATTTATTATTGATAATGAAAGCGCTTGACGACTGTGTGGAATTACTTAACTGCTTTCTGATTACTGTGTTATACTTACATGTGCGTATTAGCATACTAGTAGTATGCAGAAAACTTGACTAAATGGTCCTGAATATTTTCCTATATGTTAGGAATTAATTTCGTTACAAAAAAATATGTACAAGACGCTTTACGGAACAATTAAACGACTTAACGGAACAGTATCCGACCGAACAACCGGACATTACCCGGGACACCAAATATTTGTCAAACACATTATTTAATTATTTTTGAGCTAGTCATGGTCCCCGTATACCATAACACCCCCTAAAAACACTATAACTAGCATATACCATCACATTACTTATTTTCTAACTAGTAATTGCACCTTAGTTGAAAAATGTTTCCCTTTACCCCCCCCCCCTTGGCTGAAATCGGTTCACACGTGGGACCCCCACAACATTCTTGCCATACTCCATATCTTCTAACTTGATTTGATCTCAAAATTTTTATTAAGTTGTTGCTTGTAAGTTTGGTGAAAATATAGGAATGATCTCTATAAGTTTGATCTTGTAAGAATATCATCTTCACAATCACACTCAACCCTCACATCACTCATCTCTCTCTCTCATTCGATCACCCCCACAACCGAACCCACTCCACCATCTTCATCATTCATCTTCTCCATTAACAAGTTCATTTCAAGCTTAGTGTTCATCCATGGAAGGTGCAACTTGAAGGGGTTTCAAAGGAGCATTGTTCTTGCTTAGTTTTTCACCTTTTCTCATCACATTTCTTCACTAGAGTTCATCCCTAGCTAGAGGCTAGTAGTAAGTCTCATTTTTCCTTGGTTCATCTTGTTCAAATTTATGATTTGTAGTATGATGTGTTGTTGTTTAAATCACTAAATTACAAGAATACTAGAAAATGTGAAACATGAGTTATGAACATAAAAGCTACATAAAAGTTTACTTATGTCTGAATTATGAAGCGGAATCTTGTTGGTTTGAGGGTTGGTTAAATCATACTTGATGTTTAAAAGTTGTTTTCTTGTTAAACCCGTTAATCGGACACTTGTTAATACATTTTAGTAACATTTAAACCACAAAACAGCAAGCTGAGTAATGATTTCAGCCGACTTCATCAGGCTTTAAACGGGCCATAACTTAACGAAAAATGTATTTTCTGAAGCCTAGATTTATGTGTTATAAAATACGGTTCTAATGGCACCAGAATCGTAATTTTTGGACTCCGTTTACTATTTTTAAAGAACCGATTTGTAACAGCAGCTTAGGCTGAGTTTTTACAGCAATAAATGAGTGTTGTATTTTCTGTTGTAACCAGAGTTTTGTGATGAATCAGACCATGAAATTTCTACAGTAGATGGAAACCGATGCATTTGTAATTACCCCACTGGAATTTCGTAAATCGGACACTCGATGAATTTTTAATAAATTGTTCCGTGGACTGTGGTCAGAAATACATAAATCTGAGTTCAGTCCGGAATATGAATTTTTATAAAATATTGGTAATGAACCGGACCCCGATATTTTTACACAATAAAGTATGGAACGTTTATGACATTCTGTAAAAATTTGGGAATTTTTGGAACAAGTTAACTATTTTATTAAAATCCCCGAAAACAGCCTAGTTTTGAACATAAAAGCTGAAATGACAGAAGTAGTGTTTTGCGTGTCTAAATGTCGGGTAGGTTATCCGAGAATGATATAACATGTTATATGTGTTATGTGCATTATCGTATGATTGTTTATAAGTGGGGAATGGATGGGAAACTTATATGGGCATGAACCGTAAAGTGATGCATGTTATGTGATAGATACGTGTAGGAACTTTGTGTTCTATTTGAAACCACTAAATGACTAACTGGTAATCATACTAGGACGTGATTGACCAACCTTGATTGTTAGCTATTTGTGAGAGTCAAACCGAGCAACCGAGGTGAGTTCACACTTTTCTACAAAGCATGGTAAATTCCCGGTGGGAATGGGAATGGGTTCAGGAATAGGGATTCCTCGTCCTTTGAGACGTGCTCAGGAATGTAAATTCCTCGTCCTTTGAGACGTGTTCAGGAATGTAAATTCCTCGTCCTGTTGAGACGTGTTAGCCTTACTAGACTAGAACTCTATCTGCGAAGTCCCTCCCTTTTTGTATCGACTTAATCGCCGAGGCTATGGCGAGCGGGTCATTAGTTAATAGCGCTATTAGGTTTAACAAACCGCACACCGTGCCAGTTGGACGGGTGTGTACTAATGGACTATGGCACGTCGGTGGTGATAGAACACCGACGCTAGGGCACAATTGATTGTTGTTAGTAGTCGATATGATAAACGAGTCTGGAAGTTTAAATAACGGGGTAGCTCCCCACGGCCAAAGCGCCGGGCTGGAGAGCCAGGGAAGGTGAACATGGGATGGTTAACTAATAAACGTTTTTTTCGAACTACGGGGTAACCCCCACGGCTGGATAGCTGATTAAGATTAAACTACGTTTTTGGAATCAACTCTGAAATGGACAACCAACCGTGAACTCACTCAACTTTGTTGTTGACCCGTTGCTACATGCTTTGCAGGTCGCTAGATGCTAGGGAGCTTGCATATGGAGGTGGTCGTTGTGGGATACAGACTGTTATGTTCCGTGCTTAATAAATAAACTTTATGAACTTATGAAGCTTATGTTTTGGGACTTTAAACTCATAAACTATGGTCTTATGTTTTGGGTTTCACGTTTTCTGCTTCCGCTAGATAAAATGAACTTGGTTAACTTTCTTTAGGTCACCAATTGTATTGTGTTGGTTTGATTTACTTAACTATGATGTTCAATATGATTGGTGGCTCGATCCTGGTCACGTCACGCCTCCAAGCGGTGGTACTCCGCATGGTGGATTTTGGGGGTGTGACAGATTGGTATCAGAGCCATTGGTTATAGTGAACTTGGTTTTAATAAGGGAAAGGGTTTTTGTTAAAACAAGTTTCTGTTAAAACCAGACTATAACCTGTACAGTGCTCAACGATCCACAACGACGCTTCGCTCCACGTGCAAGACTCGACACCATAAGTGGTATGATTTATGTTATATTGTCGGTTAGATAGTTCTCACTGTGCATTAGATAACGTGATAATTGCTATTGGAACCTTGTGTGCTTACTCTCTATTGTCGTCACACACTTACGCACTTTCGCGACACTTTTCTCACCTACGTTATTTCGTTGTGAAGATCATGGGTGGACGTTTGAACTTAACTCAAGCCCAGCTGAGGGCTTTGATCAACGAACGAGTTGCTGAGGCACTCGCAGCTGTCCCTGCAGGCGGTATAACCTGCCATATCAACTCACCTTAGGATGTTTAGATCCTACCTTCGCAAACCAACCCTCGTGCTTAACTTTTTCTTTTATTCTCGCGCAACAGGTCAACATGCTCAGCCTCCTGTGTGCACGTTCAAGACGTTCATGGACTGCCGACCTACCACTTTCAGTGGCACCGAAGGAGCAGTGGGCCTTCTTCACTGGTTTGAAAAGCTTGAGTCAGTTTTCGAGATGTGCGAATGTCCCGAGGCTCGTAGAGTGAAGTATGCTACTGGTACTCTTGAAGGTATAGCGCTCACGTGGTGGAACGCTCAGGTTCAGATGCTGGGGTTGGTTGCTGCTAATGCCACCCCATGGAACAATTTCAAGGAATTGATCAAGGAAGAGTACTGTAGTCGGGATGACATTCACAAGCTGGAAGTAGAGTTTTATAATCTGAAAATGACGGGGTCGGAAATTGAGGCATATACGAGGAGGTCAAACGAGCTGGCCATCTTGTGTCCTACTATGGTGGACCCTCCCATCAAACGAATTGAGCTTTATCTCAAGGGCCTTGTACCCGAGATTCAGAGTCACGTGACTTCGGCTAACCTGGGTACCATTCAACAAATCATCAAGTTGGCTCACCGTCTCACCGACCAGGCAGTGGAACAAAACAGATTGCCCAAGCGTATTGGTACTGCTACTGCTGATACCCCCAATGATCACAAGCGAAAATGGGATGGAAATTCGGGCAAAGGCTCTACCTCTGTTCAGTCACAGTCTCAGCAACGAAGGACTGAGGACCATAGGAGCCCCGGTCAGCAGTCTTCTAGGAATCAAGGTCAGGGTGGATACAAGGGAAATCACCCCAAATGTAATCGCTGTAACTTGCACCACAGTGGTCCATGTGGTAAAGGCAACTGTCATCGATGCAACAAGCCTGGTCACATGGCAAGGGATTGCAGGAGTCAGCATCCGGTGAACCAGAACCGGCAGCAACAGCAAGCCCCACCCAATCAACGCCAGCAGCGGCAACAACAAGGTAACAACAAAGGGTGCTTTCAATGTGGTGCTGAGGGCCATTTCAAGAAAGACTGCCCCCAGCTAAATCAGAACCAGAACAACAACAATCAGGGGAACGGAAACGGCAATGGCAATGGGGGAAACAACAATGGTAATGGTGCAAGGGGTCATGCTTTCGTGCTAGGTCAGGGTGATGCAAGGAACGATTCCAACGTTGTAATGGGTAAGTTTCTTTTGGATGACTTCTTTGTTACTATTTTATTCGATTCGGGTGCCGATACTAGTTATGTGTCCCAAAAAGTTAGCCAAATGCTTAAGCGCACTCCAGCACTCCTGAACACCAAACACACTGTAGAACTAGCCAACGGTAAAAGTCTGGAAGCCACACACGTAGTTAAAGGTTGTAACCTCGTCTTAGCTGGTCAGACTTTTTTTATCGATCTTATTCCTATCACACTTGGTAGTTTCGACGTTGTTATTGGGATGGATTGGCTATCTCATCATCAAGCGGAGATTGTTTGCAAGGAGAAAATCGTCCGCATTCCTCGTTCTAATAAAGAACCCCTCGTGATTCGTGGTGACAAGAGTGGTGCTGTCGAAAGCATCATCTATTTCCTTAAGGCCCAGAAATATTTGCGAAAGGGCCACACTGCCATCCTGGCACTCGTTACTGACACATCCACGGAAGAGAAGAGAATTGAAGACATTCCTATAGTGCGCGACTTTCCTGAGGTATTTCCTGAGGAATTACCTGGTCTTCCGCCTCACCGCCAAGTTGAATTTCAAATCGAGCTAGCTCCTGGAGCAGCACCAATAGCTCGAGCACCGTATCGCTTAGCTCCAACCGAACTAGAAGAACTGTCCAAGCAATTACAATAACTTTTGGAAAAAGGTTTTATTCGTCCTAGCTCTTCGCCCTGGGGAGCTCCAGTACTATTCGTGAAGAAGAAGGACGGTACCTTCCGTATGTGCATAGATTACCGCGAACTTAACAAGGTGACTGTGAAGAATCGCTATCCTCTCCCACGTATTGATGACCTATTCTACCAGCTGCAAGGGTCGAGTTATTACTCCAAGATTGACCTGAGATCGGGTTACCATCAACTGAGAGTCCGAGATGAGGACGTCTCTAAAACAGCATTCAGAACTCGTTACGGCCATTACGAATTTCTGGTTATGCCTTTCGGATTGACGAACGCACCGGCGGTCTTCATGGATCTCATGAACCGGGTATGCAAACCTTACCTGGATAAGTTCGTTATTGTTTTCATCGACGATATCCTGATCTATTCTAAGAGTCGGGAGGAACATGAACAGCATCTACGACTCATGCTGGAACTTCTTCGAGCAGAGCAACTGTATGCTAAATTTTCGAAATGTGACTTCTGGCTTCACGAAGTCCATTTTCTAGGCCACGTAGTAAACAAGGATGGGATTCATGTTGATCCATCCAAGGTTGACTCAATCAAGAACTGGCCTGCACCCCGCACACCAACAGAAATCCGCCAATTCTTGGGTCTGGCAGGATATTACAGAAGGTTTATCAAAGATTTCTCCAAGATTACGCAACCTCTCACTTCACTGACTCAGAAGGGTGTCATCTATCGTTGGGGTGATGCACAAGAGTCCGCATTTCAACATCTAAAAGATAGACTTTGTAGCGCGCCTATCCTCTCATTGCTCGAAGGCACCGATGATTTCGTGGTTTACTGCGATGCTTCCATTCAAGGACTTGGTTGCGTATTGATGCAACGTGACAAGGTCATTGCCTACGCATCACGCCAACTCAAGGTTCACGAAAGAAATTACACTACTCACGATCTGGAGCTGGGAGCAGTTGTTTTCGCGCTTAAGATATGGAGACATTACCTGTACGGTACCAAGTGCACCATTTACACCGATCACAGGAGTCTCGAGCATATCTTCAAGCAAAAGGAGTTAAACATGCGTCAACACCGATGGGTTGAGCTCTTGAACGATTACGAATGCGCGATCAAGTACCATCCGGGCAAAGCCAATGTGGTGGCAGACGCCCTCAGTCGAAAGGATACCATACCTAGGCGTGTACGTGCTCTACAGCTTACCATCCAATCTAGTCTTCCTGCTCAAATTCGTGATGCTCAGGTCGAAGCATTGAAAGCAGAGAACATCAGGGCTGAATCCCTACGAGGATCGAGGCAGCGGCTAGAACAAAAGGAAGACGGCGCTTACTATGTAAAAGGGCGTATTTGGGTTCCACTTTATGGCAACTTACGCGAGCTTGTGATGGATGAAGCACATAAGTCTCGTTATTCAGTACATCCTGGTTCAGATAAAATGTACCACGACCTCAAGACTACGTATTGGTGGCCTGGCATGAAAGCCCACATAGCAACCTACGTCAGCAAGTGCTTGACTTGTGCGAGAGTCAAGTCTGAATATCAGAAACCATCAGGCCTACTTCAACAACCGGAGATCCCGAAATGGAAATGGGAGCAAATTTCCATGGATTTCGTTACCGGCCTGCCCAGATCTCAACGCGGAAACGATACAATTTGGGTGATCGTAGATCGACTGACAAAGTCAGCACATTTCCTGGCTATCAAAGAAACGGATAAGTTTTCTACTCTTGCAGACATTTACCTAAAGGAAGTGGTATCGAGGCATGGAGTGCCAACCTTTATTATATCTGATCGTGACGCACGTTTTACTTCTGAACTGTGGCAAGCAATGCACAAGTCCTTTGGCTCACGTTTAGATATGAGCACCGCTTATCACCCGCAGACGAATGGGCAATCTGAACGCACCATCCAAACCCTTGAAGACATGCTTAGGGCATGTGTAATCGATTTTGGTAATGGCTGGGAAAAGCACCTCCCGCTAGTGGAGTTTTCGTACAACAACAGCTACCACACCAGCATCCAAGCTGCTCCGTTTGAGGCATTATACGGACGCAAATGCCGATCACCTCTCTGTTGGGTAGAAATTGGTGACAGCCAAATCACTGGCCCCGAACTTGTGGTAGATACCACCGAGAGAATTGCTCAGATACGACAGCGAATGGCGGCAGCTCGTGACCGTCAGAAAAGCTATGCTGATAAGGGAAGAAAACCACTCGAGCTCCAGGTTGGGGATCGAGTGCTACTCAAAGTCTCACCTTGGAAAGGTGTAGTCCGCTTTGGCAAACGAGGCAAACTCAATCCGCGTTATGTCGGACCATTCGAAGTCACCGAGAAAATTGGCAAAGTCGCCTACAGGTTGAATCTACCTGAAGAACTCAGCGGAGTCCACAATGTTTTCCATGTGTCGAATCTGAAGAAGTGTCTGTCAGATGAGACCCTCATAGTTCCTCTGAAGGAACTCACTATCGACGACCAGCTGCGATTCGTCGAGGAACCTGTAGAGATTACGGATCGAGATGTTAAGATCCTCAAGCATACCAGGATACCTCTGGTTCGAGTTCGTTGGAATGCTCGTCGTGGCCCAGAGTATACCTGGGAACGAGAAGACCAAATGAAACTCAAGTATCCCCAACTGTTTAAGAAAAACGCAACCACTACTGAGGCTGAAGCTACTGCAGAATTTCGGGACGAAATTCCAAATCAACGGGGGGATGATGTGACACCCCAGGAAAATCAGGAAAACAACGCAACTTAACTAGCTTCCTCAGTAACCACGCGCTAAATTTCGGGATGAAATTCTCTTAACAGGGGGAGAATGTGACAACCCTCAAAATTCCATGTATTCCGTACAATTTATAATTGATAATGAAAGCGCTTGACGACTGTGTGGAATTACTTAACTGCTTTCTGATTACTGTGTTATACTTACATGTGCGTATTAGCATACTAGTAGTATGCAGAAAACTTGACTAAATGGTCCTGAATATTTTCCTATATGTTAGGAATTAATTTCGTTACAAAAAAATATGTACAAGACGCTTTACGGAACAATTAAACGACTTAACGGAACAGTATCCGACCGAACAACCGGACATTACCCGGGACACCAAATATTTGTCAAACACATTATTTAATTATTTTTGAGCTAGTCATGGTCCCCGTATACCATAACACCCCCTAAAAACACTATAACTAGCATATACCATCACATTACTTATTTTCTAACTAGTAATTGCACCTTAGTTGAAAAATGTTTCCCTTTACCCCCCCCCCCGGCTGAAATCGGTTCACAAGTGGGACCCCCACAACATTCTTGCCATACTCCATATATTCTAACTTGATTTGATCTCAATATTTTTATTAAGTTTTTGCTTGTAAGTTTGGTGAAAATATATGAATGATCTCTATAAGTTTGATCTTGTAAGAATATCATCTTCACAATCACACTCAACCCTCACATCACTCATCTCTCTCTCTCATTCGATCACCCCCACAACCGAACCCACTCCACCATCTTCATCATTCATCTTCTCCATTAACAAGTTCATTCCAAGCTTAGTGTTCATCCATGGAAGGTGCAACTTGAAGGGGTTTCAAAGGAGCATTGTTCTTGCTTAGTTTTTCACCTTTTCTCATCACATTTCTTCACTAGAGTTCATCCCTAGCTAGAGGCTAGTAGTAAGTCTCATTTTGCCTTGGTTCATCTTGTTCAAATTTATGATTTGTAGTATGATGTGTTGTTGTTTAAATCACTAAATTACAAGAATACTAGAAAATGTGAAACATGAGTTATGAACATAAAAGCTACATAAAAGTTTACTTATGTCTGAATTATGAAGTGGAATCTTGTTGGTTTGAGGGTTGGTTAAATCATACTTGATGTTTAAAAGTTGTTTTCTTGTTAAACCCGTTAATCGGACACTTGTTAATACATTTTAGTAACATTTAAACCACAAAACAGCAAGCTGAGTAATGATTTCAGCCGACTTCATCAGGCTGTAAACGGGCCATAACTTAACGAAAAATGTATTTTCTGAAGCCTAGATTTATGTGTTATAAAATACGGTTCTAATGGCACCGGAATCGTAATTTTTGGACTCCGTTTACTATTTTTAAAGAACCGATTTGTAACAGTAGCTTAGGCTGAGTTTTTACAGCAATAAATGAGTGTTGTATTTTCTGTTGTAACCAGAGTTTTGTGATGAATCAGACCATGAAATTTCTACAGTAGATGGAAACCGATGCATTTGTAATTACCCCACTGGAATTTCATAAATCGGACACTCGATGAATTTTTAATAAATTGTTCCGTGGACTGTGGTCAGAAATACATAAATCTGAGTTCAGTCCGGAATATGAATTTTTATAAAATATTGGTAATGAACCGGACCCCGATATTTTTACACAATAAAATATGGAACGTTTATGACATTCTGTAAAAATTTGGGAATTTTTGGAACAAGTTAACTATTTTATTAAAATCCCCGAAAACAGCCTAGTTTTGAACATAAAAGATGAAATGACAGAAGTAGTGTTTTGCGTGTCTAAATGTCGGGTAGGTTATCCGAGAATGATATAACATGTTATATGTGTTATGTGCATTATCGTATGATTGTTTATAAGTGGGGAATGGTTGGGAAACTTATATGGGCATGAACCGTAAAGTGATGCATGTTATGTGATAGATACGTGTAGGAACTTTGTGTTCTATTTGAAACCACTAAATGACTAACTGGTAATCATACTAGGACGTGATTGACCAACCTTGATTGTTAGCTATTTGTGAGAGTCAAACCGAGCAACCGAGGTGAGTTCACACTTTTCTACAAAGCATGGTAAATTCCCGGTGGGAATGGGAATGGGTTCAGGAATAGGGATTCCTCGTCCTTTGAGACGTGCTCATGAATGTAAATTCCTCGTCCTTTGAGACGTGTTCAGGAATGTAAATTCCTCGTCCTGTTGAGACGTGTTAGACTTACTAGACTAGAACTCTATCTGCGAAGTCCCTCCCTTTTTGTATCGACTTAATCGCCGAGGCTATGGCGAGCGGGTCATTAGTTAATAGCGCTATTAGGTTTAACAAACCGCACACCGTGCCAGTTGGACGGGTGTGTACTAATGGACTATGGCACGTCGGTGGTGATAGAACACCGACGCTAGGGCACAATTGATTGTTGTTAGTAGTCGATATGATAAACGAGTCTGGAAGTTTAAATAACGGGGTAGCTCCCCACGGCCAAAGCGTCGGGCTGGAGAGCCAGGGAAGGTGAACATGGGATGGTTAACTAATAAACGTTTTTTTCGAACTACGGGGTAACCCCCACGGCTGGATAGCTGATTAAGATTAAACTACGTTTTTGGAATCAACTCTGAAATGGACAACCAACCGTGAACTCACTCAACTTTGTTGTTGACTCGTTGCTACATGCTTTGCAGGTCGCTAGATGCTAGGGAGCTTGCATATGGAGGTGGTCGTTGTGGGATACGGACTGTTATGTTCCGTGCTTAATAAATAAACTTTATGAACTTATGAAGCTTATGTTTTGGGACTTTAAACTCATAAACTATGGACTTATGTTTTGGGTTTCACGTTTTATGCTTCCGCTAGATAAAATGAACTTGGTTAACTTTCTTTAGGTCACCAATTGTATTGTGTTGGTTTGATTTACTTAACTATGATGTTCAATATGATTGGTGGCTCGATCCTGGTCACGTCACGCCTCCAAGCGGTGGTACTCCGCATGGTGGATTTTGGGGGTGTGACACCAGTATTACTTGATAACCGAAAGAATAATAGTAACTTGATAACGGAAAGAATAATAGTAACTATTGATAGCGTACCTAACTCAGCTGCATCCACCCGCATATAAAAAGATTGGTCGCCATCTAAAAACGTTCTCGTATCGTTCATGTCCCCATGCCACGTAATACAACCTCCACCCTCTGCCCCTTTACTGATATCAGCACTTGCGTACCCCATGCAGGTACAATTCCTCAAGCACAACTCTTCGCACGCTTTTAAACCCAAACTCATGTTCACACGTGCCGATGATGTGTCAGGTACCTTAACACGGGCCAACTCAACCAACCCGTCTCCGACCTTGCACATCTGTATTCCGACCTTTCTCTTACACCCTTTGGAGCCTTCCCTTATGTACCAGTCCTGTGGTGATCGTGGCTCGTATCCAGGAAGGCAGTCACACTCAAAAGTAACTGATGCATTTGGATCACAAAAGCCAAAAGGACCGCAATGGTTATACCCATCACACTGGTCTTTTGGGTGGGACCAGAACCCAATCCACTTTCAATCTGATTCGTGCCAAGTTAGCCTCTCTAAAGTACCAGACTCGGTAACGACTAATCTAGAGAGCATGGACGGGCTGCGCATATGGTAAGCGATGGTCACCTCATCATCATTATTTATACAACTAGCGATATAGATATAATCTTTCGTCATCCCCGGTACACCACTCCATCCAAGACCAGTCCATGACCCTGCCCGCCAATATTTTGTCATACCTTTAAACAAGAACAATTGAGTTGACCCAACAAGCTCCAGTTTATATGTATAATCCCCCACACCAGGATTCCCACTAGACTTCCAAGATGTAATCACCCTGTTCAAACCCGTTTTCTTAGATAACCCGAGCTTCATACCCGAAAGAAACGTATTTGAAGGGTGATCAAAGCTTTGCCATGAATATACCTCTTTCTTTAGGCCTTGAAACACCACCAAATTCCCCGAATCCAACAACTGGGCCGTAAAACTATCATTCATCACTCCGGAAACATTGGTTGACCGAAACAGAAAACTTTGATCTTTTTCTTGAAGGAGTAGGTTCCCCGTTTGATCCATGGATAGGATGCCGGTCGAGTTGGAGATCCGACGGTCTCTATTGGCAACCCAAACTATAGTTTGCTCAGAAATCTTGTTATACCAGATACCCACATATCTGTTGGTGGAGTTTGCGGGATTAAAAAATCCAAGAGCAAAAGTTTCTCCATTAGAGACTAAAATATCCCCATCTTTAACAGGTCGGTTGAGTGTGATGTTGTCTATACAAGTGCAAAAGCGAAGAAATAGTAAGATTTGTATAGATACTAGAATGCATCTTACTTGGTACATGTTCTCTTACGTTTTTCAAATATGATGCTTTCTGTTTTCTCACTTTTATTTCTTACCAAAATAAATTTCCTTTCAAAGACTTTGACGTTGACTTGTTATTTCTTACCAAGAAATTTCTAAAAGTCTACCGTAAACTTCAGTCGGCAGGTTTAAACATATTTACAAACGTCATTAGATATGAAGAAATGCACAAGAAAAGACGAAAGATTTTTATAAGTTGAAATACATGTATGCGTGTATAAATGTATGTGTGTATAAATGATTTTATATATTAAAATATATGGTAAATAGTGAATTATTGCTTTTTCTTAAAAAAAACAAGTATAGATTAATGAATAAAATAACAAGTGGATCGTGAAATACGCATGCTTCTAGTTGTCTAGGCCATCTTCCGTGACTGATTAATATTAATTAATATAATAATTAGTTAATTACTAGTATCACCATCTATGGACTTTGACCTAACTTGGGCTTCGTCAAATATAAACCAACCCTTTTATTCATTTTCACATTATCTACGTATATAATTTTTTCTTTTTAATATAAAGATGTAGGAATTGTTTGGCAACTTCTGAATGATTAAGGGCATGTTTGGCTAAGCTTTTTGAAACAACTTATTGACTTGTTGGCTTTTTGAAAAGTTATAAGCTCTAAAAAGTCTGTTTGGCAATGAGGTGTATGTGAGGTGAAAAGTGACTTTTCCAAAAAGTCACTACATCATGACTTTTCCAAAAAGTCTTAAGCCCATTTAAAAAGCTAAGCCAAACATGCCCTAAGTGTTGAACCAGTAAGAGATCCGAACCGACCCGTTCACGTAAGAAAATAACTCATTCTAACCCTATTAGGTTTGAGTAATCAACCTGTACTTCATTTTGTATGTTCTATTACAACCCATTTTGACCCGCTCTTAATATCAAGCACGCCCAGAATGACCCGGCAGGCCGTTAAAACAACCCATAAGAACCCAAAATTTGGTGACCGGGTCAGAGTTGCCAAGCCTAGTTTCAACTTATAAAAATCTTTCGTCTTTTCTTATGTATTTCTTCATATCTAATGACGTTTGTAAATATGTTTAAAAACTGCCCATTAAAGTTTACGGTAGACTTTTAAGTTGAATTTCAAAACCTAATCGTTTGTTTTATTAATTTTCAATAGGATTCAGAACTAAACTAACGTAATAGACTACGGAGCTGTTTGTTTAGCTCTTAATGGTTCAGACTCTTACTGGTTCAGCATTTAATAGTTCAGACCTTTTACTAGTTCAACACTTAATGATTCAGTCTGTTTGTTTCACGAGCATATGTTTGAATGGTTTAGACATTTGCCTCTGAATGGTTAAGTTCTCTAATCTGAATTGGTCAGACATTTGCATCTGAACGGTTAAGCATTAAACTGGCTCTTAGTGGTTCAGACCTTTTATTGGTTCAGCAGTTAATGATTCGGACCTTGGACCATTAACAGGTTTGTCTTTCAGTGGTCGAAATGGGTTCCAAAAAAATGTAATGTGTTTATATGGAGGGCGGCCTTGGACCGTATCCCGACTCTTTCAGCCCTTCAGGAAAGGAACTGTTACGTTGGCGATACTTCGTGTGCTCTTTTTGGTAACGAGACTAAAACAACGGATCACATTCTCTGTGCGTGTGACATCGCTTCTTCGGTTTGGAATTATATTAATGTGTGGTGCAAATTTAGTCCTTTTATTTTGTTGTTGGTTAAAGATATTGTTGAAGCCCATATTTACTGCAATGTTTGGAGAAAGGCTAAATAGGTGATTCAAGGTATTATGTATGTGGCGGCTTGGTGCATTTGGAAGGCGAGAAACAATAAGAAGATTTTCTAATATCGATGTAAACCCCGTAGAGGCTACTCAAAACATTAAGTCTCTCGGGTTCTTGTGGTATAGGAATCGGTCTAAAGATACGTCTTTGAGTTGGGAAAAATGATGTAATTTTGATTTGATGTAGTTTGCTGTTGTTGCCGCCCCTGTTTTTTTTTTTTTGGGGGGGGGGGGGGGGTTGGCGTTGTTTATAAAATTCTCCTTTCAAAAAAAAATTTAATGATTCGGACCTCTTATCAGTCCGGCACTTAACCATTCAGAAATTCCCAAACAGTAAAAATATATATGTATAGATAACGTGAAAATGAATAAAAGGGTTTGTTTATATTGGACGAAGCCCAAGTTAGGTCAAAGCCCATAGATGGTGGTGCTAGTAATTAAATTAATATTAATCAGTCACGGAAGATGGCCTAGACAACTAGAAGCACGCGTATTCCACGATCCACTTGTTATTTTATTCATTAATCTATACATTCATTCAACTTTAAGAAAAAGCAATAATGTTGCAGAAGCTTCGCACAAACAATGTTGTAGAAGTTTCACACAAATCAAATCTACGAATCAACAAGTCCAAAAATCAATTTGTGGAACAGAAGTCAATCTCATATTCAAAAACCGGTCCAATAGAAAGCCTTGTAATGATTGGAGATCGATTTGTGACAATCTAGGTTGAAAAACAAACTCTGATGTCTCCGGAGTGGGGTGGGTGTTCGCTTTGATACCAAGCTAGTAAGACTTTGTGTGTAATTGTAAAAAGTTGTATTAATTTTGATTAGGTTTACAAACAGGAGGGGGTTATATACTATACATATTACATCTAATTACATTGTGTCTAAGATGGAGATATAGGAATGAGGGAAAATGTGTATGGAAGAAAGTTGTTGAGGCTTGTCACTCTAATAAAAGAGTATGGTCGGTTTTGCCTCTCAATAGAGCTATCATAGGAGGAGGTGGGGTTAATATAGTTAAATTGGAATTCAAGCTTGTTGCTGCAACAAATATAAGACCAAGAAGAGTGGTTAGACTGGCTAGGCAAAAGGGTTCAAGAGTCTTGCTTTGCCTAACGCAGGCCGCGGGGTCCCCTCACGTATGCAATACGTAGGGTCAGATCACTTTACTAAGGATTGCTTTGAATTGTGTATTGAAGGAGACTCAATCCAGAATGTTTGCATGCAATGTAATAGTGTTGGAGTGAGTGAAGAATAGAACAAGTGAAGCACAAGTTCTAGAGAGAGTGTGATATTTCTGTAATGGCTGATTGAATGGACAAGCATTGTTATTTATAGAGAAGGAATCATCCAAGAAAGGAAATATTTGACTAGTGATCCGAGAGTGCAGTGAGGAGCTTCCCATTTTTGGTAGGTTGAAGGCTTCGGACCTGCGGGTAAAAGAGTGTTACTTCCCACATGCTCTTTTGCGGCTGAGTGGGAGAGATCACACGTAAAGTGTGATGTGACTTGACACTGTTTCATGCTTTTTGCTGTTCACTACAGCTGGTCGTCTTCCAAACTCTTTTACCTTTCAACCCTTTAAGCTATATTGCACTTTCAGCCAGTTTATTAAGCTTGAGCTACCCACATCATCAGTCCCCCAAGTCAGAGGATTTTGTGATGTAAGCTCAAAGGCTTCTGGATTTTGCACGATATTTTTTACCAATTAAAAGGCTTCAAGGCTTGAAAGGGTCCAGGCTTCGTATTTTAGGCGGCGAAACAGCTGGATTTGAATTTGAAAAGACAGTTGATTTGACAGTTTTTGCAGACGGCAGTTATTAGCCCTCTATGTAATTATGGTAGTCGTCAGCCTTTATTTATTTACCCATTTATCAAGATAAACAAACTTTACTTATTTCTCTCAAACACCTTCTTCCGTCCAGGTTAGTCTTTTCTTCATATTTTTCTTTTTTGAGGCATTTTGTGTTCAATGGGGGATCGATTCAAAGTTTAACTCGGTGGATCTAGGTTTAGACAAGTCTATCGATCATTGTCCGGCCGGTTTCGTTGCTTTATATTGCTGTCATTTTGAATTTTCAAACCTCCGTCACCCTTTTCTGTTTTTGTCCTCAATGTCTTAGAGTATTATCGTGTTTCTTTCGGTCAAATACACCCACATCACAGGGCCTTGCTTGGGTTTTGCACTTTGAGATTGTATGTATGTAACGTCCCGCTTTTGCGTAACTTTCCTTAATTAAAAAGCTTGTCTTGTATTTCTACTTTTGGAAACTTGTTTCCCTTGTAATCGTCTTTCGTTGTAACATTGTAAATTCGAGGCTTTAATCGTAATAAAATTCCCTATTTCATACAAATTATCCCTTGCTTATTCGTTCATGCTTATACACTTAATTCATTATTGTCACACCCCGATATCTACAGCTCAGCCCGGTGGGCCCGGTGGGGAGTATCGTGACGTAAGATTGATATCGTCATAGTCAAACAGACACAGAATAGCACAGCGGAAGTCTTGGAATATAAAATATTATTACAAACCCAATTGTCAGAAAATATTGAAATGATAATTACATTCGAGCTTGTAATATTAAACCCACAGGCGGATCTAAATCAAATACACAACATATTCAACAGACATAAGGCATTACGGACTTGCAAGATCCTCTACTTAACGCCCAGAAGCTTCCAGCCAATTACGAGTAGTACCTGTTGTAACAACTGTCATCAAAAGTCCTATTTATTATTTTATTCTAAACAAAAGGAAACCCTAATTAAGACCCTCAAGTAATTCTGCATAAACCCTAAAAATTTCAGAACATTTGAAATCAGGATCAGGGCCCCTGAAACTCAAGGGGGGTATTCCCTAAATTATGTTTATCTGCTCAAAACGATTCTAAAACACGTAATTTCGAATTTCGTCGACTCAGCAGGGCTAAGTAGGTGACAAAGCAGGCCTAGCCTACTTTGGGTTTCCCCGCGACACGCGACAGGTGCGGGAGATCCTGTCGCAACACGCGGGAGATACCAAATCAGGCTATAAATTCAGGGGCTTGGGACTTGATCAGTTTGCATGTTTCGACGTTAAATTTCTTTACGTACACTGACTTATACACTGTTTCGTTCAAAAGTAGTTATAATCCCGAACCTCTGCTGCGATAACAGGGTAATAACTCAATCGCTGCTACGATTTAATGTTCGATCGATAGAAATCAATCCAATGGATGTTTAAGTGCTGCCCAAATTAGGGTTTATACTTTGTCATTCGTCGTAAATTCGATGGATGTTTAAGTATCGCGCTTTATCATTCATTGTGAAGGTTTTCATCTCATGAGTTATCGTAAATGTTGTATTAGTTACTGACCTAATTTCGTGTGCATTATTGTTAAATTAGGTTAACAGGCTTATCAGTAGGCTAAACTCTGCCCGAATAAATCTGCAAAGTGAGTCATTCTCTTTTTATCAAATTATTTCCAAAACCCTATTTATTTTCAAAGTTATAATTACAGGGATTAAGTCTTTGTAATCTCCAAATTACAGCCGGTATGTGGGGTTTTGTATACAATACATGATAACCGTCACTATTGGACAACGGATTAGCCAAGGGGTGATATGACCATAATCACAGACACCATTGGACAACGAGATAGCCAATAGGTGGTTGAGTGATAAATATCGTGGGTAGATGGTGGATATGTATAAACATTGTAATCGGTCTTAATACTGTAAATTTATAACAACACGTCGTTTCTAGTAAAAGAATGATTCACCAGTATTTCCCCGTTGACAAAACCTTTTTCAAACATGTTTCAGGTGATCTGTTGTGATCCAGGAAAAGTGCCGCAAAGCACTACAAGCTTAAGGAAGTGGCTCACTATAAATAAAGGCACATGTTTTGTAAAATAAAGATTTCTCAGTGAAATCACCTTATTGTAAACTACCGGGGTTTTATCCCGAATTATGAAATAAAATAACCAGGCATTTTCAGTTTTAAAAGATCCTGCTAAAATCTTCCGCTGTCAAACTCAATTAAATAAATACCACGGGATTTTCTGTCCCGCGGCTCCTGAATCAGGTCAAACCGGGTCGGGGGCCGTGACAGAAAATGGTGGTATCAGAGCCACTGATTTAAGCCAATTAAGTATTTAGAAAATACTTAATTTTACTGATTGCCATTTTTGTGATTACGTGTTTTATTATTTGAATATTTGTTTAAGGTATGGGTAAACAAAGACTTTCGGATATCTATCATAAATTAGATACTTCACTGAAAGAAAAAGGAACTTCATCCTCAAAATACCCAACAGATACTGAGGAAGGAATATTTGTTCGAAAGGCACAATATGAGGAACCACTTTCTCCTAATAAAAGAAGTTTGATTATTAGGAAAAGTCAAGAGAAAATAAAGAAGCCAAAACAAGTAAAGATGCCTAAGAAGACACCGGAAATAGGCAATCACCCTCCTTGGGAAGATGAATTAGATGAAAAATGGGCAGACCTCTATATGTTAGCCACTGTAGCAGTGAATGCAAAATTTAAAAAAAAAAACCCTGACCCAGTTCTAGCACCCATATCATCTACAAGCCAGAAACTTTACCCAGTAAATAAATAAGTTTACAATAAACCCTAGTATGTTTTAATTGTCAGCTGTCCTTTGTATTAAATTAGTCACACGGTATGCAATAATACTTGAATGTTTAACTGTGAAATTTTGTTATAAAATTTTAACCTAGCATTTTTGTGCATTTTGCATATATGCTAAAAAGCATGAATGAGTTATCTGAAGCCCTTCAGAATCTCAATCCCTATCCAGTGAAAGTGGAAGTTTCCAAGGACTTTACTGGTTACATACCCGATGTGGAAGAACCTATGGAATTCCACGCTCCACCTTTGGAGAAATTAAAGCCTAAGAAAAGGAGAATATTTGTAGGTTGGAGGCGTGTACGCAGGAGGAAACCAGCAACTAGAAAGGTTCTCAAAATAGAGAATCCCATAGATAAAGGAAAAGGAATTGCGAACAGAGAAGGTTCTAGGCAAGTAGAAAGGGAAATTGGGGAAAGTTCTAAACAAGTCGAGGAGTTGCCACTACAGGAGGAATTGGATCACATACTGGCAGGCTATGATATCATTAGATCTATCAATAATAACCTCTACCCTTATCCTGCTGAAACTCAACTTCCAATAAATTTGGAACCAGCCATCCAGAACCTTTAATCCATACCCAACCTTTAGGCGAAATGGACGAGTGGTGGACCAACGACTGGCAGTTTCAAAACCTCCTAAATAATCCTTATACCTTTTCCCTCAGTTCGACCCAGAACCTATACCAAACCCACCAATGAGCAATGAAAACTTAGCTGAACTCCACCATTTTGGCGAGGAGCTGATAGGTGCAGGGAATAGGATTCGGGAGGTGGGAGAGCAAATCTCCTGGAAGTACAACGAGAGGGAGCGTCGTTTCTGAAATATCAGCAAAAGGGATAGTGTGAGAACGTAGCTGTGATTGTATAATAATAATAATAATAATAATAATAATAATAGTAATAAAAATATAATCTTGTAAAATAAAAATAAAACTTTGTAAGATAACAGTGTGTACGGATGCATAATATGATATATAAAAAGGGAAATTGAGAAATCGATAATTTTGGATATATATGTGTATTGTGAAATTTGTATGATTGTTTTGTGTATAATTGTTATTTATTCTATACTAATAAATTATATATATTAATTATCAGATGGAAAACGCTAATAATGAACCAGTTAACGAGGTTAACCAATCTGAGCAACACCAGGAGGATCAATTTATGACTAGGCAAGATATAGAAAATATCGTTGCTCAAGGGATAGCCAATGCTATTCCAGCAATCCTTGCTGCTGCCCAGAAACCTGTTGAACCTCAACAAATTATTCCTTGTAAACGCACACAAGGCGATAATTTTAGTAATAGTGTAAATGGAGGCGGCAACCATACTAATAACAACAACGATGGGGTGCAAGCTCCACTCCTTAAGAAAATGAAAGCTGCAACGCCCGGTTGCACTTATAAGGATTTTCTTGCCTGTAAACCAGCTGAATTTGCAGGCAGTGAAGGGGCAACTGCAGCGCTGCGTTGGTTGGAAAAGACCGAAGCAGTAATTTTGATAAGTAAATGTGACGAGGACGATAAGGTCATGTACGCATCGCATCTTTTCAAAGAAGGGGCACTGGAATGGTGGAATACGGTACTTCAAGCCAAAGGAAGAAGTGTGGCCTATGCCATGAGTTGGGAAGAATTTAAGCAACTAATAGAAAGAAAATTTTGTCCCGAATACGAAAAGGAACAAATGGCATAATAAATTCCTGAATCATCGGATGATGGGTGTAGACTGTCGAGGGTATACTTCGACATTCTTTGAATATGCTAGAGTTGTACCAACCCTGGCTTCACCAGAACCGGTACTTATTTCCCGCTATATTTGGGGATTGATTGGCTAAATCCGTAATATCATTAAAGCTGCGAGACCTCGCACTATTGACGATGTGGTAGAATTAGCTAACACCCTAACTGACGAGTTGGTACGCACAAGAGATGAAAATAGGAAAAAGGAACTGGCTCAGAAAATTACTCAAGGATTTCGTGTGGGTAATAATAGCAACTTCAAGAAGAAAGGAACCGGGCAATCCTCAACTCCGCTATTCCGCAGGAATTGCAGAAAGAAACATTTTGGAAGATGCAATGTAACCTGCAACTTTTGCAAAGTTGTAGGACATCGTGAAGAAGACTGCAGAAAGAAAACAAGGGTCTGCTATAACTGTGGAGAAGCAGGACATTTCAAACCAGAATGTCCTAAATTGGTTAAACCAACAGACAATAAAGCCAAACCGGCTTACGGAGCTACCAAGAATAACGTTCGAGCATTCCAGTTAACTACTCAGGAAGCCGAGCTAATCCCTGACGTGATAGCTGGTACATTCTTAGTTCACAATGTTTACGCAAAAGTATTATTTGACTCTGGTGCAAACCAAAGTTTTATAAATACTACATTCTGCCAAGCTCTTAACTTACCATTAACAAACCTTAGGCAGATTTTTACAGTCAAAACGGCAAATGGGAATTCTATTAACATAGATAAGGTTTTGCAAAAAGAAAATATAGAACTTTCAGGTCATAAATTTCATGCAAACCTATTACCAATGAATTTAGCTGGTTCGATGTTGTGTTAGGAATGGATTGGTTAGTAGCCAACCATGCTCGAATCCTTTGTGATAAGAACTCTATAGAGATTCGGGAACCCACCGGAGAAGTAATCATGGTTACAGGAGATAAGCCGCGAAACCCCATGAAGTTCATTTCAGTAATGAAAATTGCTAGTTATGAACGAAACCAAGGAATAGTATATATGATTTCAGTAATCATTAGTACTAAGGATAAAGAACTTAAGGAGATTCCTGTAATCTCAGAATACCCAGATGTATTCCCAGAAGAACTCCCGGGATTACCACCCGACAGGGAAGTAGAATTTAGAATTCATCTAATTCCCGGAACTACACCGATAGCCAAGGCACCTTATCGGTTAGCACCCACCGAAATGTTAGAACTGAAAACGCAATTAGATGAATTACTAAGTAAAGGTTTATTACAACCTAGTTCATCCCCATGGGGAGCACCCGTGTTGTTTGTGAAAAAGAAAGATGGGTCAATGAGAATGTGTATTGATTATAGAGAATTGAATAAGGTTACAATTAAGAATCGATACCCATTACCTAGGATTGATGATCTCTTTGATCAACTTCAAGGAGCTAGATATTTTTCTAAGATCGACTTACGCTCCGGATATCATCAATTAAAAGTACAAGAAGAAGACATACCTAAAACTGCTTTCAGAACTAGGTATGGTCATTACGAGTTTACAGTCATGCCCTTCGGATTAACGAATGCACCTGCAGCATTTATGGACATGATGAATAGAATCTGTAAACCGTACTTGGATAAATTTGTAATTGTCTTTATCGACGATATACTTATTTATTCCAAAAGTCAGGACGAGCATTGTCAGCACTTGCATGCACTCTTAACTTTGTTAAGAAAAGAAAAGCTTTACGCCAAATTCTCGAAGTGTGAATTTTGGCTACAGAAAGTGCAATTTTTAGGACACATGGTGAACCATGAAGGCATTCACGTAGATCCCTCCAAAATAGAAGGGATCACCAAATGGAAGGTTCCACAAACAGCTATGGAAATTAGAAGCTTTTTAGGATTAGCTGGATATTATAGACGGTTTATTAAGGATTTTTCCAAAATAGCTGTACCATTAACTAAACTAACCTGTAAAGCAGTTAAGTTTGAATGGGGATCTAGGCAAGAAGAAGCCTTTAGGATTTTGAAGCAAAAGCTAACAAACGCTCCAATTTTAGCCTTACCAGAAGGAACAGAAGATTTTGAAATATACTGTGATGCTTCAAAACTAGGATTTGGATGTGTGTTAATGCAGCGCAAGAAGGTAATTGCGTATGCTTCAAGGCAATTGAAAAAGCACGAAGAAAACTATACGACTCATGACTTAGAGTTAGGAGCCATAATTTTTGCCCTTAAAATTTGGAGACACTATCTGTATGGAAGTAAGTTTACTGTCTATACAGATCATAAGAGTTTAAGGTATATATTTGGTCAAAAAGAATTAAACATGAGGCAAAGGAGATGGTTGGAAATCCTAATTGACTACGACTGTGATATTCAATACCACGAAGGAAAGGCAAACGTAGTGGTAGATGCCTTAAGTCGTAAGTATCATGAAAAACAACGACGAGTTCGTGCTCTTAGATTAAATCTACAGTTAGATTTAATGGAACAATTGAGAAATATCCAGGAAACAGCAATCAAGGATGATGCTGAAGGAATGAAAGGACGAATAAAGGAATTAGAGCAAGGAGCTGATGGAATCTGGAGATTCCATAAGAAAAGGATTTGGGTACCTAAGCAAGGAGATTTAAGACATAAGGTTTTAGAAGAAGCTCATAAATCTAGGTATACCATGCATCCTGGTAATAATAAAATGTACCAAGATTTAAGAAATAATTTCTTGTGGATAGGAATGAAAAAGGCATAGCTAGATATGTTTCTAAGTGTCTTACTTGTTCACAAGTTAAAGCAGAACACCAGAAACCTTCAGGTCTACTACAACAATTAGAAATGCCTGAATGGAAATGGGAACTCATAACAATGGACTTTGTTACTAAGTTGCCCAAAACCAGAAAAGGTAATGATGCGATTTGGGTAATTGTGGATCGATTAACCAAATCAGCTCATTTTCTACCCATGAAAGAAACCTTTACCATGGAAAGGTTAGCCAAGTTGTATGTAGACGAAGTAGTATCCTTACATGGAGTTCCACTCTCCATTGTATCGGATAGGGATAGTCGTTTTACTTCCAACTTCTGGACAAGTTTCCAGGAAGCAATGGGAACCCGACTAAATTTAAGCACTGTATATCATCCTCAAAAAGATGGACAAAGTGAAAGGATGATCCAAACTCTAGAAGACATGCTTAGAGCATGTGTGATAGATTTTGGTGGAAACTGGGACGACCATCTACCATTAATTGAATTCTCCTATAACAATAGTTATCATTCAAGCATTGAAGCTGCCCCGTTCGAAGCATTATACGGACGTAAATGCAGAATTCCAGTTTGTTGGGCAGAAATAGGAGAAAGTCAATTATCAGGTCCTGAAATTGTACAAGAAACTACCGACAAGATTACTCAAGTCAAAGAAAGACTAAAGACGGCTCGAGATCGCTAGAAAAGTTATGCCGATAATCGACGCAAGCCGTTAGAATTCCAAATAGGAGACAAAGTACTCTTGAAAGTTTCTCCTTGGAAAGGAGTAGTACGGTTCGGTAAGAAAGGAAAGCTAAGTCCAAGATACGTAGGACCATTTCCAATAATCCAATGTATAGGACTAGTTGCTTATCGCTTACAACTACCAAAAGAGTTAGCTGGAGTACATGACGTATTTCATGTATCCAATCTCAAGAAATGTTTATCAGACGAATCCCTGGTAGTACCTCTTCAAGATGTAGAGGTAAATGAAAAGTTAAAGTTCATAGAGAAGCCACTACAAATAGAAGACCGAAAGATTAAATTTCTCAAACACAAGCGATTGGTACTAGTTAAAGTCAAGTGGGAGTCGAAAAGAGGACCCGAATATACTTGGGAGCTGGAATCAGAAATGAAACGGAAATATCCTCAATTATTCCAGTAAATCTCGAGGTCGAGATTTTTATTAAGGTGGGGAGGATGTAACAACTCCCATCAAAAGTCCTATTTATTATTTTATTCTAAACAAAAGGAAACACTAATTAAGACCCCCAAGTAATTCTGCATAAACCCTAAAAATTTCAGAACATTTGAAATCAGGATCAGGGCCCCTAAAACTCAAGGGGGTATTCCCTAAATTATGTTTATCTGCTCAAAACGATTCCAAAACACGTAATTTCGAATTCTGTCGACTCAACAGGGCTAAGTAGGTGACAAAGCAGGCCTAGCCTCCTTTGGGTTTCCCCGCGACACGCGACAGGTGTGGGAGAACCTGTCGCGACACGCGGGAGGTACCAAATCAGGCTATAAATTCAGGGGCTTGGGACTTGATCAGTTTGCATGTTTCGACGTTAAATTTCTTTACGTACACTCACATATACACTGTTTCGTTCAAAAGTAGTTATAATCCCGAACCTCTGCTGCGATAACAGGGTAATAACTCAATCGCTGCTACGATTTAATGTCCGATCGATAGAAATCAATCCAATGGATGTTTAAGTGCTGCCCAAATTAGGGTTTATACTTTGTCATTCGTCGTAAATTCGATGGATGTTTAAGTATCGCACTTTGTCATTCATTGTGAAGGTTTTCATCTCGTGAGTTATCGTAAATGCTGTATTAGTTACTGACCTAATTTCGTGTGCATTATTGTTAAATTAGGTTAACAGGCTTATCAGTAGGCTAAACTCTACCCGAATAAATCTACAAAGTGAGTCATTCTCTTTTTATCAAATTATTTCCAAAACCCTATTTATTTTCAAAGTTATAATTACAGGGATTAAGTCTTTGTAATCTCCAAATTACACCCGGTATGTGGGGTTTTATATACAATACTTGATAACCGTCACCATTGGACAACAGGTTAGCCAAGGGGTGATATGACCATAATCACAGACACCATTGGACAACGAGATAGCCAATAGGTGGTCGAGTGATAAATACCGTGGGTAGATGGTGGATATGTATAAACA
Source organism: Helianthus tuberosus (assembly GCA_030545235.1). Taxonomy (NCBI): domain Eukaryota; kingdom Viridiplantae; phylum Streptophyta; class Magnoliopsida; order Asterales; family Asteraceae; genus Helianthus; species Helianthus tuberosus. The sequence goes on along the minus strand of CM060409.1, from coordinate 42,051,381 downwards.
CTGTAATCGCTCTTAATACTGTAAATTTATAACAACACGTCGTTTCTAGTAAAAGAATGATTCACCAGTATTTCCCCGCTGACAAAACCTTTTTCAAACATGTTTCAGGTGATCTGTTGTGATCCAGGAAAAGTGCCGCAAAGCACTACAAGATTAAGGAAGTGGCTCAATATAAATAAAGAAACATGTTTTGTAAAATAAAGATTTCTCAGTGAAATCACCTTATTGTAAACTACCGGGGTTTTATCCCGAATTATGAAATAAAATAATGAGGCATTTTCAGTTTTAAAAGATCCTGCTAAAATCTTCCGCTGTCAAACTCAATTAAATAAATACCACGGGATTTTCTGTCCCGCGGCTCCTGAATCAGGTCAAACCAGGCCGGGGGCCGTGACACCTGTCATTTAGTCTTTTGAAAATACGTCAGTTTACACTGGTAAATACAATTAACCGACTCATTTGAAAACATTTATGAAAATTGATTTAAATGCACAAGGCATAAAATCTTTTATAACTTGGGACATATGATGCAAATGATATGAATAATAAAAACAACCTTACATATACAAGTTGATAATAGCTTTATTACTAAATCACTTCAAGTTCATTCTTTTCATGTACGTATGTTGCTTTCCATCAGTTTCCAATTTATTTTCCATTCTTTTCACTTAAAGTGCATTTTTAATGAAATCTAATTTCAAATTTATTTTCCATCAGTTTCCAATTTTAGCCGTTTCTTTTCATGTACGTATGTTGCTTATCAACACACTCATTTTCCTTTGATACTTCTGATTGTTATCGTTAATTCTTAAGGAAATTTAGTGTATTGGAGGTAAATGAATGTATTGCTTTCCATGTATAAGCCCTTAGATTATGGGTCATGGTATTGTACATTAAAATGTATTCATAGATGCCACTGAATCTTATAGTTAGAATCTAGAGTAAATGCATACGTTTTGGGTGTTCCTTTGATTCTTCCAAAGAAAACAAATTAGTTTTAGAAAATTTAGAATCTGGAATAGCTCCCAAAGTGTCAATAATTAAATGAGGTTTTGATTATCATAAGAGACATAATGTTTGACTTATCCCACTAGTTATGCTCTAGTTTTCTTATGTAAGATGTTTATCAGAAAGAGTAGCAGGATTGTCATGTCTTGAGAGATAATCAAAATCCAATAAGAGCAAATTTTATAGAAACTCTTTACTGAAGTAAAAAGATCTCAGGTTTTGAAAAATTAGAGCGGATGATATGGATGAGATACAATCTTGAAGAAGAAATTTGGAATGATTTACATTATTTGGTAATCAAGTAAGGTAGACTAAATTTGTTATTATGATATTAATGAAAATACATTTATGTAAGGATCACTATATTTGTGCAAATGTGATATTGTCTATTATAAACACGAAAATAAGAGACTATGTAAAGTTCTTCTTAAACAATAACACATCACCTTTGGGCAGAAGTGAAATTATTCAAGCATAGTTGCAAATCAAGTGTAACACATCACCTTTAGGCCGAAGTGAGACAATCAATTTATTAGGCACAAGTTAGTTTTGCAATACTGACGTCTAATTCAACCAAATTTTGAGTAAAGATAATCAATTTATTAGGCACAAGTTATTATAATTTTTAAGTACCCATTTTTACTCTTTTATTAAATTTTAAATTTATAAAACACGATATAACGCTATCACTCTCTAGAGCACGCTTTGGTAAGTGCACCCACTGTTGGCGTAGTATAGTGATGGTAAGACACCGAGATCATCCAAGGACACAAGAGCTTTTAATGCTGGAATATTGTCAATGTCTAATCTAACCAAATTTTGAATAAAGATTTTTAAATAAGTAAAATAAAGAAACTAAATAAATAAAAGAACAAATAGGCAAGATAGAATCACTTGGTTCCGACTCGTCATTTATGTATCCTTTGATGATTTCCGCACTTTGGGTTTTTTAAGAGATTGTCTTAGTTATAGTGGCATGTCCCTCTTTTGGAGGCAACGCTACCCTCAACCATATTGGTTTGAGTCACCAGGGATACAGTCTCACAAGGCCGGAATATTGAAAGATAATTAAATAAGATATTAATGCAAAATGTGGCATCTCTCTCTTTTGGAGGCAACGGTACCCTCGGCCATAATGGTCTGAGTCAGCAGGGATACAGTCCCGTAAGGCCGGTTTAAAGTTTTAACAGTAGTTTATTTATAAGGGATTCAAGCTGTTCTTACTTCCCCCTATTTGATGCTATCTGCCTCAAAGGAAGTCCTAATAAGCTTGAATCAAGTCCTCGTAGGATCTATACACTGAACAAGGCAAGAACTTTACCCAAACCACCCTTCTAACCCCCTTCCAGGCAGTTAAGGCGCTTTATATAGATAGTAAAGACACGAATGAGTGAGTCAACAAAACATGAAGAGATGATAGAATAAAGTTCACTTTCAATATAAAAAACAAGTTATTGAAGTCATTAATACATACCCAATTAAAAAGTTACCAAATCTTGAAAATCAAAAGTAATACATAAATGAATTGTCTTCACCAAGTGATGTAAGAGATTAGCCAAGCATGGCCTTTGTTTGACAAAAACTCTTACGATCAATCTTGGATCCCGAGACTACTACACACACTCTAAGGATGGATGATGGATGAATGTGGTGGATGATGGTGGTGGGGTGGTGACAGGTGTGAGAGAAGTGGTTTGCAAAGGGATGAGTTACAAGTGAACCAAGAATCTCTATTTATAACTGAAAACAGTGGGTTAACACGGCCACGTGCCCTTCTCCTTCTCTGCCTTCATTTAATGCACTTATCAGCCCAGATGCTCACACGGCCTCGTGTGTCAACGACACGGTCCCGTGGCCTTTGTAAATGTTGTACGATCCAAGATTTACAAATCTGAGAGTTGACCACGGCCTGTGTTCATGAGACATGGCCCCGTGTCCCTTATCTGCTTCTGTTTGTCTTTTTCTTCAGGAATCTTGAGTGGGTCACGGCCCCATGCCCGGCAGGCACGGCTCGTGCTTGGCTTCTGGTTTGTTGTTTTTATTCTTAGGGTGAAGCATGGAGGGTCGGTATAGTGTATCAACTTCCCTTCTTCTGTATTTATGCTGGTTTTTACCGTTAGTTTGTTCCTTTTATACGTTTAAGCTCTTTTAATCCTTAAAATCAAAAGTATATAAAGAAACACACTGAACGAGGAAAGAACTTTACCCAAACCACCCTTCTAACCCCCTTCCAGGCAGTTAAGGCGCTTTATATAGATAGTAAAGACACGAATGAGCGAGTCAACAAAACATGAAGAGATGATAGAATAAAGTTCACTTTCAATATAAAAAAACTAGTTATTGAAGTCATTAATACATACCTAATTAAAAAGTTACCAAATCTTGAAAATCAAAAGTAATACGTAAATGAATTGTCTTCACCAAATGATGTAAGAGATTAGCCAAGCATGGCCTTTGTTTGACAAAAACTCTTACAATCAATCTTGGATCCCGAGACTACTACACACACTCTAAGGATGGATAATGGATGAATGTGGTGGATGATGGTGGTGGGGTGGTGACAGGTGTGAGAGAAGTGGTTTGCAAATGGATGAGTTGCAAGTGAACCAAGAACCTCTATTTATAACTGAAAACAGTGGGTTTACACGGCCACGTGCCCTTCTCCTTCTCTGTCTTCATTTAATGCACTTATCAGCCCAGATTCTCACACGGCCTCGTGTGTCAACGACACGGTCCCGTGGCCGTTGTAAATGTTGTACGATCCAAGATTTACAAATCTGAGAGTTGACCACGGCCTGTGTTCATGAGACACGGCCATGTGTCCCTTGTCTGCTTCTGTTTGTCTTTTTCTTCAGGAATCTTGAGTGGGTCACGGCCCCATGCCCGGCAGGCACGGCTCGTGCTTGGCTTCTGGTTTTTTGTTTTTATTCTTAGGGTGAAGCATGGAGGGTCGATATAGTGTATCAACTTCCCTTCTTCTGTATTTATACTGGTTTTTACCGTTAGTTTGTTCCCTTTATACGTTTAAGCTCTTTTAATCCTGAAAATCAAAAGTATACAAAGAAACACACTTTTTCCAACATTAGTACTAAAAAGGGTTGTTTTTATACCTTATTTGATATAATTTATATGTTGCATTTGGTGCATATCAAATACATAAATGTAACACATCACCTTTGGGTAGAAGTGAAACATTCATGCATTTTAGGCAAAATGTCTTGTGAATATCAATGAACAACTATTAATAAGGTATGCAACATGAATATAACACATCACCTTTGGGCAAAAGTGTAATGTTCAAGTATGTAAGAGTAATGTCGCATGTGTGTTTATGTCAATCATTAAGATGACTTGTTTTAAGGACACATGTTTCATGACCATGCTTTTTCATTATTTAAGGGTATTCACTAATTGACAACACTTAGTAAGACTCGACTAATAAGGTATATGTAACACATCACCTTTGAGCAGAAGTGAAACATCAACAGGTTATTCAAGTTAAGCAAACTTAGTTTTGTAAAACATTTAATATGTAAGGTTGAACAAAACTAACCAATTGTTAAGTAGGAAACAACCTGAGTGGCGCCTGATACGTGAGTTGCAACTGATAGTGAGTGGCACGTTATAGTGTGAGTGGCACCTATTATCTGAGTGGAACCTGATAGTGAGTGGTGCCTAATAGCGAGTGGCACACGATGGGGTGAGTGGCGCTAGCTGATATGATACCCATTGTTAGTGATGCCTATAAGCCTCTTAATGTCAGTGACGCATATAAGGCTCTTTGTTTCCTACCACATAGATCGGATTCCCCTTTTGGTGTATGATTATGATAGGGTAATATGATCTTGAAGATCATGAAATTTAGAGAGAGGGGTGAATAATGTTGTTGTTGTAATTGTGGTGACCAACCTAAAACCTCTCTAGTAATCTCTATATATACACCAAGGGAAACCCTATTCTCAAATAAGGGTAAATACGTCCATCAAATATTTACCATTTTAATGAATAGGCGAAATAAGGTCAATGATTAATTATAATATAAATGATAATAACGGCCATATGAATATGTATTAAATATATTCTAACAACATATTGTTCAAACTATCGGAAAACTACTTAAAGACACATCATACATGATCCAATTTCTTTGCGTGACACAGTTGTAAATGGTGTTTGCACCAGAGATATTATAAAATTAACGAGCGTGAAGGATGGTGACGGTCTCATCGTCAACGGAGACAACACCACCACTAGGTAATGTTGGTGGTGAGTCCCTACCATAATTCGGTTGTCTAAATATGAATGCCGGTTGACTAGGAGAAGGAAGCATTGTTTCATGATTACTCAACATAAAAGCTACGTCAGTCATTGTGGGCCGATCACTAGCTAATTCTTGAACACACAAGATCCCGACATGGATACATAGAAGAACTTTATGGGCATCAAATGAATCTCCCAAAGATGAGTCAACTACTGCCAAAGCTTTGTCTGGTTTCCACAAGTCCCAAACCTAGAAACGATGTTGATTGTGATAAAGTTTGTTTGGTGGGATGAATAATGAACAAAAAAAAAATATACGCCAAATTTAGTTACCTACATGGCCGATCAAATTAACGGAGTTCTCCTTATAGTAGCTGCTATTTTTCCTACCACTGATTATCTCGAGAACAAGAATTCTGAAACTAAAAACATCAGATTTTACAGAAACAAGGCCTTCCATTGCATACTCTGGAGACATATAACCACTACAATCATATTATATCAACGTTAGATAAATGAATGTAATTAAAACCATGTTGTGTTATAGATAGAAGAACTACACATACTATGTTCCAACAACTCTACGTGTTTTAGCTTCATCTTCATCCCCTCCAAAGATTCTTGCCATTCCAAAATCTGAAATTTTAGGGTTTAAATTTGTATCTAGCAAAATATTGCTTGGTTTTAGATCCCTGTGGATGATCTTGAGCCTAGAATCGTGATGAAGATATAGTTGTCCACGAACAATCCCCTGAATGATCTGGAACCGTTTCTTCCAATCTAAAAGAGAAGCCTTTTCTTGATCTAGGTTGACATCATTCCAATGGATATTTAGAATTTATTGAATTTTAAAAAGAAGTAAAGTTGGATATTGAGAATTTCATTGTAGGTTTAATAACAAACCGAATATGAAAGAATCCAAGCCTTTGTTTGGTAAGTATTCGTAAACTTCGTTTCTTCCTTATGGAAGCAATATCCCAAAAGCCGGACTAGGTTTCTGTGTTGAAGTTTCGCTATCAACGTTACTTCATTCTTAAATTCTTGCATCCCTTGACTCGAACTTTTTGATAATCTTTTGATAGCAATTTCTAGCCCATTTAGTAGCTTACCCTGAGTATAAACAATTAAAGGATAACTATATATAAACGCAAAGGCTATGATCATTGCAAGAATTGACAAGACATTACCTTATAAACTGAGTCGAATCCACCTTCTCCAAGATTGTTTGAAGGAGAAAAATTATTAGTTGCCGCAACTATGGTGCTCAAATCAAACACATCTAAATCCACATTTTTGCCAATATCCTTCTCCATGAAAGCCCCTTCCATGGTATTCAAGCTATCTTCACCTTCATTTCGTTTGACTGTATCAAACAATTAAGCAATAGTGAAGTTTATATTAACATTTATGTGAGTTACATTCCTCTTCTTCAGCATATATAAGTCTGAACCTTAAACCATGAAGCAGCAGTACTGACTCAGTCCACAACTCACCTTCAAATTGTTTAGGTAGTTTTGGGTACAGCATGGTTTGATCCCAATTTATTCAATTGTTAGATCTTAGATGAACTATAGTACTGCTTGATTCCCGTTTCTGGGTAAAATGCTTTCAACTAATTTTTTACTTGCAATAAAAGGTAGCATTTAAGAGCTATGGGTTATGCTGACATCAAATCATTTATAGTCAAAATATCTTATTTGTATTTATAGTTTGAAAATGGTTTAAACCATAAAAAAAATTAAATAAATAAATAAAAAGAGCTAAACGATTTACTTTGGTTTCGTTGCAACGGATTCATGATTCCTAAGTTAACAAAATTCACCTAAGTTAACAAATTTTTTTGAATGAAGTTAGTGAGATGAATAAAAATGGCAAAAAAATGACAAAAACCAGGGACTAAAATGACATAAAACAAAACTATTTTGACTAAAATGACAAGAAAAAAACTATTTGAACTAAAGTGACAATTTTGATTAAATCTCAAGTACTAAAATGGCAATTTACTCTTTATTTACCGTATATTAATTAACTAAATAATTGTGTATGAGTTTTGCTTTTATTTTTATTTTGTTAGATTATTTTACTATTTTATTATATCTAGCTTAGTTTATTTATTTATAGTTTATTTGATTAAGTTTAACTATTTATATAATTATTTGTTACAACTTTTGTGATCATTATCATAAATAAACATGTTTTAAAAGTTATATTGGTAAAAACATTATAACCAAACATTTTTGTTTCATGTAACCATTAGATGTCAATGCCACTTCAAGAAACTTCAATATAAAAATAAGATTGTTGTTTCCCTTAATTAAACCAATAAATTATTATTTGTTTTGCATGCGAGAGGATTGGAAGTTAGGTGAAAATACATAAACGAACGTTTTTACAAGTACTAAAATGAAGTTTGTTTTACAAAAATTTCAAGATATGTTACCTTATTAGTTTTAATTACCAACTAAGATATTGAATTGTATTGTATAGCTCTTTTACTATTGAGTACTTAACATGGATTAGAAACATTGTATATTTGAAGACTTACGAGTTACGAGTTATGAGTTATAAGTTATGATTGAGTCCAATCACCGATGTGATTATGTGAAATCCATGTTAAATACTTAAATTTAAAGTGAATATATGATATTGAGATATGTTATTGACTTGAATTAGAATCATGGTAAGAATTTATGTTTCCGGTCCGACCTGAACCGGAAATAAAATATTATATATCAATACACATAAGACCCTTAGAAAATTCCCGCCCCCATGAAAAAAATTTCTAGGTCCGCCACTGATTCCACTCACGATATGGTGTATTAGGGTCAACATGAGCTAGTTTTGTTTTGTGTACAGTGGTTGTTACTTCTTACCATACGATTTAGTTGACTATACTTTTGCTTTGTGTCAGTGGCATTCACAATCTGTATAGTTATTCTATTTTGGCATTTGTTTAGCTGGCCTTCAATCTGTAGGTCCACCCGGAGGATCGAGTAACCTCTATTCCCTGTTTTCCGACAAACCCGAAAGTGCGGAATCCAAACGGGTAAGTTAAACCAAGTTACGAACACGCAAGACACAAAGATTCAATGATTAACACTCAATGTATTAATACTCTGAAACGGTTACAATGCAATGTTTACAAGATAAACCTATAAACTCTCTGTTGTGTGTGTGTTCTCTCCGAAATCTATTCAGACTTCTTAGTGTTTCTGTCTGTTGTCTGGGCTTATATAGCAACATGTTGACGAAATCAAATGGCCCACGAAAACACATGACGAAATCAAGGATCTGGACGAAATCACTTGATTTCATCCCATTTGGTTTTCGTCCCATTTGGTTTTCACCAAAAAGGGTTTTCACCAAAGGTGATTTCGTCCTAAGTGATTTCATTATCAGTGGATTTCGTCCATCAGTTGGGCCAGTGTCTTGGGCTTGTGCTTTCATCTCATGATGTTGGGCTTCTTCAATATGTTGGGCTTGGACCATAGGATATACAAATAAGACAACATAATAAGCTATACTAAATGCAAACTGCACATACGCAGTTGCATTTACACAAACTTTACAAAGTAAATCACATACCGAGTCAAGACAGGAGGTTGTCTTGACTACGGCCTTCAATTCGTAGCCGAGTCGAACCGAGCCGAGCCGTATCCACAAAATATGTATCAACAAACTCCCCCTTGGATGCTGCTCGCGAGGTTTGTAATCTCGTTCTCCATCTCTTGATGGTTCTTTTTCTCGGAAAGGATCTTCAAAGTCTTCACGTGAAACAATCAGGGAGTGTATCAACAAACTCCCCCTTGAATGATGCTCGTGAATCTTTTGAACTTCAATACTTCAGATCCTTTTGGTGTTGATGAGTGGTCAGCTGTAACTTGATCATCTTGATCTTCAGATTGCATCACTGTCGTGTCTTCACTTTACGGCTTTTCTTCTGACACGTTCTCTTCGCCTTTAGCTGATTCTGATGTACCATCTGCACATACAAGAAAGCTAAACACGTAATGAGAACAACCGCTTGGAATTTAGACAAATTAAACAAACAACACATATGAGATCAAATCTCAATCAAACACCGACCGACAACAGTTTGAAAGTTTAGAAAATGATCAATTTTAATCCCTTACTTTCAAAAACTTGTTAACTTTGACTGTTTATGAAGGTGCAATTGTTTTCCGGCTTACAATCAGGATTTTGGGTAGGATAGACTCGAGTTCCAACATCGGTCAATCAAAAATAAACTAGAAGCAAAATCTTTTTGGCTTTTATAAAGTTTAAATTAAAACACACCTAAAATCTTTTTGGAGTTTTTCATTTTTCATGTGTAAAGACGGAAAGCAATAAATAAATATATACAAAGATGCAGAAACTGAAAGCAGTAAACAAATATTTACAGACATTCTTTTTTGCGAGTTTCGAGGGTAAGAGAATCATATCAGTGTACGGTCACGCCAAAACGCTCTTTTTGTTCAAATAGTTCACATTTAGATAAGCATCCTATAACAATTATCGGTATTGCTGTCCACATAAGCTCAACTTATCAGATGTAATCATGGCGAGGGGATACGTTAAGGTATGAATTATACTTACCGACCGGTGTTCATCCACACACGACACATTCCCGTATCAAGGTATGCACGAGAGTTTATCTTACCGGTGAGTATACTGTTTATCATCTGTTTGACCGTATAAAAGATGTGAGAAACTCACTTATTTTGATTTGAAAACAAGCCCTATGTGATAGAATCACTTATTGATGAGGAACTTGATTTTCAGATGCATGAGGGCACAGGAGCAAGTCCGTGAACAGGTCAGTACTTTCGTACAGCAGAGAGACGAACTTGACTCCCGCAAAGAATCTGTGATATATTATCACTTATTTTGTTTGGACATGTGATTGTTGATCACTTATTGAGGTTGAATGCAATATGTACACGTATGTATGGTATCATGGAAGATCTAGACTTTGTCTCCGTTTTGTTTCGGTAAAAGAAACAACCATGATACCCAGATGATAAACAACATAAAGACCGAATATCTCAGAACCTCAGCAATCTCTCAAACGAAATTTCGGTACCAAGACCATATGCCAATGAGTGGTTCCCACCTGGTCTTCAGTCGATTAAGGTTTATATCACCCTGCACACTTTAATATGATTGTGAGCCTACCGATACATCTTATATAGAGCTGCTTAACATTTTTCATTTTACATTTCAGTTTGAAGAGGTTTAGACAGACCACTGATGTACTATCATTTTCTTTTTTTCTCGCCAGGAAACTCATTTTTGTTTTTCTATAGTTTTTGCGTTTTGAAAATTTTCACTGTTTTTGAATTTTCAAATTTTGGATTTACTCCCCCTAAAATCAACAAACTAAGATAAATTTTAAACACACAAAGGTATTTACAAAAAGGATTTTCCGATGTCGGTTAACTCATGTTTTACCTCAATGCCGTTTACCAAAATTAATTTTGAATCGAAATGATTTATCGAATTTTGGAAAAATGAGTTGGCACGTTGGTAATCGGTGCGAACCATGACAACATTGACAAGTTTCATAGTGAAACAATCACGTGTGAGGTGATATTTGAGATCAACGTGTCAGGCCAAAGAGTGTTGTACGAGATGATAATGATTTATAAAGCAGCTTAAATATCGACAAGTATAGGAGAGATTAGAATTTAAAACCGTATCCTGCAACTGCTTCGTGCATTGGCAGGAATTTGAGTGCTCTCCCAAACTGGATATCCACCCGATGTGGATTTCAAAGTCGATTCTTTGCAGCTACTTCAATTAACCCGAGAAAACTCTTCACAGCAACAAGATCATAAACCTTTGGTTCCGGCTGGGCTTCCACATTGCACCAGCGAAGGTCTTTATCTTTCTCTTTGAGAAGTAGTGTGCGGTTGTTCAATCCATGCCAAGGCATCCACACACCCGGTTGGTTTGTTCAACAAACACATTTTCTTCAATCACACCGTGAAGAAATGTACACCGCACGTTCATCTTGTTGATTTTGAACATCAGACGTGCTGCAGGTGCGTACATTTTGATTGAATCTATCCTGGGGACCCGATCAAAGCCTTGAACAATCAAACTTTGGAAAGATTTTCAATTTGTCGAAGTTATCAATTTTTTTCATTAGGCATTCTTTGTCTCTTTTCTTTTTCTCTCCATCAAAGGCAACAATTTCTTTTGTCGCCCATCTTATGCATGGACACTCCACTATCAACAATCCGATGACTATCGATAGTTCCTCCTGGAACATCCTGCACACTTACTCAGAGATTAGTTGGAGAGGGGGACCCAAGCCTTAATAGACTTGGGTCGTCCTTCATCATCGAGGATTGTGACTTCGATTTCCTGATGATTCGGAATGGATTGAGCTTTCCCTGAAACAGTTACCGATTTTGGTTTCCAAATCTGTTTTTGTTTTTCATTTTTAATTTCTAACTTAACAGACTTTGTTTGGAGAACCTCCGGTTTTAACGCCTTTTCAACTTCTTTGACGTCGTTGTTTTGTTTCTTGTTCTTTATCAGTTCTTTTATCATGTTTTGGTGAAACAGGACGACGTTGTGGGTGAACCTTTTCAGGTGGTGCTCTTTCAACAAAATTTTCTTTTGGAGTGTTTGAGCAGTTCTTAATGATATGCCCAAACTCTCCACATTTAAAACACGTTCTCCTTTCCACAATCTTAGGAGAATTTGATCGACCAACAGATGTCGAATCCGTAGAACCTGAGGTACTTGCTTTTTCATCACACCCGTTTGTATGTTGAGTGTAATTGTTTTGGCTGTTACGTTTTAAAATCTTGACTTGTTGGATAAAATCGGTGTTTGATTTGTTTTCAAAAGTCTCAATTTTATCAGTACCCTTGGATGCCACAAACTTAACATCTTTGCATTTCTTCTTTTAACGAGCTCCTTTTGTTTCAGATTTTGATTGAGAAACATTAGGCTTTTGAGCTCGCCTTTTTGTTTGTTTACCCTTAGCAGCAATAGGTTGTTGCTTTGTTGGTGATTTTTGATTTTCAAATTGTTTTCTGACTTCGGATTTTGGAATGGGATCACATTGAGTTACAATGACTCCTGGAATTATCTTTCCCAAAAACTTGTTTGTATTATCTTCAAAAACTTGATCAATCGAAGATGGATTGACATTTTTAATTGGAAAATCGTGATCTGAATAGATTTTAGAATCACCAACCAAAGTGTACAACACATTATTACTCTTAAGGGTAGACACAGATTTCTTGTCATTCTTGACAGGATCTATCACTTGCCTTCTTTTCCAAATCATATGCCTTTTTATCAGCTTCTTGCATATTATTGAAAGTTTTCGCATTTGATCCTGCTTCTTTAAGTGTAACACCTCGAAAATTCACGTCCTGTAATGTGTTGACACACGTCATATGTTTGAACGTGTGAAAGAATGTTATAGAAGGATTAAAGTTGACAATCATGGAAAGTATGTGAAAATACGAGTTCTAAATGTCAACAGTTAATAAATATATTGTACATTAACCCTACATGATGCTCATACCTTCAAACGAATAAATCATGGATCATACGAAGCTAAATATGAAAGAAAGTGAGAGATTACAAACTACAGGGGTTAAATGTGTCAACATGTTTAAGTTATACCTCTGAGTGACCTTTTGACAAACCCGAAGCTTTGTAACGGTTAATTATGCTCACTAGAATACACGTTATAAACTTCATAAAGTTTCGTTATCGTATGAGAGAGTTATGATCAAATTCGTATACAAGGGGTTAAAGCGTCAACGTTGAAAGTTATGACTTTTCGGGTAACAATAAAGTTAACCGAGGACTTAACAAAGTGGGTAAATGTCTTAAAGCCCTTATATGTCAATTTATAGGGTTCATAGTGCAAGAAATAAAGTCGTAGCAAAGTTCCCAAGAGCCAAGGACCAAAGCGTAAAAATAAAAAATTTGAGATTCTGTTAGGGGGGGCCTCGCGCCACGCGAAGGCCCTGGGGGGGGGGGGGGGCTACGCGTGACGCGAGGGGTCGTCTGTTCCGAAAACATTGGTTCTTGTCTGCCTTTGCCATTTTAACCGACTTATGAACGATTTTCCACATCTTGCATGACCCCTAGGAAACCCCTAGACACTTAGGGACATCTGGAAGTGATCCAAGGCCATGGTTAGACTTGTGTGTCAATGATCCATGAGTTCTTGAGCACTATATAAAGGGCCAAGGTTGCAACCATTTCTTCACACCTTCCTTCAGCATTCCTGATCATTTCTGGAGCTCCAAAGCAGGCTCAAGTGATCACTAATCGTGCAAAGGACTCTAGTAAGTATGCTTAACCTTTCTTAATTAAGTTTTTGCTTAGTTTTAGCTTAAAAGTCAAACCGTCGTAATTAACGGTTGACTTAATGATTAATCACTAATGGTCCAGTGATTAGTCGAATTGAAAGTAGTTATAAGTTGGTAATTATGTGGGCATTAAACCCTTAAAAGGGCACCCTCTGATTTCCACTCTAACTAGGTCAAATGTCGGGTCAAACTTGTTATTAAAAAGTCAACAGAATGCTTATTTTCTAATTTATGCATAATTAGCAATGTAGAACACATACAACCTGTTTGATCATTAATATAACTTGGTAATTAGTGTAAGAACATGTCTAAACATGTTCAACCCGACAATTTTCTGTTTAGACCCGGTTCGGAACCGAAAGTCGCAAAGCTTTTACTTTTGCTTTGACTTCAGTTTTGACCCGTTATGGTATGTTTTAGAAATACCTTAGATCTTTAATTGGACTAGGTTACATGCTAGTATAACCCTCTGTGATTATACACCTTGGTTCATTAGTTATCCAATTAATATGCATGTTTCCGTTAATTGCTCATATGTTGACCGTTATGCCCTTTTCACCTTAAAACGTGATTTTTGAAAATGTAAAAGAGTAGAAACCTTAGTTACTGATATATAAACTTGTACCCAAAGTTTGACATCAGTTTGAGGTGTAGTTTGAGAGTTATGCTCATTAGCGTAAATTGAAAGCTTTATGTTAATTAAACGGCGTAATTAGCGTATAGCCTATTTAAACTCACTTTTTGATATCAAACTTATTCCCCACTGATGTAATATATTATTTTGGGATTTTTGAAGATTTTTAATTAATTTTAGGCTGAGCATAACTTATAGTCATAGGCTTAATCCGGTAATTGTCGGTTTTGCCCTTACGGGCAATAAAATGAGTTTTACACATCTAATTGACTCCAAACCTTTTGCTACTAATTACATATGATTAATAAATTATTTTAAGCCTTCTGGAATAATAAAAATATTAGCTTTATGTATAGAACCCGGAAATGGCTTCTAATCGCCTTTTTAAGCGTTTTTAATGCATAGTATGTACTAAAACTATTTTAAACATACAAGGGTTGATACCTACTGATATTTTGGGTAAATTATAACATTTTAACAGTAAGCAAAAGTTGTTTAACTCAGACTTCAGTTTTGAGCTTTACGGCTTATGTGAAATTACCAAAATGCCCCTACGGTGCATAGTTTGGTTATAATTGATAAATTTAAGATATATACCTTACCCTACTGTTATAACTTAGTAAACTAAGTTTTTTTTCTGATTATATCAGACTTGTAACTCAGGTTAATACTTAGACTCTTTTATAACCTTGTAAATGACCAAACTACCCTTACGGGGCATAGTTTGTGTTTAAATTCGTTTCGGGCATAATAAAAGACATCTTACTGATGTCACAACATAATTGAAGCATATTAACTTAGGAAACCTGTATATGGCTCTTACGGATACCCGTTATGCTTATTGCGCGTTCGGTTCGGTTTATGTAACTAGTTTGCATAAATTAGCTGAAACGGGTCAAACCTTATCGGTTTTATCTCAAAATCCAGAATGTGTATGAAATACCCATATTAAGGAAGTCTTCAAACTTGTCGGGTCTAAATCACATTCTATCCGGTCTTCGCTTAATCGTGCGTACGAACCGTATCTTTGAAACTAACCGGTCTAAGCTTAAGCTTAATTAAAGACCCGTTAGGATTCTAATAGGTTATTATAAACCTTCGTTCCAGATTAGGAGGACCAGTAAAAGCTACTTGCATTAGCTTATTGTGATTATTACTTTGCTCAGGTAAATACTTTTAACTTATTTTCCCTATATGGGCTTGGGTTACGGTATATAAAATACCGCTTGGTCGGGCATCAAATCTTCCATCGTTTGGTGGTTAATTGAATAATTTGATCGGCCCGTTTAAATTGTTTTGTATGCTTAAAGCCTTTGGGAGGTTAATGACCATGTCCCGGATATCCTTGGCATCATTTTACGAAATGGCCACGACCTAAGCACGGGGTGTAGGCATACACCTGTCAGTTGCCAAAATAAATAATGTGGTGTGTCTATTGATCTTTAACCCGGCATGACCCGGGCAACTGAACGCATAAGTAACATGTAATTCTTTTACGAGATTATATATTTAAATAATTATCTCAAGTTATAAAATGTTTATGCCACGTGCATCCAAATCAATTTTTAATCATTTTTAAAATGAGTCAGTTGATTGTATTTACCAGTGTAAACTGACGTATTTTCCCAAAAAGATTAAATGCAGGTACTAAGCGTAATAGGCTGGATTCTCTCCTTAGCATCAATAAAGAGTCTCGCAAGCTTAAGATGCCTATCGTCTGTTGAACTACTGTTTCCTATTTATTTCGATCCGTCTGTGGATAAACTTTCAACTGTTTGTGATACATGATATTACAATATTTTATTCGGTTGAAATATATCTTTCATTTGCTTCCGCTGTGCATATTAAATATTGTGTTGTTTGACTATTATGTTGCCAACCACGTCACGATACTCCCCACCGGGCCCACCGGTGACACGTGGAAATCGGGGTGTGACAGGTTGGTATCAGAGCCAACGCTGAGTGAATTAAACACTAGTCTTTTGTGTTTAATCTCAGTTACACAATTGCATATTTCAAAAACTTTCGAGTCTAGACAAATAACATAGGGCAAATTCTCATTTGTTGTGTTTTGTGTTGTCCTTTATTTTATATATTTTGTCGTTATCTCATGTTGTATTGACATGATTAAATATGCCGCCAAGATTCTTTCGACGAAGAGGACGAGGAAAGGGGCCAATCACCGCTCCCAATGACGACGAGGCAGGACCTTCGCATATGCGAACTCCTACCACCACTGCGAGTGCGGACCCTAGAGAAAACCGGAGGAACCTTTTTGAACCTACTAGACGATCTGTCTCACATAGTTCGACACCTCCCATTCACAACTCATATGGGCCACAGTCAGAAAATGAGCCCGACAACCCTCAACCTTCTTACATACCTCTTCAGCGATCCCTTTCGCACAATTCTTTTGGTAACCCCACACCTGTTTTTCAAGGCTGGTTTAACCTGGAAAATTACATACAAGAGCCAGTGGGTTTTAACCCATTGGGGCCAGAGGATCATTTCTCCGGCGATCATGAAGAGGATATGGACGAGGACACTGATCCCGTCGAACCCGCAACCGGAACTCCGAACCATCCTATAGAGGTCTCAGATGGTTTGTCCTTTCATGGATCACCCTACCATGGTCCGGACAGTTACCAGGCACGATTTAACCAGTACGAGTGGTATTTTACACCCTCGCATCATTCGTCGCCTCACCAGCAGCAGCAACAGCATGATCCCTCTGAGGATTCATGATTCGTGGCAGTCACGCCACCGCCTCCACCGCCACCAGTTCAGCCGGCACCTCCGCAACCGCCGAGGCGTAGGAAAACCGGAGCACGTTTGTCTGCACGAGGAGGAGACTTTCATTTTAGCTCTCCTCGACAATCAAGTGGTAGTGATTATCCGCCACTTCAAGAAGATCCACAAATGGGTGGACCTTCGAACCCATTTGCACCGCAACCACCACCGATGGGTTTTGATAACCCGATTCCAGCATACACGGGTTCTATGATGTACAACCCGTTTGGGCCGCCGGTTCACACCAACTACAATTACGCTGAAGCCGACCCATACGTGGTAGCGTCCAATTACAACACCTTTAACCCTGAAGGACCGTATGGAGCTCCTTGGGGAGCAGGATACCCAACCCATGGGTACCAAATACCTGCCAGACCTATAATACGGACACAATCGCAACCGCCACGGTTTTCTCCCCCAGAAAGGGAGGAAATTCTACAGAGACTGGACCAGGTCGAGCGAGACTTTCACCGAGATCGCGGGGAGCGACAAACTTTCTTCCAGGGATTGACAAGCCTAATAAAAGGGAAGAGCAAGAAGGACCATTGAATCCTTCCACTGTTGTTGTAGATTCCTTGTATCATTTGAGCCCCTGCGTGGGCCTGTCTGGCTGTATTAGCCCCTGTGTGGGTATGTTTGTTTATTTTGACCCCTGCATGGGTCTATCTTTCTGTTAACCCCTACGAGGGTATGATGTTTGTTTAAGTCCCTGTGTGGACCAATATGTTGTTGACCCCTGCGTGGGTAACTTGTTTGTCTAAAAAGTCCCGTTTAGGGCAGTATGTAATCTTTTAATAATTAATTTACATGCATAAATATTATATATGAAATAAATAAATCAAAATCATTCCTTTTTAATAATAATTTGCCTATTAAATATTGGATGAGAATCTTAAGAGTGAAACCTAGCCTGAGTGTCATTGTAAAGACTTGGCCAAGATGGTAAGACTTGTTTAAAAGATTCAGATTTCCTGTTAACATCTGAAATCATGTTAACACTCCTGGCAGATGTGATTCGTTAAAATCACACACGTCATTTTTATATAAGGATTCTTCAAAAGATTCCTAACCCAACTAAATGATCTCTGAATCATGGGTTTAAATCATCAATTAAGATGATCATATTTTAACCATACATTGGTAATATAGTGCCTACGGGCCTTGCTCATTTCTACATGAGCCAAAAGACAGTGGTAGCTATGACTCCCTGTCCGAAAAAGGTAATGAACTATGTTTAAACCTCAATGCTTTGATTCTCTGAAATCATAGCTTATAAATTTATAAATTTCCTTGTGACTAGGCCTGTTGTGCTGATATACCTTCATGCTTTGATTCTCTGAAATCATAATTTATAATTTAAAAATGTCCTTGTGACTAGGCCTTTTGAGCCACAAATAAAACTATTATTGTTTTTATAATTAGGATAAATTGTAATTAAAATCCTAAATAAATATGATTAACAAATTAACCAAATATGGTTTATGTATACCATGGTTAATGAATTGCCATAAAAGACAATTCTATGATAAACTCCCAAATAAACTATTGTCATTGTCTTATGCAACAGTTCAAATTAAAATGGCTAACTCGGACGAAATTAATAGCCACCCAAGGGAGAATAATGATAACGCCCGAATTAATATAACGGGTGCTGAACTGAAAGCGTTAGTAGACGACGCTGTTACAAAGGCCTTAGAGCGGAAGTATGAAGAATATAGTGGGACTCGAAGTAGGACCCTATCTACACCGCATTCAAAGCCACCTTCCAAGAAGGATGAACCCAAGAAAGGAGATGACAATCGTCACTCCTCGAATCATCATAGTAACCCGTCTCAGAAGATAATGCTAAATCAAGGACCCCGTGATAAGGGTTGTTCCTACAAATATTTTGTCTCATGTAAACCCAGGGATTTTACTGGGGAGAAAGAAGCGGTAGATTGTATGACATGGTTAGATGAGATGGATACAGTAGTGGATATCAGCGGATGCGCTGAGAGGGATGTAGTCAAGTTTGTGTCTCAATCTTTTAAAGGCGAGGCTTTAGCCTGGTGGAGATCACTGATTCAAGCCACTGGGAAGATCCCATTGTACAACATGTCATGGGAACAATTCGTTGCTCTCATCAGGGAGAATTATTGTCCTCAGCACGAGGTTGAAAAGATTGAGTCAGATTTTCTTTCATTGGTAATGACCAATCTAGATTGCCAAGCTTACCTCACGAGCTTTAATACCATGTCGAGGTTGGTTCCGTATTTGGTGACCCCGGAACCCAAACGAATCGCTCGTTTCATTTGGGGTTTAGCCCCCGAGATAAAGGCAAGCGTGAAGGCCTCTCGGCCAGCTACTTTCAGATCTGTAGCAGATATATCTTTGTCCCTCACGCTGGACGCGGTCAGACAAAGGTCGCTGAGGAACAAAGATGCTGAGAAGAGAAAACGTGAAGATGATAATTCACGGAGGTCAAACAAAAAGCACCGAGGAAACGGTGACAACAAGAAGGGGTTTGAGTCAAAGAAGGATGGGCATCAGTCAGGTGATAAGCCCAAGTGCAAGATTTAGAAGAAACAGCACTTTGGAAAGTGCAGACTCGAATCGAACTCGCAGACCCAGTCAAGAACTTTTGCTTGCGGGATATGCAAGTCCAAGGAACACAAGACCTTGGATTGCAAAAAGCTGAAGGATGCAACGTGCTACCGTTGCAATGAAAAGGGGCACATTAAGACCAACTGCCCGAAATATGCAAAGAAAGACGACGAAGGAAAGAAGACAAATGCTAGAGTCTTCAGAATGGATGCAAAAGAAGCGGTTCTAGACGACAATGTGATTACAGGTACTTTCCTTGTAAATGATGTCTATGCAAGAGTACTTTTTGATTCAGGCGCTGATAAGTCTTTCGTAGATAATAAGTTTTGCAAATTGCTGAATTTACCTGTCAAAACCTTAAGTGTGAATTATGAGGTGGAGTTAGCAGATGGCACCATAGAAACAGTCTCAACTGTGTTAGATGGATGTGTTATATCCATTAAGAACCACTCTTTTCCTCTGTCCCTACTTCCCTTTAAGTTAGCCGGTTTTGACATAGTTTTGGGTATGGACTGGTTATCTCATAACCAGGCCCAAATTGTCTGCAACAAAAAGCAAGTGGTGATTAAGACTCCGTCTGGTGAATCACTTACCATTCGGGGAGATACCCAGTATGGACTGCCTGAGCAAGTGACTATGCTCAAGGCCTCTAAGTGTTTAAAGAAGGGTTGTGTCATCTACATGGCACAAGTGATTATTGATGAACCGAAACCGAAGATAGAAGATATCCCCGTCATTTCTGAATACCCTGAAGTTTTTCCTGAAGAACTACCTGGTTTACCACCAGATAGGCAAGTGGAATTCAGAATTGACATCATCCCTGGAGCAGCACCTGTTGCTAGAGCACCTTATAGGTTGGCGCCAACAGAAATGAAGGAATTGGGAACACAACTAGATGAATTGCTAGCTAAAGGTTTCATTAAACCTAGTTCGTCTCCTTGGGGAGCACCAGTCTTGTTCGTCAAGAAGAAGGATGGATCGATGCGTATGTGCATCGATTACCGTGAGCTTAATAAGGTCACAATAAAGAATAGGTATCCTTTGCCCAGAATCGACGATTTGTTCGATCAATTGCAAGGGGCAAGTTATTTCTCCAAGATTGACTTGAGGTCAGGTTACCACCAACTGAAGGTTAGAGATGAAGACGTACACAAAACTGCATTTAGGACTCGTTATGGTCATTACGAGTTCCTAGTGATGCCTTTTGGGCTCACTAATGCACCTGCCGCATTCATGGATCTCATGAATCACGTTTGCAAGCCATACTTAGATAAATTCGTCATCGTTTTCATCGATGACATTCTCATCTACTCGAAGAACCAAGCTGACCACGAGAAACACCTTCGCTGTATTCTCAAACTCCTGCATCATGAGAAACTCTATGCCAAATTCTCTAAGTGTGAATTCTGGCTTCGAGAAGTCCAATTCCTTGGACATGTCATTAGCGAACGCGGAATCCAAGTGGACCGCGCTAAAGTTGAAGCTGTCATGAATTGGCAAGAGCCAAAGATGCCTACAGAGATTCGTAGCTTCCTAGGATTGGCAGGATATTATAGGCGTTTCATTGAAAATTTTTCAAGGATTGCTGCACCCCTAACTTCCTTGACTAAGAAGAAAGTAAAGTTCCTTTGGGGCCCTAAGCAGCAAGAATCCTTTGATATCCTAAAGCAAAAGTTGAGCAATGCTCCTGTACTGACATTGCCTGAAGGTACCGAAGAATTCGTAGTTTACTGCGATGCATCTCACACTGGCATGGGGTGTGTGCTTATGCTGAAAGGCAAGGTTATTGCCTATGCATCACGTCAATTAAAGGTGCATGAAAAGAATTACACCACCCATGACTTGGAGTTGGGTGCCGTTGTATATGCATAATTAACAATGTAGAACACATACAACCTGTTTGATCATTAATATAACTTGGTAATTAGTGTAAGAACATGTCTAAACATGTTCAACCCGACAATTTTCTGTTTAGACCTGGTTCGAAACCGAAAGTCGCAAAGCTTTGACTTCAGTTCTTACCCGTTATGGTATGTTTTAGAAATACCTTAGAGCTTTAATTGGACTAGGTTACATGCTAGTATAACCCTCTGTGATTATACACCTTGGTTCATTAGTTATCCAATTAATATGCATGTTTCCGTTAATTGCTCATATGTTGACCATTATGCCCTTTTCACCTTAAAACGTGATTTTTGAAAATATAAAAGAGTAGAAACATTAGTTACTGATATATAAACTTGTACCCAAAGTTTGACATCAGTTTGAGGTGTAGTTTGAGAGTTATGCTCATTAGCGTAAATTGAAAGCTTTATGTTAATTAAACGGCGTAATTAGCATATAGCCTATTTAAACTCACTTTTTGATATCAAACTTATTCCCCACTGATGTAATATATTATTTTGGGATTTTTGAAGATTTTTAATTAATTTTAGGCTGAGCATAACTTATAGTCATAGGCTTAATCCGTAATTGTCGGTTTTGCCCTTACGGGCTATAAAATGAGTTTTACACATCTAATTGACTCCAAACCTTTTGCTAGTAATTACATATGATTAATAAATTATTTTAAGCCTTTTGGAATAATAAAAATATTAGCTTTATGTATAGAACCCGGAAATGGCTTCTAATCGCCTTTTTAAGCGTTTTTAATGCATAGTATGTACTAAAACTATTTTAAACATACAAGGGTTGATACCTACTGATATTTTGGGTAAATTATAACATTTTGACAGTAAGCAAAAGTTGTTTAACTCAGACTTCAGTTTTGAGCTTTACGGCTTATGTGAAATTACCAAAATGCCCCTACGGTGCATAGTTTGGTTATAATTGATAAATTTAAGATATATACCTTACCCTACTGTTATAACTTAGTAAACTAAGTATTTTTTCTGATTATATCAGACTTGTAACTCAGGTTAATACTTAGACTCTTTTATAACCTTGTAAATGACCAAACTACCCTTATGGGGCATAGTTTGTGTTTAAATTCGTTTCGGGCATAATAAAAGACATCTTACTGATGTCACAACATAATTGAAGCATATTAACTTAGGAAACCTGTATATGGCTCTTACAGATACCGTTATGCTTATTGCGCGTTCGGTTCAGTTTATGTAACTAGTTTGCATAAATTAGCTGAAACGGGTCAAACCTTATCGGTTTTATCTCAAAATCCAGAATGTGTATGAAATACCCATATTAAGCAAGTCTTCAAACTTGTCGGGTCTAAATCACATTCTATCCGGTCTTCGCTTAATCGTGCGTACGAACCGTATCTTTGAAACTAACCGGTCTAAGCTTAAGCTTAATTAAAGACCCGTTAGGATTCTAATAGGTTATTATAAACCTTCGTTCCAGATTAGGAGGACCAGTAAAAGCTACTTGCATTAGCTTATTGTGATTATTACTTTGCTCAGGTAAATACTTTTAACTTATTTTCCCTATATGGGCTTGGGTTACGGTATATAAAATACCGCTTGGTCGGGCATCAAATCTTCCATCGTTTGGTGGTTAATTGAATAATTTGATCGGCCCGTTTAAATTGTTTTGTATGCTTAAAGCCTTTGGGAGGTTAATGACCATGTCCCGGATATCCTTGGCATCATTTTACGAAATGGCCACGACCTAAGCACGGGGTGTAGGCATACACCTGTCAGTTGCCAAAATAAATAATGTGGTGTGTCTATTGATCTTTAACCCGGCATGACCCGGGCAACTGAACGCATAAGTAACATGTAATTCTTTTACGAGATTATATATTTAAATAATTATCTCAAGTTATAAAATGTTTATGCCACGTGCATCCAAATCAATTTTTAATCATTTTTAAAATGAGTCAGTTGATTGTATTTACCAGTGTAAACTGACGTATTTTCCCAAAAAGATTAAATGCATGTACTAAGCGTAATAGGCTGGATTCTCTCCTTAGCATCAATAAAGAGTCTCGCAAGCTTAAGATGCCTATCGTCTGTTGAACTACTGTTTCCTATTTATTTCGATCCGTCTGTGGATAAACTTTCAACTGTTTGTGATACATGATATTACAATATTTTATTCGGTTGAAATATATCTTTCATTTGCTTCCGCTGTGCATATTAAATATTGTGTTGTTTGACTATTATGTTGCCAACCACGTCACGATACTCCCCACCAGGCCCACCGGTGACACGTGGAAATCGGGGTGTGACATCAAGAGCTTGATTAAATGGAGAGATGAAACACGTCCATAATTCTGTATTTTGCCCTTGAACGTAATTTTGGAAACGATACTTCCATGATGGATAGTCGTTCATGTGATTCAGCTTTGGTGGGCGATTGTTGCTACCCGTTTCACTCTCGCTAAGCAAAAGATTTTGAATGCTCTGATTTTGATTCGACACCATTGCCCATTGACTGGCACTAATAGATTGTTGTTGTTGAGGTATGGTACTCCTCATATATTCGGTCATCGACATCTGTTTTTGAGCTGGTTGTAGATCCGTACTCCAATCCCAAGGGCTAGTATAACTCATGTTTAATTTTAGAACAATTGTACCTGCTTAAAAACTTGAAAACACAAAGTTAGATACCTTTTGCAAGTCCATTGTTTAAAATCACAAAAATAAGAATGTTTCACGAAATCCAATTGTGATTTCGTTGATGTTATGTTTGACGAAAACAGAAATTGTTTTCAAGTGTTTTCGTCAATTTTAAACAACAAGTGATTCCGTAAACAAGTGATTTGGTTCAGACAAGACAAACACAAAAGACAATGAAGAGTGATTTCGTGGAGGGTTGAAGTGTTTTCGGCTGAGAATGATGAATTCGGCCCAGAACTGATTTCGGCCCAGAAGATGTGATTTCGGCACAGGAAGGGATTTCATCCAGAAGATGATTGATGAAAGGGATTTCGTCCAGCAATTATGGTGATTTCGTGGACTAGCTTGATATTGTTGACTGAGGTGTGATTTCGTTGACTGATGATGTGTATTCGTGTGAAAGAGATTTCGTCCAGCACTAAAAATACAAGTGATTTCATTGACTGATTATAACCAGACAAGACAAATAAGATATTTTTCAAATCCTTATCTCTTATCTTCTGACACAGTACACAATTGTCAAACCAAACATACTTTCGGCCATGCTTTTCTCCTTTTCAATAAACTATCATCATTTCAATGGACTAAATTGTCAAACAATTGTTTTAATAATCAAACAAACACAATAATTCATTCAGAAATAAAGATCAAACTCAGATAATTATCCAAGAACAACATGAAGATCCGATGAACACTTAAAGAACTCCGATGAGTTTTTGAAGATTCCAACAATAATTTCACCGGAATAATTTTCCGAACACAAGTTTTGCAAAGAACTTCAATAAAAACCTTAAACTAACATGTATGCATAAGATAATAACAAGGTTTTGTATGAATTAATAAGTAAAACAACAAGGTTTTTCACGATTCTCAAACTGTTTTTCCAGAAATATATGAACTTCAAACTTTAAAATTCAGAAAAACACTTAAAAATATTTCAAAAACACAAGAAAAACAACTTGGTTTTAACAAGGAATCGAGCCAATGCTCTGATACCAATTGTAGGTCCACCCGGAGGATCGAGTAACCTCTATTCCCTGTTTTCCGACAAACCCGAAAGTGCGGAATCCAAACGGGTAAGTTAAACCAAGTTACGAACACGCAAGACACAAAGATTCAATGATTAACACTCAATGTATTAATACTCTGAAACGGTTACAATGCAATGTTTACAAGATAAACCTATAAACTCTCTGTTGTGTGTGTGTTCTCTCCGAAATCTATTCAGACTTCTTAGTGTTTCTGTCTGTTGTCTGGGCTTATATAGCAACATGTTGACGAAATCAAATGGCCCACGAAAACACATGACGAAATCAAGGATCTAGACGAAATCACTTGATTTCGTCCCATTTGGTTTTCACCAAAAAGGGTTTTCACCAAAGGTGATTTCGTCCTAAGTGATTTCATTATCAGTGGATTTCGTCCATCAGTTGGGCCAGTGTCTTGGGCTTTTGCTTTCATCTCATGATGTTGGGCTTCTTCAATATGTTGGGCTTGGACCATAGGATATACAAACAAGACAACATAATAAGCTATACTAAATGCAAACCGCACACACGCAGTTGCATTTACACAAACTTTACAAAGTAAATCGCATACCGAGTCAAGACAGGAGGTTGTCTTGACTACGGCCTTCACTTCGTAGCCGGGTCGAACCGAGCCGAGCCGTATCCACAAAATATGTATCAACACAATCCTTCATCAATCGGTTATGTTCATGATGATTCTTAATGTATTGGTTTTGTTGTCCTTTGTCACTCTGTGATCACCGATATATATCTTGTAGGCATGTCAATGGATCGGATATTGATTCATATCCAATCCGATCCATCTAAATGGCTTATTGGATCATAAAAAATATCCATTAATCCATTAATTAATCCAATGGATAGATCCATTTATCCAATTAATTATATGGATCGATCCATGATCCATCCGGATCGATCATCAACGGAATTAATTATAGGATGTCGACCAAGTGCGTTCCCAATGGAAGAGAACCTAAAGCTCGACAAGGGAGACGAAGAGCAACGTGTTGATGCTGGCCACTATCGCCGGTTGATAGGAAGGTTACTTTACCTCCAAGCGACTAGACCGGATATTACATATTCGGTCAACATCTTGAGTCAATTTGTGGCTGATCCCCAACAAACACACATGGATGCAGCTACTAGGGTCCTACGATACGTAAAGGCGACATCGGGACAAGGTATTTTGTTACCGAAAGCGGGAGGCACCAACTTAACGGCTTACTCTAACTCCGACTCCTGACACTAGGAGGTCTAGGACAGGTTATTTACTTTTGATCGGAGGAGCCCTGGTTTCTTGGAAATCAAAGAAACAATCTGTCGTTTCACGTTCGTCAACCGAAGCCGAGTATAGAGCCATGGCCACCACGGTTAGCGAAACCTTATGGCTGCGGTGGCTCTTGAAGGATCTCGAAATGGAACAAAGTGGTCCAACGCAACTTTTTTGTGACAACCTAGCGGTCAAACATATCACTAACAACCCTGTGTTTCACGAGCGCACGAAACATGTGGAAATGGACTGTTTTTTTTTTTTTGTTAGGGAACGTGTTGAGTCAAGGGAAATAGAACCGGTTCACATTGATACCAAACTACAAGTAGCGGATTTATTCACAAAGGCTTTGGGATCACGACAACTGCAACTATTACTCGGCAAGTTGGGCATTTGTAACCTTCATGCTCCAACTTGAGGGGGAATAAAGAAGGAAATAGTTTGGCCATATCAAAGTCTTCCGTAATTCTTGTCATTTCCTTACTGTACCTTTCCCACTTTAGACAAATCCTCTTGTATTTATTTTGCATATTCCTTTTGTATTATTATTCAGAAAAACACAGAAGCATTGCCATATGAAAAATTATACATGACTTATTTGACTAGATATTTGTTTTGTGTAAATGGCATTCACAATCTATATAGTTATTCTATTTTGGCATCCGGTACAATAGTCCTTTATCGATCGATTATGTCATGATGATTCTTAATGTATTGAATTTGTTGTCCTTTGTCACTGTCATCACCAATATATATATATATCTTGTACCATTATTATCGATTTCACAATGGCTACTATTGTTCTTTCCGTTATCAAGTAATTTTTGGCTCAATTGTGTTTTTTTTTTTTATGTTTTTCACTGTTTCCGCCACATACAAGTAATTGAGAAAATCATGGGATTTTAAAGAAATTAGATTGATTATTATGATGAACTACTAATATTTTTTAATGGTGAATGCTACTGTACTACTACTATTATTTATAAACTACACCAATATATTCCTAGTTATTATAATGAACTAACTAATTAGATATTTTGTTCTTACGATTTGCTATTACTTCTGTATAGTGCATGTCAGTTTCAACATTAAGGCAGCCCCACCCTTACCCATTTTTTTTCTTATTCTCCTCATTGAACAGAATACTCCTTTGTTTTGTTCTTTCTTTTTGAAGACACTAGTAAAAGTAAATGGCCAATTATAAAGTAAACAAAATAAGATTACTTCTTCTGTATAACAACTTAGAATAACTACTGATAGCGTACCTAACTCAGCTGCATCAACCCACATATAAAAAGATTGGCCGCCATCTAAAAACGTTCTCGTATCGTTCATGTCCCCATGCCACGTAATACAACCTCCACCCTCGGCCCCTTTACTGATATCAGCACTTGCGTACCCCATGCACGTACAATTCCTCAAGCACAACTCTTCGCACGCTTTTAAACCCAAACTCATGTTCACACGTGCCGATGATGTGTCAGGTACCTTAACACAGGCCAACTCAACGAACCCGTCTCCGACCTTGCACATCTGTATTCCGACCTTTCTCTTACACCCTTTGGAGCCTTCCCTTATGTACCAGTCCTGTGGTGATCGTGGCTCGTATCCAGGAAGGCAGTCACACTCAAAAGTAACTGATTCATTTGGATCACAAAAGCCAAAAGGACCGCAATGGTTATACCCATCACACTGGTCTTTTGGGTGGGACCAGAACCCCATCCACTTTCGATCTGACTCGTGCCAAGTTAGCCTCTCTAAAGTACCAGACTCGGTCACGACTAATCTAGAGAGTATGGACGGACTGCGCATATGGTAAGTGATGGTCACCTCATCATCATTATTTATATAACTAGCGATATTGATATAATCTTTCGTCATCCCCGGTACACCACTCCATCCAAGACCAGTCCATGACCCTGCCCGGCAATATTTTGTCATACCTTTAAACAAGAACAATTGAGTTGACCCAACAAGCTCCATTTTATATGTATAATCCCCCACACCAGGATTCCCACTAGACTTCCAAGATGTAATCACCCTGTTCAAACCCGTTTTCTTATATAACCCAAGCTTCATACCCGGAAGAAACGTATTTGAAGGGTGATCAAAGCTTTGCCATGAATACACCTCTTTCTTTAGGCCTTGAAACAACACCAAATTCCCCGAATCCAACAATTGGGCCGTAAAACCATCATTCACCACTCCGGAAACATTGGTTGACCAAAACACAAAACTTTGATCTTTTTCTTGAAGGACTAGGTTCCCCGTTTGATCCATGGATAGGATACCGGCCGAGTTGGAGATTGGACGGTCTCTATTAGCAACCCAAACAATAGTTTGCTCAGAAATCTTGTTATACCAGATACCCACATATCTGTTGGTGGAGTTTGCGGGACTAAAAAATCCAAGAGCAAAAGTTTCTCCATTAGAGACCAAAATATCCCCATCTTTAACAGGTCGGTTGAGTGTGATGGTGTCTATACAAGTGGAAAAGCGAAGAAATAGTAAGATTTGTATAGATACTAGAATGCATCTTACTTGGTACATGTTCTCTTACGTTTTTCAAATATGATGCTTTCTGTTTTCTCACTTTTATTTCTTACCAAAATAAATTTCCTTTCAAAGACTTTGACGTTGACTTGTTATTTCTTACCAAGAAATTCCTAAAAGTCTACCGTAAACTTCAGTCGGCAGGTTTTAAACATATTTACAAACGTCATTAGATATGAAGAAATGCACAAGAAAAGACGAAAGATTTTTATAAGTTGAAACACATGCATGTGTGTATAAATGATTTTATATATTAAAATATATGGTAAATAGTGAATTATTGCTTTTTCTTAAAAAAACAAGTATAGATTAATGAATAAAATAACAAGTGGATCGTGGGATACGCATGCTTCTAGTTGTCTAGGCTATCTTCCATGACTGATTAATATTAACTAGGTTTATTAAGGTCGCCGCGTTGCGGCGTACTTCTTTTTTTGTGATTTAGTCTATGTTTATATGTATTTTGAAATCACTGCGAGAGCCTTGCGCACGGAACCACTGACAAAAATTAAAAAAATGTAAAAAAAAAACACTAAAAGAGAACCTGAAGAAAATCAACCAAAAAAGTTATATGGTAATAATGTTCGTATGAAACTCATGCTCAGATATGAGTCAATGGTATTGGGTATCGGTACCGAATTTCCCGAAATATATTAAGTAACAATTCGGTACCGACTTTTGGCGTTCATGGTACCGGTTCGCCACCGGTTTTACCTTCATAAACCGGTACCGTAACCAGCATTTTCGGTACAAGTACCGATTTGGATTCGGTATCGGTTGGCACCGTGCTCATTCCTACCCCTGAAACTAAAATAAATAAATCATTAAAAGTTAAAGAAAACCAACAAAAAGTTGTGCGATAGCGTTATTGTTCGTACAATCGTACGGTACTCGTGATTAACGATGAAACAACGATACCATGTAGCATTAAAACACTATTCATTAACTTTGTTTATATAGGTAATATATAGGTAATAGTTAATATAATAGATATAAAAAAAATGTAAAGAGTGGGACTTGAACCCATCCCCTTTGCAAACTAAAAAAAAATGTAAAGAGTGGGACTTGAACCCATCCCCTTTGCAAACTAAAACACCACACAAACCACTTTACCAAACATACAAATATGCCTTATTATAGAAACCAAATGTATGTAAACAATAAAATCAAAGGATGAGACTCACTAAGAAGAAGTCAACAATGACAACCAGCCAATAACAAAACTTTACTATTCGTTACTATTCACAAGCTTGGTTTATTAATATATAGGATAATTAATATAATAATTAGTTAATTACTAGCATCACCATCTATGGGCTTTAACCTAACTTGGGCTTCGTCCAATATAAACCAACCCTTTTATTCATTTTCACGCGTTATCTACATATATATTTTTTTCTTTTTTAATATAAAGATGTAGGGATTGTTTGGCAACTTTTGAATGATTAAAGTGCTGAACCAGTAAGAGATCCGAACCCGTTCAAACCCGTTCACGTAAGAAAATAACTCATTCTAACCCTATTAGGTTTGAGTAATCAACCCGTTCTTCATTTTGTCTGTTCTATTACAACCCATTTTGACCCGCTCTTAATATCAAGCACGCCCAGAATGACCCGGCAGGCCATTAAAACAACCCATAAGGACCCAAAATTTGGTGACCGGGTCAAAGTTGCCAGGCCTAGTTTCAACTTATAAAAATCTTTCGTCTTTTCTTATGTATTTCTTCATATCTAATGACGTTTGTAAATATGTTTAAAAACTGCCCACTAAAGTTTACGGTAGACTTTTAAGTTGAATTTCAAAACCTAGCTGTTTGTTTTATTAATTTTCAATAGGATTCAGAACTAAACTAACGTAATAGACTATGGAGCTGTTTGTTTAGCTCTTAATGGTCCAGATCTCTTACTGGTTCAGCACTTAATAGTTCAGACCTTTTACTAGTTCAACACTTAATGGTTCAGACTGTTTGTTTCACGAGCATATGTTTGAATGGTTTAGACATTTGCCTCTGAATGGTTAAGTTCTCTAATCTGAATTGGTCAGACATTTGCCTCTGAACGGCTAAGCATTATACTGGCTCTTAGTGGTTTAGACCTCTTATTGGTTCAGCAGTTAATGATTCGGACCTTGGACCATTAACATGTTTGTCTTTCAGTGGTCGAAATGGGTTCCAAAAAAATGTAATGTGTTTATATGGAGAGCGGCCTTGGACCGTATCCCGACTCTTTCAGCCCTTCAGGCAAGGAACTGTTAGGTTGGCGATACTTCGTGTGCTCTTTGTGGTAACGAGACTAAAACAACGGATCACATTCTCTGTGCGTGTGACATCGCTTCTTCGGTTTGGAATTATATTAATGTGTGGTGCAAAGTTAGTCCTTTTATTTTGTTCTTGGTTAAAGATATTGTTGAAGCCCATATTTACTAAAATGTTAGGAGAAAGGCTAAATAGGTGATTCAAGGTATTATGTATGTGGCGGCTTGGTGCATTTGGAAGGCGAGAAACAATAAGAAGATTTTCTAATATCGATGTAAACCCCGTAGAGACTACTCAAAACATTAAGTCTCTCGGGTTCTTGTGGTATAGGAATCGGTCAAAAGATAGGTCTTTGAGTTGGGAAAAAATGATGTAATTTTGATTTGATGTAGTTTGCTGTTGTTGCCGCCCCTGTTTTTTTTTTTTTTTTTTTTTTTTGGGGGGGGGGGGGGTTTGGTGTTGTTTATAAAATTCTCCTTTCAAAAAAAAAACTTAATGATTAGGACCTCTTATCAGTCCAACACTTAACCATTCAGAAATTCCCAAACAGTAAAAATATATATGTATAGATAACGTGAAAATGAATAAAAGGGTTTGTTTATATTGGACGAAGCCCAAGTTAGGTCAAAGCCCATAGATGGTGGTGCTAGTAATTAAATTAATATTAATCAGTCACGGAAGATGGCCTAGACAACTAGAAGCACGCGTATTCCACGATCCCCTTGTTATTTTATTCATTAATCTATACATTCATTCAACTTTAAGAAAAAGCAATAATGTTGTAGAAGCTTCGCACAGACAATGTTGTAGAAGTTTCACACAAATCAAATCTACGAAACAACAAGTCCAAAAATCAATTTGTGGAACAGAATTCAATCTCATATTCAAAAACTGGTCCAATAGAAAGCCTTGTAATGATTGGAGATCGATTTGTGACAATCTAGGTTGAAAAACAATCTCTGATATCTCCGGAGTGGGGTGGGTGTTCGCTTTGATACCAAGCTAATAAGACTTTGTGTGTAATTGTAAAAAGTTGTATTAATTTTGATTAGGTTTACAAACAGGAGGGGGTTATATACTATACATATTACATCTAATTACATTGTGTCTAAGATGGAGATATAGGAATGAGGGAAAATGTGCATGGAAGAAAGTTGTTGAGGATTATCACTCTATTAAAAGAGTATGGTCGGTTTTGCCTCTCAATAGAGCTATCATAGGAGGAGGTGGGGTTAATATAGTTAAATTGGAATTCAAGCTTGTTGCTGCAACAAATATAAGACCAAGAAGAGTGGTTAGACTGGCTAGGCAAAAGGGTTCAAGAGTCTTGGTTTGCCTAACGCAGGCCGCGGGGTCCCCTCACGTATGCAATACGTATGGTCGGGTCACTTTACTAAGAATTGCTTTGAATTGTGTATTTAAGGAGACTCAATTTGCATGCAATGTGATAGTGTTGGAGTGAGTGAAGAATAGAACAAGTGAAGCACAAGTTCTAGAGAGAGTGTGAGATTTCTGTAATGGCTGATTGAATGGACAAGCATTGTTATTTATAGAGAAGGAATCAGCCATGAAAGGAAACATTTGACTAGTGATCCGAGAGTGTAGTGAGGAGCTTCCCATTTTTGGTAGGTTGAAGGCTTCGGACCTGCGGGTAAAAGAGTGTTACTTCCCACATGCTCTTTTGCGGCTGAGTGGGAGAGATCACACGTAAAGTGTGATGTGACTTGACACTGTTTCATGCTGTTTGCTTTTCACTAAAGCTGGTCGTCTTCCGAACCCTTTTACCTTTCAACCCTTTAAGCTATATTGCACTTTCAGCCAGTTTATTAAGCTTGAGCTACCCACATCACCAGTCCCCCAAGTCAGCGGATTTTGTGGTGTAAGCTCAAAGGCTTCTGGATTTTGCACGATATTTTTTAGCAGTTAAAAGGCTTCATGGCTTCAAGGCTTGAAAGGGTCCAGGCTTCGTATTTTGGGCGGCGAAACAGCTGGATTTGAATTTGAAAAGACAGTTGATTTGACTGTTTTTGCAGACGGCAGTTATTAGCCCTCTATGTAATTATGGCAGTCGTCAGCCTTTATTTATTTACCCATTTATCAAGATAAACAAACTTTACTTATTTCTCTCAAACACCTTCTTCCGTCCAGGTTAGTCTTTTCTTCATATTTTTCTTTTTTCCTTCAATCATCACTCATGGGTGCCCGAAAGGATCAATCCATCAGTTAATCTTGTCTTACCCAAGAAGAGGTTGAAGCATTTTGTGTTCAATGGGGGATCGATTCAAAGTTTAACCCGGTGGCTCTAGGTTTAGACAAGTCTATCGATCAATGTCCGGCCGGTTTCGTTGCTTTATATTGCCGTCATTTTGAATTTTCAAACCTCCGTCACCCTTTTCTGTTTTTGTTCTCAATGTCTTAGAGTATTATCGTGTTTCTTTCGGTCAAATAAACCCACAGCGGCCACAGGGCCTTGCTAGGGTTTTGCACTTTGAGATTGTATGTATGTAACCCCCGCTTTTTGGTAACTTTCCTTAATTAAAAAGCTTGTCTTGTATTTCTACTTTTGGAAACTTGTTTCCCTTGTAATCGTATTTCGTTGTAACGTTGTAAATCCGAGGCTTTAATCGTAATAAAATTCCCTATTTCATACAAATTATACCTTGCTTATTCGTTCATGCTTATACACTTAATTCATTATTGTCACACCCCGATATCTACAGCTCAGCCCGGTGGGCCCGGTGGGGAGTATCTTGACGTAAGATTGATATTGTCATAGTCAAATAGACACATAATAGCACGGCGAAAGTCTTGGAATATAAAATATTATTACAAACCCAATTGTGAGAAAATATTGAAATGATAATTACATTCGAGCTTGTAATATTAAACCCACAGGCGGATCTAAATCAAAGACACAACATGTTCAACATACATAAGGCATTACGGACTTGCAAGATCCTCTACTTAACGGCCAGAAGCTTCCAGCCAATTACGAGTAGTACCTGTCACTTATTCTTTTGAAAATACGTCAGTTTACACTGTTAAATACAATTAACCGACTTTTTTGAAAACATTTATGAAAATTGATTTAAATGCACAAGGCATAAAATCTTTTATAACTTGGGACATATGATGCAAATGATATGAATAATAAAAACAACGTTACATATACAAGTTGATAATAGCTTTATTACTAAATCACTTCAAGTGCATTCGTTTCATGTACGTATGTTGCTTTCCATCAGTTTCCAATTTATTTTCCATTCTTTTCACTTAAAGTGCATTCTTTAATGAAATCTAATTTCAAATTTATTTTCCAGCAGTTTCCAGTTTTAGCCGTTTCTTTTCATGTACGTATGTTGCTTATCAACACGCTCATTTTCCTTTGATACTTCTGATTGTTATAGTATATTCTTAAGGAAATTTAGTGTATTAGAGGTAAATGAATGTATTGCTTTCTATGTATAAGCCCTTAGATTATGGGTCATGGTATTGTATATTAAAATGTATTCATAGATGCCACTGAATCTTATAGTTAGAATCTAGAGTAAATGCATACGTTTTGGGTGTTCCTTTGATTCTTCTAAAGAAACCAAATTAGTCTTAGAAAATTTAGAATCTGGAATAGCTCCCAAAGTGGCAATAATTAAATGAGGTTTTGATTATCATAAGAGACATAATGTTTGACTTATCCCACTAGTTATGCTCTAGTTTTCTTATGTAAGATGTTTATCAGAAAGAGTAGCAGGATTGTCATGTCTTGAGAGATAATCAAAATCCAATAAGAGCAAATTTTATAGAATCTCTTTACTGAAGCAAAAACATCTCAGGTTTTGAAAAATTAGAGCGGATGATATGGATGAGATACAATCTTGAAGAAGAAATTTGGAATGATTTACTTTTGTTTGGTAATCAAGTAAGGTAGACTAAATTTGTTATTATGATATTAATGAAAATACATTTATGTAAGGATCACTATATTTGTGCAAATGTGATATTGTCTGTTATAAACACGAAAATAAGAGACTATGTAAAGTTCTTCTTAAACAATAACACATCACCTTTGGGCAGAAGTGAAATTATTCAAGCATAGTTGCAAATCAAGTGCAACACATCACCTTTAGGCCGAAGTGAGACAATCAGTTTATTAGGCACAAGTTAGTTTTGCAATACTGACGTCTAATTCAACCAAATTTTGAGTAAAGACAATCAATTTATTAGGCACAAGTTATTATAATTTTTAAGTACCCTTTTTTACTCTCAACCATATTGGTTTGAGTCACCAGGGATACAGTTTCGCAAGGCCGGAATATTGAAAGATAATTAAATAAGTTATTAATGCAAAATGTGGCATCTCTCTCTTTTGGAGGCAACGCTACCCTCGGCCATAATGGTCTGAGTCAGCAGGGATACAGTCCCGTAAGGCCGGTTTAGAGTTTTAATAGTAGTTTATTTATAAGGGATTCAAGCTGTTCTTACTTCCCCCAATTTGATGCTATCTGCCTTAAAGGAAGTCCTAATAAGCTTGAATCAAGTCCTCGTAGGATCTATACACTGAACGAGGCAAGAACTTTACCCAAACCACCCTTCTAACCCCCTTCCAGGCAGTTAAGGCGCTTTATATAGATAGTAAAGACACGAATGAATGAGTCAACAAAACATGAAGAGATGATAGAATAAAGTTCACTTTCAATATAAAAAACTAGTTATTGAAGTCATTAATACATACCCAATTAAAAAGTTACCAAATCTTGAAAATCAAAAGTAATACATAAATAAATTGTCTTCACCAAGTGATGTAAGTGATTAGCCAAGCATGGCCTTTCTTTGACAAAAACTCTTACGATCAATCTTGGATCCCGAGACTACTACACACACTCTAAGGATGGATGATGGATAAATGTGCTGGATGATGGTGGTGGGGTGGTGACAGGTGTGAGAGAAGGGTTTGCAAAGGGATGAGTTGCAAGTGAACCAAGAACCTCTATTTATAACTGAAAACAGTGGGTTTACACGGCCACGTGCCCTTCTCCTTCTCTGTCTTCATTTAATGCACTTATCAGCCCAGATGCTCACATGGCCTCGTGTGTCAACGACACGGTCCCGTGGCCTTTGTAAATGTTGTACGATCCAAGATTTACAAATCTGAGAGTTGACCACGGCCTGTGTTCATGAGACATGGCCCCGTGTCCCTTGTCTGCTTCTGTTTGTCTTTTTCTTCAGGAATCTTGAGTGGGTCACGGCCCCATGCCCGGCAGGCACGGCTCGTGCTTGGCTTCTGGTTTGTTGTTTTTATTCTTAGGGTGAAGCATGGAGGGTCGGTATAGTGTATCAACTTCCCTTCTTCTGTATTTATGCTGGTTTTTACCGTTAGTTTGTTCCTTTTATACGTTTAAGCTCTTTTAATCCTGAAAATCAAAAGTATACAAAGAAACACACTTTTTCCAACATTAGTACTAAAAAGGGTTGTTTTTATACCTTATTTGATATAATTTATATGTTGCATTTGGTGCATATCAAATACATAAATGTAACACATCACCTTTGGGTAGAAGTGAAACATTCATGCATTTTAGGCAAAATGTCATGTGAACATCAATGAACAACTATTAATAAGGTATGCAACATGAACATAACACATCACCTTTGGGCAGAAGTGTAATGTTCAAGTATGTAAGAGTAATGTCGCATGTGTGTTTATGTCAATCATTAAGATGACTTGTTTTAAGGACACATGTTTCATAACCATGCTTGTCCATTATTTAAGGGTATTCACTAATTGACAACACTTAGTAAGACTCGACTAATAAGGTATATGTAACACATCACCTTTGAGCAGAAGTGAAACATCAAAAGGTTATTCAAGTTAAACAAACTTAGTTTTGTAAAACATTTAATATGTAAGGTTGAACAAAACTAACCAATTGTTAAGTAGGAAACCACCTGAGTGGCGCTTGATATGTGAGTTGCAACTGATAGTGAGTGGCACGTTATAGTGTGAGTGGCACCTATTATCTGAGTGGAACCTGATAGTGAGTGGTGCCTAATAGCGAGTGGCACATGATGGGGTGAGTGGCGCCAGCTGATATAATACCCATTGTTAGTGATGCCTATAAGCCTCTTAATGTCAGTGACGCATACAAGGCTCTTTGTTTCTTACCACATAGATCGGATTCCCCTTTTGGTGTATGATTATGATAGGGTAATATGATCTTGAAGATCATGAAATTTAGAGAGAGGGGTGAATAATGTTGTTGTTGTAATTGTGGTGACCAACCTAAAACCTCTCTAGTAATCTCTATATATACACCAAGGGAAACCCTATTCTCAAATAAGGGTAAATACGTCCATCAAATATTTACCATTTTAATGAATAGGCGAAATAAGGTCAATGATTAATTATAATATAAATGATAATAATGGCCATATGAATATGTATTAAATATATTCTAACAACATATTGTTCAAACTATCGGAAAACTACTTAAAGACACATCATACATGATCCAATTACTTTGCGTGACACAGTTGTAAATGGTGTTTGCACAAGAGATATTATAAAATTAACGAGCGTGAAGGATGGTCATGGTCTCATCGTCAACGGAGACAACACCACCACTAGGTAATGTTGATGGTGAGTCCCTACCATAATTCGGTTGTCTAAATATGAATGCCGGTTGATTAGGAGAAGGAAGCATTGTTTCATGATTACTCAATATAAAAGCTACGTCAGTCATTGTGGGCCGATCACTAGCCAATTCTTGAACACACAAGATCCCGACATGGATACATAGAAGAACTTTATGGGCATCAAATGAATCTCCCAAAGATGAGTCAACTACTGCCAAAGCTTTGTCTTGTTTTCACAAGTCCCAAACCTAGAAACGATGTAGATTGTGATAAAGTTTGTTTGGTGGGATGAATAATGAACAAAAAAATATATATATATATACGCCAAATTTAGTTACCTACATGGCCGATCAAATTAACGGAGTTCTCCTTATAGTAGCTACTATTTTTCCTACCACTGATTATCTCGAGAACTAGAATTCCGAAACTAAAAACATTAGATTTTACAGAAACAAGGCCTTCCATTGCATACTCTGGAGACATATAACCACTACATTCATATTATATCAACGTTAGATGAATGAAAGTAATTAAAACCATGTTGTGTTATAGATAGAAGAACTACACATACTATGTTCCAACAACTCTACGTGTTTTAGCTTCATGTTCATCCCCTCCAAAGATTCTTGCCATTCCAAAATCAGAAATTTTAGGGTTTAAATTTGTATCTAGCAAAATATTGCTTGGTTTTAGATCCCTATGGATGATCTTGAGCCTAGAATCGTGATGAAGATATAGTAGTCCACGAACAATCCCCTAAATGATCTGGAACCGTTTCTTCCAATCTAAAAGAGAAGCCTTTTCTTGATCTAGGTTGACATCATTTCGATGGATATTTAGAATTTATTGAACTTTAAAAAGAAGTAAAGTTGGATATTGAGAACTTAATTGTAGGTTTAATAACAAACCGAATATGAAAGAATCCAAGCCTTTGTTTGGTAAGTATTCGAAAACATCGTTTCTTCCTTATGAAGCAATATTCCAAAAGCCGACTAGGTTTCTGTGTTGAAGTTTCGCTATCAACGTTACTTCCTTCTTAAATTCTTGCATCCCTTGACTCGAACTTTGTGATAATCTTTTGATAGCAATTTCTAGCCCATTTAGTAGCTTACCCTGAGTATAAACAATTAAAGGATAACTATATATAAACGCAAAGGCTATGATCATTGCAAGAATTGGCAAGACATTACCTTATAAACTGAGCCGAATCCACCTTCTTCAAGCTTGTTTGAAGGAGAAAAATTATTAGTTGCCGCAACTATGGTGCTCAAATCAAACACATCTAAATCCACATTTTTGCCAATATCCTTCTCCATGAAAGCCCTTTCCATGGTATTCAAGCTATCTTCACCTTCATTTCGTTTGACAGTATCAAACAATTAAGCAATAGTGAAGTTTATATTAACATTTATGTGAGTTACATTCCTCTTCTTCAGCATATATAAGTCTGAACCTTAAACCATGAAGCAGCAGTACTGACCCAGTCCACAACTCACCTTCATATTGTTTAGGTAGTTTTGGGTATAGCATGGTTTGATCCCAATTTATTCAATTGTTAGATCTTAGATGAACTATAGTACTGCTTGATTCCCGTTTCTGGGTAAAATGTTAGGACCGGTTTGACTCCGAAACGATTGCGAAACGAACGTGAAACGTGCGGAATCCGTACACGAACGCGACCTAAACACACATGACGTAATCTAAACGTGATTCTATTAACAAATCTGATAACGTACAGCACCTGAATCACTAACAATAAACTTTCTCTCTCTAGCTTTCTCTCTCTAGCCTCTAGCTCTCCAAGATGTGAAAATGGCAAAAGTTCTATACTAGAAGCCCTAGAGATCTATTTATAGGCCAAGGCATTTAATGAGGAATCTCATTAATTACA
Organism: Helianthus tuberosus; assembly: GCA_030545235.1. Taxonomy (NCBI): domain Eukaryota; kingdom Viridiplantae; phylum Streptophyta; class Magnoliopsida; order Asterales; family Asteraceae; genus Helianthus; species Helianthus tuberosus. Next base: position 42,011,552 of record CM060409.1, on the reverse strand, counting down.
GTTATGCCACCTTGCCTTTTTTACTAACTAAATCTAAAATAACAATGTAACTCTCATTTTCTTCAGTTTTCCACTACGGACTAGATTGACGGAGGCGATAGACAGATAATGCACTAACAGACTCCCCCTTGGATATTGCTGTAGTCAATCTGTAGTCAAGCTCGTAGCGACTTTTCTTTCTCTTTCTCTCTTTGAATCTTCTCGAACAGAATCCCGATGGATCTGTCTTCAGTTTCAGCTTTTCCTCTTTTCTTCATCAGGCTCCCCCTTTCGTCAAGCTTCCGTGCTTTGGGATCGACACCTTGCTTTCCGTATACAAGCTCCTAACTATTCAGTTTGTCTTCAGACTCCCCCTTAGACTCAGCTTCCGGGATCGTAGTCTGGACTATCTGCAATCACTCATACATTTATAAGTAACAACATTTTAGACTATCCAGGAATCGTAACCTGGCAATTCCAATCAAAATCTCTAAACCACTCCCCCTATCAACAAACTGTATAGATTTAGTAGTATTAAAGAATCCAACTCCCTCACAGTTTATCATCCAAGTTCAAGTTAATGACCTTGGAGATATCACAAACTGTTTTTGAAATTTTTGATTTTAAATCAAGTTTCAATTTAATGAACTTGTTTTATTTTCAGAAACACAATCAACATACTTAGATTTTGAAACTCAGCACTCAGATATCAGTTGTCGAAAATAAAGCAAAAATCAAAATCTTTTTGTATTTTCTGAAAATATAAAGCAATAACGAAATATGTACAAACATATTTACAGACAATATTTTTGTTTGAGAATGCGTCAGAGGATCATATCAGTTTATGACAAGTCACAAGTACCGTTGAGCTTAATTCCACACTTTAAGTATTAAACAATTCACTTAGATTGTCGATATACTTGTCCACTTAAATTTTCACACAAAGTTCAACTGATTCAGGATACGAATTAGGTATTTTAGGAACTTAAACCTATTCATGTGTCCCACCTCTTGAATATACTCCCGTATCCAGAATCCCAATAATCAGTCGTCAAGACTGGTTCGCTTCAAGACAAACAACTGTGGGATTTCGCTTGAACAGACTTAGTATCTGATTTCGCTTCAAGTTAGAATATCTGATTTCGCTTCAACTCAGAATACCTGATTTCGCTTCAAGCATTAGTATCAGATTTCGCTTCAAGAACTGATTTACTCGGGATTTCGCTTGAAAGTCTGTTTAACCTAGATTTCGCTTGAAAGACTATTAAGTCTAGGTTTCGCTTCAGGACTGTTCAACTTGGGATTTAGCTTGAAAGTCTGTCAATAGTTGATTTCGCTTCAACTGTTCAACAAAGTGAAATTTTGTGTCGAGATTATTTCACGTCAACTGTGTATAAGTCTGTTTCCGGATATTACTGTGTATACTGATTGTGTTTGTTTGTTTTCTTGTGATTCAGGTGATTCAAGGTTTGCATAATGGCTGAGGAATTCTTCAACACGTTTTACAACGCGTTCGCAACCGAATCGTCTGAGACTACAAATGTTACACCAAAAACCATCACGAAGGCGCTAAATGAAAACATCAAGCATGATAACTTCTACGGAACAAATTCAAAACCAACAGCTCTTGATAGCATTGAGGATTATACCTGGTGGAAAGAACGCTTCATCAACTGGGCAAAGGCGTATGCTCATGAAAGTTGGTTTTGTTTGGAGTATGGGTATGAAAAACCAAAAGACGATAAAGGCGAAGATCTTGTTTTCAAGAAGTTTACTAGAGAAGATAAAGCTGAATTTGGAGCTGAACAGAGAATGATAGCATTGATCCAGTCTGCAATCAGAAACGATATCTTTGCTTTACTAACTCATGACGGGTCATCTAAGTCTGTCTGGGAAGCTTTACGTGTTAAAGCTGAAGGGGGTAAACAGATTAAAAAGAACAAAATCGCTTTATTAAAGAAAGAATTTGATCTGTTTGATAACATAAAAGGAGAGTCGGTGAGGCAAATGATTGAGAGATTCTGTCATTTAAAAATTGAATTGGAAAGATTAGAGATAAACAAAACAAGAGAGGAATTGATAGACAAAGTGATTGAAGCGTTACCACGAGCTGATCAGTGGCAAACGTTTGTTTTTATTTTGAAAAATGATGCTGTGTATGATAATATTACTCTTGATGCTTTGTTTGAAAAGATTGAAAGTCATGATCTGGAGCTACAAAAGCAAAACAAGATGACTGATTCTTCACATCAACAGAACGTTGGCTTGTACTACAAAAGCAGTGTGCTTTCTGACAAAGGCGTTGGTTCACCTAAAACAGCATTCAGTGGTGAAAAGATGAAAGAACCACAAACAACATCAACAAGTCATCATTCTGGATATCATTCATTTTCATCTTCAAAGACAAATTCTGATGATTCTGAAGAAATTCTGTGTAACATTGCTCTTAAGCTGAAAAATTCTCCTGCAATGAGCATCAATGCAGCGAAGCAGCAAATGAGTTTTCTTGCATCTGTTTTGGAGTCATATGAAGGTCTTGTAGCTGGCAAAATTGGAAATTCTGAATTGACCAAAGAAGACTACGACCAGATTGATCCGGAAGAGATGGAACTCATTGACATCCGTTGGTGTTTAGCTAGTTGTATTCGAAGAGCTCAGAGGTATATGGAGATTACTGGGAAACAATCTCTTGGAGGTGCATCAACAAAGCTTGGATTTGACAAATCCAAAGTGACCTGCTTCAAATGCAAGCAAAAGGGTCATTTCAAGAGAGAATGCACTAATTCTGCAGTTGGTGGAAATGAACGTCCTTTCAACGATGATTATTATCGAAAGGCGATTTATCATCGAAGCAGAGAAGAACCTAGAATGATTGAAGATAAACCCAAATCAAGAGCTTGTTTTGTAATTCACGATGATGAAGGATTTGACTGGAGCACAGTTTGTCCAGAAGAAGATCGCTTAGAAAATGTTCGTAAAACAGCTCACGGGAGAGCTATGACAGAAGAAAGAAAGTTTGTTTTTGTTGCTGAGATTCAAGATGAAAACAAAGACATTGCTGAAGTCCATGAAGAAAAAGTTGAGATCAAAGAGAAAACTCGGGAAGAGATCTTAAGTGAGAAGACTTACAGAGAAAGAAATGTCGTTTTAAACAGAATGGATGATATGCAGGAGGAGTATGAGATGGCTGTTGGTAGCAAACGATGGGATAAAAAGAGAGAATGTTACTATAACAGAGAAGGAGAACCAGTTGTTCCCAAGAAAGACATAATCTTCGATGATGTTCTTCTTGCTGTCCCGTTGAGAGCTGAATACTATAGAAGAGTATTGAAAGATGACAAATATGCTAAGCAATATGAAAAGGATATCAGATATGCCATGTTATCGTGTCTGAGAAAAAGGGATGAAGAGAGAATGAAGAAGAATGTTGAAGAAATGGTGAACAATCTGAAGAAAGTTGCTGAAGAGGTTATCACAGAAACTGTTGAAGTTGAAGTTGTGAAGGAAATCAAAAATGACGAAGTTGGTGTGAATGAAGAGGTTGAGAAAGCTGTTACTGAAGAACAGCAGATTGAAGAAAAGGTGAAGAAAGAAGAAAAAGAAGAAAAGAATGAGAATTTGAAAGTTGGTGATGAAGTTAGTGTTGAAAAGAAGCAAGATGATGTTGATCTGAAGCAGACAGAAGTTGCTGAAAACACCGAAGTGCCAATCACTGAGGTAAATTCTGATTCTAAAAACTTAAAACAGATTGATAAGTGCAAGAAATGCATGGAATCGTGCAGAGCTTGTACTGAAAAAGATGAGCAATTTAGAACAAGAGATTTTGAGTTCACAAAAATTGAAAACATTTTCAAAGAAAAATGCAAAGAGATGTTAGAAAAAGAAAAGGTTTTTAAAGAAAATGATGAAAAACTTTCAGAAAAATGTAACAAATTAGAGAAAGAAAATGAAGTTTTGAAAGAAAATGTTTTGAAAATGACAAATGAATGTGAACAAAAGGAAATTGCTTGTCAAGAAATTAAAAAGGAATATGACTCAATGAAATTAGCATATGATATTATGAAAGAGTCATATGACAAAGTGAAAGATGAAATGAAATATGCTCAATCAAGAATGAATTATATGTCTGAAACAACCAAAGAGCTTAAACGAATGTATTCTATAAAACAAGATGTTGTTAATTCCTATATTGAGGATGTTGCTAAGTTGAAGCGACAGATTGCTGATTTAGAACATGATAACAACAAGTTAAAGGTTGCTGAACGAATTTTCAATATAAAACCGGGTGAGGGTGAGTCTGAGCAGAACAAGAAAGGTATTGGTTCAGAGTTTCATCAAGTTCCACCACCGGGAAAATTTGCATTTTATGATGAGGAAAAGGTCGAAAAAGCTTTCAACATGGTTGATCAATTGCCAGACAACATTGACATAACCTATTCCAAATCTGATGATTCTCATGATTCAGAGGTGGTAGGTAAAGTCGTTGAAAGTGTGTTGAAAGAAGAGTCGGTTGATACAGGTAAATCTGAATCACAGGATGAAGATGAAGGAAATATTCATGATGGTTACCTGAAAAACACAAAATCCGAGGAAAATTTGAATGCTGATTCAAAAGGATTGGTTTATACCATGATTGGATCGGACAAATTATTCTTAGATGTTGTATTCCCGATTCAGAATGTGATTTCAGAAAAGGTTGACAAAGTTTTCAAAATGGTTGAGATTGAGAAGTCTGAGATTTCAAAGTTTGTCGGTAAGAGTCATAGAGGTTCGTATAACAAATCTGGTTTCAAAAAGAAGAACATGAAGACTGGGTTGGGTTATAAGAAGAAACAACATCGAAACAAAAATGAAATGCCGAATTTTCAAACTAAAATGAGTTTTGTTCAAGGAGGCAGTTTAGAAAAAGAAAAAGAATTCAAAATGAAACAGTCTAATGATGAATTCTTTGCTCTAAAGAAAAAGCAACAACCACAAGTCAAAGATGTATCCATGAGAACATGTTTCAAATGTGATCAAAAAGGACATCTTGCACGCAAGTGTCCTAATCTAAAACTTGTGGATGTTGATAAAAAGAAGTTTGATGCTGAGAAACAAAAATCTGAGAATGTGAGACAATGGTCAACCAAATTTGATTCGAAACAAACTTGGAGGTATAATACAAACAAGTTTGCTTCAAATCAAAATTGGAAATTAAACTCAAACAGGTTCGATTCAAGACAGACCTGGAATTCTCACACACCCAGATTCAGAACAACACAGAGTTGGAAACCCACAGTTGATATGACAAAACCTCAAGAGTTTTGGAAACCAAGAGTTGTTGTTCAAAATCAAAATGTTCAAAAAGTTTCACATTTTTACAAACGAGGAACACCAAAAGGTCAAACATGGAGTGTTAAGAAACATGTTGATTTGGTAAAAGATGAGAAAATTGAAGTTAAAATTGAGAAAGTTTTTGTAAAAAATGACAAAGAATTTCCAGCATTGAATGAAAATTATTGTGTTGAAATGCCTAAGGTTCAACAGACCTAGGCTAAATTGTTCAAGTAATTCAGTTAGCTGAATGTGCAGGTGCTCAACAATTCTGAAGATTGTGAGAATGGAGGTTGGAGCAGCCTGGCACAACGAGGAGAGGAGGCTGCTGGATCCTGTGTTGGTTGAAACAGGAAGTTTATATGTTTTCTGTAAATAAATAAACAATATTAACAAAAACCCTAAAAAATTAAAAAAATTTTTGAAAAACCAAAAATATGTTTTGATTGAATATGCCGAAACCCTCACGGCTGAACAAACATGATTACTTTCATCAAATTGAAAAACGGTTTTCAAACTGTTAAGATCAATGGGTTGTAAATCATGGGGGTACTTTATGTTATATTTTCTGCAAATCAGAGCATTTTTAGCAGAAAATGGATGGCGAGACAAAGCTATCAGTATTGGTTGTCAAATTTTCTTTATATGGTTTTGCATTTTAGGGGGAGATATATTGTTAGAAAATACAAAAACATTTGAAAATTTGAAAATGACAAAAACATGATAAAATTCAAAAATTTGAGTTTTGCGTAAAAAGAGGAAATGATAGTACATCAGTAGACAGTTACAGTATGCTAAAGAAATGGAAAGTTTAAATGTGTTAAACGATCTCACCGTGGATGTGTCGATAGGTTTTTATACATTTAGTAAACTTTTTCGGGATATAAACCTAAATTCAAACTTACTTATTTCGTGGGGAACACTACTTGGATATATAGGTAACCCCTGAAATCTCGTTTGAAAGGTCTCTTAATCTGATATACTAGGTCTTTATACTCAATGATGTCTGGGGTATTATTCCGGGACTTCTGCTGAACGGTGGTTCTGACCTAGTCCCTGGCTAATACTTTCTGCAATGCTTGAAACATAGCATTAAACCCTCAGCATGCCGATGAAACAATAAAAATTGATAGTCGCTGCTGTTGTAAGCAAAAAGATCCTCTAAAGGGGACACACCGAAAAGTCGAAGCTGATATCTCTCTGCGTATACGGAAGTATCGATCTGAGATCCCTCGGCCCTCGCATACCTAATTTATATACAGATATCATTGTAGTATACTCACCTGTAAGACTGATTATTGGGATTCTGGATACGGGAGTATATTCAAGAGGTGGGACACATGAATAGGTTTAAGTTCCTAAAATACCTAATTCGTATCCTGAATCAGTTGAACTTTGTGTGAAAATTTAAGTGGACAAGTATATCGACAATCTAAGTGAATTGTTTAATACTTAAAGTGTGGAATTAAGCTCAACGGTACTTGTGACTTGTCATAAACTGATATGATCCTCTGACGCATTCTCAAACAAAAATATTGTCTGTAAATATGTTTGTACATATTTCGTTATTGCTTTATATTTTCAGAAAATACAAAAAGATTTTGATTTTTGCTTTATTTTTGACAACTGATATCTGAGTGCTGAGTTTCAAAATCTAAGTATGTTGATTGTGTTTCTGAAAATAAAACAAGTTCATTAAATTGAAACTTGATTTAAAATCAAAAATTTCAAAAACAGTTTGTGATATCTCCAAGGTCATTAACTTGAACTTGGATGATAAACTGTGAGGGAGTTGGATTCTTTAATACTACTAAATCTATACAGTTTGTTGATAGGGGGAGTGGTTTAGAGATTTTGATTGGAATTGCCAGGTTACGATTCCTGGATAGTCTAAAATGTTGTTACTTATAAATGTATGAGTGATTGCAGATAGTCCAGACTACGATCCCGGAAGCTGAGTCTAAGGGGGAGTCTGAAGACAAACTGAATAGTTAGGAGCTTGTATACGGAAAGCAAGGTGTCGATCCCAAAGCACGGAAGCTTGACGAAAGGGGGAGCCTGATGAAGAAAAGAGGAAAAGCTGAAACTGAAGACAGATCCATCGGGATTCTTTTCGAGAAGATTCAAAGAGAGAAAGAGAAAGAAAAGTCGCTACGAGCTTGACTACAGATTGACTACAGCAATATCCAAGGGGGAGTCTGTTAGTGCATTATCTGTCTATCGCCTCCGTCAATCTAGTCCGTAGTGGAAAACTGAAGAAAATGAGAGTTACATTGTTATTTTAGATTTAGTTAGTCAAAAAGGCAAGGTGGCATAACTGTAATTAATGAGATTCCTCATTAAATGCCTTGGCCTATAAATAGATCTCTAGGGCTTCTAGTATAGAACTTTTGCCATTTTCACATCTTGGAGAGCTAGAGGCTAGAGAGAGAAAGTTTATTGTTAGTGATTCAGGTGCTGTACGTTATCAGATTTGTTAATAGAATCACGTTTAGATTACGTCATGTGTGTTTAGGTCGCGTTCGTGTACGGATTCCGCACGTTTCACGTTCGTTTCGCAATCGTTTCGGAGTCAAACCGGTCCTAACAAGATCTCAAACTGATGAGTTCTGAAGCGAAATCTCAGTTCTGAAGCGAAATCAATCAAGCGAAATCTAACTGATTAAGGATTTCGCTTGAATTTCAAGCGAAACCTTGCTGTAATCTTGCTGTTTCAAGCGAACCTCGCTGACAGTTACGAAATCGGTCAGAAAAACATGAAATTCTCCTAAACGACAACGAATTTTGATCTGAAACTTGGTAGGATTGTTTAACAACTATTTTCGCACATCATACTAAAATATCATCTGATTCGGACCAGTAAAACCCGTTCAATTTGACGAAAAACTGTGAAAAACGTGATAAATGTGAAAAATATGAAGAAATCAGTGAAATTCGGATCTGAATCTGCTGAAATCAGGTACGAATCAATGTGTTTGATCAAGCAATCGAGCTCCTAGCTCTGATACCACTTGTTAGGACCGGTTTTACTCCGAAACGATTGCGAAACGAACGTGAAACGTGCGGAATCCGTACACGAACGTGACCTAAACACACATGACGTAATATAAACGTGATTCTTTGATAAAATCTGATAACGTACAGCACCTGAATCACTAACAATAAACTTTCTCTCTCTAGCTTTCTCTCTCTAGCCTCTAGCTCTCCAAGATGTGAAAATGGCAAAAGTTCTAAACTAGAAGCCCTAGAGATCTATTTATAGGCCAAGGCATTTAATGAGGTTTCCCATTAATTACAATTATGCCACCTTGCCTTTTTTACTAACTAAACCTAAAATATAACAATGTAACTCTCGTTTTCTTCAGCTTTCTACTACGAACTAGATTGACGGAGGCGATAGACAGATAAATGCACTAACATAAAATGCTTTCAAATAATTTTTTACTTGCAATAAAAGGTAGCATTTAAGAGCTATGGATTATGCTGACATCAAATCATTTATAGTCAAAATATCTTATTTGTGTTTATAGTTTGAAAATGGTTTAAACCATAAAAAAAATAAATAAATAAAAAGAGCTAAACGATTTAGTTTGGTTTCGTTGCAATGGATTCATGATTCCTATACACCAACAAGAATTCTGCATCACTCCAGATGATTAGTTTGTGATTTGAGCAGAATCTAATCAAACATAACATTATTTTACCCAAAGATGAATCGATTAAAAATAAATGAATTTAGACATATGACATACCATTATTTTTCTTCCTTATGTAACAACAAATGAAGGTACACAAGAGAAAGCCTGCTGCAATCAATGGTATCCCGAAGATCAGAAATCGGTTTTTGTGCCTTCGGCTCTTCTTCGATAAGTACTTCGCTGAAAATATTACATAAGATTAATTAATATTTTCTTATAATGAAATATGAAAATAGTACATCAGATATTTGTTTATGCATTTCATTGTGACATACTAACATGCTATATTTTTAATTTTTTTCACTAGGATACTCGAACATGCATGCCTATGGTGGGTTACTTTCACTATTGCGTCAGTTGGGTATAATCAGTCGCGTAAGTAGCACCATTTACGGAGGTGTGACAAGCCACAATGTATCCATATTGTGGTACTCAATTATTAAGTTAAATCTCAAGTACTAAAATGGCAATTTACTCTTTATTTACCGTATATTAATTTAACTTAATAATTGTGTATGAGTTTTGCTTTTATTTTTATTTTGTTAGATTATTTTACTATTTTATTATATCTAGCTTAGTTTATTTATTTATAGTTTATTTGATTAAGTTTAACTATTTATATAATTATTTGTTACAACTTTTGTGATCATTATCATAAATAAACATGTTTTAAAAGTTATATTGGTAAAAACATTATAACCAAACATTTTTGTTTCATGTAACCATTAGATATCAATGCCACTTCAAGAAACTTCAATATAAAAATGAGATTGTTGTTTCCCATAATTAAACCAATAAATTATTATTTGTTTTGCATTCGAGAGGATTGGAAGTTAGGTGAAAATACATAAACGAACGTTTTTACAAGTACTAAAATGAAGTTTGTTTTACAAAAATTTCAAGATATGTTACCTTATTAGTTTTAATTACCAACTAAGATATTGAATTGTATTGTATAGTTCTTTTACTATTGAGCACTTAACATGGATTAGAAACATTGTATATTTGAAGACTTACGAGTTATGAGTTATAAGTTATGATTGAGTCCAATTACCGATGTGATTATGTGAAATCCATGTTAAATACTTAAATTTAAAGTGAATATATGATATTGAGATATGTTATTGACTTGAATTAGAATCATGGTAAGAATTTATGTTTCCGGTCCGACCTGAACCGGAAATAAAATATTATATATCAATACACATAAGACCCTTTGAAAATTCTCGGCACCCCCCCCCCCCCTCCCATGAAAAAAATTTCTAGGTCCGCCGCTGATTCCACTCACGATATGGTGTATTAGGGTCAACATGAGCTAGTTTTGTTTTGTGTACAGTGGTTGTTACTTCTTACCATACGATTTAGTTGACTATACTTTTGTTTTGTGTCAGTGGCATTCACAATCTGTATAGTTATTCTATTTTGGCATTTGTTTAGTTGGCCTTCAATCCTTCATCAAACGGTTATGTTCATGATGATTCTTAATGTATTAGTTTTGTTGTCCTTTGTCACTCTGTGATCACCGATATATATCTTGTAGGCCTGTCAATGGATCGGATATTGATTCATATCCAATCCGATCCATTTAAATGGCTTATTGGATCATAAAAAATATCCATTAATCCATTAATTAATCCAATTGATAAATCCATTTATCCAATTAATTATATGGATCGATCCATGATCCATCCGGATCGATCATCAACGGAACTAGAGGGGGGTCACTTGACCCTCCAGCCGGCGAAGTTTGGTATTTATCAGTGGCACGGAAAAGAGAAAGTTCTTTACATTTTGACCCTTCTAGCTGTCTCTGAAGTGTGAGAAAAACGAAAGAGAAAAATGAAGTTTATAATTTTAACGATTTTCCGGCGAGCTCTAGTTCTTGTGAAGCAAGGCTGAGGAAGAAAGAACATTAAAATTAAAAATTAATAAAAAATGACAGCATCTTGGAAGAGAAGTATTATTGTCTTGAAAAATCACCCAAATTACTTACTATTCAATGCACAAGACTGATTCACATTTAGATTTGATATTTTTTTAATTTTTTTTTGAAGATTAACTTTCATAAAACCAAAAAGGCAAGCAATCTCCAAGACGGAGAAAACAAACCAAAACCCAAACAAACAAACCGGATTACATCAAATCAAAATTAGTCCATCTATCCCAACCCACCACACCATCTTTGAATCTGTACTTGTACCAAAGAAAGCCCAAAGTCTTGATGTCGGCCACCAGCTCCACCACCTTTGACTCCTTATTAGAAAAGATCTTTTCGTTCCTTGCTTTCCACATAACCCAGCAAGCAATTATAATCACCCCCTGCACCACCGCCTTCTTAACACCAACAATCCCACATAAGTCGTGCAAATCCATCAAGTCTTTAACATGAAAAACAAAAATATCCGGAATACGACACCATCTGGAGACCCCGTTCCAAACCCCGGCCGAAACACCACAGCCAGTAAAAATGTGTTCTGCCGTTTCTTCCTCTATCTCACACCAACCGCATAACGGGCTATCCACATGAATGTTTCTCCTAATCAGCGCTTTTTTGTAGGCAACCGGTCCAAAAAAAGACGCCACATAAAGATGTTACATTTGAGAGGCACCCACTTACTCCAAGAGAAACCAAACTGAACACCATTATTGGTCGAACCCTTCATCCACTTCTTGGCCTCGGAGACCGAAAAATCTCTATTTCTACCATTATACCACACCCAAGTATCACTCCTATCGGTCACAGTACACCCCATCAATGCGGCCTCCAAAGCTTGCTTCTCGTCACACTCCTCTGTACTAGCCACGTTTCGCTTCCAATTCCAAATGAACAACCGACTCGTCCCTTGGGTTCTGAACCGATCACAAACCAAAACCTTTTTATATTTTTCCAACGCAAACAAGTTAGGAAACTTGACTTTAAAAGCTTCGTCGCCTAACCATGTGTCCAACCAAAACCGAATGTGCCTCCCATCCCCAAGTTGACCGCGGACAACACTACCAAGCCCACTTCCTTCGACCTTGATACCATTCCAAAGCGACACAAAATTCTTCCAAACACTAGTGTATCCGCAAATCACCGGAGCAATACCCCAACTACGACTCGATCCATGAATCGAAATAGCAACCTTTCTCCACAAGTTATGCTGCTCATTTAAAACCTCAATAACCGTTTAACAATTAATGCTTTATTATTAATCTCAAGTCTAGCGATTCCCAACCCCCCTTCCTCTATAGATTTTGTAACCGTATCCCATGAGACCCAACTATGTTTCCTCCGTTCATCAGATCCACCCCACAAAAACCTTCGCATCATACCTTCCAAGTCATTAATAATTTTCTTTGGAGCTTTAAACAAAGAAAAATAATAAGTAGGAAGACTATTAAGAACGGATTTAATCAAAATCACCCGACCACCAATCGATAATGACCTCGCCTTCCACTTCGATAGTCTCCTTCTAAACGTGTTAACCACCGGTTCCCAATTAGCTATCCTGTTCATATTAGCACCAATCTTAATTCCCAAATACGTAAAAGGAAAATCACCCGCTTTACATCCAAGAAAGGCCGCTCTATCTTTCAACTCATCATTGTCAATACCAACTCCATACAAAACCGACTTATGAAGATTAATTTTCAAGCCCGAACATAAATAAAAAAATCCGAAGAATCCGCTTCATATTGTCGAAGTTGAAAGAAGACTAATCTCCCATCAACATAGCATCGTCCGCAAATAACAAATGAGATAAAGTTGGACCGTTGTTCGGGAGGTTTACACCATCAAAAGCTCCTCTTTCCGGAGCTCTATTCATTAAACACGAAAAAGCCTCCATCAAAATTATGAATAAAAAAGGAGATATGGGATCCCCTTGCCGAATTCCTTTTTGGCATCCGAACTCAAAAGTTGGTGAACCATTCACAAGAATCGAGGACCTAGCCGAGACCAAAATCCCCTTTATCCACTCTCGCCACTTCAACGAAAAATCCATTTGCTCTAACACTGATAGCAGAAAATCCCAATTGACATTATGGTAAGATTTATCGAAGTCAATTTTGAATAGAAAAATTTGCTTCCCGCGCTTCTTTGCCCACGATATAACCTCATTTACCATTAATGGCCCATCCAAAATATACCTCCCGGTCAAAAACGCCGACTGAGTTTCCGAGACAACTTTACCTAATACCACCTTCATTCTATTCGCCAAGACTTTAGAAACGACTTTACTAATGCTCCCAATCAAATTAATAGGCCTAAAATCGGATAACTCTACCGGATCACCAACCTTGGGAATCATAGTAATGAATGATGAGCACACACCCGGACTGAATCTACCCACCTCGTGAATGTGAAGCATCACCTCCATAAAATCATTCTGAAACATCTCCCAAAACGATCTAATAAAACGAAAGTTAAAACCATCCGGTCCCGGAGCTTTGTCCGCCCCACACTCGAACACCGCATCTTTAATCTCCTGTACAGAGAATTGTTGAACCAACCTATCGGCTTCATTACTGCCAATCTTCTTCACCCCGTAGCAAACTAGCTTCGGACGAACAACCTTGTTTTCCTTAAACTTCGATCTATAAAAACGAAGAACCTCTCTCTTGACAATTTCCGGCTTAGTTTCCCACACCCCATTAACCATCAAACCTGGAATATAATTTGAAGCTTTCCTTTTGTTAATGCAGCCGTGGAAAAAGCGTTGTCATCTCCGAACAAAGCCCAATTATTCCTAGCTTTCTGCTTGAGATCTCTTTGACGGAACATATCGAGCTCGCTTAACCTTCTCTTAATCTCCTCTAAACTCCACACCTCCTTCTCCGAAAGAGAATGCTCTTTAATTAACACATCCAACTGACTGAGTTCCTCTTCCAAAAGACATCGTTCCCCCCGCTCCTTTTCAATACATTTGGTCTCCCAAACCGATATAAGACTCCTCAATCTTCGAAACTTCAACATGAGCCGAGTATCAGCGGCCCCTTCTACATCAACACTCATCAATGCATCTTTAACAAATAACATAAAATCTTCGCGGCCTAACCAGGAGTTAAAGAATCTGAACGGTTTGGAACCAAAACTTCTAGAATTCGTCTTTAAAATCAACGGACTATGGTCGGACCACTTCCTATCTAAAGCTAAATATTCAGCCATAGGCCAAGCTGAAAAGAAGCTCCAATTCACTAGCACTCTATCAATCCGGCTCAGTTTATCACCCGCTACAAACGTAAAACGACGGCCTTTCAAAGAGTACTCATGCAAGTTCGAATCTTCAATAAAATTATTGAAATCTTGAGCATCGGTTATATTGTAAAGAGAGTTCCTTCTTTCCCCATCGTTTCTAACCGAATTAAAATCGCCCGCAACCACCCAAAAACCGTCCCCATCCCCTATAAGACCGCTAATCTCTGACCAAAGAACCCTTTTCGCCGGCACAGCATGCGAAGCATAAACGTTAATCAAATGATGCGTCACCCCACTACCTTTCATCTTTCCCGAAACCAACAAAACATTAGAAAACTTTTGAATACCCTCAGCAACAAAAACTTTTGAATCCCATATCGATAATAAACCCCAGACCTTCCTGAAGCCGGGATCCATTCAAAACTATAATCTCCTCTTCCCAAAAACTTCCTATGTCCACTGCATCCAAAGAAATAAATTGTGTTTCTTGTATCAAAATAAAATGTACCTCATGTTGAATACGAATACTCCGAACCCACTCTGCTTTACTTGAACTCCCTAACCCACGAATGTTTAAAGACATAACATTCATTGACCACCCGGTTGAAACCCTTCTTCTCTAATAGCCTCTTGAACAATCTCATTAAGGTTGGGCACTCCTAAAATGGCTCCCAATTCAATAGTCTTCTCGGATTCCACCTCAATATGATCACACTCCACGTTATCTTGCCCCACCTGATTGTATTGCAAGTCAACATTTACCTCCACAGAATGAATATTGTTAATCACATGTTTGTCTTCAGAATTGGGATTTAAATCCGTGGACGAAAAATCATCGGGCTGCTCCCTCTCGGCATTATCAAAGTGAACCGAAGGAGAACCCATAATACCAATCAGCTTATCCAATCCAAACAAATCATTATCATCCCTAAGACGCTTCTTAGGTCTCTCTTGAGAATTACTCGCCTCCCCTTATTCTTAAAAAGAGAACGACGTCTAAATTTCTTACGAACACCCGACGCAGCACCTTTAACCTCATTCTCGGAACTGCCGATAACATTAGACTGGACCCCTTCATTGGACATGAAATCATTAACATTCTCTTCACCACCCCTAATCTCGCCCAACTCAACATCATATCCGTTTGCATTCTCGTTAGTAAAGTCACCATTCCGATCCGGCTCTACATCATGTTCCATCTCCTCGACCGACCCATCACTCTCTTCCACACACTCCGGAGCCCATTATCCAATATCTTCATCTATCCACACCTTATAGATAACACCTCTCCACGAAATGTCCACCCGATCAACTATCCTTCCACGAGTTTTACATAAAACTCCAATACACACATACGAAAAGATGCAATCATCTGTGGACATCCGGGCTGGCTTTACCACCTCTCCATATCGAATACACACCGTATCAAACACCTGATCTAACGCCAACTATACCGGTACACCATGAACCTGCAGCCATGCAATTCTTTCATCCACCACCGTTTGCTTACCATCCCAACGATCAACTTTTACAAAGACATTCGCCCACTCCTCTTTTTCCAGCCAAAACTTGTCACAATCCTCCACATTATTGAACAATAACAACATCGTGAACCCAGAAATATACTTGATCCCAACATTCTTCCATCCTTTAGCCCTAAGACACGTCTTCAACTCAGTTAAAGTTCTGAAATCCACAACTTTACCCATGATCGAACGATTATACCATTGAGAGAAAGCTTCAACATTGTCATCGACCCTTATCACATCAGTTTTATTCCTGTTTAACAGACTATCCACGAACGTCCGTCCACCTCCCGCATTAATATTCATATTCAGAATCCCCTCACCATTAGATTCCTTCTCTTGATGTGCTCCCCCATGTTTAGGGTTTGCATGAATATCGTTCACCTTCTCCTTACCTTTCCTAGTATTATCTTCTTTTGACCTGTCCACCTTTTCGCCGTCCACAAACCGTGCCACAGACACAAACAACTTGTAAGACCCCATCCAAAGATCATTCATCTCACCCACCATTCGTCTCGCATCAATAACATCACTGAAAGACACAAACCCAAACCGCTTCCCCATCCTATCGAGTTTTCTAGCAATATAAGAACCCTCATACGTACCGAAAACTCAAAAAACATCCTTAAGATCTGAAGATGAACACTTCGGGTGCAGATTCGATACAAAAAAACTTTGTAATTACCTTCGCATTAGCCGTATCCTTCTGAGATCCTCGTCTACCTTTACGTACTGGAGCCTCCTGCCATTCTTCAGAGTTTTGCCGCCGATGATCCTCCGTCATGTTCGGATCTCAACCGGCCATCTACTACACCCAGCTCCACCACCCACCCATCCCAATCGTTTCAACTCAACGACGGAGAGTAGATCTAAAACCTGAAGAGAAGATCTGAATCAACTCGTCGGAGAGTAGATCTAAAACCTGATGTTGTTTCTAATCAGAGCCGGCGACGTGGCTGGTTGGATGCGGCGGTGATGTGTGGATGGTCTGAACCAGGGACGGGGGTGTGTGGGGTAATCTGAACCGGCGACGTGGTAGGGATGAGGAGACGAGTGGGTTACGGTAGGGTTCCGGTGTGAAGCAGGGTGAAACGGCGATGATGGCCGGCGCTGTATTGTGATCGGAGGGTGGCGGCGCTGGATCTGGTTGTATTGATATTTTTTTAATTAGTTGTTTAGGTATACGCACGCGGAAGCAACACACACTCACGAACAATCAACTGCAGAGGTGTAGAGGAGAGAAGAAGACACTGACCTGTGAAATCGGAACTGGGGTTCTGATAGAGACGCTCGTCAAGGCTGTGAAGAGAGAAGAAGACACTGACCTGTGAAATCGAACACAGGTCATGCCTGCAGCTGAGTGGGAGGCTCTAGATAAGAATGCTAAATATGTTATTAGGCTTTCTTTGTCTAAGAATGTAGCCTATAACATTCTGAAAGAAACCACAGCACGTGGGATCATGGAGGCTCTATCAAACATGTATGAAAAGTCGTCTGCTGCAAACAAAGTATTTCTGATTCGTGAGTGTGTGTTGCTTCCGCGTGCGTATACCCCAACAACTGGTATGACAGCTACGGCTCGTTTACACACGAAGAACACGATTCGAAAGAAAGACAGAATACCTGAGATCGCGATTAGGTTGGTGTGTCGGTAGTTTGAAGCTGACTGGAATCGCCGGAGACCTGTGAATCGCTGGTTTTGTGGTTGTCTTATGTTTGAAAGAAGAAAAAAAAGGGTTGTTCTTTGCTCTGTTCGTCGAAGAAGAAGAATGGTCAAGGCACTAGTTTATAAAGAAACTAATATTTGTTTATGTTGAAGGCAAGTGCTCTTGATTGTCTAAGATTCTTTCTCTTTTTTGTGTGAGAAGACAAGAAAAAGAAATGAGGTTTTTTTTGTCAAAAGTAAAGGAAATATGTCTCCCACGTTAGAAAAGAAAAAAGAAAAGACAGATTCTCTTTTTTTGTTTTTTATTCTTGTGGGTCCAATAACAAAGAAAATAAGGAGGGTATATTTTTTGTTGTGGGACTAGGTGATCGAGTGGTAATTTAGAGTTTGTGGTTGTCGATTAATTTTTTTTTGGTCGACTGGAGCCGGGTAAACTCTTGGTGATCATCAGATTATTTTTTTTTGGACGAGGTGATCGAGGTTTGTACCAAATTAAAATATTATTTAGCCGTTTTTAAATTCGATTGGAGCCGCTGGGATATTCAGCCGTTGGTCGAGTTTGGGTTGCGGGCTAAATATGGTTTGTGTTTCAAGTTCATTTTTGACATTTATTATGAAACGGAAATTTGTGGAACCGAGGTTTGTGACGGTTTCGGGTTTCGGTTGATTGGGTTGTCATGGGAACTTGGATGTGGTAGTGGTCGATGGGTGAGAACATGGAGAAAATGGAATCAATAGGGTTGTTGATGTTGACACAAGTTAAAAGAAAGTCAATGGCAAGTCATGGAACTATTGCTTGTTGAAAGCTCTATTGTAGTTATAACCGTTTGCCGGTTAGCTGGTCTAGAATTGTAGATGGTATTCCTTGTTCGGTGGTGATCAGCTGTTTGACATTTGAGTGGATCTTTGTACTGGTACTGGGTGAAGGTTTTTCACAGGAATAGTACAAGTAAAGGTTCGGCTCATGGAGTGTCATTTGGCATGGGTTGGGATAACTGTTACAGTGGGAGCTGGGCATAGTTGACTTGTGTGTTGCATGGAGGTTCAGACATCTTTTGGAGTCGATGTCTTGAACATTTGAATTCTGCTTCTGAGAATGCGTCTGGGTTTGATGCATTGGGACTCAGTGGAAGGCAGTGAAGACTCTTGGGTCATGGATTCTGGTGCTTCGTTTCACGCCATGCACAGCGGGGAAACGATGGTGAATCTGAAAGAAGGTAACTTTGGGAAGATACGATTAGCTAATGATCAAATTCTTTGTGTTACGGGCATGGGAGATGTTAATCTGGTTACTCCATTGGGTAAATGGAAGGTGATTAACGAGAATCTGGTTATTGCACGTGGAAAGAAGCGAGGATCATTGTATATGGCTAAGGTATCTGCTGAGGGAGTGACCATCCCGGTTAAGCAAGACAAAGTTTGGTTCGCTGAATCTAAGGGGCAAAAGAGGGTTCGTATTGCAAGGGCGAAGCCTGGTGCCAAGGTGATTTAAGCTGAACGGGATTGGAGGTTTAAACTAGATCAGGAGTTTAGTGACAGTGGGAGCATGGGACGCGTTCCGGGTAAAGTCAGAAAACTCCGTTGGGTTTTGAAGACTGGTATTCCGATTGATAAAATCTCTCCTGGGAAGCACTTGCTGAATTGGAGAGTGGTTTTGATTCTCGGTGTATCTCTGGATCCGGTGGAGTGTGCAAGCCGGTTGAGATAGAGAATGAGTCAGTGGCGGTTTCAGTCACGGCTGGGACTGGTAAGACTGTTGGGTTGGAGTTCGGGGGAGCTTCAGCTGGCCTTCAGGAATAATGAAGGCGGGGTAACTAGGAAGGTACTAAAGATTCTTACAGAAATACAGATGCACAGTTGAAGCACAGGTGAAGATTGTTCCGTGGCTTCAAGTGGGAGATTGTTGAGTGTGAAGCCACTTGTGGTTTGTCAAAGTTAGGCAGCAGCCATGTTAGGCAGCAGTATTGACTGCATTGGCCCAAAACATTTTTGGAAGGCCGGCATTTAATCTCATACTCCTGGCTCGCTCATTCAAAGTCCGATTCATACGCTCAGCAACACCATTCTCCTGAGGCGTTTCGGGGACTGTGTAGATCATTTTAATCCCACGTTCAGCACAGTAGTCAACAAACTCCTTGCTCACATATTCCCCACCATTATCAGACTTCAAACACTTTACCTTTAAACCCGTCTCCATTTCCACTGCAGCTCTCCATTTCTTGAAGACATCAAACACCTTCGATTTGTGCTTCATGAAATAGACCCAGAGCTTTCTAGTGGCATCATCAATGAAGGTAACGTAATAGTTTGATCCACCAACTGATGATACTGGTGTAGGTCCATAAACGTCAGAATGGACCAACTCAAGCTTTTCGGCTTTCAGTTGCTTTCCCGTCTTCACAAAGGTAACTCTTTTCTTTTTACCAAACACACAAGGTTCGCAGAACCCCGTGTCAAGTTCAAACTTTTTAAGATTAGGGAATTTCCCTTTATCTGGCAGTATCTTCATTCCTTTCTCACTCAATGGCCAAGTCGTTGGTGCCATAAACTAGATGAACTTGGCTTGGTCATCGCATTCATTTCCCCTCCAGAAATATCCACCATGTACAAAGTACCCTTTTTCTTGTTTAAGGAAGATAGACAAAATAAATTCTTTCTTCTTGAGAGCCAGACAAAGAACGATCTGTTCTTCTAGCGAGCCCAAAAAAAAATTTCTTTCTTCAATCGGAACCTGCGGCGGCGGCTTCGGAATCTGATCGGAGATTCACCTGAGCGGCGACGGCTGTGGGCGGCAGCCGGTAGTCTGGTCGGCGGCTGACGAGCGTCTCTGATCAGAACCGCAGTTCCGATTTCACAGGTCAGTGTCTTCTTCTCTCCTCTACACCTCTGTGTTCGTGTTCAACAACAAGAGGGCTAAAATCGCCAAGACTTTAGAAAGGACTTTACTAATGCTCCCAATCAAATTAATAGGCCTAAAATCGGATAACTCTACCGGATCACCAACCTTGGGAATCATAGTAATGAATGATGAGCACACATGTGAAGATTGTTCCGTGGCTTCAAGTGGGAGATTGTTGAGTGTGAAGCCACTTGTGGTTTGTCAAAGTTAGGCAGCAGCCATGTTAGGCAGCAATATTGACTGCATCGGCCCAAAACATTTTTGGAAGGCCGGCATTTAATCTCATACTCCTGGCTCGCTCATTCAAAGTCCGATTCATACGCTTAGCAACACCATTCTGCTGAGGCGTTCCGGGGACTGTGTAGATCATTTTAATCCCACGTTCAGCACAGTAGTCAACAAACTCCTTGCTCACATATTCCCCACCATTATCAGACTTCAAACACTTTACCTTTAAACCCGTCTCCATTTCCACTGCAGCTCTCCATTTCTTGAAGACATCAAACACCTCGGATTTGTGCTTCATGAAATAGACCCAGAGCTTTCTAGTAGCATCATCAATGAAGGTAACGTAATAGTTTGATCCACCAAATGATGATACTGGTGTAGGTCCATAAACGTCAGAATGGACCAACTCAAGCTTTTCGGCTTTCAGTTGCTTTCCCGTCTTCACAAAGGTAACTCTTTTCTTTTTACCAAACACACAAGGTAGTTGTTTATTTTGTGCTGAATATTAATTTTTATTTATATATATTATTTTGTTTACGTGACTATCACTGTTATTATATATTATTTCACAAACATATATGTATATAAATAAAAAAAAATCAAACCATGAAATATCAATAAAAAATTTTACAAAATCCATGAAATATCGACAATTTTTTTTTTTACTAAAAGAAGGCCAAAAAAGTTGAATTATTAAAAAAATAAATTTGTTAGCGAAGAAAAAAAAAATCGATGATAATCGCTAATGTAAAATATAGCACGACCCCCAGCCCAAAGGTTCTGATTTCGCCACTGGGATCGATCCATTATTAATTAAAAAAAATTGAAAAAGGAAAATTTCTTTCAAAGCCTTATGGCACTTTATTCCAGTTTGGTCCTCTTTCATCCTCGTCCAGCCCTCTTTCAACGCAAGTTCGCAACCTCCATCCAGCTCCGATGCGGCGTAGCCGATTCCGACCTAAATCAACAAACTAGCCACAATTGCTCTATATTCACCAACACAAGATATATAATATTATAATTTCACGATACACTATTATAAACTCTACATTAAATAACTATATATAAAACACTAATCAAAGTTCAAAAGTTTCATCAACTTATTCAAATAGTATAATTAATTAATCAACAGCATTGCAGAATTTTCATCAACTTATTCAAATAGTATAATTAATTAATCAACAACATTTCATGCAGAATTTTAATTTTTTCGAAATTAAATAAATAATCAACGAAATTTCAAAATCTCATACCAGCAACTTCCTAACAAAGCAGTGACGTCAGAAAATCCTTGTACTCAAACCGCACAACATTCTCCGATTCACCGCTGCAGTGAACCTCCGCCGTACAAACTTTAACTGAAACAACGCCGACGAAGTTGACATCAACGTACGGATCGTCAACGCAGTCAAATGCAGATTTGAGGTCGTCGAAAGAGGAGGCAAAACAAAAGTTTGATTTTTTAGATCTGTTTTTATTTTTTCTTTAGATTTTTTAGATTTTTTTTGATTTTTTTTAGATTTTTTTTTACTTTTTAGAGTATTTTTATTATATTTCTTTTAGTATGGATCGATCCGGATAATGATCCATCCATTTAAAATAATTGGGATATGGATCGGATCACCATCCATTATGTTGGATCATAGATCGGATCATGATTCAATCCATATCCATCCATTGACAGGCATAATATCTTGTACCATTATTATCGATTTCACAATAATTAGTATTATTCTTTCCGTTATCAAGTAATACTTGGCTAAACGTACTGTGTTTATTTTTGTTGTTTTCTGGGTTTACTTTTGTTGTTTTTCTTTGTTTCCGCCACATACAAGTACTTAAGAAAATCATGGGATTTTAAAAAAAGTATATTGAACTGAATACTCCTTTTGTTTTTTTCTTTCTTTCTGAATACACTTTTTCTTTTTCTCCTCGTTGAACTGAATACTCCTTTTGTTTTGTTCTTTCTTTCTGAATACACTAGTAAATGTTAATGGTTAATTATAAAGTAAACACTAGCCCAGTATCACTTGATAACCGAAAGAATAATAGTAACTTGATAACGGAAAGAATAATAGTAACTATTGATGGCGTACCTAACTCAGCTGCATCAACCCGCATATAAAAAGATTGGCCGCCATCTAAAAACGTTCTCGTATCGTTCATGTCCCCATGCCACGTAATACAACCTCCACCCTCGGCCCCTTTACTGATATCAGCACTTGCGTACCCCATGCACGTACAATTCCTCAAGCACAACTCTTCGCACGCTTTTAAACCCAAACTCATGTTCACACGTGCCGATGATGTGTCAGGTACCTTAACACGGGCCAACTCAACGAACCCGTCTCCGACCTTGCACATCTGTATTCCGACCTTTCTCTTACACCCTTTGGAGCCTTCCCTTATGTACCAGTCCTGTGGTGATCGTGGCTCGTATCCAGGAAGGCAGTCATACTCAAAAGTAACTGATGCATTTGGATCACAAAAGCCAAAAGGACCGCAATGGTTATACCCATCACACTAGTCTTTTGGGTGGGACCAGAACCCAATCCACTTTCGATCTGATTCGTGCCAAGTTAGCCTCTCTAAAGTACCAGACTCGGTAACGACTAATCTAGAGAGCATGGACGGGCTGCGCATATGGTAAGCGATGGTCACCTCATCATCATTATTTATACAACTAGCGATATAGATATAATCTTTCGTCATCCCCGGTACACCACTCCATCCAAGACCAGTCCATGACCCTGCCCGCCAATATTTTGTCATACCTTTAAACAAGAACAATTGAGTTGACCCAACAAGCTCCAGTATATATGTATAATCCCCCACACCAGGATTCCCACTAGACTTCTAAGATGTAATCACCCTGTTCAAACCCGTTTTCTTATATAACCCGAGCTTCATACCTGAAAGAAACGTATTTGAAGGGTGATCAAAGCTTTGCCATGAATATACCTCTTTCTTTAGGCCTTGAAACAACACCAGATTCCCCGAATCCAACAACTGGGCCGTAAAACTATCATTCATCACTCCGGAAACATTGGTTGACCAAAACACAAAACGTTGATCTTTTTCTTGAAGGTGTTAGCGGAAGCCGTCATCATAATCGACATCATATCTGTGTTCGTGTGTGTGATTCTGTACGAGTGTGTGTTTGTACAGAGAACAACAGAAACATGAATGGATATTATGAATATCTTAGTACCGAACAAACTGCCGGTAAATACATATATATACGTCTAGTAAGGGGCGGTTGTTATCGACGGTTATTTTTGGTGGGAGTAACCACCTTTTAAACCGATATGTCATATGTGACATGCCCCTACACATATATTCGATACATACACACATATCTACAAGTACAGTAATATTATAATACATAATAAATATAATATAATCAAGTTTATATTCTAACACTCCCCCTTAAACTGGATTATATTTGGGGGAGTGCATTAAAAACGCTCCGATTTGCCTCGTTCACTGCTTTCTCAGCCTGCCTCGAACCTTCTCCTCTTTTGATATGTCTTTGTGCAACATTACAGTAGTCCCTTAGCCGGTTCCTTATCATATCCTTGCAGATCATCTTGTGCTTCATTTGGAGTTGATTCTTTAATTATCTTTGCCCTTTGAGATTTAAAATCTCTATAATACCTTTCCAGAATGTTGACTCGTTTGTGTCCACCTTCCTTTTCGATGATACCAACAGGATCAAACAATTCCACCATTTGAAAAAACTTATTCTTAAATATGCCATGATGTGTGCATATCTCAGTGGGTGATGAATTAAATTCAAGTTCACTTAATATTGTGTCAGTTTTCTGAAATTGGTTATGATCTTGACTGATCATTAATGCAACAAAAACAAAATCCAAATAATCCCTTTTAAATTCATCATAGACCCCACTATCTCTTAATTTGATATAACCATTGTGAATTGTATGACCTGGTAGTCGATAGCAATAATGTGCTTGTTGTTCCCTTTCTTTTCTCTTAATATTCTTGTCTTCATGAACGGTTCCGGTCACCGGAACATCATCTTGCATATCGCTTTCAGTTACGAAGACATACGAGTCTTCATCTTCTTCATCGTTGCGGTCACCACCGGAATCGTAGTATTCCGTTTCTTCAATTGAATCATTGTGATCCTTCTGATCACTGATTGGTTCTTCCTGATCTTCCCGATCGTAACCAACCATATAGATATTCGGGGTGAAGCATGCCCCATCGTGAACATCTGTACTTGCCGGATTCAACATCGAAACGTCTTCTCTATTGCAATAACCGTCCCTGTCTTCCTGCATCTTACCGTTCAGTTTTTGAACATCTTTAAAGGCCATCTCTTCGTTTTCGGGATCGCCTTCTTCTTTCCGTGTCATAACTTCGCCTGCATCTCCGTTATCTTCGTGACGTCCCGATTCGTATTCCAGTAATGCAATTTCATATTGCAATTCCATTATTGCAATCTCTTGTTTCAAGATCGCAATCACGCGTAATCGGGGACTCATATAATCTGAATCGCTATTTGTTTCTCGCCTCTTTCCGTGTTTGTTTTTCATCTTCTTCATCCGTATCTTCCCAGGATCATGTAATTTTGATCCTAATTCTTCGTTTTCTAACCATGCGCTCTGATACCACATGTTAGCGAAAGCCGTCATCATAATCGACATCGTATCCGTGTTCGTGTGTGTGATTCTGTACGAGTGTGTGCTTGTACAGAGAACAACAGAAACATGAATGGATATTATGAATATCTTAGTACCGAACAAACTGCCGGTAAATACATATATATACGTCTAGTAAGGGGTGGTTGTTATCGACGGTTATTTTTGGCGGGAATAACCACCTTTTAAACCGATATGTCATATGTGACATGCCCCTACACATATATTCGATACATACACACATATCTACAAGTACAGTAATATTATAATACATAATAAATATAATATAATCAAGTTTATATTCTAACAGAAGGAGTAGGTTCCCCGTTTGATCCATGGATAGGATGCCGGTCGAGTTGGAGATCGGATGGTCTCTATTGGCAACCCAAACTATAGTTTGCTCAGAAATCTTGTTATACCAGATACCCACATATCTGTTGGTGGAGTTTGCGGGACTAAAAAATCCAAGAGCAAAAGTTTCTCCATTAGAGACCAAAATATCCCCATCTTTAACAGGTCGGTTGAGTGTGATGGTGTCTATACAAGTGCAAAAGCGAAGAAATAGTAAGATTTGTATAGATACTAGAATGCCTCTTTCTTGGTACATGTTCTCTTACGTTTTTCAAATATGATGCTTTCTGTTTTCTCACTTTTATTTCTTACCAAAATAAATTTCGTGACTGTGACGTTGACTTATTGAAACCATCGCTAAATAGTATATGGAATTTCCCATGGGATACGGCAGACTGGCAGAGTTCAGTTTCGGTCTATGTACGACACCTAATGTTATATCAACTTCGTTTTGAATACAATTTTAATATTAATAACCTAATAGATAGTATTTATAGTATAAGGTGAAAATGTAACTACTTTTACACCGAGCTACGAGTGGGTATTCAATCGGGGTATCGGTCACTATGGTGCTTGCATTTTAGGTACCTTTTGTTTATAATAATTATAATAATAAAAAAAGGCATCAATATTATTAGAAAATTTAGTACTTTAACTGGTTTTTATATTGAGCTAGTTGATTTATTTGTTTTTCAATGTTTTGAATACTAGCTTGTTGATTTCTAAAATTCGATTCCAATTGTTGAAATCGATCCTAGTTTTTCTTTTCGGAGTCGGAGATGAGGCGAGATACAGTATCTTCAAGCCTCTCTCGTCCCCCTTGTTGTTGTTGAGAGAAATTTTGCGACTCATTTCTTGGTTGTTGAAAGTTTGTTCGTTGGTTTAGATTTTGTTAGTTACTACTATTGCCGGGTTCTCTCCAACCAAGGTTAGAATGGTTACGCCATCCTTGGTTGTAGGTACCCATTGGTGGACCCGACGGCCTAGGTCTATTATCAATGTAGTTTACCGATTCCGTTTGATTATCCAATTCTTTTATACAACTCCAATTTTCATGTAG
The DNA here is from genome assembly GCA_030545235.1 of Helianthus tuberosus. Classification (NCBI taxonomy): domain Eukaryota; kingdom Viridiplantae; phylum Streptophyta; class Magnoliopsida; order Asterales; family Asteraceae; genus Helianthus; species Helianthus tuberosus. The sequence goes on along the minus strand of CM060409.1, from coordinate 41,984,986 downwards.
CCCACCACACCCCTCGCAAGCCATAACCGAAGCCGTTTTTACCATTTCTAACTTTTTGATTTTTGAAGAAAGGGCTTCGATTTGGGCTTGCAAGGAAGTGCTCTCATCAACCTTATGGGCGCCCGGGGCAATAGATTTGTTGCCTCGGGGAGTGTGCCACTGAAAATTGGTTTCAGCAATTTCCTCGATTTGTTTATAAATTTCATTTGGGCGACGATTACCTAAGAGTCCCCCGGAGCTAGAGTCAAGTGTTTGTCTTGTGTGTGGCAACAATCCATTGTAGAAAGTGGAAACTTGTTGCCATACTGCAAGACCATGATGAGGACACTTTCTCACTAGCTCCTTGAACCTTTCCCAAGTTTCATATAAGGATTCCCCGTCCTCTTGTGAATATGTATTAATTTCAGTCATTAATTTAGCCGTTTTAGCAGGAGGGAAATACTTATATAAAAACTTTTGGGCCAGTTCATCCCAGGTGTTTACCGAGCCAACTGGGAGGGTATTAAGCCAAGCCTTAGCTTGGTCTTTTAGTGAAAATGGAAACATTCGAAGGCGGATGGCGTCGTTTGATGCTCCATCGATCCGAAACGTATCACATATTTCTAGGAAGTTAGTGATATGCAAATGGGGATCTTCGTCCGCAAGCCCATGGAAGGTTGCGGAGTTTTGGAGCATTTGTATCAAATGCGGTTGAAGTTCGAAGTTATTGGCCTCGACATTCGGTGCATTAATAGTGGCGCCAAGATTACCCACGGTGGGTCGTAGGTAATCCATGAGAGTACGTTGATCCGCCATTGGAAGTGGGGCCCCCGGAAACTTTCTCTTAGTTTTTAGCTTTAAGTCTTTTTCTGAGAAAGCGTTCGGGTTCTTCTAGAGGTTCTTTTATGTCTTTACTAGAACTGGAGCTCATATACTACGTAGAAAGTTTAGATGTGGCACCAGGGTTCCAAGTCCTGCAATAAAAACAGAAAAGAACGTTGGTCAGAAGGTTCACCACGGCCCCGTGCTCAGGTGAACACGGCCCGTGGTCGGAGATACAGTAGTTTTTTTTCCGGATCCGTGTTACTGGGGAGCTCGACACGGCCCCGTGCTGCACCGACAAGGCCCCGTGTTCAACTCCCTGTAACTCGGAAAATAAAAACTGCTAGTAACAATGCTGAGCACGGCCCCGTGTCCGACCAGGCACGGCCCGTGCTGAGCTCTGCAGAAACTGAAAAATTTAAGAAAAATCCTAAAAAAATATAAAAATATAAAATATAAAAAAATGATTAGGCCGTTGATTCCTAACTTTCTTAAGATCCTTGTGTCCCCGGCAACGGCGCCAAAAACTTGATGCGCGTGTAGTGTTATAGATTTTTAATGTATATTTTATGCCCTTTAACACTTTTTAGCGAAGTTTTAAATTTATAAAACACGATATTTACTAACACTAAACACACATATGGGCAAGTGCACCCATCGTGAGCGTAGTATAGTGTTGGTAAGATACCGAGGTCATCCAAGGACACAAGAGCTTTTAGTACCGGTTTATCCTCAACGTCTAATCAAATCAAAAGTTTAGAAAAAGGTTTTTAAACTAAAAAAATAAAACTAACTAAAATGCTGAAAAATAAAATAAAATAAAAACAGATAGACAAGATGAATCACTTGGATCCGACTCGTGTTTAGTGTAACCTTTGATTATTTCCGCACTTTTTCACTTTTTAGAGATTATCTTAGTTATTGTAGTAGGCCCCTCTTTTGAAGGTGATGTTACCCTCAACCCAGTAGTTTGAGTCAGCAAGGATACAATCCTAAATGGTTGGATTATTGAAAGATAATTAATTAAGTTATTAATGCATATTGTGGTAGGCCTCTCTTCTGGAGGTGACGTTACCCTCGGCTAAGTAGTCTGAGTCAGCAGGGATACAGTCCTAAGTAGCCGGGTTAAAGTTTTAATAGTAGTTTACATATGAGGGGATCAAGGAGTTCGGACCCCCGCCATCCAATACCAGTGGGTATTGAAGGAGGTCCTACTAAAGTTGACCCAGGTCCTTGCAGGATCTATACACTGAACAAGGCAAGACTCTTACCAAACCGTTCCCTTAACCCCCGACCAGGTAGCCAACATACCTCCATATAGTCCGTGGAGATATGAATGGTGAAAATCTTTTATTTTATATAGACGGTAAAATAATGCCAAGACACCACGGACAAACGATAAGGAAGACTCACCTTCAACATAAGAAACTAATTATTAAAGTAATTAATACATAACCAAATAAAAAGTGCGAAAAGATTAAAAATAAAAAGTATTACACTAGACACTTGTCTTCACCAAGTGATGTAAGAGACTTAGGCAAACATGGCCTTTTGATTGTCAAGAACTCTTACGGTCAATCTTGGATCCCGAGACTACTCACACACTCTATGATGGATGATGGTGGTGGATGTGGGTTGTGATGGTGGTGGTGGGTGGGTGAAGTGTGAGAGAGGTGGTTTGCCAAGGGATGGTTTGCAAATGAGCCAAGCACACCTATTTATAGTCTGCACAGAAGCTCGGACACAGCCCCGTGTCCACCCATCTTCTCTTTCTTCATTAAATGAAGTTTATCTGCATTAGTTGACCACGCCCCCTTGTCCGCTGGGCACGACCCCGTGTGCAGAAGCGTATCTGTACTATCAAGATTTCCCTAGATTCTGCGAATCTTAGAGTTGACCACGGCCCTGTTTCCGCTGGGCACGCCCCCGTGGTGGGTGATAGAAGCTTCTACAGCTTTGTCTTTTCTGCAGACACTTGGGCACGCCCCCGTGCTCATTAAGCACGGGGCGTGTTCAGCCTTCTGTTCTGCTTGGGAAGATGCTGTCGGGGGGTCGGGCATGCCACGTTTATTCCTTTTCTTGTATTTATGTTAGATTTAGCTGCCTTTTTGCTTCTTTTGTTCATTTGAGCTCATTTAATCCTGAAAATACAAAAGGAAGACAAAAACACACTTTTTCCAACATTAGTACTAAAAAAGGGTTAGTTTTATGCCACATTTGATGTAATTTATATGTTGCATTTTGCGCACATCAGCAATCTTTGATTTTCATATTGTTTTCGAACTTTAGATTTTGGAATCGAAGGGCACTGTGTTACCACAACGTGTGAACCCTACTTTCCCAAAAACCTACTTGTCGAATCTTCAAAAACTTTACTGATTAAAGATTCATTTACATTTTTTATCAGAAAATCTTTGTCAGAATAGATTTTATCATCACCAACAAGAGTGTACAACAAATTCACACTCTCAGACTCTTTTGCAGACGTGGACTCGACCAAAACAGTCTTAGCAGGTTTTGCGGGAGGATCACATAGAATATGATTCTAAAGAGGTATGTCCTCTTCTTTGATTACCACATCAGACTGTGCTGAGTCAGTATCATCGGATTCATCATTTGAAGAATCAGCATCCTCAACAATGACTGGAGGATCCTGATTCTGTTCAGCAGTTGACACACTTGTAACTGTTGAAACATTCGAATCTGACGATACTTCCGTTTTGTATCCAAGTCCGGTTACAAATTCCTCAATGTCTAAAGGAACAGATTGCTCAAAATAAGTTCTATTCTCCTCATCATGCATTGCGTCATAATTTTGTCTAACAGGTGGTGGACAATGCTCTTAGCCGATTGATATATAGAAACTGTATATAATTACGGATGCATTGGATATAAGAAGTTCTTAGCCGATTGATATACACAATCTAATCCGTAATTATATACGGTTTCTATATATCAATCGGCTAAGAACTTCTTATATCCAATGCACGTGACATCCTTTTTCTCTTTTTGTATGTTAATGATGTGATCCGGCACATACCTAGAGTTTGAATAACTATCTAGCTTAAGCCGGATCGCCTCACTTTCACACTTTACATAGGCTAACTCTTTTTGCATGACCTCGAGAAGATTGATATAAAAGTTTATGTCAGTTCATTTTCTTGAAACCATTTTTGTTAGCTCGGTTTTATCTTCTCTTAAATTTTCAATCACCGTTTTAAACTCTTTTTCAAGGTTTTCATAAAACATGTTAGCCTCATTGCATTTCGAAAGATCCACTATCAACTTTTGATTGTGGATATATGTCACGTCATACTTGCTTTGCAAATCATCATATTTGCTCAGCAAGTTCGATAATTTATCACCTAAATTAACACATTTATCAGAAGTTGGATCATTGACACATACCTGGTTTGATGAACCGCCAACATTAGCCATAAAGGCTGAATGATTAGAAGAAGAAGAATAAGCAGCTTCATCCACTAAGATTGATTTTCTATGATTCCCTGCTGCAGCTTCTCCCAATAATTCATCAACATCTGCATCGACTGTCACGCTTGACGTTTCATCCAAATGATCATCGCCTGAAGTTGAGGATTCTTCATTTGAGCTTCTACTGTAACCAGAATTGTCTTCATCTTCTGATGATTCTCCACCACTGGCAGAAGATTCTCCACCACTGGCGTGTTTCAGATCCTTGACAACCTCAGCAAAACAAGCTGTTCCATCCTGAACATCACTTCCCAACTGAATCGACCAGTCACAACCTTCATCGACTTGTACCATAAGAGCCTGGTTGGCATTTGATGCTCCTGCTTGATTTGGATTGTTAACAGGCATCAACGTACGCTCGTTATTCCTGTTTTGATTCTGATTCTGCTGGTTACCTTGATTGCCTTGATTCTTGAACGGATTCTGGTTCCCTTGCTGAGCTGGCTTTGTACATTCTCTCTTGAAGTGACATCTTTCACCACAATTAAAGCACTTGACTGATTGCTTATCGAACCCATACTTGGTGTCTTTCTTGCTTTCCAAGCTGGTTCTACCAGTCCTTTCCATGAAGTCTTTAGCTCGCCTAACCACACTAGCAAAAGCCCACTTGATGTCCGTAATATCCATTTCCTCCTTATCAATCTGCTGATAATCTTCCTGTGTCAGATTGTTATTTCCAATCTGACCTGCTATTAACCCACAATACGCGCTCACCAATGTGTTTAATAGCTCCATATGATCTTTAGCTACTTCAACACTTATTTTCGAGAAATTTGAAGTGTCGAGCCAAACTGCATTTGGATTAGATGGCTGACCGGCAGATGAGGTGCTTCCCAAACAAGCTTGTTGTGGAACATGTAGTGTATTTCCGTACATATCTCTTGCTCCGGTAGATTGATAGCTTTGCTTTGAGACTTCTGGTTGTGGATTTCCGTACATGTTAGTGCTTGAGACAAAAGCTGTTTGAGTTGAGGAAACTGGTAGTGGATTTCCGTACATATCTTTTGATACAAAGGCCGTTTGAAGCTGAGCATGTGGAGCAGGTCTTGCAGTAGTGCTAGAACTTCCACAGTTTCCATAATACATATCAGGATTCTGTTGCACTGGAATCCTTTTGGCCTTCCTGATTTCTTCTTGATCTTTGTTCTCCAAGAGCTGAACGAAATCATTGATGTTTGTCGTAGCCAAAGTGCCATTGTATTTCAAGATTTCCAAGAAACCATTCCATTGAGCTGGTAATGCGTCGGCAAACTTGATGACTACTTCTTCTGGAGTCACTACTACTGCATAACTATTCAATTCAGTCAACAAGTGATAAAATCGACTTGTCAAATCTCCCAAAGATTCCCTTTCCATACATGTGAAGCCATCAAACTCCTTCTTGAGTAGATCATGTCTCAATTTGCGTGACGCTTCATTTCCTAGACCTCTCGTCTTCAATGCATCCCATAACCGCTTTGACGTCTTGAAGCTGACAAACTGATGATATATATCCGTGCTCAACGCTTGAGTTAGAATAGAAAATGCTTTCTTTTCTAAATCAAATGCCTTTTTCTCGTCTGCCGTAAGATCTGCAAATGTCGCGGCAGTTGAAGCGGCAACATCAAGTGCTTGATCGAAATCTGTAGTCAAACATAACCACAGTTCCGTGTTTTGCCAAAGAACATACGTATGGAATCTTTCTTCCCATCCAGGATATTCATTCATTTGCATTAGCTTCGGTGGACGGTTAATGCTTCCGGTTTCACTTTCGCTTAAAAGTATACTTTGAATACTTTGAGTTTGATTTGAAACGAACGGCCATTGACTTGTCGAAATTTGATTCGCTTGTGATGGAATAGACGAAGATGCGGGTGTGGGAGATTCGGCCCATGATGGCGACAAACCCGTGCTTCTATACTTGCTCTCCGTATTGGATGGAATACACCACCAATCTGAACTCATTTTGGATATATAATAATGAATACCTGCTTAAGTCACTTAAAACAATCCGTTAAGACAACTTTTGAAAGCTTCTGTTAAAAATTGACAAGAGTGACCCACGAAAGACTTGGTTCTGGGCGAAAGACCTTAACTGACGAAATACTAGTTTTTCATAAAAGACAAAGTGACGAAAAATAAGGTTTTTCGTCTAGACCAATTGTGACGAAAAATGTGTTTTTCGTCAAAGATAAATCCAATGGAGAATAGGTTTTTCGTTGACCTTTAATCACAATCAGAAAAGATATATATATATATATATATATTTTGTTCAAACAAAATCCAATCTTATCCTTACCCTCTGACACAGCAGTTGGTTGGTAGAAATTGTGACAAAAGGTTGAAATTATAATCAAAGTAGGTGAACCAAAGTGTCAAACTTCCATACTACTTCCATACTTTTCGGCAGAGGACCATCATTTGTTTACACATTTTTCAAACAAACATTATCTTGTTACCAACTATGTCAACAATAATATTTTAACAATTTTCAATGATTAAAACAATTTTTACACAAGATAAAACCCAGAACTTCAAGTTCTTTGAAGAAATCCGATGAACTTATGAGTTTTCCGACCAAGACGTTCACCGGAAAGTTTTTCCGAAACCAAAATTTTGCTTGAAACTTCACTAAAAACCAAACCTTATCACATATGCATGAGATCTAACAATGGTTTTTATATGAACTAACAACAAAATGGTATGATTTTTAAAGATTTAACCATAGAAATTTTAAGACTCAAGCTTTGAAAACTCGACACAAAGACTCGGTTTTAACAAGGATGAGAGCCTCGGCTCTGATACCACTTGTAGGTTCACTAGCGGAGGATCTAGTCGCCTAATCCTTGTGATACGAACAAACCCGGTTGTGCGGAATCCAACCGGGTAAGCAAACTGAGATCGAGATACAAAACAAACAGTGATTCAACGTTTGAACTATCAACTGTATTAATACTCGAAAGTTTGTTTACAACGATTACAAAGATACGCTCTCAAACTTTCTCTGTTCTCTCTCTAGGTTCTCTCGTGTGTCTCAACTGTGTTATGTTCTGCTGTGCATATATATAGGCTGCATGTCGACGAAAGACCTGCAGCGACGAAACACGTTGACGAAAGATCATGGAGCCGACGAAAGACTTCAGTCCACAAAGAACCTCGAAGAAAGACCAATGCCCACGAAAAATCAGTTTTTCGTCATGTATGAGGTTTTTCGTCAGACATGGTTGGATGGGTTCTTCGTCATGTATAAGATCAGTTTTTCATCAACAGCATATGCAGGTTCTTCGTCAGGAGCTGCAACTTGCAGACTTGCAGAAACAATCAGACAGCAGCAAACAGATAGATCTGCAATAAGCAGAATATGCAGAAACTGTAGAGAGATTCAAGATCGCACCGAGACTTGATGGAGGATCTCGAGTCTCGGTCTGCATTTCGTAACGTGGTCGAACCGAGTCGAGCTGCATCCACACACAAATGCATCAACAGAGAGGAAGAAAAAAAGTTGCAGAACAATGTTCTTAAATATTTATGGTTACTTTACGTTTAATGTTTGTTTATTTTGGAGATTTTGTAGGTCCACTTGGAGGATCAAGAAACCTACTTTCTTGTTGTTAGAACACACTTACAAGTGCGAAATCCTTGTAAGAATGCAACCAAAGCAAAGTATAAAGTACACAAGTAAACAAAGATTCACTATCTTGATTAAATGGAAGAGAACAATTACAAACACATACACACAGTGTTTATAGACTCACCAAAGGTCTCTTAACCTGTTCTGCACAACATAAGCTGTTATATATAGGCCCCAACCCAGTAACATCACGAAGAATGTTACTGGGCCTACGAAAAACTATGTTCTTCGTTGATCAGTCCACGAAAGACCATACTTTACACGACGAATGTTCTTCGTGAATATCCTATCCCACGAAGAATGGTTCTTCGTGGGAGGCTGCAAAAGCAAACTATGAATAGACAAATGTGCAGAAAACAGTTAAGGTAAGAACACTTGTAGACTTACATACATGCAACTGCATTACAAACCATTAGATACCAAACTATGAACATGTCGTACCAAGTCAAGATAGGAGGATATCTTGACTTGGTCGACTCGACCAAAAACGTACAGACTCGATAAACCAAAAGACCGTACATTACATTACAATACAAGCGTAATAAGAACAAGCGACAGACATAAAATACTACACCAACAAACTCCCCCTTGGCTGTTGCTTGGTCTTCGGTCTTCGGTTTCAGTGAGCTACTTCCGACCACGAACTTCCAGCATGAATCCCACGATAGTAACAAAAACAAGCGACACTTTGAAAACGCAAAGCCTGACTTGCGTCCTTATCTTCATAAAATATGTCATGACGAAATAACTTGTCGATATCAGCAGCCGACATGTTGACTATCCACATTGGATCGAGAATACGGAAGTTTTCTTTGTCGTTTCTGAAGACGATAACTGCCTCATGCGTATCTGAATCATAACACCAAAGAGCCATGTTCGTGAGAATGTCTTGTTCCATCGGCATTAGAGGAATCTTATCCAAAACCTTCACCGGCTTGTACACGAGCCTGTACCGAGCCGTGTTGGTTGCTGGATCCAATGTGAACTTGATCTGCTCATACATAGGGAACTGTGGCTTGTACAATTCATCTTTCCAACCCTTTCTTCGTTCAATCCTCAACTTTCGAACAAACAACTTAGCACCTTCAAAGTTTGATCGACTAATGAGCTCCAGCCTTGCTAACGCTGCTACATCGTAAAACGGTAAGCTAAGAATACTCAGAAGCAACTTGAAATACTAAATTCCATATTCTCGCTTCACAACAACACAATGAATCTCTTTAATGAACATCCAGCTGAGTATTCTTCCCTGAGGACGACCATTTTCGTACTTCATGTAATCAACTTGTACGACAGGAGGGGCTGGTTTTGCAGTCTTTGAGAGGAAGTTATTTCTCCATTCTTCAAATGAATCAGCTGGAACCTCAGATGAATCTCGATTCTTCAATCTTTCGTTGATCTCATCGATGTTATCTTTCAACCAGTATTCATCAAATGGATTGAACTCTGTACCGTCTTCTCTTATGTATTTCGACTTCTCGGCATCGCCTTCGAACACTATTTCATCAAGACCATCCAAGTTTGTTGATTTGGGCTCACTTGGAGTCTCGTCAATTGTAGCATCATCGACTACTTGCATATCAGTTAACCTCAAAATATGTTCATCTGTCATCTCAGAAATGAACTCTCCATCTTCTATGTCCTCTCGACTAACAGGAGGGCATGCTTGCAAGGCAATATCAGCTGAGCTTGACGCTACATTCTCAGCAGCTGTAGAACTTTCAGGAGGACACACTTGCATATCAATACCACTTTCCAGCTATTCTAGATCATCCTTTGATCCACCTGAAGTGCCTTGAGTTGTTTCAATCTGCTCAGGCTGATAAATAATAATTTGAGTTGAAGCAGAAGCCCCTTGTGGCTCAGAAGAGGCTGACGCATCAGGGTTGCCTTGGTCTTCGCTCTCATGATCACGCTTTTGCTGAATCTCTTGTTCTTTGCATCGATCAGACCATAAAATGTTCACCCTTTTTCTGCTTATCTCGAAGGCAGTCTTAATAGACTTGAAACCATCCACTAGTGTGGAGTTCCTGCTATCATACCATTCTTTCATGAAATCATGCCTTTCAGCTAGACGATCTGCAGATTGTTTCACGACAATACTTTGTTCCTTCACTCTATTCATCTCAATACCGCGAGCATTGTCAGCCGCTCGCATCTGTAACAACTGCCTTGCCCGTTCATCATCGGCAGCTTTCAGACGTTCATTCTCAGCTCGGAGTTGTATGATTTCAGCCTATTGTTCGCTCACAGTTTCCTTTAACTTGCTAATCTCCATTTGTTGAGCAATCACAGTGTTTCAAGTGGAACTCATGAACTCCGAATGCCTATTGATTTGACCTGCAGCAGCTTGTAATTGTGAAAACAGAAATTCTACCTTTTCATGCGGTGCCATTTCTGAAAATAATATGCCGCGTCGTTTTGAACTTCTCTGATGAGCTGCAGATCGTTATTGATGACTAGAGGAAGTTCCATGTTGTGGTTCAGCTGGTGGAGTCACAACAGGAGTCTCAGTTGCAGTTGTAGCCGTTAGAGGTGGTTCGGTTGTAGCAGAATGTGAGGTCATCATAGCTGTAGTTTCCTCCGCAGTGAAGGCAAATTCAGGATTGACCTATGCTTCATGAACAGGTTTAGAAGTATAGAACTCGTCCATCACTTGATTCTTGAATTTCATGCCATTGTCACTTCTGATTCGCTTCACCTTCAAAGTGTACAAATTTTCAAGTAAAGTGAGAAGACTTTTGAGGATTCCCGGAGTCTCACTCTTGTGTGCCATCATCGCTACCCATGAAAATCTTGAATAGTCATCAGTAACAACCAAACAATAAGCATCTCCAAACGTAATCTTATGCTTCATAGGTCCAAAGAGGTCCATATGAAGACGTTCAAGAGGCATGTTGACGTTGTTGACTTTCTTGATCGGATGGGACTTGCTTTCCTTTTCGGCATGATACACATGCGTCTTGTAAATGAAAACTCTTGACTAGCACACCATTCACAAGATTATTTCTTACTAAATGGTTCATTTTCCTCAAGTGAATGTGTCCATACGTCTGTGCCAAGATATGGACTCCTTTTCAGTGGCCTTTGAGACAAAACATGTAACTTGTGCAGCCGAGGTAATAGCTTGGCTCATGTCAAGAATATACAAATCATTAATTCTTGTAGCCATCAATAAAATCCATTCTTTAGGAATTTTGAAACCGGGTTTCATCACATAACAACCGGTATCATCAAAATGAACCGTGAACTTCTTGTCACAGATTTACGAAACACTAAGAAGATTGTGATCAATTTGACGAACATAATTGATCTTGTCAAAACTAACAACACCATTGGAAATCATTCCTTCTCCAGTGATGTAACCGCATTTATCTCCAGCAAAGGCAACATAACCTCCCCTAATGCATTTCACATCATACAGGAGCCTTAAGTCGCCTGTCATGTGCCGAGACGCTCCACTGTCAACAATCCAAAGACTATTCACAGTTCCTCCTGGAACACCCTGCACAATACACTACACGATCAGTTTGAGATGGGGACCCAAGCCTTAGTGGTCTTGGGTTGACCCTTATCATCAAGAAATGTGATTTCTATTTCTTGATGATTTGGAAATGGTGTGCCTCCCCCTGAAACTGTACCGGTTTTAGGTTTCCAAGATTGTTGTCGTTTACCAGATTGTTTATTATTTACATATTTAGACACTTCTGGTTTTAACGCGTTTAATGAACTTGGTTCCTTTTCTACAACATCCGGTTTTAACGCTTTCCCAATTACCTTGACATTTTTACTTCTTTGTTTTGCTTCCTGTTCCTTAACAGTACGTTTGTCTTGTTTAGGTGACACAGGACGACGTTGGTAATCCTTTTCAGGAGGGGCATTTTCAACAAACTTTGGTTTTGGTGAGTTTGTACAATTTTTTATTATATAACCAAACTCCCCACATTTAAAACATGATCTCCTTTCAACGAATTTAGGAGATTCCGTGGATGTCCCAATGTTGAACATGTAGGCCTTGAGGTACTTGTTACATTATCACACCCATTTGTATGTTGAGTGTAATTATTGTCACTGTTACGTTTCAAAATCTTGACTTGTTGAACAAAATCAGTATTTGATTGATGTTCAAAAGTCTCACCTTTATTTGTACCGCTTAAGGACACAAATTTAACATCCTTCCCCTTTTTCTTGTTTCAAGCCCCTTTTGACTCAAACCTAGGTTTTTAAGCTCGTTTTTCCTGTTGCTTACTTTTAGAGGTGATTGGTTGTTCCTCGATTGGTAGTTTTTTATTCCCGTATTGTTTTCTAACTTCAGATTTTGCAATAGGATCGCACTGAGTTACTGTAACTCTCGGGATCGACTTACCCAAAAACTTACTGGTAGAATCTTCCAAAACTCTATCAATCAATGATGGATTGACATTTTTAATTGGGAAATCTTTGTTTGAGTAAATTTTATCATCACCAATCAAAGTGTACAACACATTATCGCTTTTAAGAGTATAAACAAGTTCTTTTATAGATTTGATTGAATCAATCTCTTGTGTTGCAACTGACTGTACAGCAGGAGTAGGAGGATCACATAAGATATGATTCTCAACTGGAATATCTACTCCTTTCTTCTTGTCAAGAGATTAATCTTGATCACTCACATTTGATTCATCATCTTACGAATCATAATCCTCAACTACGGGAGGACTTTGTTCCGTAACAGATGATGAATTTTCTGTCTTTTCAGATTCTTTTGAGGGATCTTCCAGTTTGAACCCTAATCCTGCTTCAAACTCTTAGGGATTAAGAGGTACAGATGGTTCAAAATGTGGCATTTCCTCCTCATCAGGAAACTTGGTATAATTGTGTCTCAGCGGAGGTGGACACAATTTATAACCAATGCACTTAACATCCCCTTTCAGCTTTTGAACTTCGATGATATGATCAAGCACATATCGGGAGTTAGAATAACTCTCCAATTTGAGCTTGCTTGCATCATGCTCACATTTGGCAATGGCTAACTCCTTTTTTATTTCTTCAATGATATTAATGTAATTATTAATACCTGTTTGTTTGTTCAAAACTGTTTTAGTTAACTCAGACACACTTTTCTTAAGAGTTTCTATTACAGATTTGAATTCCTTTTCATTATGAGTTAAAGCCATATTTGCCTCCTTGCACTTCGAAAGATCAACCACCAACCCTTGATTGTGACTAGTAACTACTTCAAGCTTACGTTTCAATTATACACAATCATTGCATACACTAGGAGTTTTAGTGTGTACATGACTAGTCGAGGCAACAACATTTTCCATAAAGGCAGTTTAATAAGAAAAAAGATCCATCCTCGGTGAAGAACTTTTCCATTTCCTTGGATGCAACTTCAGCTTTCCTTATCAACACAGATTTCTGGATTTTCAGCTCTTCAGCTTCTTTCAGCAAACTGTCAACTTTAGCATCAAGGTTTTCCTTTACATCCGAATCTGAACTATAACCACCCGCACTTGAGCTTTCCTCATCCGAACTACTACCGCAATACCTAGAACTGTTATCATCCTTAGAAAACTCCTCTCTGTGGACATGCTTGATATACTTGATGATCTTAGCAAAACATGCAGTTCCTCCACTTCCTTCATTTCCCAGTTGGACTCACCAATCACATCCTTCATCAGCATGAACTACTAAAGCTCTGTTTGAGTTAGAAGGCCAAGACTGGTTTGACTTACTTGGGTCGTTAACTGCTACGCTTCTCCTTTCATTGTTTGCTTGATTTGGGTTGGATGAGCTTGATTGGTTTTGGAAAGGATTTTGATTTCCTTGTTTGCTGGGTCGAGTTCAATCTCGTTTGAGGTGACCTTTCTCACCACAATTGAAGCATGTAACAACATCTTTATCAAAGCCATACTTTGTATCCCGTTTACTCTCCAAGCTTGTTCTACCCGTTCTTCTCACATAATCCTTAGCTATTCTTACCGCACTTGCAAACGCCCATTTTATATCCATCAGTTCCATCTCCTCCCTGTCTATTTGTTGATAGTCTTCATATGTCAAATTAATGTTCCCAATTTGACCAGCGACTAATCCATAGTAGTCACTCACCATTGTGTTTAGAAGTTCTATATGTTCCCGAGCACCTTCCACACTGACTTTGGTGAAGTTTGAGGTATCAAATCTGACGGTGTTGAGGTTTGAATGTTGAGAGTTGTTGTTACCATAAAAAGCTTGTTGAGGAACTGGTTGAGAAGGTTGTTGTTGGGTTTGTTGTGGAGCAGCTTGTAGGAAAGGAAGATAGGCTTTTGGATCGAATGGTTCGCCATAAGGGTTTGTAAGAGAACCAAAAGATTGAGTTGGCTTGGGTGGTGGTAAGAAAGCTTTTGGGTCAAATGGTTGTCCATAAGGATTTGTGTTTGACACAAATGCAGTTTGAAGCTTCGGTTACTGATTGGTACTAAATCCGGTGTTAATACCTCCAAAGTATATCTCGGGATTTTGTGGAACTGGAATTCGTTTTGCTTTTCGTATTTCTTCTTCATTCTTGTTCTCAAGCTTTTGAACGAATTCATAAATAGTGAGCGTATCTAGAACACCAGTATGCTTTAACAAGTCGATGAATTGACTCCATTTGGGTGGTAAAGCATCAGCAAAGCATTGGATCATCTCTTGTTGTGTTGCATTAACCCGATATGAGTGCATCTCACTAAGCAGATGATAGAACCGAGTAGCCATGTCATTGAGCGTTTCATTTTCCATGAACAAGAATCCCTCAAACTCCTTCTTCAAAAGATCATGACGGATTTTTCTTGTTGCTGCATTCACTTCTCCTCTTGCAACCAAGACATCCCACAAATTCTTTGCAGTGGTACAATAGGCAAATTGATGATAAATATCTCTATGAAGCACTTGAGTAAGAATTGCAAAAGCTTTCTTCTCAAGATCATAAGCCTTCTTATCATTGTCGCTCGTTCCCGCCAAGGTAAGTGGATTTGATCCCGCCTATTCGAGAGCTTCATTGTACGGTCTAGAAAAACATGTCCACAACTCGGTATTTTTCCCTAGAACATACGTATGAAAACGACTTTTCCATGATGGATAATCGTTCATATGATTCAATTTTGGTGGACGATTTTTGCTTCCCGTTTCACTCTCACTTAAGAGAAGATTTTGAATGCTTTGATTTTGATTTGCGACACATGTCCATTGACTAGCGTAATTTCTTGTTTGGGCATTAATCCCTTGATCCATTGTGAAGGATCTTGGCTTGTACTCGAGCTATCACTCCAATCCCAAGGATTAGTACTCATTTTTTATTGTTGTTTTAAGATAAGCACTTGAAAATTTGAAATAACTAACAATGATTGAAATATAAACCTTCTGTGAAAAATATCCAACTGTTGGAGTCACGAAGAACCAACTACACGAAGAACCTATTCACAAAGAATAGACTCCATGAAGAACCTATTTCAATGAAAAACCAGGGATCTTCGTTGACAATCGCAAGGGTGGGTTCTTCGTCGGAGGCCCAACTCAAGAAGAATTGTTCTTCGTCGGAGGCCAACTCACGAAGAATGGGTTCTTCGCCCTTAGGTTCTTCGTCGATGAGGTTTTTCCCAGGGAGGTTTTTCATAAATTGGTAGGTGAAAAGTTACTTTAAAAAGCAGAATCTTATCCCTGAAACTTAGAAAGTTTTTAGGTGAATGGCTTAAAAAGGTTAATAGACAAACATTCGAAAATTCATTTTTTAGAGAAAGTACAAGAATATCCTTCAACAAAAGGAATATTCTAGTGATTTCTCCGGTCAAACCCTTTGCCGAAAAAGTTTTCGAGCCAAAGATTTGCAAGAAATTTCAAGAAAAAAACGTATTTTAGCATGTTTCCATGTATTTTAACAAGGTTTTTTTAAAATTTTTTAGCAAAACAACAAGATTTCTTAAGTTTTCAAGCCATTTTCTTACAAAAACTCAAATATCTTGTTTTAAGCTCAAGAACACTTCCAAGATGCTTCACAACTTGCTCAAACAACTCGCTATGCTTGGTTTTCAACAAGAAAGAGAGCCAAAGCTCTGATACCACTTGTAGGTCCACTTGGAGGATCAAGAAACCTACTTTCTTGTTGTTAGAACACACTTACAAGTGCGGAATCCTTGTAAGAATGCAATCAAAGCAAACTATAAAGCACACAAGTAACCAAAGATTCACTATCTTGATTAAATGGAAGAGAACGATTACAAACACATACACACAGTGTTTACAGACTCACCAAAGCTCTCTTAACCTATTCTGCACAACATAAGCTGTTATATATAGGCCCCAACCCAGTAACATCAAGAAGAATGTTACTTGGCCCACGAAGAACCTAAGCCCATAAAGAACTATGTTCTTCATTGATCAGTCCACGAAAGACCATACTTTGCACGAAGAATGTTCTTCGTGAAGATCCTATCCCATAAAGAATGATTCTTCGTGGGAGGCTGCAAACAACAAACTATGAACAGACAAATGTGCAGAAAACAGTTAAGGTAAGAAGACTTGCAGACTTGCATACATGCAACTGCATTACAATCCATTACATACCAAACTATGAACATGTCGTACCAAGTCAAGATAGGAGGATATCTTGACTTGGTCGACTCGACCAAAAACGTACAGACTCGATAAACCAAAAGACCGTACATTACATTACATTACAAGCGTAATAAGAATAAGCGACAGACACAAAATACTGCACCAACAGATTTGTCGATCACGAATCCGGCTCTATTAGTTCCCCAATCACATCGTTCTCGCTTATCATATGTTCATAGCTTATTTAAAGGCTAAGTTTTTTTTCTTTAGGTAGTTTGTTGTTTTTCATTAATTGTTAGTTTCTATATGAGATTAGATGCAATCTGAACTAATTTAAGAAGAAATCAAAATTGTATAACAATTATTTTGAAACTCGGAGTGAAATTATACAAGTTTATAACTTTGAAATATGATATATGCACCGAGTTTGCAGAAGGAGATCATAGGACGATGGGGAGTAGTCGTTAAAGGAGGAGGGTGGGGATGGGATTGCAGGAGAACGGAGGGATGGTGGTGGGTTTGCCGGAAAACGACAGTGTGGGTTTGCCGGAAAACGACAGTGTGGGTTTGCTGGATAAACGACAGAGGGTGGGTTTGCTGAAGAAAGATGGAATGTGGGTGGGTCAATAATAATAATAAAACAGGCCCCACTAAAATTATTAATCTTTAATTATATATCTTTTAGTGTTTAAATTTGTGACAAACGGCACTTTCAGGTAACTTTCATACAATTAAACAATTATTTATATGCTGCAATTATATGTTTTAAACGTCAATATAGCATGTTACACGTCATACATTTATAAATCTTGCAGAATACATCTTGATCATGCATGTCATTCGTTTTATTCGTCACATTTCGAAGATAATTCAAGCGGTGCACTGAAACAATTAGTAGACTTACTGGTTAGACTAGCTATGTCACCACAGCTCCGATACTCAACTAATCGAATGAATATAGGACCTAGATTTAAGTCCTACACAAATGTTATATTAAATCCCAAATGGGAAAAACAAAGATATTCATCAATGCATTCCGGAAAATACATTAGCTCTAAAAGTCCGATTTGAACCATAAATAACAATTTGTCCACAAAATTCAGCATTTTATATAACTAACGCAATGTCCAAGAATGATGTTAAACATCATAATTCACTTGAAAAACCTTGAAAGTATCATCTTGATACATAAACATATCATACCATACAAGTTTCATAATTTAACATCTTAACGACCCCCGTTAATGAAACTAGCACCAAGCAAGTATCCGAACTACATCTAAACATAGAATACGAACTAGTTAACATTGTTTTGACATTATAAGACTATTTTAAGCCATTGAACATCTTAACACACCTAGAAATCCATAATACAATTGAACCCCTAACTAAACCCTTTAAATTTCAACTAAATTTCCTAGCCATCATTCAAACCTAACTAGCAACCCCCCCATTTTGAAGGTCACATGCGGGTCCCCCAAGCCCACATGTTGTCTAAAGTTGTTGGATCATGACTTGTTGGTTAATTTAAATACTTGATGGAAGAAGGGTTAATCTTATGTTATAAAGAAACATGATCCCAACATCATCTTATCATTCACCAACACCAAATTCAAAACACCCAACTCTCCTACTTCTTCACCATACCTACGGCCACCATCACCCCACCTTCACCTCCATTTTCAAGCCATTCCAAGTATAGTCTAAGGTGTCCCATGGCATATTAAGAAGGTTTCAAGACTCAGAAGTTCAAGGACCACCTTGGAGAGCCTTTATCCACCATCTTCACATCAACTTCATCATCTTGTTCTTAGTGATTCTTCTCTAGCCAATAGTGCTAGTAGTAAGTCATCTAACACTTGATTTAAGCTTCAAGATGGAATTCTTGTCTTTTATAAATAACATATAACATGAAGCTTAACTCAAGTGTTAGAAGACTTACAACTAGCACTATTGGCTGGGGAAGAATCACTAAGAACAAGATGATGAAGATGATGTGAAGATGGTGGATAAAAGCTCTCCAAGGTAGTCCTTGAAATTTCGAGTCTTGAAACCTTCTTAATATTCCTTGGGACACCTTAGACTATACTTGGAATGGCTTGAAAATGGAGGTGAAGTTGGGTGATGGTGGTCGTAGGTATGGTAAAGAAGAATGAGAGTTTGGTGTTTTGAATTTGGTGTTGGTGAATGATAAGATGATGTTGGGATCATGTTTCTTTATAACATAAGATTAACCCTTCTTGCATCAAGTAGTTACGTTAACCAAAAATTGATGATCCAACAACTTTAGATAACATGTGGGCTTGGGGGACCCACATGTGACCATCAAAATGAGGGGGGGTGCTAGTTAGGTCTGAATGATGGCTAGGAAATTTAGTTGAAATTTAAAGGGTTTAGTTAGGGGTTAAATTGTATTATGGATTTCTAAGTGTTTTAAGATGTTCAATGGCTTAAACTAGTCTTATAATGTCAAAACAATGTTAACTAGTTCATATTCTTTATTTAGATGTAGTTCAGATACTTGCTTGGTGCTAGTTTCATTAACGGGTCGTTAAGACGTTAAATTATGAAACTTGTATGGTATGGTATGTTATGTTTATGTATCAAGATGATACTTTCAAGGTTTTTCAAGTGGATTATGTAGGTCCACCCGGAGGATCGAGTATAACCTATTCCCTGTTTTCCGGCAAACCCGAGAGTACGGAATCCAAACGGGTTGTTAAACCAAGTAAAAAACACGAATACACGAACACGATTTAAGGATTAACACTCAATGTATTAATACGTATAAGTTACAATACAATGTTTATAAGAACTTTCTGTAAACTCTCAGTGTGTGTGTGTTTTATCAATGTGTTCTCCCTACTCTCTATGTGTCTGTCTTCTGTTTATATATCATGCAGGTCCACGAAGAACATGCACCCATGAAAGACTGCCACGAAAAACCATTTCCCACGAAGAACATGGGTTCTTCGTGATTAGGTTCTTTGTCACATCTTACATATGATGAAGTATGTTCTTCGTTATGAGGGGTTCTTCGCACATGTGTGATCCCACAAAGAATCAGTTCTTCGTGTGAAGGCTGCATGACAGCAAACATAAGATACAGTAAACAGTTTACACAGAAACATTACTAATATGCATACTGCACACACGCAGTTGCATTTACATCATTCATTACAAAGTAAACAATGTACCGGGTCAAGATAGGAGGGTATCTTGACCTTGGCCTTCACTTCCTAACCGAGTCGAACCGTAACGAGTCATCGTGTCCACAATCGTAATGAGCCGTGTCCACATAATAACCAGAACTAGTAGTGTCCACATAAAGTGTATCAACAAACTCCCCTTGGACGCTACTCGTTTCAAACACATCACCAATAGAAAGTGTATCAACAAACTCTCCCTTGGATGCTGCTCGTTTCGTTACTCATTCTCCTACACCTCAAGTGATGGTTCTTCTACTCGTGATGGTTCTTCATACTTTGCAAACAGTGTTCTTCACATTGTAGGATCTTCAAAGTCTTCACGTGTCACAAATAGGAAGTGTATCAACAAACTCCCCTTTTGATTTTGCTTGTAAATCTTTTAATCTTCGATACTTTACATCCTTGTTGTAACACCTCGTAAAATCACGTCCAATGATGTGTTGACACTTGTACAAAACCCTAATAAGGTCAATCGTTGACTATGAAGGCTAATTTTGTGAAAAATAAAAAACTTTGATTATGGAAGGACTGGAAATGTTAACATGCTTAACCTAAGCCTCTGAATAACATTACACGGTAATCATATTCACAAATGAGCCACTTGTTGACCGAGTGTAGCCGTTTGCGTAATTAATTGGAAGTTTGCGCGATGAAGGGTTAAAAGCATCAACATGTTAATTCTTACCTATGAGTGACCTTTTAACAAACCGAGAGCTTGACGATGGCTGATTATACTCTCGGGGATGCCAAATATTGGCCGTTTAAGGTTTTTATGCCTTTAAGTGACGTTACGCGCAACTTTGCAAGTTTAAGGGGTTAAAAGCGTCAATATGTTTAATTATACCTCTGAATGACGTTTTTACGAACCCGAAGCAACATGATGTTTTATAATACTCTCAAGAATGCCTAATATGGATTAGATAAGGCTTCGATGCTATTAAACGATGATATGCGTAAGTTTGCGCATTAGAGGGACTCTTTGCGTCAAACTGCAAAAGTATACCGATTCGTATGGTATCGAACATTCCGGAATATGATCATAAGTTAAACATGCCCTAAATATTCTTTACATAGCTTAGATATAGGCTTAGAGGTGTTTGGTGCACAAAAAATGAATTTTTAAGTCCAGCAGGGACTAAAAGCGTCAAAAAGTGCACAAGTTTGCATTTTCGCGCATATCTTACGTTCTGAATAAATCCGGACATCCAAAAAATTTATGTAATCACTAAAACATTTTATTTTAGTATTTGGCATGATAAAAATCCATTAGTCGCGTAATTTGGATCATTTTTCGCGCCCGTTCGTGTTTCGTCGTAATTAGCCGAACAACGCAACCGTACGACCAAACGAACCGACATCCAGCATATTTTTGAGCATGTTTCATGTTCCCTATACTTTAACTTCATTGTAGAGCCTTAAAAATGGCTTGACGGGCCTTAAATGTGTCAGAAATGCATTTACATGAAGACAGGGACCATTTCAGCAATTCTGCCAAACTTTGGTCTGGCCCAGAAGCTTAGGCGGGCCGCGTAAGCCACCTGGGCTACCTACGCGGGCTGCGAAGACAGATTCAGCTGCAGAAACTTGTTTCTTTTGCTGGTTTTCATCAAATCTGGTTTCCATTCACTCATAACTCAATCTACGGGCTTGCTACCTGATTTATAAAACCATGTTACACCTTTTATGATCTGGTTATACCTTCCGACACTTGTCACGATCCTATGTGATCCCGAAAACTATATATAGAGGTGGGTTTCACTTGTTAAATTCACACCATCTCTCCAAAATATGCTATATCTCTGATTTCAAGAGGATCCTGATCAGATTGGGAACCTCCTTCAGTTCTAAGGGCCACTCGTAAGTGTTCCTTTCGTGCTTAGTTCAATTGTTTGGCTCTTAAACCTGAAAAGTCAAGCGTTCACGATAAACGCTTTGACTTTTAAGCGATTGATCCATTGTTCTCAACGAACATGGCTACGTGATCGTAATTAGGTAGGTATTAAACCCTCAAAAGGGCACCACCTAATTACCATGTTTGCTTAGTTAATTATCGGGTCAAAGTAATTAAAATAAAAGTCAAACGAGTCGGTTTTGTAAATAAAATTCATAAATAATGATGTAAAGGCATTAAAATAAGTTTTGTCACTTTAATAACTTGGTAAATATTAATTGAACATGTCTAGGCATGTTCAACCCGACAATTCTAAGTTTAGGCTCGGTTCGCAACCGAAAGTCGCAAGAGTTGACTTTTGCTTTGACTTTCAGTTCTGACCCGATTTAGCTTAGTTTAGTTAGGCCTTAGGATTCCTTTAGGACCATATTATATGTTAGTATAACCCTCTGAGGTTATACAACATGGTTCCATAGAAATCCTAGTTCATTTCATGTTTCCGTTAAATGCTTAAAAGTTGACCATTATTCACTTTTGATATTTAAACGAGATTTTTGAAAATGTGAGTGGACAAAAACCTTTATTACTAATTTATAAACATGTCCTAAAAATTTGACATCATTTTAAGGTCTAAGTTAGGAGTTATACTCAATATCGTAAATTGAAGCCTTTTTATTAATTAAATGGCATTTTTGGCATAAAACCTATTTAAACCTGAATTTTGACACCAAACCTTTTACCCACTGATGTAATATAACATTTAGGGATTTTTGAAGATTTTTATTGAATTTTAAACTGATCATAACATAGGGTTCTTGCATTGACTCGGTAATTGACGGTTATGCCATTTTTGCTAATAACATGAGTTTTACACATCCTTTACATATCAAACATTTTTCTACTGATTTTATATATTAAATATATTATTTTAAAAAGTAAAGGCTGTTCAAAATCTCTGATTTACTTATTTAACCCGAATACCGTCAAATACCGACTTTTATGCGATTTAGGCGTATAATATGGTTTAAAACCATATTTGCCACCTAAAGCTTGTTACCTACTGATGTTATGAATAATTTTTTATACTTTAACAATAATTAAAAGTTTTTGAACTCAGATTTCCAAATTTGACCTTTAAGGCTTATGTGAAATGACCAAAATGCCCCCATGGTGCATAGTTTGGCCATAAATGATAAATTTCACACATATATGATATCTTACTGATATATACTACTAAAATAAATATTTTTACTGATCATTTTAGACCAGAACCTCAGATTGTCATTTAACCTCTTTTATAATCTTTAAATTGGCCAAAATACCCCTACGGGGCTTAAATTGACTTTAAATCCGTTTTGGGCATGATGGAAGGTATCCTACTGATATCACAACATATTTAAGGCATATTAACTTGTGAAACATATTCATGACTCATTGGTTACCCATTATGCATTTTACGCGTTCGGTATGGTTTATGTAACTAGTTTACATGAATTAACCGAAACGGGTTAAACCTTATCATTTTCACTTCAAAATTCAGAATGTGTTTAGTTTACCCATATTATACAAGTCTCCATACTTGTCGGGTCTAAATCACATTCTAATCCGGTCTTGCGTTTCAAACCTTAAACCTTTCCTTAAAACTAACCGGTCTAAGTTACAACTTAAATAAGACCCCTTAGGAATCTAATAGGTTAATAAAACCTTCGTTCCAGATTGAGAACCCCCAGTAGAGGTACTTGTGCTCACTGATTTGAATATACGGCTGAGAATAAAATTACATTTTAGCTCAGGTAAATACTTTTAACTTATTTTCCCTATACGGGCTTGGGATACGGTATTATAATAATACCGCTTGGTCGGGTATTGAATGTTTAATCGGATTGTAATTAAATTATTAAGGTAACCCGTTTTAATCTGTCTTGTTTGAAATAAAGCCTTTGGGGGTTAATGACCATGTCCCGGATATCCTTGGCATCATTATTAAGAAATGGCCACGTCTTAAGCACGGGGTGTAGGCATACACCTGATAGTTGCGTAGGAAAAACGGTATCTCACTCTCTTGTGGGCCTATACTTGTGGTGTGTCTTTTAATCTTGACTCGGTTTCTACATCGGGCCCTGAATGTATAGCGAACATGTAAATCTGTATACACGATTATTTTTATGTAATTGTCCCAAGTTATAAAAGGATATTTGTGCCTTGTGCATTTAAATCAATTTTATAAACACTTTTCAAAAGAGTCAGTTAATTGTATTTACGAGTGTAAACTGACGTATTTTCCAAAAAGATTAAGTGACAGGTACTGTACGTAATTGGCTGGGAGCTCAGGGCATTAATAAGGAATTTTGCAAGTTCTAAACATCTAAAGTCTGTTGAACAGTGTTTATAATTATGTTTTAAGATCCGCTTGTGGATCCATCTTACAATCCGTTTGTAATATTTGATGTTACTTTTGAATCGGTTTGTAATATATTTACTTTAGACTTCCGCTGTGCATCAAACTGTGATTATTTGACTATGATGATATCAACTACGTCACGATACTCCCCACCGGGCCCACCGGTAATACGTCGAAATATCGGGGTGTGACAGGTTGGTATCAGAGCTAACATTGAGTGAATTAAACACTAGCCTTTTGTGGTTAATCTCAATGACACAGTAGCACATTCCTTGACTTCCGAGTCTAGACATGAACTAGGAATGATCTCATCCCTGTTATATGTATACATTGTTTCTGATATTTATGCATCCCAGGATCGTGTCACCGAGCAAAGCTGCCATTGGTGGAAGCTCTCCAAATCCGAAGTTTAAGAATGTAAAGCTTCGTACTACAGCTCGAATTAGCATACGGCTAGTATGGAGAAAGGACCTTTTGAACCCATTAACCATATTTCAAATTCTATACCCAAGACTTTTGAAACTTCAAATGAGAAGCCAACATCGGAGGAGTTCATACCAGTTGTCCCTGAAGCTCCCGCTCCAAAGATAATACCTATGGACCCAAAGGACTCATCTTTCTTACCTCCAAGTCTTGGAATCCCAAACTTGGATTATACCTGTCCCGACCTTATTCATGATTCGTATTATTCATTAACCATAAAATCCTTGGATTCCACGTTTGCAAAGATTCTTAATATAGAAGATTTGGACTACCCACAAAAACCTTCAGTATTCTTACCGCACACAGAGAACCAAGGAGAAAATTTCCAGAAATAAAGTAAAGAAGAAAATCTTTTTGTTGCATTTCATTTCTTTATTAGTCCTTATAAGGACATATTTATCTTTTAGTCCCTATGTGGACAAATTTACTGTTTAAAAGTCCCGTTTAGGGCATCTATGTACTTTTTCCATTTAATGGAATATTTTAATTTAAAAGTTTCATTTGTCCTTATATGTATGAATATAACATATAAAATAAATCAAAATATCATTCCTTTTCGTAATTGATCTGCCATTGAATATTAAAAAAAAATCTTGAAGGTATAACCTAGCCTATATGTCATTTTAGACATGGCCTAGATTGTAAAACCTTTTTAAGATTTAAATCCTTGTTAACATCTGAAAACATGTTAGCACCCCTGGCAAAGGTGATTCGATAAAATCACACAAGTCATCCTTATAGTGGATTCTTCTAATTCCTTTTATCATTTAATTTAAACATCCCTTAGTGATGTAATGCCTACGGGCCATACATATTGTCCTTTGAGATGGAAGACAGTTGTAGTCTATGACTCACTGTCAAGAAAAGGTGATGAACTATGTTCAAGCCTTAATGCCTCGGTCCTATAAGATCATGGCTCATAATTTAAAATTGTCCTTGTGATTAGGCCTTTTGTATGCCACCCTATTATCCTTAATAGTTTATAACTGGGATAAAATATAATAAAAATTTAAATAAATTAAATTAACCAATATGGCGTAAAATTTCCATGGTTAATGAATTGCCATAAATGACAATTTCATAATAGATTTCTGAATAAATCATTGGTAATATTTATGTAGCAATCAAGCTACATGGCTGGGTCAGATGAGGTTAACAGCCACCCGAGGGAGAATAATGATACTGCCAGAGTTAATATAGCTGGTGCAGAACTGCAGGCATTAATAGATAATGCCGTTACTCGAGCTCTTGACAGACAATATGATGAATCAAGTGGTACACACACCAAGACCCAGTCTGTACCTTATACAAAACCACCTTCCCATATGCATGTATCTCATAAGGACGATTCTCATCACTCATCGAATCAGAGGAGTGTTTCGTCTAGACAAGTTGTGCTTAATCAAGAGCCACATGTTAAAACATGTTCATATAAATATTTTGTCTCCTGCAAGCCCAGAGACTTCACAGGAGAAAAGGGAGCCACCGATTGCATGACGTGGCTCGATGAGATGGACACTATTGTTGATATTAGTGGATGTGCAAAGCAAGACATTGTGAAGTTTGTTTCACAATCTTTTAAAGGAGAAGCTCTAGCTTGGTGGAGGTCACTAATCCAAGCTACAGGGAAGATCCCATTGTACAACTTGACTTGGGATCAGTTTGTTGCTCTTATCAAAGAAAATTTATGTCCTCAACATGAAGTTGAGAAATTTGAGACTGATTTCTTGACATTGGTCATGAAGAACTTAGATTGTCAGGCATATCTTACAAGTTTCAATACCATGTCTCGATTGGTTCCTTACTTGATCACACCAGAACCGAAGCGTATAGCTCATTTTGTTGGGGGTCTAGCCCCAGAAATCAAGGCAAGTGTGAAAGCATCGAGACCTACCATGTTCAGGTCAGCGACAGATCTGTCACTATCTCTCACACTTGATGTGGTCAGAAACAAGGCTGCCAAAGCTTCTGATGATGGAAAGCGTAAAAGGGAGGATGGGAATTCTCATCGCTCCGATAAGAAGAAAAAGGGGAACTCTGAGCATAAGAAGAGTTCCGGGTTTAAGAAGGACAACCAGCAGTCGGGTGAAAAGACCAGGTGCAAAACCTGTAGGAAATACCAACTCGGGAAATGCAGATTTGAATCTCAGCCTCTACCTTGTGGGATCTGCAAGTCTAAGGAACATAAAACCTTGGATTGCAAGAAGTTGAAAGATGCAACATGTTAGGGTTGCAACGAGAAGGGGCATATCAAGACTAACTGCCCTAAGAATCAGAAGAAGCCTGAAGAGGCCAAGAAAACAAAAGCGTGAGTCTTCCAGATGAACACCCAGGAGGAAGTACAGAATGATAACATCATAACAGGTACCTTTTCTTATCAATGATGTTTATGCGGGAATTTGTTTGATTATGGCGCATAAAAGTCTATTGTGGACCATAAATGTTGTAAGCTGTTGTATCCGCCTGCTAGGACTCTAGACATATAACATGAAGTAGAATTGGCCGATGATACTCTAGAGACTGCTTAAACAATTTTAGATGGATACTTTATATCTATTAGGAATTACTCTTTTCCGATATCCTTATGGCAAGCTTTCAAGCTATCCAAAATCATCCATATGGTGACAGATGTGACATTTTGATCCTCTGTCAAAAAGGTGATGGACTAGGTCCAAACCTTAAATGCCATTGATGGTCTTTTTATGGCCTAGGCTAAATATAATTGATATATATATTTAAATAACATTCATTAGGAATGTTTGTACTGTATTAGCCTGTATGGTTTAATGATACCATGGTTAGTATATGCTAGGACATCAGGATGATGAATAGCTGTTATAGTGCAACTAAGTAATTGTTTCATTTGGTATTACGGACCAAGTCTCGAGTATGACAAACTCGGATAAGACAACCGCCGATCGCGTCATTAATGATGTGACGCATGCTAATGATGCTACAATTGTGAACCTCAAAATTGACAAAGATGTTCTCCAAGCTATGATTTACGCAGTTGTTGGAAAAGCTGTGAGAAAGGTCATGAAAAAGTTCAAGGATCCCAATGCTACTTGCTCTAAATCCCATTTAAAACCACACTTCCTTACTCACGAGAAGGATCTTGTTCATGCCGCGGATGCAAAGAATGAACGAAAAAGGAAAAGGGAGGAAGATAACTCTCGAACATCTAAGAAAAAGGGTAAGCTTGAGTTCAATAAGAACAAACAAAAGTCCAACAAGAAACCTGTATGCAAGACCTGCAAGAATCGCCATCTAGGGAAGTGCAGGTTCGAATCAAAATCCCAATCGCAGCCTAGGGCTTGTGGGATCTGCAAATCAAGAGAGCATAAGACGTTGGATTACGAGGACATAAAGGATGCAGTCTGCTTCGGCTGTAACGAGAAATGCCACATCAAGACTACATGCCCTAAATCTGTCAAGGGAAGTGCGGCTAAGGATAGAAAGCCTAAGAATGAAAGCGCTTAAACTCTCCTGATGGATGCCAGAGGTAGTTCATTTCAATAATGTCATCAGGTACATTTCTTATCATTTATCAGTAATATAAATGCTAAGAGTTATGTTTTGATTCGGGTACCAATAAATCCTTCATAAATTATAAGTATAGCAAACTTTTAAAATCTTCCATAAAAACCCCAGAAATTAACTGTAAGGTAAAACTTACAGATGAAAATCGCAAGAACCATTTCTTCTGTTCCTGTCAGAAATCTTCATTCGTGAGGTTCTAGAGTACTCTCTCTCCAGATGGAGTACGTCAGTATATGTTAGTATTGTTATTCCATTGATTTCTATCAACTGTGAATACCAGATTGTATGATAAAAGCTCCATATAAGGATTGGTTTATCTTGATATGTTCCATAGATTGCTTCCATGCCTGTTCAGTATGGAGGTTCAATGCATGGAACCACTGAGATATTCCAATGGTCATATTGTACTAAAGTCAGCTAATGGTATTCAAAGAAGATATCCAGAAGGGAAATGTCCAAATAAGTGTCACTGAATAAGGTATCCTTGGATTTGTAAAGCAAATGTGTCACTTATCTGACATAGGCAATGATAAATGAACTAGAGCCAGAGATTTGGAAAATCTCTGTAATCTCCTTGTGTCTTGATTATCTTCTCCAAAGACTACCCTGTTTACCTCCTGAGTCAAGTAGAGTTAAGATATACATCCCACATAGGGCTGCATTATTGTGAAATCTCCATGACGATTAGCACCATCATTATTAGAAGAATCGAAACCCTGATTTAAGTGAGTTTTAAGATAAAGGTTCATAAAGCCTAATTCAATATTTGGAGAATTCGGTATTATTAATTAAGAAAGACGGTTCATTTTGCTTATGCATTGAATACCGCAACCCTATTTAGGCAACAATTAAGAATCGCCATCAGCTGCCCAGGATCGTCTATTAGTTCGACTAACTGTAAGGATTAGCTATTCCTTAAGATTGGTTTTAGGCAGTAGTTGGAATAACCATCTCACCTTAAATAAGGTATTTTATAACTAATAGTTAGTATGTAAGCATCAAGGCTGCTCCTTTGGAGACCTCGTATAGATGAGATGACAAACATCTGTTGTTGGACAGAAGTTTACTAAGTCCGAATTAGCAGGACCTGAAATTACCTTGGAAACAACGAATAAGATCATACGGATTCGTAATCGTCTGAAAGTTGCCAGTAATCGGCGGAAAAATCAAGGATTGATGAAAGTCGCAACCCTCTTAAGTTCTTAATAAGGAATAAAATTCAATTGAAGGTATCGCCCTAGAAGGGTGTGCTGAAATTTTAATACAACGGGCTAGTTAAGCTCTGGATATAAAGGATCATTCGAGGAAATCGAATATATCAAGATCAATAGCTTATAAGCTAAAACCTATTTAAGGAGTTTGTTGGAACTCGCAATGTGTTCCACACCTGTGACTTAAGGATATGGCTAGACTATAGGTCAAGGGCATTGTCACATGATGATGTGTGGATTAATGAAAAACTTATAGTTTGTGGTGAATCAGCATCGATTGAGGATCGGCAAGAATTGAAGCTCCAAAAGGATACATGTACCTATTATAAAGGTCATCTTGGGTGCCTGGAGAGGCCCTAGTCATGCTGTGAAAGACTAAGTCCATTATAGGGCAGAAAGTAATTTCATATTTTGAGCAAATCTCAAGGTTGAGATTTCTTTTAAGGGGGTGAGGATGTAACACCTCGTAAAATCACGTCCAATGATGTGTTGACACGTGTACAAAACCCTAATAAGGTCAATCGTTGACTATAAAGGCTAATTTTGTGAAAAATCAGAAACTTTGATTATGGAAGGACTGGAAATGTTAACATGCTTAACCTAAGCCTCTGAATAGCATTACACGGTAATCATATTCGCAAATGAGCCACTTGTTGACCGAGTGTAGCCGTTTGCGTAATTAATTGGAAGTTTGCGTGATGAAGGGTTAAAAGCGTCAACATGTTAATTCTTACCTATGAGTGACCTTCTAACAAACAGAGAGCTTCATGATGGTTGATTATACTCTCGGGGATGCCAAATATTGGCCGTTTAAGGTTTTTATGCCTTTAAGTGACGTTACGCGCAACTTTGCAAGTTTAAGGGGTTAAAAGCGTCAATATGTTTAATTATACCTCTGAATGACCTTTTTACGAACCCGAAGCATCGTGATGTTTTATAATACTCTCAAGAATGCCTAATATGGATTAGATAAGGCTTCGATGCTATTAAACGATGATATGCGCAAGTTTGCGCATTAGAGGGACTCTTTGCGTCAAACTGCAAAAGTATACCGATTCGTATGGTATTGAACCTTTCGGAATATGATCATAAGTTAAACATGCCCTAAATATTCTTTACATAGCTTAGATATAGGCTTAGAGGTGTTTGGTTCACAAAAAATGAACTTTTAAGTCCAGCAGGGACTAAAAGCGTCAAAAAGTGCACAAGTTTGCATTTTCGTGCATATCTTACGTTCTGAATATATCCGGACATCCAAAAATTTATGTAATCACTAAAACATTTTATTTTAGTGTTTGGCATGATAAAATTCCATTAGTCGCGTAATTTGGATAGTTTTTCGTGTCCGTTCGTGTTTCGTCGTAATTAGCAAAACAACGCAACCGTACGACCAAACGAACCGACATCCGGCATATTTTTGAGCATGTTTCATGTTCCCTATACTTTAACTTCATTGTAGAGCCTTAAAAATGGCTTTACGGGCCTTAAATGTGTCAGAAATTCATTTACATGAAGACAGGGACCATTTCAGCAATTCTGCCAAACTTTGGTCTGGCCCAGAAGCGTAGGCGGGCTGCATAAGCCACCTGGGCTTCCTACGCGGGCCGTGAAGACAGATTCAGCTACAGAAACTTGTTTCTTTTGTTGGTTTTCATCAAATCTGGTTTCCATTCACTCATAACTCAATCTAGGGGCTTGTTACCTGATTTATAAAACCATGTTACACCTGTTATGATCTGGTTATACCTTCTGACACTTGTCACAATCCTATGCGATCCAGAAAACTATATATAGAGGTGGGTTTCACTTGTTAAATTCACACCATCTCTCCAAAATCTGCTATATCTCTGATTTCAAGAGGATCCTGATCAGATGGGGAACCTCCTTCAGTCCTAAGGACCACTCGTAAGTGTTCCTTTCGTGCTTAGTTCAATTGTTTGGCTTTTAAAGCCGAAAAGTCAAGCGTTCAAGATAAACGCTTTGACTTTTAAGCGATCGAGCCATTGTTCGCAATGAACATGGCTACGTGATCGTAATTAGGTAGGTATTAAACCCTCAAAAGGGCACCTCCTAATTACCACGTTTGCTTAGTTAATTGTCGGGTCAAAGTAATTAAAATAAAAGTCAAACGAGTCGGTTTTGTAAATAAAATTCATAAATAATGATGTAAGGCAATAAAATCAGTTTTGTCACTTTAATAACTTGGTAAATATTAACTAAACATGTCTAGGCATGTTCAACCCGACAATTCTAAGTTTAGGCTTGGTTCACAACCGAAAGTCGCAAGAGTTGACTTTTGCTTTGACTTTCAGTTCGGACCCAATTTAGCTTAGTTTAGTTAGGCCTTAGGATTCCTTTAGGACCATATTATATGTTAGTATAACCCTCTGAGGTTATACAACATGGTTCCATAGAAATCCTAGTTCATTTCATGTTTCCGTTAAATGCTTAAAAGTTGACCATTATGCCCTTTTGATATTAAAACGAGATTTTTGAAAATGCGCTTATAAACATGTCCTAAAAATTTGACATCAGTTTAAGGTCTAAATTAGGAGTTATGCTCAATATCGTAAATTGAAGCCTTTTGATTAATTAAATGGCATTTTTGGCATAAAACCTATTTAAACCCGAATTTTGACACCAAACCTTTTTCCCACTGATGTAATATAATATTTAGGGATTTTTGAAGATTTTTGTTGAATTTTAAACTGATCATAACATAGGGTTCTTGGATTGACTCGGTAATTGACGGTTATGCCCTTTTTGCTAATAACATGAGTTTTACACATCCTTTACATATCAAACCTTTTTCTACAGATTGTATATATTAAATAAATTATTTTAAATAGTAAAGGCTGTTCAAAATCTCTGATTTACTTATTTAACCCGAATACCGTCAAATACCGACTTTTATGCGATTTAGGCGCAGAGTATGGTTTAAAACCATATTTGGCACCGAAAGCTTGTTACCTACTGATGTTATGAATAAATGTTTATACTTTAACAGTAAGTAAAAGTTTTTGAACTCAGATTTCCAAATTTGACCTTTAAGGCTTATGTGAAATGACCAAAATGCCTATGTGGTACATAGTTTGGCCATAAATGATAAATTTCACACATATATGATATCTTACTGATATAAACTACTAAAATAAATATTTTTACTGATTATTTTAGACCAAAACCTCAGATTGTCATTTAACCTCTTTTATAATCTTTAAAATGACCAAAATACCCCTGCGGGGCTTAAATTGACTTTAAATCCGTTTTGGGCATGATGGAAGGTATCCTACTGATATCACAACATATTTAAGGAATATTAACTTGTGAAACATGTTCATGACTCATTGGTTACCCGTTATGCATTTTACGCGTTCGGTACGGTTTATGTAACTAGTTTACATGAATTAACCGAAACGGGTCAAACCTTATCATTTTCACTTCAAAATTCAGAATGTGTTTAGTTTACCCATATTATAAAAGTCTCCATACTTGTCGGGTTGAAATCACATTCTAATCCGGTCTTCGATTAATCTTGCGTTTCAAACCGTAAACCTTTCCTTAAAACTAACTGGTCTAAGTTACAATTTAAATAAGACCCGTTAGGAATCTAATAGGTTAATAAAACCTTCGTTCCAGATTGAGAACCCCAGTAGAGGTACTTGTACTTGCTGATTTGAATATACGGCTGAGAATAAAATTACATTTTAGCTCAGGTAAATACTTTTAACTTATTTTCCCTATACGGGCTTGGGATACGGGATTATAATAATACCGCTTGGTCGGGTATTGAATGTTTAATCGGATTATGATTAAATTTTTAAGGTAACCCGTTTTAATCTGTCTTGTTTGAAATAAAGCCTTTGGGGGTTAATGACCATGTCCCGGATATCCTTGGCATCATTATTAAGAAATGGCCACGTCTTAAGCATGGGGTGTAGGCATACACCTGACAGTTGCGTAGGAAAAACGGTATCTCACTTTCTTGTTGGCCTATACCTGTGGTGTGTCTGTTAATCTTGACTCGGTTTTTACATCGGGCCCTGAATGTATAACGAACATGTAAATCTGTATACAAGATTATTTTTATGTAATTGTCCCAAGTTATAAAAGGATATTTGTGCCTTGTGCATTTAAATCAATTTTATAAACACTTTTCAAAAGAGTCAGTTAATTGTATTTACGAGTGTAAACTGACGTATTTTCCAAAAATATTAAGTGACAGGTACTGTACGTAATTTGCTGGGAGCTCAGGGCGTTAATAAGGAATTTTGCAAGTTCTAAACATCTAAAGTCTGTTGAACAGTATTTATAATTCTGTTTTAAGATCCGCCTGTGGATCCATCTTACAATCCGTTTGTAATATTTGATGTTACTTTTGAATCGGTTTGTAATATATTTACTTTAGACTTCCGTTGTGCATTGAACTGTGATTATTTGACTATGATGATATCAACTACGTCACGATACTCTCCACCGGGCCCACCGGTAATACGTGGAAATATTGGGGTGTGACACTTGTGGCATTGATGATTGGTCAACGGCAACTCGATCATCTTGATCATTTGAGTGCATCCATGTCGTGTCTCTATTCCGAAACTTGTTATCTAACACGTTCTCTTCTCCTTTAGCTGGTTTGAATGTCTCATCTGCACATACAAGAAAGCTAAACGCGTAATGAGAACAACCGCTTGGAATATAGTTAAAACAAACAAATGACACACATGTGACCAATTCTCAATCAACTATCATCCGAAAATCAGTTTAAAGTTTATCAAATAATTATCAATTTTAAGTTTTAACTTTCAAAACTTAAAATTTTTGACCGTTTATGAAGATTTAGTTGTTTTCGTTTTCGTCCAGATTTCAGGTAACGAAGACTCGAGTTCCAACATCGGGTAATCAAAGATAATACAGAAATAAAATCTTTTTGGCTTTTATAAAGTTTATATTAAAACACACTTAAACTCTTTTTGGAATTTTGGGTATTTCAAATTTTAAGACTGAAAGCAGTAAATAAATACAAACAAAGATGCAGAAACTAAGAAATGAAAGAAAATATATACAACCATTCTTTTTGCGAGTTTCGAGGGTAAGAGAATCATATCGGTATATGGCCATGCCAAAAACAACTCTTGTTGTTCATTTTATTAACATTTAGATAAACATCCTATAACGATTATCAGTATTGTTGTCCACATAAGCTTAACTTATCATATGTAATCACGGCGAGGGGATACGATTAGTGTATGATTTATACTTACCGACCGATGTTCATCCACACACTACACATTCCCGTATCAAGGTATGTACGAGAGTTCATCTTACTGGTGAGTATACCATTTATCATCTGTTTTGATGTATATGAAAATGTGAGATACTCACTTATTTTGAATTGAAAACAAGCCCTATGTGATAGAATCACTTATTGATAAGGAACTTGATTTTCAGATGCATGAGGGCACGGGGGCAAGTTCGTGAACAGGTTCGTACCATCGTACAAACAAAGAGACGAACTTGACTCCCGCATAAAAGTTGTGATATATTATCACTTATTTTGTTTGGACATGTGATTGTTGATCACTTATTGAGGTCGTATGCAATATGTACACGTAAGTATAGTATCATGGAAGATCTAGACTTCGTCTCCGTAATGTTTCGGTAAAAGAAACAACCATGATACCCAGATGATAAACAGCATAAAGACCACATATCTCAGAACCTCGGCAATCTCTCAAACGAAATTTCGGTACTAAGACCATATGCCAATGAGCGGTTCCCACCTGGTCTTCAGTCGATTTAAGTTTATATCACCCTGCACACTTTAAGGTGACTGTGAGCTTACCGATACATTATATATAGAGTTACTTATCATTTTTCATTTTAAGTTCAGTTTAAAGAGGTTTCAACAGACCACTGATGTACTATCATTTTCTCTTTTGCTCGCCAGGAAACTCATTTTTATTTTTCTGTTGATTTTGCGTTTTTGACATTTTTCGATGTTTTTGAATTTACTCCCCCTAAAATGTAAAAACTATGATAAATTAAAACACACAAAGATATTTACAAAAACGATTTTCCGATGTCGGTTTTACTCTTGCTTGACCTTAATGCCGTTTACCAATAATAAAAAGTCAAATCGTGATTTGTCAAATGCTTTGGTAAAAAGGTCGGCACGTTGGTCATCGGTGTGGACCTTAACAACATCGATAAGTTTTTTATCAAAGCAATCACGTATGAAGTGATACTTAATTTCGATGTGTTTGGTCTTTGAATGCTGCACAGGATTTCTAGTGATCTGTAAGGCAGCAGAATTATCAACTAAAATAGGAGTAGATAGGAATTCAAAACCGTAATCATGCATTTGTTGCTGAATCCACATGACTTGGGAGCAACAACTTGAGGTAGCAATGTATTCAGCTTCACAAGTTGATGTAGCGACATGAGTCTGCTTCTTGCACTGCCATGTGACTAGGCGATTTCCTAAAAACTGACATCTGGCCGTTGTGGATTTGCCGTCGATTTTGCATCCGGCAAAATCAGAATCACTGAAAGCGATCAAGTAAAAAATATCATCCCTAGGGTACTAGAGACCGGTTTCCGGGCATCCCTTCAAATAGCGAAAAATCCTTTTCACAGCAGCAAGATGTAAGGCCTTCGGGTTGACTTGATATCGGGCAAGCAGGCACGTAGGATACATTATATCTGGTCTTAAGGCTGTGAGGTACATAAGAGATCCGATCATTGCACGGTAAAATGAAGAGTTGACAACTTCACTCTTCAAGTCCGGATTGATTCCGTGATTTTGCTAAAGTGGGGTACCAATGGGCGTTGCTTCGGACATCTGGAATCGGTTCAAGATGTCTCTGACATACTTAGTCTGATGGATAAATATCCCAGACTTCGTTTGTTGCACTTGTAGGCCCAAAAAGAATGTCATTTCCCCCATGGTGCTCATTTCGAATTTCTCCTGCATAACACGCTCGAAATCCCTACACATAACATTGTTAGTTCAACCAAATATAATATCATCTACGTATACCAGTACCAATAGAAGATCTCCGTCCTGTTCTTTGATGAAAAGAGTGCAATCGATAAGACCTCGGCGAAATCCATTCTCCAGCAGATAATTAGATAAGGTTGCGTACCAAGCTCTCAGTGCTTGATATAATCCGTAGAGAGCTTTGTTGAGCAACCGAACCCGATCATGGTGAATAGGATCTTCAAAACCTGGAGGCTATTCGACGTACACCTCTTCTTCAACCACACCATGTAAGAATGCACTTTTCACATCCATTTGGTAGACCTTGAATCCTTTGAAGGACGCATAGGCTAGAAAGATCCGAATAGCTTCCAGACGTGCAACCGTTGCATAAACTTCATTGTAGTCTATCCCTTCAATCTGACGAAATCCTTGAACAACTAATCTCGCCTTGTTTCGAATGAAAATTCCACAGTCATCCTTTTTGCACTTATAAACCCAACGGGTATTGTTATGGGTGGTTTTCTGCTCATATATCCTAGATTATATTCTGACTGTGTTACTTTTGATTGTGATCAGGATACCGGATCAGGATATTGGTAACATCCTGATGCAGTATCCTGGTAATGACTAATTGTTTACGTACATATTATCAAGGAATGTTTATAACGGTCAAGAGGACTGCTTCTCCTGAAGACTCGGACTGGATGGTTACGAAGAGAACGTTGAAGCCGCAAAGAAGGGGTCTCCAACGTTCTAAAAGGAATATTCGGAGCATCCCATATTCTTAGGATAGTTTGTTATTTTCTTTTCCTATATAAAGGAATGTACGGATCATTGGAACGCACAACTTTTCACGCACACTTCTGCTTTCTCTACTAGCTACAATCACTCGCAAACACTTACACTTACACTCGTACTTGAATCTCATTGTAACACTTAGTTGATCCACATCATATCCTGCACTGTATCCTGAAGTTTGAAGTAATAAGAAGAACAAGGCAGCTGCGATTGTCAGCTCCTGAGGTTTTATGCCGGCGATCTAGATTGATCAAGGGCTTTCCTCGTGTATCTCGTGTCACTCTTTACTTTTTAGCTCATTGTTTGATTGTTGATATAGCTCGATATCCTGAGCTATATTGATGTGTGCAAAATGCAACATATAAATTACATCAAATGTGGCATAAAACTAACCCTTTTTTAGTACTAATGTTGGAAAAAGTGTGTTTTTGTCTTTCTTTTGTAATTTCAGGATTAAATGAGCCCAAATGAACAAAAGAAGCAAAAAGACAGCTAAATCTAACATAAATACAAGAAAAGGAATAAACGTGGCATGCCCGACCCCCCGATAGCATCTTCCAAAGTAAAAACAAGAGAACAGAAGGCTGAATACGCCCCGTGCTCAATGAGCACGGGGGCGTGCCCAAGTGTCTGCAGAAAAGACAAAGTTGTAGAAGCTTCTATCACCCACCATGGGGGCGTGTCCAGCGGACACGGGGCCGTGGTTAACTCTAAGATTCACAGAATCTAGAAAAATCTTGATAGTACAGATACGCTTCTGCAAACGGGGTCGTGCCCAGCGGACACGGGGGCGTGGTCTACTAATGCAGACAAACTGCATTTAATGAAGAAAGAGAAGATGGGTGGACACGGGGCCGTGTACGGGCTGCTGTGCAGGCTATAAATAGGGGTGCTTGGCTCATTTGCAAACCATCCATTGGCAAACCACCTCTCTCACACTTCACCCACCCACCACCACCATCACAACCCACATCCACCACCATCATCCATCATCCATCATAGAGTGTGTGAGTAGTCTCGGGATCCAAGATTCATCGTAAGAGTTCTTGAC
The DNA here is from genome assembly GCA_030545235.1 of Helianthus tuberosus. Lineage (NCBI taxonomy): Eukaryota > Viridiplantae > Streptophyta > Magnoliopsida > Asterales > Asteraceae > Helianthus > Helianthus tuberosus. Next base: position 41,946,961 of record CM060409.1, on the reverse strand, counting down.
AATCAAAGGCCATGTTTGCCTAAGTCTCTTACATCACTTGGTGAAGACAAGTGTCTAGTGTAATACTTTTTATTTTTAATCTTTTCGCACTTTTTATTTGGTTATGCATTAATGACTTTAATAACTAGTTTCTTATGTTGAAGGTGAATCTTCCTTATCATTTGTTCGTGGTGTCTTGGCGTTATTTTACTGTCTATATAAAATAAAAGATTTTCACCATTCATATCTCCACGGTCTATATGGAGATATGTTGGCTACCTGGTCGGGGTTTAAGGGAATGGTTTGGTAAGAGTCTTGCCTTGTTCAGTGTATAGATCCTGCAAGGACCTGGGTCAACTTTAGTAGGACCTCCTTCAATACCCACTGGTATTGGATGGAGGGGGTCCGAACTCCTTGATCCCCTCATATGTAAGCTACTATTAAAACTTTAACCCGGCTATTTAGGACTGTATCCCTGCTGACTCAAACTACTTAGCCGAGGGTAACGTCACCTTCAAAAGAGGGGCCTACCACATTATGCATTAATAACTTAATTAATTATCTTTCAATAATCCAACCCTTTAGGATTGTATCCTTGCTGACTCAAACTACTGGGTTGAGGGTAACGTCACCTTCAAAAGAGGGGCCTACTACAATAACTAATATAATCTCATAAAAAGTGCAAAAGTGCGAAAGTAATCAAAGGTTACACTAAACACGAGTCGGATCCAAGTGATTCATCTTGTCTATCTGTTTTTACTTTTATTTTTATTTATCAGCGTTTTTGGTTTTTTTTATTTTCTAGTTTAAAGCATTTTTCTAACTTTTGATTCGATTAGACGTTGAGGATAAACTGGTATTAAAAGCTCTTGTGTCCTTAGACGACCTCGGTATCTTACCAACACTATACTACGCTCACGATGGGTGCACTTGCCCATATGTGTGTTTGGTGTTAGTAAAATATCGTGTTTTATAAATTTAAATCTTGACTAACGTGTAAAAATGGCTAAAAATATACATAAAAACCTATAACACCACATGCGCATCAAGTTTTTGGCGCCGTTGCCGGGGACACAAGGATTTTAAGAAAGTTAGGAATCAACGGCCTAATCGTTTTTCTTATTTTTCTATTTTTTTTAGATTTTTCTTAAATTTTCAGCTTCTGCAAAGCTCAGTACGGGCAGTGCCCAGCATTGTCACTGGCAGTTTTTATTTTCTAAGTTACAGAGAGTTGAGCACGGGGCTGTGTCGGTGCAACACGGGGCCGTGTCGAGATCCCTAGTAACAGGGATCTGGAAAACAATCATTGTATCTCCCACCACGGGCCGTGTTCATCTGAGCACGGGGCCGTGGTGAAGCTTCTGACCAATGTTCTTTTTGTTTTTATTGTAGGACTTGGAACCCAGGCGCCACATATAAACTTTTCACGCAGTGTATGAGCTCCAGTTCTAGTAGAGACATAAAAGGACCCCTAGACGAACCCGAACGCTTTCTAAGAAGAAGACTTAAAGCTAAAAACCAAGAGAAAGTTTCGGGGGACCCACTTCCAATGGCGGACCAACGTACCCTCATGGATTACCTACGACCCACCGTAGGTATTCTCGGCGCCGCTATCAATGCACCGAATGTCGAAGCTAACAACTTCGAACTTCGGCCGCATTTGATACAAATGCTTCAAAACTCCGCAACCTTCCATGGGCTTGCGGACGAGGATCTCCGTCTACATATAACTAATTTCTTAGAGATATGTGATACCTTTCGGATCAATGGAGCATCAAACGACGCCATCCGCCTTCAAATGTTTCCATTTCACTAAAAGACCGAGCTCAGGCTTGGCTTAATACCCTCCCAGTTGGCTCGGTAAACACCTGGGATGAACTAGCCCAAAAGTTTCTAAATAAGTATTTCCCTCTTGCTAAAACGGCTAAATTAATGACTGAAATTAATACATATTAACAAGAGGATGGGGAATCCTTATATGAAACTTGGGAAAGGTTCAAGGAGCTACTAAGAAAGTGTCCTCATCACGGTCTTGCGGTATGGCAACAAGTATCCACTTTCTATAATGGGTTGTTGCCACACACAAGACAAACACTTGATTCTAGCTCCGGGGGACTTTTAGGTAATCGTCGCCCAAATGAAATATATAATCAAATTGAGGAAATTGCTCAAACCAATTTTCAGTGGCACACTCCCCGAGGCAATAAATCTATTGCCCCGGGGGCCCATAAGGTTGATAAAAGCACTTCTTTATAAGCTCAAATCGAGGCCCTTTCTTCAAAAATCAAAAAGCTAGAGATGGAAAAAACGGCCTCGGTTATGGCTTGTGAGGGGTGTGGTGGGCCACATGAAAATTGGAGTTGTATGAAAGAAGTAGATAATCAAACAGAATCGGTAAACTACATTGATAATAGACCTAGGCTATCTGGTCCTCCAATGGGTACCTCAACCAAGGATGGTGTAACCACCCTAACCTTGGTTGGAGAGAACCCGGCAATAGTAGTAACCAACAAAATCTAAACCAACGAACAAACTTTCAACAACCAAGAAACGAGTCACAAAATTTCTCTCAACAACAAGGGGGACGAGAAAGGCTTGAAGATACCGTATCTCGCCTCTCTCCGACACCGAAAAGAAAAACTCTGATCGATTTCAACAATTGGAATCGAATTTTAGAAATCAACAAGCTAGTATTCAAAACATTGAAAAACAATTAAATCAACTAGCTCAAAATTTCTCCGAGAGACCACAAGGAGCGTTACCAAGTAATACCGAAACAACCCAAAGGCGCAAGTACATCTCATCACATTGAGAAACCGTACCGTGGGTCCCGAGGAGGCTCCATTACCTCCAACTGAAAGAAGCCGATCTAGCCAAACCACAACTCCACCCAAGCCCCAACAAGAGAAGGCTTCTCCACCAAATCAAGAGCCCACCAAGAATCCTCCGGTTCCATACCCCGGTCGGTTAATTCGCCAAAAGACTGATGAGCAATTCGCAAAGTTCAAAAATTTGCTAAAACAATTGCATGTTATTGTTCCATTTATCGAAGTCCTAACTCAAATGCCTAGATATTCAAAATTTATGAGGGACTTCCTCACTCATAAAAGGAAAATTGAATCATTGCAATTAGTTAATTTAAGCGAAGAATGCTCCGCCTTGCTACTCAACAAACTCCCGCAAAAGAAGATTGACCCTGGAAGCTTCACAATTCATTGCTCGATTGGGGAATCCCCCATTCGCAATGCACTAGCCGACCTCGGGGCTAGCATCAACTTCATGCCCGCATCAATGTTCAACCGACTCGACCTAGGGAAAACATTTCACACCCTGACCACGTAAAACAACCAATCACGGCGGAATCGTCAGGGAGTGTTGTAACAGAATCATTGTTTCAAAACACACGGAAATTGAAGTTTCGTTTTATTAAACATTGAATATTTACATCGTCTGGAAATCTAAATAAACAATTTAAACATAGTCTATCATTGTTATTAAGTCACTAAGGCCTCGTCCAGTCCTATGTGAGCATGCATCCTAGCAATCAACATCATTCAATAACACCTGAAACATATGTGAAAACAAAGTCAACAAAGAAATGTTGGCGAGTACATAGGTTTTTGAGAGTGTCGGATTCAAGGCTAGTTTACATGTTGCAATACTTAATTAAAAACCTTGTTTTGAAAAGTGTAGTATTGCGACATAATTAACCAACTCAAATCAAGTTGGTTATAATTTGTAAAATCTCGTAGCCATGATTCTTAACTCGAAAACATTTTGTTTTAAAAAACCAATTTTTAAAACATCTCGTATTAAATCGTTAATAAAATTCGTTAATAAATCTCGTTAATAAAACTCGTTAATAAATCTCGTTAATAAAACTCGTTAATAAATCTCATTAATAAAACTCGTTAATAAAACTCGTATGCTTTATATCATTTCGAAAACCTCGTTTGTGTGACATCGTTTCAAAATCGTTTACCCAAGTGAACTAAATAACGCCACAGTATGTAATACGATGAAAACACTTATATATAGGAAGTACCAGCGGCGTATCCACCATGCTTTCATCACATTACACCTGTCCCGTTATCTAAACACTAACCAAAAACCAATCGTTTACCCAAATCGTTTAATTCGTTAAAAATCGCTTTAGTCGTTTAAATCATTCTCGTCTTAAATCGTGAAAACTACTTTTGATTGTCTCGCTAATAACATCCAAACCTTCGTGACTCGACTATCTCGCCTATCGCTTCTCGCATTAATAAACCACCAAAGGGTAAATTAACAATCACAGATTCAGTCGTTACCCACCTAACCCACACATAACCATGGGTGCAGTCTGATAACGGGATTTGTCAGATCCTATGGTACCATAACCTAATACTGGTCGGTTCGGCCAAAACTAATGGATATTATTCTTTATGTAAATACAACCAACAAGTTTGTGTACTATATCGAAATCGTTATTAATTTAATATAAACCATTTTAATCGTTTTTGAAACCATTGTTATAATATCGAAAATCGTTTTGAAAACCATCGTTAAAACCTTGAAAACCTTTGGCACATATAAATCACCCTAAAACAATTGAAAACAGTAAAATAGGGGAACTATGTACTCACCTGGGAATGCTTAGAGGTCTTGAATAACAACCAAGCAAAGCTAGAGGGAGCACGGAATCAATCGGCAACCTAATAACTATATAATTAAACTGGACCTAAGTCGGAAGATCGGATAGGATGAGGTTTTGTAAACCAAATGAGTATTGGAACTCATATGACATGGTTTAACAAAGTCAACATCCTAAATCGAAACCTAACCTAAGTGCTTTCGACCCATTGTGACCCATTAAGGTAGCTTAAGCTACTTTAACATGTCGTTCACGCAAAAGCGTGTTCGAGACGTCTAACTAGTCTTATGACAAGTATTATATGCCTAAACATGATTAAATATGTTGCATAATCAATTAAGTGGCAAAAGTTTGTGTTACATATGCTTAATTACCAATTATGCATGAAAATGGCATTTTGGTCATTTACCTAAGGCATATAAACTACCTATCATACAACTAATTAAACCTAAGTGACCATAAGGTATAACCTTGGAAGGTTATTTGTCGCAACCCCCGATCCCTTATCTGTCCCGGGAACGGGCGGACGCGAACTCAGAGTTTCGGTGGTATCAGCTTGTTAATTTGGCAGCGGAAATTACATCAGGACCGTAGTTAGGAAATGTTTCTTATTACAATACATTTACAGGGATAAAACCCTATTTTATTGAATTTAAAACATCGTCTTTTAGGTAACTTTTATAGCCACATTTTTCCCAAGCCTTCAGTGCTCTCCAGCTGGCTTTTTACTAATTGGCTGTCACATTGTGTTACCTGAAACGCGTTTTAAAAACATTTGTCAGTGGGAAATACTGGTGAGTGAATCCCAGTTTAATCAAGAAACATTTTATCATTTAAAACAGTATTGAGAGAGATCACATTGTTTATTTCTACACAATTACTCATTCAGTACTGTCAATCATGACTTGTGGGTCATATTACACATTGGCTAACTCGTTGTCCAATGGTAACGTACTGTCATCCCGACTTACTACTCGCAGTAGTAAATTTTGTATACAAAACCCCAACATACCGGCAGTAATTGAAGAACTACAAAGACTCAATCATCGCTTAATCACATTGTAAAACATTTAAGGTTTTGTAAAATATTACAAAAAGCTTAACAAAAAGAGGATAAACTCACATTGCTATCTTAGACTTCGCGTAAGGGTTTCCTGAGAATAATCTATAGTTTACACAAATGTACATAGGTTAGTATCATAACCCTTTGAAAATATTAATGATACCCTCCCCGAGACGGCATTCCAACAACTACGTCGGGCAGAACCACGACAGTTGTTACGGAACCCTAAATCAATCGGGCAGCGTATCTAGTACGAAACTGGGGTTACAATACTTACAACGGGGCAGAACCTTGCTAATTAGGGGGTATAATACCAGCTTTCTATGCCTAATATTTCATAATTTGAGATACAGAAACGTTTATGAACGAATTGAAATGAAATCCGATGCGTTCTATTTATAGGTGTTGAATTTGGGTCTCACGCGGCCCGCGTAAAGAATAAGCGGGGCTTACGCGGCCCGCCTCATAGCCGGGTAGGGTTTAGGTGATCCGGGTCATCGCCTAGACTTGCCATGATGTCGACACGTGTCGGCCTCTGGTGTCGCTGCGTTGTTGATCTTACGCGGCCCGCGTAAGTGTTAAGGTGAGCTTACGCGCCCGCCTTAACTTAAAGTTCTACCGGAATCAAGTTTCAGCCTTGATACCGCCCGCGTGATTGTTGGGGTGGGTCTACGCGGCCCGCCTCAACTCACAATTTCAATTTTATTTATTTTAAATACTATTTAATGTATTTTGGGCCCGATTTTTAAATACGGGGTGTAGTTAAAGACATAATGGGACATTTTAAAACATACAGAGGTGTCGGAAATATTATGAGGGAGTCGGTTTTACTTAGGGTTGTTACATCCTCCCCACCTTGTTTTAGAGCTCGTCCTCGAGATCTACTGGAACAAGTACGGATATTTTCTTTGCATTTCAGATTCAAGCTCCCATGTATACTCAGGTCCTCTTTTGGAGTCCCATTTCACTTTGACAAGAACTAGTCACTTATGCTTGAGGTTCTTGATTTTCCTGTCTTCAATTTGTAGAGGCCTTTCTACAAACTTGAGTTGTTCATTTACCTCTATATCCTTAAGAGGTACTATCAGTGATTCATCAGCCAAACACTTTTTGAGATTAGATACGTGAAATACATCTTGTATTCCTGCCATTTCCACTGGCAGTTGTAGCTGATAGGCTACAGGTCCTATTCTTCTAATAATCTCAAAAGGTCCAACATACCCGGGACTTAGCTTTCCCCGTTTTATGAATCTTACTACTCCTTTCCAAGGAGAGACTTTCAATAATACTTTATCTCCTGCTTGAAATTCTAATGGCTTGCGTCGGTTATCAACATAGCTCTTCTGTCGATCACGTGCTGCTTTCAGTTGTTCCTTGATTTGAATAATCTTGTCGGTTGTTTCTTGCACTATCTCAGGTCCAGATAGTTGCTTTTCCCCAATTTCTGCCCAACAGACTGGGGTTCGGCACTTTCGTCCATAAAGTGCTTCGAATGGTGCAGCATTGATACTTGTGTGATAACTGTTATTATAAGAAAATTCTATTAAAGGTAAGTGATCGTCCCAATTACCTCCAAAATCAATTACACAAGCTCTAAGCATATCCTCCATTTTCTGAATTGTTCTTTCGCTTTGTCCGTCCGTTTGAGGGTGACAAGCCGTGCTTAGATTTAACTTGGTTCCCATTGCCTTTTGGAAACTTGACAAAAAATGAGAGGTAAATTGGCTATCTCTATCAGAAACAATTGATAAAGGAATGCCATGTAAAGAAACAATTTCATTCACATATAATTTAGCTAACTGTTCCATACTGAATGTTTCCTTCATCGGTAGGAAATGAGCTGATTTGGTTACCCTATCTACAATCACCCAGATTGTATCATTGCCTTTCTTTGTTTTGGGTAATTTAGTAACAAAATCCATTGTTATTAATTCCCATTTCCACACTGGCACTTCTAACTGTTGTAGAAATCCTGAGGGTTTCTGGTGTTCAGCTTTGACTTGTGAACAGGTTAAATATTTAGAAACATAGGCTGCTATGTCCTTTTTCATTCCTATCCACCAGAATTTTTTCCTTAAATCCTGATACATCTTATTATTTCATGGATGCATCGTATACTTAGACTTATGGGCTTCTTCTAAAATATGATGACGTAGGTTTCCTAATTTAGGTATCCACATTCTCTTCTTATGGAATCTCCAAATTCCATATGTTCCTTGTTCTAATTCTTTTAACATACCTTTCAATTTTTCAGCATCATCCTTGATTACTGATTCATGTGTTTCTCTTATCTGATCATTTAAATCTACTTGCAGATTTAACTTAAGAGAACGTACCATTTTTGGCTTTTCATGATATTTTCGGCTTAAAGCATCTGCCACTACATTTGCTTTTCCTTCATGATACTGGATATCACAATCATAGTCACTAAGCATCTCCATCCAGCGTCTTTGTCTCATATTCAACTCCTTTTGTTTGAAAACATACCTTAAACTCTTATGATCAGTGAATATGGTAAACTTACTACCATAAAGGTAATGTCTCCAAATCTTACGAGCAAAAATTATAGCTCCTAACTCTAAATCATGAGTTGAATAATTTTCTTCATGATTCTTAAGTTGTCTAGATGCGTAAGCTATAACCTTTTGTCGTTGCATCAATACACATCCATAACCTAATTTGGAAGCGTCACAATAGACTACAAAGTCTTCAGCTCCTTCTGGTAATGCTAGTATGGGTGTATGGGTTAATTTTTGCTTAAGGATTCTAAAGGCTTCTTCTTGTTTTAATCCCCATTCAAACTTAACAGATTTACAGGTTAGCTTAGTTAAGGGAATGGCTATTCTAGAAAAATCTTGAATAAATCTTCTATAATAACCGACCAATCCTAAGAAACTTCTAACTTTGGTTGGTGACTCAGGGGTTTTCCATTTAGTAATCGCCTCGATTTTTGTTGGATCTACATGAATTCCTTCATGATTGACTAGGTGTCCGAGAAACTGTACCTGTTCTAACCAAAATTCGCACTTGGAAAATTTAGCATAAAGCTTTTCCTTTCTTAGTAAACTTAAAAGTGCGTGCAAATGCTTTGCATGATCCTCTTTATTCTTAGAATAAATTAGAATATCATCTATGAAAACGATTATGAATTTATCAAAATATGGCTTACATATTCGATTCATCATGTCCATAAATGCGGCTGGGGCATTGGTTAAACCAAATGGCATGACAGTAAATTCATAATGGCCATACCTCGTTCTGAATGCGGTCTTAGGAATATCCTCTTCCTGTACCTTTAATTGATGATATCCTGACCTTAAATCGATTTTAGTGAAAAATCGAGCTCCTTGCAGTTGATCAAACAGATCATCGATTCTTGGTAATGGGTACCGATTCTTAATCGTGACCTTTTTAATTCACGGTAGTCAATGCACATACGCATCGATCCGTCTTTCTTTTTAACGAACAGTATCGGCGCTGCCCATGGCGACGAACTTGGCTGTATAAATCCTTTCTATAATAATTCGTCTAATTATTTCTTCAATTCTTTCATTTCTGCAGGTGCCAGACGATAAGGTGCTTTGACAATCGGTGTTGTTCCTGGTATTAAATGGATTCTGAATTCAACTTCCCTATCTAGAGGTTGCCCTGGGAATTCTTCTGGAAATACATCTGAAAACTGAGATACTACTGGAATATCTTTTAAATCCTTTCCTTTAGTGTTAGTGATTATGGAAATCAAATACACTATGGAACCTTTTCTTATATAACTTGCAGTTTTCATAACAGAGATGAATTTTGTAGATCTATATGATTTATCTCCTTTAATTGTGATCGTTTTACCTTTTGGTGAATTTACTTGAATTGACTTTTGTTCACATAAAATACTGGCTTTATTGGCTATTAACCCATCCATTCCTAAAATAACATCGAATCCTGCCAGATTCATGGGATAAAGGTTTGCAATAAATTTCTGATTTAAAATTTCTATTCTTGCTCCCTGCAAGATTTCAGAAATCCTAACGGTTTCTCCATTAGCTGTCTCTACTAAGCATTCTTGTGGTAGTTTAGTTAATGATTGATTTAGAAATTTGCAAAATAATGTATTAATAAAACTTTGGTTTGCACCAGAGTCAAATAATACTTTAGCAAAGACATCATTAACTAAAAATGTACCAGCTATGACATCTGGAATCATCTTGGCTTCATCTGCAGTCAGAACAAATGCTCTAGCATTTTTAGTATTCTTGTTGTCTATTGCTGGAGCTAATTTCGGGCAATTAGACTTGATATGACCTTGTTCTCCGCAGTTGTAACATATCATGTTGTTAGCTTTCTTCCTGCAATTTTCTTCCTTGTGTCCCGATATTTTGCAAAAGTTACAGTATATGGAGCATCTTCCTGAATGCTTTCTTTTGCAATTCTTACAGTAAGGTGTAGAGGTAGAACCTATATTTTTCCCACGATTAAAATTTCCAGAACGAAATTCTTGTGTGAGCTTCTGGGTTAGGTTCCTCCTTTGATCTTCTTCTCGGGTACAGACTAATTCATCTATCAAGGTATTTGCTAGTTCTACAGCTTCTTCTATTGTTTGATGTCTAGCTGCCTTGACTACGTGTCTAATCTCTCCGATTAATCCCAAGATATAACGGGAGATTAACACTGGTTCTGGTGAAGCAAGAGTTGGCACTATTCTAGCATATTCGAAGAATATTTTAGTGTATCCCTTACTATCCACACCAGTCATCCTAAGGTTTAAGAATTTGTTTGCTATCTGTTCCTTCTCATTGGGTGGGCAGAATTTCCTTTCTACCTTGTTCTTAAATTCTTCCCATTCCATATTGTAGGTTCTATCACTTCCTCTTGATTGGAGGATAGTGTTCCACCATTCTAGTGCTGAATTCTTAAACATATTAGAAGCAAACAATATCTTATCTTCTTCAGCACACTTGCTTATTCTTAAGACTGCCTCAGTCTTCTCTATCCAACGTAGAGTTGCAATTGCCCCTTCGTTGCCCGAGAATTCCATTGGTTTACAAGACCAGAATTCTTTATAAGAACAACCGTAAGACACAGTTCTTCTCCTTTTGGGAATGGGTATTTGAAGTACAGGTCTATTGTTCACCCTGTTTTCGGGTCCGATGGGTCACTTACTGCTATGCTTACTTTTATTATTCGCTTCTTGAATAGTTTGAATAATAAATGGCATTGCATCTATGATTCCTTGTGCCACTATATGTTGAACAACACTATTATCCATTTGGTTCCCATTGTTATTGATGCTTGGATTCTCATTAACCACGCTAATGTTACTCTGGTTATCATTATTCAGATTTCCTTGATTTCCTTCATCGGTCATCTGAATTTTAAACATTTATCCCATATTAATATCACAAGATAATATTTAATATAGTTAATCACAAAACATGCAATCTAGCAAAAACGTCGATCATTGCGACTTGTACTCTATTTCCATATACTATGCGTCTATTACACACTAGTATTGAAATAAAGATTACAATACCAACAGAAAGAAAATTACACTAATATTAATAGGAATCCGTACACACATATATTTTTTTATTATATTATATTATTATTACTATTACCGTCTCCTCCATCACATCTATGGATATGGATTTATCCAAAAATCCATATTGCGCTCATCGTATTTCCATACAAGACGCTCTCCCACCTGTCGTATTCTCTCACTGCTTTCTAAAATTTCCTCACCAAATGTCCTAAGTTCTTGCACGTTTTCTGCACTCATTGGGGGTGCAGGTTCTAGGACTGAGTTCGGAATCTGGGGTGCGGGTTCCTGATATGGGGGTGAAAGTGCCTGAAATCGGTAAGGATCTTCTAAGATCTCCCTAATGTAGTCATCTTGGTAATAGGGATCTAAAGGGTCCATACCTGGGTAGGCTCCTATGGGTGTGTCTTCATGGATAGGGTAACGTTGCACAAAGTCCCTATTATCGTCCCACCAGGGGTCGTAATTTGGGTCTAAGGGGTTTGGTGCTTGTACCCTAGGGATTTCCTCTGGGTTGAAGTCATGCATCTCCACCTGGTTTTCAGGGTTTTCTATCACCATGGGTTGGTCTGGGATTAGTGGTTGTAGGGCTACTAGTTGTTCCAGACTTAGGTTAGCAGCAGTTGTCGCTAAGATATGAAAATTTGCTAGGCTTCTATTAAGCATATCCTGTGTATGGGCATCTGTCTTTCGCTTAGCGGCTGCTAAAACTCTTTGCTGTTGCAACTTTCGCATTCTTTTCCTACGTGCAAAAGCTTCCTTACTGAACCATCCTCGTTTCTTATGAGGGAATGGCTCTTCTAACTGGGCTTTAAAAGCAAACATTCCTTCTTCCTGATCAGCAGAATACCCATAAAGGGCAGGCTGTGAAGAGGTACCTTCACTCCAAGGTGAATCAGACAACTGACGACTCATGTCTGAGGGTCCTTGATCACTCATACTGTGAACTTTCAAATGGTCAAATAACACATAACACATAAATACAGTTATGCACGTATTTCCGTAATTTATTTCCTAACACAAAGTTTAAATTTTAAGTGTCAGCAGAACACTTCTTTGGCTTAAACCAGTGGCTAGGCTCTGATACCACCTTCTGTCGCAACCCCCGATCCCTTATCTGTCCCAGAAACGGGCGGACGCGAACTCGGAGTTTCGGTGGTATCAGCTTGTTAATTTGGCAGCGGAAATTACATCAGGACCATAGTTAGGAAATGTTTATCAGAGTAAAACCACCATATTTAATATTAATAACATGGGCAAAACCCAAGTTTCTTAATACAATACATTTACAGGGATAAAACCCTATTTTATTGAATTTAAAACATCGTCTTTTAGGTAACTTTTATAGCCACATTTTTCCCAAGCCTTCAGTGCTCTCCAGCTGGCTTTTTACTAATTGGCTGTCACATTGTGTTACCTGAAACGCGTTTTAAAAGCATTTGTCAGTGGGAAATACTGGTGAGTGAATCCCAGTTTAATCAAGAAACATTTTATCAATTCAAACAGTATTGAGAGCGATCACATTGTTTATTTCTACACAATTACTCATTTAGTACTGTCAATCCTGACTTATGGGTCATATTACACATTGGCTAACTCGTTGTCCAATGGTAACGTACTGTCATCCCGACTTACTACTCACAGTAGTAAATTTTGTATACAAAACCCCAACATACCGGCAGTAATTGAAGAACTACAAAGACTCAATCACCGCTTAATCACATTTTAAAACATTTAAGGATTTGTAAAATATTACAAAAAGGTTAACAAAAAGAGGATAAACTCACATTGCTATCTTAGACTTCGCGTAAGGGTTTCCTGAGAATAATATATAGTTTACACAAATGTACATAGGTTTGTATCATAACCCTTTGAAAATATTAATGATACCCTCCCCGAGACGACATTCCAACAACTACGTCGGGCAGAACCACGACAGTTGTTACGGAACCTTAAATCAATCGGGCAGCGTATCTATTACGAAACTGGGGTTACAATACTTAAAACGGGGCAGAACCTTGCTAATTAGGGGGTATAATACCAGCTTTCTATGCCTAATATTTCAGAATTTGAGATACAGAAACGTTTGTGAACGAATTGAAATGAAATCCGATGCGTTCTATTTATAGTTGCTGAATTTGGGTCTCACGCGGCCCGCGTAAAGAATAAGCGGGGCTTACGCGGCCCGCCTCATAGCCGGGTAGGGTTTAGGTGATCCGGGTCATCGCCTAGACTTGCCATGATGTCGACACGTGTCGGCCTCTTGTGTCGTTGCGTTGTTGATCTTACGCGGCACGCGTAAGTGTTAAGGTGAGCTTACACGGCCCGCCTTAACTTAAAGTTCTACCGGAATCAAGTTTCAGCCTTGATACCGCCCGCGTGAGTGTTGGGGTGGGTCTACGTGGCCCGCCTCAACTCACAATTTCAATTTTATTTATTTTAAATACTATTTAATGTATTTCGGGCTCGATTTTTACATACGGGGTGTAGTTAAAGACATAATGGGACATTTTAAAACATACAGAGGTGTCGGAAATATTATGAGGGAGTCGGTTTTACTTAGGGTTGTTACATTATCCCCTATGCAACTATGGTCACTAAACATGTTTGGTCGGATCCTAATGATCGACCAAACGGGTCGTGTTCGAAAGTCTAAGCGGGTGTTTAGTCCGCTTGACTTACGACTCTACACAAGCACTAATCTAAAAAGTGACGAGTTAAACATGTTAAAACATGTTTAACGAATTTAGAAAATAGATTTGGTATCAAAACAAACGGTTTTGATACCTATAAGTAGTTTGGTTACAAAACACGCAAGAATGCGCATTTTGGCCGAAACTACGACTCGTCACTACACCTAGATAACGTGGTAATCTGTAGGTATAGTCACTAGGGACTATAACCATCGTGATTACGCTCACGTTATGAAGTTCAAATGAACTTCGCATTGACCATAAACTGGTCAATGCAGAAAGTCAAACGCAGTCTGACTTTCAGACTCGAAAAGCGATAAAAGAACGAAAGAATACTTACAAAAGGTCCCCGCAAGCTTTGATCCGATTTACTCTCAGGTATGAAGCATAAACTTCAACTTAGAGAGCCAAAATCAGATCAATGTGGGTTTTGCAAGTGAAAGGGGATAGCTATTTATAGGAAAACAAGAACCGTTAGGATCGTTCATCGTAAAACGAGCTTCGATCTCATCCGTACACATGTGCCCATGGTTTTGTGAAACCATGGGAGCCCATAGTTTCATTAAAACCATGTGAAAATGAGGGGAACAGCTGGAACAAGCTGGAATTTAGATTTTTCATTTTGGTCCCTTCCTAAGATAACTATGGCAGAATGACAATTTTGGTCCCTAAACTTCAGAATCTTGCATTTCGGCTCATTTTTGACACGTTTAAGCCCCGTTAACTTCATTTCAAGGCTCTAAAATGAAGTTAAGTATAGGGAACTCAAAACATGCTCAAAAATATCTCGGATGTTGGTTCGTTTGGTCGTACAGTTGCGTTGTTCAGTTATTTACGACGGAAGTCGTATCGAACGCAAAAACGATCCAAATTACGCGACGAATTGAATTTTATCATGCCAATCACTAAAATAAAATATTTTATTGATTACATAAACTTTTGGATGTCCGGATGTATTCAGAACGTAAGATGTGCGCGAAAGTGCAAACTTATGCACTTTGACGCTTTTAGTCCCTGAATGACCAAAAAGTTTATTTTAGCACACCGAACCCCTCAAAGCCTATTTCTAAGCTATATAAAGGATATTTAGGGTATGTTTAACTTATGGTCATGTTCCGGAATGTTCGTTACAGTACAAATCGGCATACTTTCGCAGTTTGTCGAAATTAGTCCCTGTAAGCGAATAAACTTGATTTCGCCACACCAAACCCTCCAAAACTTATTTCTAAGTTATGTAAAGGTTATTTAAGGTATGTTAAGCCTATGTCACTGTCCCAGAGTGTTTGTTGAATTAAACTGGTTATATTTACGCATCAGTGTGCGTATAACCTTCCAGAAAGCGATTTAGAGCCCGAAATCGAACAAGAGTTGATATGTGCAAATGATACACATATTTACACAAATCCCAAGTATGAAACACACCATTTCATTGATTTGGTATTTGTTCGATGGCCGTGGAGGTACAGATGTCACAGTCTCCCCTACTTCAGGAAATTTCGTCCCGAAATTTAATTAGAGGAAACTTGTGAGAGCTCAAAACATGAAGTCGAAAAGATATTACAACACTGGTTAGGGTTCTGAACTTCTAGTAACTTTAAATAACATTATGCTTGCAATGTAAGAGGGACACTTATATACAAGTATATGAAGCGCCATTGGTGCGTCCACCGTACCTCCATTACATTGTTCACGTTTCTTTATTGTTGTCACTATTGGTTCTTACACATGATAAATCTTACTGTGGTTTCCGTGCATTGAATTTTTATAATTATGTACGCGTCCATAATTACGTAATTCCTTGCATATTCCACACAGTGCATTTGATAATGGGTAGGGGAAAACCAAATGAATGAACCTGTGATGAGTGTGACTGGACCACCATAGGGTCCTTTCAGCTGTATCATCACATGCCACTCTTAACCAGATTCTGAATCAATCTTTAACTAGACCACTCAAGGGTCTCTTTTCGAATCATGGAATGGTACTATATAACCCAAGGGTCTTAACTACCACGTAGAAGCCCATTAAGGATTTAAGGTAGTACATTTTGAATATCCTACTATGAATCCCTCATATGAAGATATGGAAGATTCTATGAGGATTTGGATAACTATGTGACAACCCTCAAATTTACATGTAACTGTACAATTTATTAATGATAATAAAAGTACTTGATGACTGTGCTGAATCATTTTACTGTGTTATACTTACATGTGCGTGTTAGCATACTAGTAGTATACAGAAAAGTTACTAAATAGTCCGGTATGTTTTCCTATGTGTTAGGAATAAATTTCGTTACAAAAAAAATATGCATTAGACGCCTTACGGAACAATTAAACAATTTAACGAAACAGTATCCGACCGAACAACCGGACATTACCCGGGACACCAAAATATTTTCAGAAATATTATCTTATCATTCTTAATTATTTACGGTCACAAAAATCCCCACACACTATAGAAACATGGCATACACCCACTATTCTTGAAAATACCCTTAACCTTCTAATTAATCACCCACTAATTACCAAAATTTTACATTTTACCCCCCCCCCCCCAACCGATTTTCAGCCCTCATGGACCCCACCCAAGATCTTAATCATGACAATAGGATTTGTGATTGTTCCAAGATGATAGTTGCTTGTTGCTTTGCACAAAATATAGTTCACTCATGACACCTAGCCCCCAAGCCCTCTACTTAACCCAATCAAGACCCTTCACTCTGTCACCTCACTTCTCTCTCTCTCTCTTTCTCGGCTCCATAACCGCCACCCCCATCACCACCCTCAAATCTCCATTGTCATCTATTCCTAAGGTTCACTCAAAGCTTCAAAGGAGATTCAAAGGAGTTGCAAGTTTGTGAAGCTTCAAGAGACTTGTTTGCTTGCTTCATCTTCATCATCTCTTCATCTTTATTCTAGATTTCTATCCTAGCCTTGTGCTAGTAGTAAGTCCCTTCACACCCTTGTTTCATCTTGTTATTTGTTATGATTCATAGTAGGATGTTGATGATAAATCACAAGAAGCTAAAACACTAAAAGTATGAACATGGAACCGTACATAAAATCATACATAAGAAGGTTCGCATGATGATGTTATCGGGTTGGGTTGAGTTTGGTGAATGCATGCATGGTGTTGGATCATTAAGTTATTGATAAATCATGGTTAGGGCCCTTGCTAATATGCTTTTAGAAACACTAAACCTGAAATAAACATGCTGAATGAAATTTTCAGCCAAATTCAACAGGCTGTAACTGGGTCATTTTAAATCGAAAAACTGATTTTCTGGAGTTCAAATTATGTATTTTTGAACAACCGATCAAATGGAACTGGAATCGTAATTTTTCGAGGTCGTTTACTATTTTTAAAGAACTGTTTTTAGACAGCAGCTCAAGCTGCGATTTTTCTGCTGAAAAAGTGTGTTGTATTCGGAGGCATAACTTGAAACCTGAGTCGAATCAGCTCATGGGATTTTTACTGTAGATGGTCACCATTGTTGCCGTGATCCTCCAACTGGAATTTCGTCGATCGGACTTACGATTAATTTTTAGTGAATTTTTCCGTAAACTGCAATCAGAAAGTAACAAATCTGATTGCAGTCGGGTAAATAAATTTTTATATAATATTGGTAATGAACTGGGCCCCGATCTTTCTACAAAATAAAATTTGGAACGTTTATGGCATCCTGTAAAAAATTGAAAATTTTTGGAAAAGGTTAACTATTTTATTAAAATGCTCGAAAACAGTCCAGTTTTGATTAATAAAGCTGAAACGACATAAGTAGTGATTTGCGTATCTAAATATCGAGTAGGTTATCCGAGAATGATATAACATGTTATATGTCAATAAAAGTGTTATGTGCAATGTTGTATGTTTGTCTATGAGTGGGGAATAGATGGGAAGGTTATATGGGCATGAACCGTTATGTGATAGAAACGTGTAGGAACTTTGTGTTCTATTTGAAATCACTAATAAACTAAGTGGTAATCATACTAGGACGTGATTGACCGACCTCGACCATTAGCTATATTTGAGAGTCAAACCGAGCAACCGAGGTGAGTTCACACTCTTTCTAAGGCATGGGATTCCCGGTGGGTTGGGAATGGGATTGAATGGCTACTCGAACTATCATTACTATTAAACTACTTACTACTGTCCTCGGATTGAAGGGCACGTACGTAAAGCCTACGTACACGACCATAAGACCATCAACTCTATCAAATGAAGTCCCTCATTCATCGACTTAATCGCCGAGGCCTATGGCGAGTGGGTCATTAGTTAATAGCGCTATTAGGTTTAACAAACCTCACACCGTGCCAGTCGGACGGGCGTGTACTAATGGACTATGGGCAAAGGGTCAATGCTGATAGACATTGACTTAGGGCACCTCTTACATTTTCGTAGCAGTCGATACGCGTGGTCTAGTAACACATGGGAAGCCCCCACTAATCTTCGCAAACATGTCAGAAAGACCGCGATACGAATTTATACGATACATGGTTTTCAAAACGAACAGATGATTTACGAAACGAATGCTATAACTAAACAACCAACTGTGAATTCACTCAACTTTGTTGTTGACTCGTTGTTACATGCCTTACAGGTCGCTAGATGTTTATGGAGCTTGCACGAGGAGGAGGTTGTTGTGGGATGCGGACTGTTATGTCCCGTACTTAATAATTGAATTTTATAAACTATGTTTTGGACATTAAACTTATGAACTATAAACTTATGTTTTGAACTTCCGTTTTATGCTTCCGCTGTTAACTTAAAACTGGTTACTGTCTTATGGTCACCAATTGTATTGTGATTGGTTTTACTTACTAAGATTACGTTGTTCAATATGATTGGTGGCTCGATCCTGGTCATATCACGCCTCCAAGCGGTGATATCCCGCATGGTGGATTTTGGGGGTGTGACAAACGAAAATCGGATCACACAAAAACATAGAGGAGAACACATAAACACATAATCACATAATCGCATAATTGTTTAACTTGACCTTTATTTGTTATCTTTGGACACGGGTATTTAAAGCATACCAGGAATCCAATCCGTGGATTTCATTTGGCACTTTAAATATTTTCAAGAATCTAACTATGAAGATAGGAAGATCTTAATAGGAATTCGGTTTGTCCTTATTGAGTTGTAATGTACATATTAAGGTGTACAAGGAATCCAATCAGGGCTCCGATTTGGGCGATAATCATCCACAAGGATTCTTAAAATAGAGCAACCCATCGCCCCTTTCGTTTCGAGTTTAAGCTCGAGTTGAAGTGGTAGCTCATATTTCAATAAGCCTTCGTTTACACAAGATCGTTGTGCTTGAAGGACAAAAGATTTGAATATCAGATAGAGTTTGAACATAATGAAGCTTGACTCGTTCCTTTCGACTAAGCGCATCGGCTACGATATTCGCCTTACCAGGAAGGTAGCGAATCGCGCAATCGTAATCGTTCAAGAGTTCAACCCATTGTCGTTGCCTCATGTTTAGCTCCTTTTGATTAAAAATGAGCCGGAGACTTTTGTGGTCTTGTGAAAACCACACACTTCGTTCCATAGAGGTAGTGTCTCCAGATTTTAAGAGCAAATGCCACAACACCTAACTCAAGATCATGAGTTGTGTAGTTCTTTTCGTGAACTTTCAACTGTCTTGACGTATATGCTATGAATTTACCTCATTTCATAAGAACATAACCAAGGCCTAGATTCGACGCGTCATAAAAGACAACGAAATCATCGTTTCCATTGGGCAAGGACAAAACAGGAGCATCACATAGCTTCCATTTCAGCGTTTGGAACGCTTCTTCTTGCTTATATCCCCACTCCAAAGGCTTATTCTTCTGAGTCAAAGCAGTGAGTGGCACCGCGATCTTCGAGAAGTTTGAAATAAAACGACGATAATAACCAGCGAGACCAAGAAAAGAACGAATTTCTGTAGGTGTCGTTGGTGTATTCCAATCCTTAATTGCAGCAATTTGGATGGATCCACATGAATACCCTGCTTGTTCACTACATGACCCAAAAACTGAACTTCTTTAAGCCAAAATTCACACTTGGAGAATTTAGCGAAAAGTTTGTTCCTTCTTTAGGAGTTCCAATGTCAAACGAAGGTGTTGCTTGTGATCGGCTCGAGACTTTGAATAAATGAGAATATCGTCGATGAACACAATGATGAACTTGTCTAAATAAGGTTTACAGACCCTATTCATTATGTCCATGAAGATAGCTGGGGCATTCGTCAAACCAAAAGGCATGACAGTGAACTCGTAATGCCCATATCTTGTGAGGAAGGCAGTTTTGGGAATATCTCCTTCGAGAACACGAAGTTGGTGATACCCAGAACGCAGATCGATCTTGGAAAAACAGGTAGCACCTTGCAGCTGATCAAAGAGATCATCGATTCGAGGTAGGGGATATCGATTCTTGATGGTAACCTTATTAAGCTTATGATAATCGATACACATTCAAAAAGATCCATCTTTCTTCTTCACAAAGAGGACAGGAGCTCCCCTAAGGTGAATAATTTGATCGGATGAATCATTTATCAGATAAGTCTTGAAGCTGTTTCGATAATTCTTGCATCTCAGACGGTGCAAGACGATAAGGTGCTTTCGCAATTGGGTTGGCATTGGGTACAAGGTCAATATGAAACTCAACTTGACTAACTGGAGGTAAACCAGGAAGTTCATCAGGAAACACCTCTGGATAATCCCGAACAATTGGAATATCCTGAATACTCTTGCTCTTGCCTTTCTCCTCGGTGACATGTGCCATAAAAGCAACATATCCTTTTTGTAAATAACTTTGGGCCTTCGTACACGACATGAGCTTCAATCCACCAGAAGGTTTCTTGCCACGAACTTCCAGAACATCGCCAGACGAAAGAGGAATGCGAACTATCTTATCGAAACAAATCACCTCAGCATGATATTTAGCTAACCAATCCATCCCTATGATAATGTCGAAACTCCCAAGTTGCATCGGCGTGAGGTCAATAGGAAAAAAAAGTGATTATCAAAGTTAAATTGACTGTCGCAAATAACAGAATTGAGTACAAGAGGTTTACCAAGAGCAACTTTGACAGATAAGGGTTTCCTTAGTTATCTAACCAAGGAATTAAAGTGATTACTCAAATTGTCACTTTGTTTCTTAGAATGAAGCGAGCACTTAGAATTTTCGAGGAATTCATGAGCGATCATATGAACGAGAGAACTACAAATACGGTTCTTTGGTGTAGGTATCGTAGGGGTATGCAATACACACATGCAACTATATTTGTACATTAGAATTGCAAATAAAGATTTATTTATACACACATGCAACTAGAAACATAAACATAAGATTCGGATTATTCAAAGCAGCAGCTTCTTCTAATCGGCCAAATGCTCATCCGTGGGTCGGATTTGCATTGAAAATCTTTGGGTATCTGTCCCTGACATAACCCGTCTTGCCATAGGTGTAGCAAATACCAGGAGGAAAACGAGCCTGTGTTGGATCTGCTTGAAATTGAACGGGGTTCTGAAAAGCTTGGTTTAGCACAGTGACTGAACGACAGTCTCGTGCCAAATGACCAATGAGTGCACAGTTGAAACATTTCCGACATTTGACACTGGCATAGTGGTGGAGTTTACACTGATTGCACAGAGGAGCAGTTCCTAAGTACGGCTTCTTGGCTGGTGGTGCTGCCACCTGCCTAGGTTTTGCGTGATTTGGTGTAACGGCTACGGGACCCTTTGGAGCTTTACGCTTCTTTGACTTTTTCAAAGGCTCGGCTTCTGCTTCTTTCGATGCTTCTTGGGTGGCCTCACTATTGAGACGAGACATGGCGATACCTAAATCCACAGTCTTCAGGATTACTTCGCCTATTCGCTGGGCAAATTTGGCAGTTTGCTCGGACATTTGAGTGTCGTTGCGATGAAGAGACATTCTAGAGGAATGAAAGACATATGAGAAAACAAGTGAAATGTTATCGGATAATTAAAACAGAACAACAACGCATAGAAATTGCGATCATTTGTTTGTTACCTAAGGCAAACAAATGAGACAGTGATTAATCAAAGTAAACGGGTCATATTAATGTATCACTGAAGACATGCTCTCCTATAAGTGAATACTCACCCCAAGAGTTCCCAGGTAAGAATGACTGGTCCGATACTGCGGATTTGTACGAACACTCTAGCCTTAGACAGAAAACTCTAGGCACAGGCATTCACCCTTCCAGTTTGCACGTGTTCACATTATAAGACCCAAACTTTGACAAGATTTCGAAAACTTAGAGGGTTCAAAACCTAGTAATCAATCATCCTAGAACAGATGATTGGTTTTCGAAGCGGATTCGGAATTTTTGTTCTTGTTGTGGTTGTCACCTAAGGATAAGTGACGGTATTGTTTTAAGATCTAAACACAAGAATCTTGTGTTAGGGTCCTAGGAAGGTTATAGACTAGGTCAAAGCATTACTAATAACCTAATTCCCTATAACCTTGAGCTCTGATACCAACTTTTCTGTCACACCCCGACCGCGTAAAACAACCAATCGCGGCGGAATCGTCGGGGAGTGTTGTAACAGAATCATTGTTTCAAAACACACGGAAATTGAAGTTTCGTTTTATTAAACATTGAATATTTACATCATCTGGAAATCTAAATAAACAATTTAAACATAGTCTATCATTGTTATTAAGTCACTAAGGCCTCGTCCAGTCCTATGTGAGCATGCATCCTAGCAATCAACATCATTCAATAACACCTGAAACATATGTAAAAACAAAGTCAGCAAAGAAATACTGGCGAGTACATAGGTTTTTGAGAGTGTCGGATTCATGGCTAGTTTACATGTTGCAATACTTAATTAAAAACCTTGTTTTGAAAAGTGTAGTATTGCGACATAATTAACCAACTCAAATCAAGTTGGTTATAATTTGTAAAATCTCATAGCCATGATTCTTAACTCGAAAACATTTTGTTTTAACAAACCAATTTGTAAAACATCTCGTATTAAATCGTTAATAAAACTCGTTAATAAATCTCGTTAATAAAACTCGTTAATAAATCTCGTTAATAAAACTCGTTAATAAATCTCGTTAATAAAACTCGTTAATAAATCTCGTTAATAAAACTCGTTAATAAATTTCGTTAATAAAACTCGTATGGTTTATATGATTTAGAAAACCTCGTTTGTGTGACATCGTTTCAAAATCGTTTACCCAAGTGAACTAAATAACGCCACGGTATGTAATACGATGAAAACACTTATATATAGGAAGTACCAGCGGCGTATCCACCATGCTTTCATCACATTACATCCGTCCCGTTATCTAAACACTAACCGAAAAACAATCGTTTACCCAAATCGTTTAATTCGTTAAAAATCGCTTTAGTCATTTAAATCATTCTCGTCTTAAATCGTGAAAACTACTTTTGATTGTCTCGCTAATAACATCCAAACCTTCGTGACTCGACTATCTCGCCTATCGCTTCTCGTATTAATAAACCACCAAAGGGTAAATTAACAATCACAGATTCAGTCGTTACCCACCCAACCCACACATAACCATGGGTGCAGTCTGATAACGGGATTTGTCAGATCCTATGGTACCATAACCTAATACTGGTCGGTTCGGCCAAAACTATAGGATATTATTCGTTATGTAAATACAACCAACAAGTTTGTTTACTATATCGAAATCGTTATTAGTTTAATATAAACCATTTTAATCGTTTTTTAAACCATTGTTATAATATCGAAAATCGTTTTGAAAACCATCATTAAAACCTTGAAAACATTTAGCACATATGAATCACCCCAAAACAATTGAAAACAGTAAAATAGGGGAACTATGTACTCACCTGAGAATGCTTAGAGGTCTTGAACAACAACCAAGCAAAGCTAGAGGGAGCACGGAATCAATCGGCAACCTAATAGCTATATAATTAAACCGGACCTAAGTCGGAAGATCGGATAGGATGAGGTTTTGTAAACCAAATGAGTATTGGAACTCATATGACATGGTTTAACAAAGTCAACATCCTAAATCGAAACCTAACCTAAGTGCTTTCGACCCATTGTGACCCATTAAGGCAGCTTAAGCTACTTTAACGTGTCGTTTGCGCAAAAACACATTCGAGACGTGTAACTAGTCCTATGACAAGTATTATATGCCTAAACATGATTAAATATGTTGCATAATCAATTAAGTGACAAAAGTTTGTGTTACATATGTTTATTACCAATTATGCATGAAAAGGGCATTTTGGTCATTTACCTAAGGCATATAAACTACCTATCATACAACTAATTAAACCTAAGTGACCATAAGGTATAACCTCGGAAGGTTATTCCCTATGCAACTATGGTCACTAAACATGTTTGGTCGGATCCTAATGATCGACCAAACGGGTCGTGTTCGAAAGTCTAAGCGGGTGTTTAGTCCGCTTGACTTACGACTCTACACAAGCACTAATCTAAAAAGTGACGAGTTAAACATGTTAAAACATGTTTAACGAATTTAGAAAATAGATTTGGTATCAAAACATACGGTTTTGATACCTATAAGTAGTTTGGTTACAAAACAAGCAAGAATGCGCATTTTGGCCGAAACTACGACTCGTCACTACACCTAGATAACGTGGTAATCAGTAGGTATAGTCACTAGGGACTATAACCATCGTGAATACGCTCACGTTATGAAGTTCAAATGAACTTCGCATTGACCATAAACTGGTCAATGCAGAAAGTCAAACGCAGTCAGACTTTCAGACTCGAAAAGCGATAAAAGAACGAAAGAATACTTACAAAAGGTCCCCGCAAGCTTTGATCCGATTTACTCTCAGGTATGAAGCATAAACTTCAACTTAGAGAGCCAAAATCAGATCAATGTGGGTTTTGCAAGTGAAAGGGGATACCTATTTATAGGAAAACTTGAACCGTTAGGATCGTTCATCGTAAAACGAGCTTCGATCTCATCCGTACACATGTGCCCATGGTTTGGTGAAACCATGGGAGCCCATAGTTTCATTAAAACCATGTGCAAATGAGGGGAACAGCTGGAACAAGCTGGAATTTAGATTTTTCATTTTGGTCCCTTCCTAAGATAACTATGGCAGAATGATAATTTTGGTCCCTGAACTTCAGAATCTTGCATTTCGGCTCATTTTTGACACGTTTAAGCCCCGTTAACCTCATTTCAAGGCTCTAAAATGAAGTTAAAGTATAGGGAACTCAAAACATGTTCAAAAATATCTTGTATGTTGGTTCGTTTGGTCGTACGGTTGCGTTGTTCGGTTAATTACGACGGAAGTCGTAACGAACGCAAAAACGATCCAAATTACATGACGAATGGAATTTATCATGCCAATCACGCAGTAGTAGATATGAATGGTGGAACACTAACATTGAGGATCGGGGACAAGGAAATGAAGTTTGGAGTTGGAAAGAGAGTAGAAGACGACGACCCGGTCAACTACATGAAGGTCATAGACTCTAGTTTGGATGATGCTCTCCGACGGTGCAACATGGGGTGCAAAACATCCTACTTGGGTAACATATGACTAGGTTTTGGGTCTAGCCAAGGACCCTTATAAACGTGGCGCACCACGGAGGCATTCCGCGGAACTATCCTTAGTTTAGTTTAGATTAATTTTTATGTTTTCTAGTTTAGTTTTAATGTTCAGGAATAAAACACACTCGGGATGGTGAAGGATACCAAGGGAAACTTGAACCAGCACCCCATGCACAAAAACAGGGCCACCCAAAAAATTTTCTTCATTACAGCGAGTTCAGCACGGGGCCGTGCTCATCCAACATGCCCCGTGCTCAACCATCTGCAGAAAAATGCCCAGTTCAGGTACCTGGACACGGGTCGTGCTCACTGAACACGCCTCGTGTCCAGCCTTCTGTTACTTTGTTTTATTTTCTGTTACTGGCGATCTGAACATGGGGCCGTGCCCGAACACCACGGGGCCGTGTCCAAACGCCCAGTAACATAAATTTTTGCTTTTTCACATCTTTTTACACATTCAATCAACCTAAAAACTTATTTTTGGGACACATTGAGGACAATGTGTAATTTAAGTGTGGGGGGGGGGGGATGCTAAAACCTTGAATTTTGCAAGTCCTAATTACAAGCCTTACATAAAACTCTATTGGAACCGCTAAACACCCCAATTTTTTTCAAAAATATTTCATTTTTTTACTTGTCTAGGTTTAATTTGGGAATTTCAAGTTCTAAAAAAGGGTTATATTTTTACAAATTTACAACCGATAGCGTCGTGATAGAAAGAACCAACATAAGAAAATTATGAAACGGCATGACAAATCTAGTTAAAATTTGATTATATATACTTGATCACATAAAAACCCATTCCCACAAAAAGTGAGTTTTGAGCCTTTATTGAGCATACAAATACACATCCTTAAACTAAATGCTCATTTTTCGTTTCTTGTGTGAATAGCCGCTTGGTTCTTACGACTCTAGAACTTGCCACGGCGATGCATTCCCGGTCCTTACCAACTTAAACCCGAGTAAGTAAATGATGAGGCATTAGGACTAACCCTTTTTATTTCTACACCATTTTTTTACCACCTACCCAAAATCCCCCTAGTTAACCCCTTTGAGCCTAAATCTTTTCATTTCTTAACCCAAAACAAACACCCTTTTACCCACCAAAACCCTTTTTCATTTTAAACCCTTTATTTTAGTAACAAAGCTCGGTTTTTCATATGACCTTCCTAATAAAAAAAATATATATATATATGATGATGAAGCCAAAAGAAATAAACAAACAAGTTTATCAAAAAGAACTTTGTTTGAAGAATTGCTTCATCAAAATAAAAAGTTACAAAAAAAAAAAGTCTTACGAAAACCGACGCTTTTTACGCCTTTCGCCCTTTTCTACTAACCACTAACCCAACCACCTACCTTTAACCCAAGCCTAACCCTTCCCCCAAAGTCCTCTTGATATTTACAAAGGTATATAGTTAAAAAGGAGGAGGATTGATTGCTTGGCAAGCTTATGGTAGAAGTAAGTTCCATGCCTCTCTCGAGTGTTTCACAAAAATACATTTTCGGCCGAGTGCTGAGTGATCCCCCGTGAGGTATGTGAACTTGTATATAAATGGAATTTTAAAAAGGCATGTTATGCCCTAATAAGTAATTTATCTTATGTATTGTTTTAAATAAATCATGACGAATAAGATTGTAAATAATTAAAAATAAAACTTAATAAAGAATCTTGGAAATCCCGATACTCTATGACAAGCCCAAAAACCTTCTCTTCTACCCGTTCCATTTGGGAGTGTAAGCCACATTATAAAGAGTTTTTCTTGAGGACAAACAAAGATTCAAGTGTGGGGGTATTTGATGTGTGCAAAATGCAACATATAATTTACATCAAATGTGGCATAAAACGAACCCTTTTTTGGTACTAATGTTGGAAAAAGTGTGTTTTTATCTTCATTTTGTATTTTCAGGATTAAATGAGCTCAAATGAACAAAAGAAGCAAAAACGACAACTAAATCTAACATAAATACAAGAAAAGGAATAAACGTGGCATGCCCGACCCCCCGACAGCATCTTCCAAAGCAAAAACAAGAGAACAGAAGGCTGAACACGCCACGTGCTCAATGAGCACGGGGGCGTGCCTAAGTTTCTGCAGAAAAGACAAAGTTGTAGAAGCTTCTATCACCCACCACGGGGGCGTGTCCAGCGGACACGGGGCCGTGGTCAACTCTAAGATTCGCAGATTCTAGAAAAATCTTGATAGTACAGATAAGCTTCTGCACACGGGGTCGTGCCCAGCGGACACGGGGGAGTGGTCAACTAATGCAGACAAACTGCATTTAATGAAGAAAGAGAAGATGGGTGGACACGGGGCCATGCCCAATGGACACGGGGCCGTGTCCGGGCTTCTGTTCAGGCTATAAATAGGGGTGCTTGACTCATTTGCAAACCATCCCTTAGCAAACCACCTCTCTCATACTTCACCCACCATCCACCACCATCACAACCCACATCCACCACCATCATCCATCATAGAGTGTGTGAGTAGTCTCGGGATCCAAGATTGATCGTAAGAGTTCTTGACAATCAAAGGCCATGTTTGCCTAAGTCTCTTACATCACTTGGTGAAGACAAGTGTCTAGTGTAATACTTTTTATTTTTAATCTTTTCGCACTTTTTATTTGGTTATGTATTAATGACTTTAATAACTAGTTTCTTATGTTGAAGGTGAATCTTCCTTATCATTTGTCTGTGGTGTCTTGGCGTTATTTTACTATCTATATAAAATAAAATATTTTCACCATTTATATCTCCACGGTCTATATGGAGATATGTTGGCTACCTGGTCGGGGGTTAAGGGATTGGTTTGGTAAGAGTCTTGCCTTGTTCAGTGTATAGATCCTGCAAGGACCAGGGTCAACTTTAGTAGGACCTTCTTCAATACCCACTGGTATTGGATCGTGGGGGTCCGAACTCCTTAATCCCCTCATATGTAAGCTACTATTAAAACGTTAACCCGGCTATTTAGGATTGTATCCCTGCTGACTCAAACTACTTAGCCGAGGGTAACATCACCTTCAAAAGAGGGGCCTACCACATTATGCATTAATAACTTAATTAATTATCTTTCAATAATCCAACCCTTTAGGATTGTATCCTTGCTGACTCAAACTACTGGGTTGAGGGTAACGTCACCTTCAAAAGAGGGGCCTACTACAATAACTAAGATAATCTCTTAAAAAGTGCAAAAGTGCGAAAGTAATCAAAGGTTACACTAAACACGAGTCGGATCCAAGTGATTCATCTTGTCTATCTGTTTTTACTTTTATTTTTATTTTTCAGCATTTTTAGTTTTTTATTTTCTAGTTTAAAACATTTTTCTAACTTTTGATTCGATTAGACGTTGAGGATAAACCGGTATTAAAAGCTCTTGTGTCCTTGGACGACCTCGGTATCTTACCAACACTATACTACACTCACGATGGGTGCACTTGCCCATATGTGTGTTTGGTGTTAGTAAAATATCGTGTTTTATAAATTTAAAACTTGACTAACGTACAAAAAGAGCTAAAAATATACATAAAAACCTATAACACCACACACGCATCAATATCCTGAAAACTGTTTTCACAAACAACATACTCAGAATATTTTCAACACACTTTGTTAGCACACTACCTCACTTAACTAATTTGATCATTTAATTGCTTCGGTAATTTTTGACCAAAACAGGTACCAATCTTCTTGTAATCATCAGGTTTATCAACGAGTTTCCAGACACCTAGTGTAACACCCCGTGTTTTCAAAAGTCAAAGTCAAGGTCAAAGTCAACGACCGATTTCGCGCAACTTGACTAGTAGTGAATTTCTATTATATGTTTATTTTAGTTGTATTATGTGAAGTAAGTTTCAATAATTACAATAATCGACCTATGTTATTCGCGATCTAATCGACTTACGGCTGTGAACTATAGGAAGTAACAATGCGATAAAGTTAACTAAACGATAATCAAACTATGCTAATCAAATCGACATCAAATCGAATCGCAACTCGAACTACGCATTTTGGTGATTATTATACGTGTGTGTGCCTTATGTGTTACTTGTGCATGTTTATTTATGATATGTTGTGGTAATCAATCGAAACGCAATTGAAACTCGAATCGCAATCGAATCATAATCGCAAAAACGAATACGAAATAAGGATGATTGTATGTAGATATAGTATGATAATTAGTGGGGAAGAGACAGCGCACAATATGAGTGGTTGGGATTAAAAGTAATTTGACTAGGAAACTCGATCGCACCGCAACCCTCGCAATCGAAATCGAAACAACAAAACACGTCGCACCGAACACTCGAAACAGGCGACTGATCGATCAGCCAACCAGCTGATCGACCAGCCGTCCGATCGGACAGGCTGTCCGATCGACCTGCCTGGCCGATCGGCCAGCCCTTTCCTCATCTGGAATCCTATAAATACCCATGTCACTTTCACACTTTCTATTTTTGGAAACTCTCTGACCGCACAACACACTCTCCTCACCTTTTCTCAGATTTCTCTCGATTCAGGTAAGATCTCGACCTAAATCTTGTACATTCTTGATCTACACGCACTCCTACACCTTTCTATCTTTTGAATATTAATTTTTAACCGTGAAATCACCAAGATCCAAGGTGTTCTAGGATGACGTCATCATGTGTTCTTGAAAAACTTCATGTTCTGGCTTCAATCTACCATGAACAACTTAGATCTAACCGGTTTCCACATAAACTATCAAAGATCTCTAGTAGATCTAAACATTTTCATAAAGGAAAGGATTGAAAGATGGTTTTCCAACTTTCTTTCAACTCTTTTACACTCAATACACTCAAAACCGGTGGAATCGGACCTTGTGTCGACATACTACTCATTCTTGTGGTTGTGTGGCTCAAGATCTGGATTTTAGCCACGAGGTTTACCGATTTCGGGTTAAACATGGAACACCGTCACGAAAAGTTAACTGACCGGATCTGGGTGATTCTTGTCCGATCAGGAGCACCAAGTAGTGACAAGGTTACTGTTGTTCTACACGTTATCAAAATGCCTCAATAAAACAACAGACAATCAAAACAGGACAACCAAAACGAGGTGCCGTCCGATCGGACTGCTGTCCGAACGGACAGTCAGTCACCCGATCGACCGGTCAACCGAACGGCTTGCACCTTGGGTCCCGCACTTAATCACTTTTTCAAATCTTTGAAGTTTAAGTATTGATCGAACTGCTGTCCGATCGGACTACTATCCGACCGGAATACTCTTCGAATCATGAGATACTTGGGTTTTAACACTT
Organism: Helianthus tuberosus; assembly: GCA_030545235.1. Classification (NCBI taxonomy): domain Eukaryota; kingdom Viridiplantae; phylum Streptophyta; class Magnoliopsida; order Asterales; family Asteraceae; genus Helianthus; species Helianthus tuberosus. Next base: position 41,916,228 of record CM060409.1, on the reverse strand, counting down.
AATCGATTTTTCAACATGTTCAATACACTAGGAATGCCACCCAATCGAACTACTATCCGATCAAGTGACATCCTGCTGTGAACTTATTCTTGTTGAAGTGCCCAGCCGATCGGATTGTCGGCCGATCGAACGACTGTCCGATCGACCGACCTGAAAGGTAGAAACACTTCAATACTTTCGAATGCTACAACAAAAACTTTAAAAGTCAAACCATCATACACAAACACATCCTACTCAAGGGAAGAAACAATCCACTCGAACAGTCATCCGATCGGACTACCGTCCGACCGGACAACCGTCCGACCGGACAACTGTCCGAACGGACAATCACTCCCACGGTCAGCTGACCGATCGGACTGCCACCCGATCGACCAGCTGTCCGACCCACCAACACTTATTCTCGTGTAACACGTCACTTATCGTTATGCTATCGAACTATTCAGGCTAACCTTACTCCTAAGCGCTCCCTTCAATCCATCCAACCGCTGTGAGTATACTCGATCCCTTTTTGCTTTATGCACTTTTGGGTGTTACATACGTTACAAATATTCAAATCACAACAAACACACTACTCAATACTATTTAAATGCTAACCGTTAATGCATGTTATATGTGGCTCATGAATGCTTGTTTGTTATGTTTACACATGGAATGCTGTCTACCTGCCTTAGCAACGATAGTACTATAGTTTGGACTCAACACCTGTTCGCAGGGGTTGTTAAGGACAATTACTTGCATGGATTACGGTGGTAATCATGTATTGCGAACTGCCTCAGGCAGTCAACCCGCAGTCATTGGTATCGATGGATCTATGTCGATAACTAACGTGCTTCATTTCTCTATGTGTACGTGCTGGTTATGCGTAAACGAAATTCAAACTCTATATGCTATTATCAAACTTGTATGCTCACCTTTACATTATATGTATTGACTTTATTTTAACGTATGTGACAGGTGCTTAGGATGCACATCGCCTAGGAAATCGAGGCTAGAATAAGGCTCTAGAGGCCAACAAATAGTTGTCTGTACAAATTAAATCAAGGGTCTCTAGAAGCAGATAAACAATTGATCTATTTAAATCTGAGTTGTCGGAATAGAACTATTTGCCTAGATTTTGTCTGTAATAATTTATTCACCTTTTGAGGCATGGTATGGGACATGTTATTTTAAATTGATTGGTAATGATAATTGTTATGGAAACTTCTGGACAATCTGTTTCGCTTAGTGCCATACCCCAATGTTTCCGCCATCGGTTGGGGTGTGACAGATTGGTATCAGAGCCATAACTATAGGGAATTAGGCAAGACTATACCTAGTCCGGGTCGATGTCTTAGTGACCTAGTCTATAGTTAGGAACCAACAAGACCGACTTGTGCATATCCGTTAGGGATTTTGTATGAGCTTACCGCTATTTCTCGCTATTCTCGCTTATGCTACACTATCACCGCACTCGAATTTTCAACTAAGAAAAGGCAACTAAGTCAAGATTAGGTGTGAAAACCGCAAACTCTCGACTAAAGTTGCTTACTCAACCCGTGTTTTAGCTACAAACGGGGAGAATTATGCCAAATAAGGAGTGAAATCCGCATTTTGATGAATAATCTCCTCTATTTTATCAAAACCGGAGCGAAGTTGTTAAGCCAGGACTGAAACCCTAACCTTGACGACTTGTTCCGCCCATTTTACAAACCTCTCACCAAAGTCTCGACGGACTCCAACGACCTAAAGTCACAATATGACTAACGGGATGTGTGCCAAACACCCAAGAATCGAGGTAAAAGCACAGTCCTGGAGGTCAAATGCGTACCACAAGTCCTTGAGAAGAGTCGAATCACTTTGGATAGTCAATGTCTAATAGCCGCAGACGATCTATCTCTCGATTTTTATGTGTTTCGATTCTGAGCCCGCAACTGCCGACTCTGATGATTCGTCACTTTTATGTGCTTATATGTGTGTTTGCCTGTTTATGTGTTTAAATTTTGGAGATTTACTCGATTTTCCCTTCACTTCGATTGACACGCACGATCCGCACTGCATTTCTATCTCAAAACGTTAACAAATCGCTGAACTATGGATGACCTTATGCTATGATATACGCTAATACTACGCTACTCGATATACTAAACACGATCGCTATATTCGAACACTCGCGAACTGTGAAGGATAGGTTTCTGTATTCTAACTGCCTCTGTGATTACATGCGTATGTGCTTCTGTACCCTACGTGGTTACGTGCTTATGTGCCTCTGTGTTTACGTGAATCTGTGATTATGTGTCTATAAGTTTAAATGAATATGCGTGTTCCTAAGTTTTAGCAAGTAGTAGACGTGTGAGGTGAGATTCGATTAAGAAGTGTCTGAGACCTATGACGATGTCTATTGCAGACAATGTCAACAGGACCATCATCCCTTCACACACCTCTTTCTCGTCAAGAAAAGAGAGACAAACGTCTTGCTGCTATCATCGCTAAACAAGTAGCAAAGGCCGTGAGTGATGTCTACGAGAACGTCAGCAAATCATCTGAGGAGTCGAGAACCGAAGCTCCTAAAGCTACCACCAAAGCTCCCTTTAATTTCAAACAATTCAAGTCTTGTGGGCCAAAGGAATTCACTGGCGAGGAAGGCCCTACAATGTTGTTCCAATGGTTTGACTCCATTGAGGTCACACTGCGACAGAGCGGTTGCCCAGACGACCTCCGCACTCTGAATGCTACCGGCATCTTCCAGTCCCGCGCATTAGACTGGTGGACGGCTGAGAGAAACAAGCGGGGAAACGATGCAGCCTACGGCTTGTTGTGGGAGGAACTCAAGGAGGTCATGCTGGAAGAATTCTGCCCTCCTCATGAGTGCCAAAAGTTAGAAGATGAATTCTGGCACATAAAGCAGAAGGAAGGTGAAAATGCTGCTCTCACTGCTCCCTTCAAACAGCTCAGCATCATCTGCCCTGACCAAGTCAAGACCTCAGACATGGCAATCAAGAAGTATATCCGAGCCCTGCCTGACTGTGTCGCAGATTTCGTGCAAGCGGCTAAGACTAAGACAATCGAACAGACCTATCTACTGGCCGCTGAAATCAACGACAAGCGGGTCAAGGCTGGTGTCTGGGATAAAACTTCGAATCATCTGCATCAAGCTACCACCGCCGCACCAACTGCTGAAACCACCACCACACCGAGCAACAAGAGGAAGAACAAGAGAAAGAACAGCTCCAGCAACAAGAACTGTGCGATCACTGCTGCACCGATCCAAGCTGTACCAGCCCAACAGCGTCAAGTAGCGGCGCCTGTGGCAAATGCACCGCTTCCCAAGCGTGCATACACTAGGCCACACCCACTCTGCCTTACTTGTACCTACCACCACCCGACTACCATCGCTTGCCGTTTTTGTGCTCATTGCAATATGTACGGCCATTTTACTACCAACTGCCGTGCTCGACATGCTCCTTCTCATCAAGCTCTACTCGCCGCCCCTCAGGGTCAACAAGCTCCTGCGGCACCCACGGTCAACGCCAGAGCCTGCTTCGCATGTGGCGATCCTAACCATTTCGCCAACATGAGCCCAAACAGGGTTGTGAAGCAAGAGCCCCAGCAGCAGCCTCACCAACAGTAACAGCAGCAACAGCAACAACAAGCCGCACGCGCATGAACTTTCAACATCAACGTGCGCCAAGCCTAAGCCGACAACAACGTGGTCAACGGTACGTTCCTTGTGAATGGTATTTATGCTTCAGTTTATTTGATACTGGAGCTGATAATTGCTTTGTGTCGTTCGAATTCGAAAAGCTCCTTAGTCGTAAGCGCTCCCAACTCTCCTCGATGTTCGATGTTGAAGTCGCTACCAGAAGAACCGTCGCCGTTAATTATGTTCTTCGTGATTGTACTCTTGAGCTCAACAATCACATCTTCCCAATCGACCTTATTCCGGTGCAACTAAGAAGTTTTGATGTCATAGTTGGCATGGACTTTCTTCGTGAAAACCATGCTGAAGTTGTGTGCTTCGATAAGATGATTCGATTCTCGCTCGCGAATGGTGATTTATTGTGTGTTTACGGTGAAACTGCTTCGAAAGGTCTCAAGCTCATGTAAAGTGTCCAAGCTAGCAAGTATCTCCGCAAGGAATACAGAGCTTTCTTGGCTAACATTGTAGTAGCGGAGAAGGAAAAGAAAGAGAAGAAGGAAGTGAAAGACGTTCCTGTGGTTCAAGAATTTCCTAACGTTTTTCCAGAGGATCTTCCCGGGCTACCGCCAAGTCGTGATATCGACTTTCGTATCGACCTCATTCCTGGAGCCAACCCTATTGCCAAAGCTCCATACCGACTCGCACCGTCCGAAATGCGCGAACTCTCAAACCAACTCCATGAATTACTTGAGAAAGGCTTCATTCACCCGAGCACCTCTCCTTGGGGCGCGCTAGTCCTTTTCGTCAAAAAGAAGGATGGGTCGTTCAGGATGTGCATCGACTATCGGTAATTGAATAAGTTAACTATCAAGAACCGTTATCCCCTACCTCGCATTGACAATCTGTTTGATCAGCTACAAGGTGCTACGTGTTTCTCGAAGATCGACCTACGCTCAGGCTATCACCAACTACGCATTCAGGAGGAGGATATACCCAAAACAACGTTTCGCACTCGATACGGCCACTACGAATTCGTTGTTATGCCTTTTGGTTTAACCACCACACCCGCAGTTTTCATGGATCTGATGAATCGAGTGTGTAAACCATATCTTGATCGTTTCGTCATCGTATTTATCGACGATGTCTTGATCTATTCTAAATCGAAAACCGAACACGCGCAACATCTACGTTTGGTTCTCGAGCTAATCCCAGGGGAACCAACTCTATGCCAAGTTCTCCAAGTGTGAATTCTGGTTGGAGGAAGTTCAGTTTCTGGGTCACATCGTAAATAGTCAAGGTATTCACGTCTATCCTGCGAAGATTGAAGCCGTTAAGAGTTGGATTACACCTAAGAACCCGTCTGAAGTTCGTTCTTTTCTTGGACTAGCGGGCTATTATCGACGATTTATCGAAGGATTCTCAAAGATCGCTGTGCCGCTTACCGCTCTCACGCATAAAGACAAGCCTTTTGTTTGGGGAACTGAACAAGAGTCTGCTTTCCAAACCCTCAAGCACATGCTTTGCAATGCTCCTGTTCTCACATTGCCCGACGGAAACGACGATTTCATTGTCTACTGTGACGCTTCCATCCTTGGTCTTGGATGTGTCCTCATGCAACGGGACAAGGTTATAGCTTACGCATCTTGTTAGCTCAAAATCCACGAGAAGAACTATACAACCCATGATCTCGAGCTAGGCGCAGTTGTTTTTGCGCTAAAGATTTGGCAACACTACCTGTATGGTACCAAGTGTACGATCTTCACCGATCATAGGAGCCTGCAACATATCTTTAAACAGAAGGAACTTAATATGCGTCAACGCCGATGGGTAGAACTTCTCAACCATTACGACTGTGAGATTCGTTATCACCCAGGCAAAGCAAATGTCGTTGCTGACACACTCAGCAGACGGAGTTATTTGCTCGGCACTCGTAATGTCCAAGCCCAATACGATCTCGAAACCATCATCCGCGAAGCTCAGCATGCATGTTTTAATGAACGTAGTCTGAAGAAGGAACGAATCTACCACGATGGAGCCCAGCTAGTGAGTAAGTCAAATGGGATATTCCACTTTTTGGACCGAATTTGGATCCCCAAACGGACCGATTTGCGATAGATTTTGATGGACGAAGCCCACAAATCCTGGTATTCTATTCATCCCGGTTCCGATAAAATGTACCAGGATCTTCCCGTATTGGTGGCCTGGCATGAAAAGGGATATTGCCCTCTACGTTGGAAAATGCCTGAGTTGTGCAAGGGTCAAGGCTGAACATCAAAGACCCTCTGGCTTACTCGAACAACTGCCTATCCCTATGTGGAAGTGGGAGAGTATAGCTATGGATTTCATAACAAAACTTCCGCACACGTCATCAGGTCACGACAGCATCTGGGTTGTTGTTGACCGGCTGACCAAATAAGCTCACTTTTTGCCAATACGGGAAGACTACAAGGTAGAACGATTAGCCCGAATCTGCACCAACGAGATCATTTGTAATCATGGTGTGACAACTGCCACTTTCTGGTAAATTACTTACATTTAAAGCAATGAATTACATTATACAAATACGTGATTAGAATATCCGAAATGCATGATTTCATGATATACATCTTAGAATACTTATGGAATATTTATTTATGATGCACATGATTCATTTTTAGTGGTTACATGTGAAACAGTGTAAACAGTGCATCGAAACAACTAGAGTAGTGCCTAGTAAACTAGCGTGCTGACAAAAACTCAGGATCCGCAGAAACTAGTGTAAAGATAATTTTAGGACTCAGACGAAAGTCCAACATCAATTATACAATAAACCCTAATTGGAAATGCAAGGGTTTGGTCTAATATATTACCAATGTCCGATAGCACAAAAACTGCCTGAAAACTGCCAAAAAGCACCAAAAATGACCATTTCAATGTTTTTTCGCAAAAATTCAGCATTAGTATTTTTACTACAAAGTGCAAAATGGGTTGTTTAAACTCAAATTCCATATGAAAATACATAGGGAACATTATATAAATATATAACCGAATGTTTCTCTACCATTTTCATAAGCGAACCTTTCGAATATCTTCTTGCGGAACGAGCGACAAAAGAATATCCAAACTACAATTTGACATATGTAGTGAACTAGTGAACATTATTTTTGGTTATTTTCATCCTATTTGGGATCATTCTAAGTCTTGAAACAACTTGAAACTTGGTAACATATAAAAACCTAAACATTTAAACCTTTTTACCTTGTAACCTTAACAAATAATTACCATTGCATTTTTACCACAAAATGACCCCCCCTCATATGAACCGTAAACAAGTGGGACCCCCCACTCTTTGTTTTTTTTTTTTTACTTAATGGATGCTTATCTAAAGTGAGGTGGAAGATGTGTTGTCATGGTTATAACATTGTTGGAAGAGTTAGTCATGTGGTGGCATGGTTATAACACTTTTCATTAATCACTAACACACACTACAACTCTTTTACACCTTTTCAAACACACACAAACTCTCTCAACATCTTCATATCTTCATCATCCCACCAAGAACACCATAGAAAACCCACTTCATTTTCTTTATTTCTCTTAGAATCAACATGGATTTTCATGGAACCTAAGAAGATCTAAAGTACTTGCAAGCTAAATCAAGCATTTTCATCCATCCAAGAGTCTTCTAACAACAAGATCTTCATCTTCTTTGTTTCTTAACATCATCTAGATCATCCCTAGCCTAGAGCTAGAAGTAAGCTTCTAAATTTATTTTTTACTTATTCATGTTATGATTATAACTAGTAAAATAACAAAATAATCATACATAATAATATGAAGATACAAAGAAGCAAAAATACAAATCATGCTATGTATATGGTTGTTTATGTTGTGATTAAGATTGTTATTTGCATATTTGATCTTGTTGAGATGATTAAGACATGTATAACTTGTTAGATGATGTTCTAAAAAAATATGATCTAACAACTATACATGAATATGTTAAAGTTTTTTTTTAATAAGGGATGATCAAAATTTATGGTGTGAATAAAGTATCTAAGGTTTTCAAATAAACACAAGACTTTTTACAAGATAATAAAAAGTAACATACAACATGAGATTTTTATAAAAGTTGTTAAAACTAGAAGTAAACTTGGTTTTTGAACTAGTTAACATATGTTATGAGCAAGTTTAAAACCCTACATGATTTTGAGATCATCTTGATAAGATTATGTTATAAATCTTATGATAAATCTTATGTATATTGTTTATAAAAGTTATGAGTAAATTGTTGATGTTGATTTAAAAAGAAAAAGATATGTTTATTAAACATGGCAAAGTGATTAAAACAAAGGTTATATGGCAAATTTTTCTTAAAAACTTTATGTTATAAAAACTATCATTTTGGTTAAATCTTTACAAGATTTACAAAGATATAAAGAAAGGTTTTTATAAAAAGAAAAGATTAGATAAATTATATATTTTTGAGAAAATATATATTTGTTCATTTTAACAAGTTATGTGGTATGTAATAATTGGTGTATTAGTTATATATATCAAAGATAGGAACTTGATTAAAATGGTAATAATAAACTCAAGAGACTTTATAATTAAAGTCTTACAAAATTTCATATAAATACGCCTTAAAGACATATTACAGATAATACGAACAATCGGACATAAATTATGGTCAAAACGGACGACGGACGAACTTATGGACATATTACCAATCCGAGGACTTAATACGACATCTAGACGATCTTTCGACACGGACACAAAAATTACGTTACCATTAACGAAATTCGGACATTTTGAAACTTATAAAAACTATTATGTTTTTATTACCTAAAAAGTAAAATTAGTAAATTTTTATAAAAATGTTTTTTATAAAAATGAAAGACTTATATTTTTTAATGGGCTATTTTTATATAATGGGCTTAAACTAAATACATGGGCTAAGCCCAATATCAATAACTTATGGGCTAAGCCCAATACCAAACTTATGGGCCCAAAAGCCCAACATTATTTAAGCCCAGCATTATTTAAGCCCAACACTATTTAAGCCCAACACTATTTGGGCCCAATATCATAATTTATTGAGCTAAGTCCAATAACATAAATGGTAAAGAAATACAAGTGAACGATTGATAAATACTAGACACAAAGTTCAACTAACAATAAAGACATACAAGTCTTACACATATTTAAGACACAAGACTTGTACTCAAGTTATTTACAAAGACCGAAGTGTCTAACAAATATAACAACGATTGTAGGTCGCAACACTGTTCAGGACTACCGCACGTGAAATCATATTTACTTCTACTCACTGAAGCGATACTGTGAGTTCATGTCCCCTTTTCGTCTTAAATACTTTTCAAGCTTTACAACTATCGGGGAAAATACATGTACAATAGTACGATAAGTCAAGGAATGAAACACCTTAGATCATGTGAGAAATTAGGGCCATAACTAAAGCACCATTAATCCAGTTTGGACCAAGGAACAAAGGGTTAGATCTAATGGGTTTTGGCGAGCCCCACTCATGGTCATTCATTTACCTAGGAGTGCGTTTGTTGCCCTACGACATGGTGTCGATACAATTAAAATCGTCTAGGGTTGGATTGCTTCCTATTTTCGTCACACATATTAATGTCCTTGCAAAACATTAATGATCACGATTTCATTTATGCTTGTCATACTATATTTGATTCAAATACAAATACATTCTACATTTTTCGGATGTATCATACACAACTAAACTGCATGAACTCGCTCAACCTTTGTTGATTTTTCTACTTAAACATGTATTTCAGGGAATTAGTGGACCTTGTCAGGGATTCTAATTCAAGAAACAAGTATCAAGACTCCGTGCCATCTTTTGAAGGGTTTATCTATTATACTGCCGCTTTGCGGTGTTATAGTGGACAAAGCCTTAATGTTTAAAACTTTCATTTTGGATGTATGAAATAATAACAACTTATTTTCTTTGAATGGTTTGTAAATTATAAACTTAATGTATGTTGCGCATCTTTTGAACAATTATGGTAATGGCAATGGAGTATGTTTTATTCATCTAGTATGTTTACTTATATCGTTATGCAATGAGAACCAACAGATCACACCTCGCGCTTCCGCTACGAGCAGGGCGTGATAGATTGGTATCAGAGCTTCGATTGTAGTGAACCAGGATTCTTTCTCGAGTCTAGTCTACAATCACTAGGGAACCTCTCACGAAAACAATTTATACAAAAACAAGAGTTTTCATTGCATAAACAAAAATTCATATCATACAAATCAAGCAAGGACATTAAGTGTCTTAGTCTTTAAATGGTAGACATGAAACATTAAGTTAATCCGCATAACACAAATAGAATAACTTAAAATGAACTTATGTGATTTCAACATTTTGTGTATATATATATTTGAAAAATTAATTATTAATACATACTTCAAACCAATTATTTTCCAGGATATCATGTCTTCATCCGAAGGAAGCAACATTTATGATGATGTGGATCCTATGACACCTTCTTCAGATGATGATTACATACCAGAGGTTCAAGTCATTACATCAGATAGTGAGACGGGATCTGATAGCGATATGGATGATTTTCATCCATTCGCATTTCTAGGGGATTTTGTTGACGATGACGTATTAGCTGTACCTCCACTACTCAATGACATAGTTATCATAGGTCACCCGGAGGGTGAACATCTAGTCGAGATTATACCTTTGGATGTACTTCCTCTTGCTATGGTGCCTTTCGTCGACCTCGATGAGGATGAGGACGCATTGTCCCAGGATGTTTATGATGTGGTTATCTTAGATATTGCATCACCAGTAGTCTCGGTGATCGATATTTCTTCGGATGCAGATACTGACTCAGATGCTTCCTCTTATGCATCCGTTACTTCGTCTGCACTGCAGGCCCTTGGCCTACAGCGCAACGCCGACTTTGGGGATGACGTCGTGCCAGCAGAGCCAGCCATCCCTGCTCCTGTTCAGGTCCCTGCTGCAGATATATCTCCTGAGCACATTCGCCTCATGCGCACTGATCATACTGATGAGGCCGGACCCTCTGGACATGCCCATATACCACCCAGTGATATGGACCTATACTATCAGCAATTTCACTCTGTCCCACAGGTCCCTGTCGAGCCTCTTATTGCACCACACTTTCCACCTCATGTCATGCCCATGACAGATCCATACCACCCATTGCATTACCCATCTGTTACTACCGAGTTACGTGCCCGTGTGCGGACTCTCGAGCATTAGATAGAATTTATTATCCGTCGAGTTCATGAACTCGAGGAGGAGCTTATTCACCTTCAGGGTTTGGTATTACTGACCCCACCACCACCAGCTCATTCACCACCCCATGCTCCACCACCACCACTAGGGTCACCACCATTACCCCCACTACCACCTCAGATACCACCAGTTGATTTACCTACTCGTGTTTTAACACTCGAGCAGCAGAGTGTTTTCCTTCACCGTTTGGTTCATGATTTGGAGGATAGGGTTTCTCATGTTTACAGGTCATTGTTCCCGATTCCACCACCAGTTTTTCCTCCACCATTGACTTTGTGTTTGCAGGTACTTCTTTTGTGACAGGTAGCTATATCAGTGTTTTGTGTACATAGACTCACACCAAGTTTCAAGACAACTGAAAGGCTAAAGACCGCATGGAATGAAGGAAAAATTTTGCCACCTTGTATATGTACTAGTCTAGTGAGACCGGGGGATGTAGCCAAAGTCTATTTTGATTTCCTTTTTAAAAACAATCATGTAATCGGTTGTCAGATATATATATAAGAAAACTTGGTGTTATCCTATATGTGCATCTAAATGTTATATGATACATGTTTTGTTGCTTATATTGTTTGGTCTATTCGCATGATATATTGCTTGATTATATTTTTATGAATGTTATAAATGTGTGTTATATACTTAGTAAAAATATTTATTAACAAACCAACGCCTAAACTTAATCGTATATTCTTTTGGAAGAATAATGGCGCCAAGAAGACAACCTCCACGTACACGAACATCTAATCCACCCCCACCTCCACCAATGCCTACAAATGAGGCGGAATTGAATGAACTAATAGAAGAAAGGATTTCCCAAGCTATAGCCCTCTATGAGGCCTCACGTGTCGAACACAGCGGTGGCACTGGCGGATCAGGAGGCCCAGGACATGACGGTACCTCTGGCGGAACCAATACCAATGGTAACACTTAGTTGTTTGTCACAACTTACCCAATTCCTTTTATAATCTATTCGTGCGTTTCACTGGTTGCCCATTCTTAATCCGTTTATTTGTCTATTTCAGGATGCACATTCAAGCAGTTTCTAGACTACAAGCCACTCAATTATGATGGCACAGGCGGTGCTGTGGCTTATGTGCGTTGGACGGAGAAAACGGATTCCACCATAAGAATGAGTAGATGCTCTATTGATCAGCAAGTCACCTACGTCACTGGCTTGTTTATCAATGAGGCCCTTACATGGTGGAATTTACAAGTGCAAACTTTGGGTGATAGTGTAGCATACGGATTGACATGGGAAGAGTTGAAAGAAAGGATGAGAGAAAAATATTGTTCCCGTGCTGAACTCCAGAAGTTGGAGAATGAATTTTGGAATCTTACTATGGTCGGGTCTGATATTATCGGGTATCCCAAAGGTTTCACGACCTGTCTCCTGTGATTCCTTATTTGGTTACACCAGAATACAAGCGTATTGGACGCTATATTTGGGGACTTTCTCCTGAGATCCGAAGCCATGTTACTGCAGTAGAACCCACAACTATCACGCAGGCAGTAACTTTAGCTGTGAGCCTTAATGAAGACGCGATCCGGATGAAGAAATATAATGTGAAAGGAGATGAGAAGAAAGAATCACATGTTGAGTCTTCCAATGGTGGAAAAAGGAAATACTCAAATTTCAAGAAGGGAACTCGTAGGAACAACAACTACAAAAATAACACCAACCCCAACAACAATACCAACAACAACAACAAATACAACCACAATAACCACAACAATAACAACAACCGCAATCACAACAACCCCAACAATTATAACATAAAACAAGAGAATACTCAGGCAAGAGATGCAAAGGCGTTTGTAGCCACCAATGATACCGGCCCGAAGAAGTACTCAGGTACTATGCCCAAGTGTGAGTGATGCGCGTATCATCATGTGGGTAATTGTAGGAAATGTGACAAGTGTGGCAAGCTTAGCCACCGTACCGAGTCATGCTGGGGATCAGGAAATAGATTAGGAACGAAGAATAGAAACAACAATAAGAATGTAAATGGGCGCGAGCAAGGATGTTTTGGACGTGGAAGCAAAGATCACTTCAAAAGGGATTGCCCTAAAGAAAACTAAGCTCGTGGTCGATCATTTGTGATTGGAGCCAAGGATGCGCGCCAAGACCCTAATGTGGTCACTGGTACGTTCCTCCCCAACAATCATTTTGCATCCATATTATTTGATACTGGTGTCGATTTTAGCTTTATCTCTGTGGAATTTAAAAATACTCTGGGATTAAAATCTAGTAAACTAGATGTCCCATATTCTATAGAATTGGCTAATGGTAAACTAGTAGAATCGGGGGAAGTTGTTACGGAGTGTTCCTTACAACTTGGAGAACAAAAATTCACCATCGATCTCTTACCTGTTGAGTTGGGTAGTTTCGATGTAGTTGTTGGCATGGATTGGCTATCCATTAATCGAGCCGAAGTCGTTTGCCACGAAAAGATCATTCGCATACCACTACTGAACGAGGAGACACTGGTGATACATGGAGAGAAGCGAGACACCCCATTATGGATCATTAATAGCATGAAAGCCCAGAAGTGCTTACGAAAAGGGTGTATTGCTTTTCTAGCACATGTTGTGGACAAGAAGACTGATGGGCCAAAGTTAACAGATATTCCAATAGTAAAAGAATTTCCTGAAGTCTTTCCTGAAGACTTACCAGGACTACCACCTTATCGACAAGTCGAATTTCATATCGATTTGGTACCAGGAGCCAGACCCGTAGCTAAATCTCCATATCGGATAGCACCTTCTGAAATGCAAGAGTTATCCACACAACTTCAAGATTTGTTGGATAAAGGATTCATTAGACCGAGCTACTCGCCTTGGGGAGCTCCAGTCTTGTTTGTAAAGAAAAAGGACGGAACTTTCAGGATGTGCATCGATTATCGTGAGTTGAATAAACTTACCATCAAGAATCGGTATCCATTACCGAGGATTGATGATCTATTCGATCAACTACAAGGGTCGAGCTTATACTCAAAGATAGACTTATGATCGGGGTATCATCAATTACGGATTCAAGAGGAGAGCATACCGAAAACGGCTTTTCGGACTCGTTACGGTCATTACGAGTTTCTTGTTATGCCATTTGGCTTAACGAATGCACCAGCGGTCTTCATGGATCTAATGAATCGCGTGTGCAAGCCGTATCTTGACAAATTCGTTATAGTGTTTATTGAGGATATTTTGATATTCTCTAGATCGACTGAAGAACATGAACAACATTTGAGAACAATTTTGGAATTGCTAAAGACGGAGAAACTATATGCGAAATTTTCCAAATGCGAATTTTGGATTCGCGAAGTACAATTTCTCGGGCATGTAGTGAACGAGAAAGGCATTCAAGTAGACCCGTCGAAGATAGAAGCGATTAAGAATTGGGAAGCGCCCAAGACTCCTACTGAAGTGCGACAATTTTTGGGCTTAGCGGGATATTATCGGAGATTTATTGAGAATTTTTCAAAGATTGCTCAACCACTAACTTCTCTTACACAGAAAGACAAGAAATTCGATTGGGGAGAGAAACAAGAAGCAGCATTTCAACTTCTTAAAGACAAGTTGTGCATTGCACCAATCTTATCATTACCCGATGGTACCGATGATTTTGTTGTATACTGTGATGCTTCGCATCAAGGTTTGGGTTGCGTACTCATGCAACGTGAAAAAGTTATCGCGTACGCGTCTCGCCAACTAAAAGTTCACGAAAAGAACTATACCACTCACGACCTTGAATTAGGCGCAGTGGTATTTGCTTTGAAAATATGGCGACATTATCTATATGGTACTCAATGTACTATTTTCACGGGTCATAAAAGTCTACAACACATATTCAACCAAAAAGAATTAAATATGCGTCAATGACGTTGGGTTGAATTGTTAAACGATTATGATTGTGAAATCAAATACCATCCGGGCAAGGCGAATGTTGTAGCTGACGCCTTGAGCCGCAAGGAGCGAGTTAAAACACTAAGAGTCCGAGCATTTGAAATGACAATTCACACAGATCTTATCACTCGGATTCATAATGCACAACAAGAAGCGCTCAAGGAAGAGCATATTCAAGCTGAAACACTTCGAGGCATGGAAAAACAATTAGTGCCAAAAGAAGATGGAACTTTATACCTTATGGGTCGAATTTGGGTTCCACTCTTTGGAGGCCTTCGAGATGTTATTTTTGAGGAAGCACATAGGTCTAAATACTCGATTCATCCTGGATCGGATAAAATGTACCAGGATTTGAAAGAGTACTATTGGTGGCCTAAACTCAAAGGTGATATCGCGACTTATGTCGGAAAATGCTTAACCTGCGCGAAGATCAAGGCTGAATATCAGAAACCCTCGGGTGTGTTACAAAAACCTGAGATTCCCGTTTGGAAATGGGAAAAAATATCAATGGACTTCATTACGAAGTTACCCAGGACCTCAAAAGGTCATGACATGATATGGGTAATCGTCGATAGATTGACAAAGTTCGCACACTTCTTGCCAATTCGGGAGAAGGATAGTACTGAGAAACTAGCGGAACTCTATGTCAGAGAAATAGTGGCTCGTCATGGGGTACCTATTTCAATCATTTCGGACCGAGATGGTCGTTTTGTTTCTAGAATTTGGAAATCATTTCAACAGGCCTTTGGATCGCAATTAAATCTGAGTACGGCCTTTCATCCTCAAACTGACGGCCAGAGCGAACGGACAATCCAAACACTCGAAGATATGCTTCGTGCGTGTGTTATGGATTTAGGCGGCAATTGGGATACTCGTCTACCTTTAGTTGAGTTTTCCTAGAATAACAGCTACCATACTAGTATACAAGCTGCACCGTTTGAAGCTCTTTATGGTCGAAAGCGTCGCTCTCCGCTATGTTGGGCGGAAATAGGCGATAGTCAGTTAATTGGTCCGGAGCAAGTCCAAGAGACTACGGATAAAATTTTCCAGATCCGAGACCGTATCAAGGCGGCTCGCGATCGACAAAAGAGCTACGCAAACAAAAAGCGAAAACAATTATCTTTCGAGGTCGGAGACAAAGTCTTGTTGAAAGTCTCGCCTTGGAAAGGCGTACCGAGGTTCGGTAGGCGTGGAAAGCTAAACCCACGTTACATTGGACCATTTGAAATCTTAGAAAAGATTGGCACGGTTGCCTACAAGTTGAAGTTACCAGATGAACTTAGTAGTGTGCACCACACGTTTCATGTGTCGAATCTTAGAAAGAGTCCAACACAAGATACCGTTATCATCCCTGCTGATGAAATTCATCTTGACGACAAAATCCAATTCACCGAAGAACCTGTTGAGGTCACTGACTGGAAGGTTCAGAAAACACGGAGAAGTCGTATCAAGTTAGTAAAAGTTCGTTGGAACTCTCGTCACGGACCTGAGTATACTTGGGTACGTGAAGACCAAATGAAAGCAAAATATCCTCACTTATTTCCGAAGACTCCTACAAAGAATAACAAATCTCGAATTTCGGGACGAAATTCTCAATAACAGGGGGAGAATGTGACAACTGCCACTTTCTGGTAAATTACTTACATTTAAAGCAATGAATTACATTATACAAATACGTGATTAGAATATCCGAAATGCATGATTTCATGATATACATCTTAGAATACTTATGGAATATTTATTTATGATGCACATGATTCATTTTTAGTGGTTACATGTGAAACAGTGTAAACATTGCATCGAAACAACTAGAGTAGTGCCTAGTAAACTAGCGTGCTGACAAAAACTCAGGATCCGCAGAAACTAGTGTAAAGATATTTTTAGGACTCAGACGAAAGGCCAACATCAATTATACAATAAACCCTAATTGGAAATGCAAGGGTTTGGTTTAATATATTACCAATGTCCGATAGCACAAAAACTGCCCGAAAACTGCCAAAAAACACCAAAAATGACCATTTCAATGTTTTTCCGCAAAAATTCAGTGTTAGTATTTTTACTACAAAGTGCAAAATGGGTTGTTTAAACTCAAATTCCATATGAAAATACATAGGGAACATTATATAAATATATAACCGAATGTTTCTCTACCATTTTCATAAGCGAACCTTTCGAATATCTTCTTGCGGAACGAGCGACAACAGACTATCCGAACTACAATTTGACATATGTAGTGAACTAGTGAACATTATTTTTGGTTATTTTCATCCTATTTGGGATCATTCTAAGTCTTGAAACAACTTGAAACTTGGTAATATATAAAAACCTAAACATTTAAACCTTTTTACCTTGTAACCTTAACAAATAATTACCATTGCATTTTTACCACAAAATGACCCCCCCCATATGAACCGTAAACAAGTGGGACCCCCCACTCTTTGTTTTTTTTTTATTTTTACTTAATGGATGCTTATCTAAAGTGAGGTGGAAACATTGTTGGAAGAGTTAGTCATGTGGTGGCATGGTTATAACACTTTTCATTAATCACTAACACACACTACAACTCTTTTACACCTTTTCAAACACACACAAACTCTCTCAACATCTTCATATCTTCATCATCCCACCAAGAACACGATAGAAAACCCACTTCATTTTCTTCATTTCTCTTAGAATCAACATGGATTTTCATGGAACCTAAGAAGATCTAAAGTACTTGCAAGCTAAATCAAGCATTTTCATCCATCCAAGCGTCTTCTAACAACAAGATCTTCATCTTCTTTGTTTCTTAACATCATCTAGATCATCCCTAGCCTAGAGCTAGAAGTAAGCTTCTAAATTTATTTTTTTACTTATTCATGTTATGATTATAACTAGTAAAATAACAAAATAATCATACATAATAAAATGATGATACAAAGAAGCAAAAATACAAATCATGCTATGTATATGGTTGTTTATGTTGTGATTAAGATTGTTATTTGCATATTTGATCTTGTTGAGATGATTAAGACATGTATAACTTGTTAGATGATGTTCTAAAAAAATATGATCTAACAAGTATACATGAATATGTTAAAGTTTTTTTTAATAAGGGATGATCAAAATTTATGGTGTGAATAAAGTATCTAAGGTTTTTAAATAAACACAAGACTTTTTACAAGATAATAAAAAGTAACATACAACATGAGATTTTTATAAAAGTTGTTAAAACTAGAAGTAAACTTGGTTTTTGAACTAGTTAACATATGTTATGAGCTAAGTTTAAAACCCTACATGATTTTGAGATTATCTTGATATGATTATGTTATAAATCTTATGATAAATCTTATGTATATTGTTTATAAAAGTTATGAGTAAATTGTTGATGTTGATTTAAAAAGAAAAAGATATGGTTATTAAACATGACAAAGTGATTAAAACAAAGGTTATATGGCAAATTTTTCTTAAAAACTTTATGTTATAAAAACTATCATTTTGGTTAAATCTTTACAAGATTTACAAAGATATAAAGAAAGGTTTTTATAAAAAGAAAAGATTAGATAAATATATATTTTTTGAGAAAATATATATTTGTTCATTTTAACAAGTTATGTGATATGTAATAATTGGTGTATTAGTTATATATATCAAAGATAGGAACTTGATTAAAATGGTAATAATAAACTCAAGAGACTTTATAATTAAAGTCTTACAAAATTTCATATAAATACGCCTTAAAGACATATTACGGACAATACGAACAATCGGACCTAAATTATGGTCAAAACGGACGACGGACGGACTTATGGACATATTACCAATCCGAGGACTTAATACGACATCTAGACGATCTTTCGACACGGACACAAAAATTACGTTACCATTAACGAAATTCGGACATTTTGAAACTTATAAAAACTATTATGTTTTTATTACCTAAAAAGTATAATTAGTAAATTTTTATAAAAATGTTTTTATAAAAATGAAAGACTTATATTTTTAATGGGCTATTTTTATATAATGGGCTTAAACTAAATACATGGGCTAAGCCCAATATCAATAACTTATGGGCGAAGCCCAATACCAAACTTATGGGCCGAAAGCCCAACATTATTTAAGCCCAACATTATTTAAGCCCAACACTATTTGGGCCCAATATCATAATTTATTGGGATAAGTCCAATAACATAAATGGTAAAGAAATACAAGTGAACGATTGATAAATACTAGACACAAAGTTCAACTAACAATAAAGACATACAAGTCTTACACATATTTAAGACACAAGACTTGTACTCAAGTTATTTACAAAGACCGAAGTGTCTAACAAATATAACAACGATTGTAGGTCGCAACACTGTTCAGGACTACCGCACGTGAAATCATATTTACTTCTACTCACTGAAGCGATACTGTGAGTTCGTGTCCCCTTTTCGTCTTAAATACTTTTCAAGCTTTACAACTATCGGGGAAAATACATGTACAATAGTACGATAAGTCAAGGAATGAAACACCTTAGATCATGTGAGAAATTAGGGCCATAACTAAAGCACCATTAATCCAGTTTGGACCAAGGAACAAAGGGTTAGATCTAATGGGTTTTGGCGAGCCCCACTCATGGTCATTCATTTACCTAGGAGTGCGTTTGTTGCCCTACGACATGGTGTCGATACAATTAAAATCGTCTAGGGTTGGATTGCTTCCTATTTTCGTCACACATATTAATGTCCTTGCAAAACATTAATGATCACGATTTCATTGACGCTTTTCATACTATATTTGATTCAAATACAAATACATTCTACATTTTTCGGATGTATCATACACAACTAAACTGCATGAACTCGCTCAACCTTTGTTGATTTTTCTACTTAAACATGTATTTCAGGGAATTAGTGGACCTTGTCAGGGATTCTAATTCAAGAAACAAGTATCAAGACTCCGTGCCATCTTTTGAAGGGTTTATATATTATACTGCCGCTTTGCGGTGTTATAGTGGACAAAGCCTTAATGTTTAAAACTTTCGTTTTGGATGTATGAAATAATAACAACTTATTTTCTTTGAATGGTTTGTAAATTATAAACTTAATGTATGTTGCGCATCTTTTGAACAATTATGGTAATGGCAATGGAGTATGTTTTATTCATCTAGTATGTTTACTTATATCGTTATGCAATGAGAACCAACAGATCACACCTCGCTCTTCCGCTACGAGCAGGGTGTGACACATGGGACGCCTCGCGACATCATCTCTGATCGTGATGCTCGGTTTACCTCGCGACTGTGGGAAACGTTCCAAACGGCACTCGGTACATCGGTTAACCTAAGTACCGCTTTCCACCCTCAAACCGACGGTCAGACCGAAAGAACGATCTGCACTCTTGAAGACATGCTCTGTCCGTGTGTCATAGACTTTGGTGGTAATTGGGATAAATAACTTCCGTTAGTAGAATTCTCGTATAACAACAGTTATCATTCCAGCATTTAAATGGCACCCTTCGAGGCTTTATATGGAAGGAGATGTCGATCGCCTATTGTGTGGCACGAGATTGGGCATTCGCAATTAACCGGTCCCGAGCTATTGAAAGAAACGACAGACAAAATTTTCCAAATTCGAGACAATCTAACGAACGCTCGGAATCGACAGAAAAGTTACGCCGATAGACGACACAAGCCCCTTGAATTTGACGTTGGCGACTACGTACTCCTAAAGGTATCACCTTGGAAGGGTGTGGTCAGATTCGGCAAGAAAGGGAAACTAGCGCCTCGATATGTTGGACCTTTTAAGATTCTGGAAAGGATCGGAAAAGTCGCCTACAGACTCGAACTACCGGAGGAACATAGTAACGTCCACCCGACTTTCCATGTGTCAAACCTTCGAAAGTGCCTGGCTGAGCATGATTTAATTGTACCTCTCGACGACCTTCAAATAAACGAAACACTACACTTCGTGGAGAAGCCTGTCGAAATCATGGACCGCCAAACCAAGCAACTCAGACGCTCTCGCATTCCCATTGTGAAAGTCCGATGGGAAGGCAAACGAGGTGCAAAGTTCACTTGGGAACTCGAAAGCGACATGAAGGTGAAGTACCCGCAGTTATTTAAGGAGAAAGTCTAGAGAGAGAAAAGTGATTCACGGTGTTGTACAACTTTCAGCCTAATTTCGGGACGAAATTCCCTAAACAAGGGGAGGCTGTAACACCCCGTGTTTTCAAAAAGTCAAGGTCAAAGTCAACGACCGATTTCGCGCTACTTGACTAGTAGTGAATTTCTGTTATATGTTTATTTTAGTTGTATTATGTGGAGTAAGTGTCAATAATTACAATAATCGACGTATGTTATTCGCGATCTAATCGACTTACAACTGTGAACTACAGGAAGTAACAATGCGATAAAGTTAACTAAACGATAATCAAACTATGCTAATCAAATCGACATCGAATCGAATCGCAACTCGAACTACGCATTTTGGTGATTATTATACGTGTGTGTGTGCCTTATGTGTTACTTGTGCATGTTTATTTATGATATGTTGTGGTAATCAATCGAAACGCAATCGAAACTCAAATCACAATCGTAAAAACGAATACGAAATAAGGATGATTGTATGTAGATATAGTATGATAATTAGTGGGGAAGAGACAGCGCACGATATGAGTGGTTGGGATTAAAAGTAATTTGACTAGGAAACTCGATCGCACCACAACGCTCGCAATTGAAATCGAAACAGCAAAACTCGTCGCACCGAACACTCGAAACAGGCGACCGATCAATCAGCCAACCAGCTGATTGACCAGCCGTCCGTTCGGACTGCCGTCCGTTCGGACTGCCGTCCGATCGGACAGGCTGTCCGATCGAGCTGCCTGGCCGATCGGCCAGCCCTTTCCTCTTCTGGAATCCTATAAATACCCATGTCACTTTCACACTTTCTATTTCTGGAAACTCTCTGACCGAACAGCACACTCTCCTCACCTTTTCTCAGATTTCTCTCGACCTAAATCTTGTACATTCTTGATCTACACGCACTCTTACACCTTTCTATCTTTTGAATCTTAATTTTTAACTGTGAAATCACCAAGATCCAAGGTGTTCTAGGATGACGTCATCATATGTTCTTGAAAAACTTCATGTTTTGGCTTCAATCCACCAAGAACAACTTAGATCTAACCGGTTTCCACATAAACTATCAAAGATCTCTAGTAGATCTAAACATTTTCACAAAGGAAAGGATTAAAAGATGGTTTTCCAACTTTCTTTCAACTCTTTTACACTCAATACACTCAAAACCGGTGGAATCAGACCTTGTGTCGACATACTACTCATTCTTGTGGTTGTGTGGCTCAAGATCTGGAATTTAGCCACGAGGTTTACCGATTTCGGGTTAAACATGGAACACCTTCACGAAAAGTTAACTGACCGGATCTGGGTGATTCCTGTCCGATCAGGAGCACCAAGTAGTGACAAGGTTACTGTTGTTCTACACGTTATCAAAATGCCTAGATAAAACGACAAACAATCAAAACTGGACAACCAGAACGAGGTGCCGTCCAATCGGACTGCTGTCCGAACGGACAGTCACCCGATCGACCGGTCAGCCGAACGGCTTGCACCTTGGGTCCCGCACTTAATCACTTTTTCAAATCTTTGAACTTTAAGTATTGAACGAACTGCTGTCTGATCGGACTACTATCCGACCGGATTACTCTTCGAATCATGAGATACTTGGGCTTTGACACTTAATCGATTTTTCAACATATTCAATACACTAGGAATGCCACCCGATCGAACTACTGTCCGATCAAGTGACATACTGCTGTGAACTTGTTCTTGTTGAAGTGCCCAGCCGATCGGATTGCTGGCCGATCGAACGACTGTCCGGTCGACCGACCTGAAAGGTAGAAACACTTCAATACTTTCGAATGCTACAACAAAAACTTCAAAAGTCAAACCATCATACACAAACACATCCTACTCAAGGGAAGAAACAATCCACTCGAACAGTTATCCGATCGGACAACCGTCCGACCGGACAACCGTCCGACCGGACAACTGTCTGAACGAACAATCACCCACACGGTCAGCTGACCGATCGGACTGCCACCCAATCGACCAGCTGTTCGACCCACCAACAATTATTCTCATGTAACACGTCACTTATCGTTATGCTATCGAACTATTCAGGCTAACCTTACTCCCAAGCGCTCCCTTCAATCCATCCAACCGCTGTGAGTATACTCGGTCCCTTTTTGCTTTATGCGGGTGTTACATAAGTTACGAATATTCAAATCACAACAAACACACTACTCAATACTATTTGAACGCTAACCGTTAATGCATGTTATACGTGGCTCATGAATGCTTGTTTGTTATGTTTACACATGGAATGCTGTCTACCTGCCTTAGCAATGATAGTACTATAGTTTGGACTCGGCACCTGTTCGCAGGGGTTGTTAAGGACTATTACTTGCATGGATTACGGTGGTAATCATGTATTGCGAACTGCCTCAGGCAGTCAACCCGCAGTCACTGGTATCGATGGATCTATGTCGATAACTAACGTGCTTCATTTCTCTATGTGTACGTGCTGGTTATGCATAAACGAAATTCGAACTCTATATGCTATTATCAAACTTGTATGCTCACCTTTACATTATATGTATTGACTTTATTTTAACGTATGTGACAGGTGCTTAGGATGCACATCGGCTAGGAAATCGAGGCTAGAATAAGGCTCTAGAGTCTAACAAATAGTTGTCTGTACAAATTAAATCAAGGGTCTCTAGAAGCAGATAAACAATTGCTCTATTTAAATCTGAGTTGTCGGAATAGAACTATTTGCCTAGATTTTGTCTGTAATAATTTGTTTACCTTTTAAGGCATGGTATGGGACATGTTATTTTAAATTGATTAGTAATGATAATTGTTATGGAAACTTCTGGACAATCTGTTTTGGTCAGTGCCATACCCCGATGTTTTCGCCATCGGTTGGGGTGTGACACCTAGCTTCTGGAATTGCTGCAGTTCTTACTGCATAGCTTCCACCCAAGAATTTTCTTTCAAAGCTTCTTTCCAAGATTTTGGTTCTTCTTGTGATACATAACACGCGAAGGACCAATCATTCTGCAAACCCGATTCTCGAATAGCTGCATACAAGCCCGCATTGTTGTTGTTTCGCAACTGGTTTCTCGTTTGAACGCCACTTTGTACATTACCAATGATGTTTTGTTGAGGATGGGTATTATGAATTCTTGTTTCTGGATTTTCTGGAACTTGAATATTTGTACCCAGATTGTTGAAATTAAGATCAACAAACAAGTCAATACCCTGAACTTGCGAAGAGGATGATGCAGTAGCTTCAGCTGTTTTGGGGCAATACGCTGGGGGTGTAGCCTTAGAAGTACCATGTACAGCTTCTTGGTCTGCATCGAGAAATTCATCATCCTCTGAAGATTCGTTCAGTTCAGTAGCATCATGAAAATCCTCATTATCGAGAGCATTATTGTTAACTGAAGATGGTTCTTGATTGTTGACAATAATTGGACAAACCAACGATGAATCTGTTGCGTTGTCACTCTCGAAAAACATATGTGCCACAACATCTACTACAGCTTCTTCAATATTAATCAAATTGAAAAAGTCATCGTACTCAAACATCCAAGGTTGACCAGGACATTTGACTGGCAATGTGTGCCTTTGTACTCTGACTTCAGACCATTCCTCTGTGACAACCGTCAAAAAATCCAGGTATCCGTACTATTTAATTAACCATGATTAGTGCTTAATGACTGTGCTGAATTACAAATAATTGCTTTCTGATTACTGTATCATACTTACATGTGCATCACACATTTCATAATGCCACATCATTTTTACATACAAACTTTATTGACATAAACGATGCACAAAGCATAACTAGCACAGTTAGCGGATAACTCAGAAAAATGCTGACGAGGTTCAGTACATAGACAAACAGTGTTTTGAGACCCAGTATGGGCCAGAGACTAAGTACTACACTAGTATAGTGTGTAGGGAAGTAAGGACCACAAAACTGCATTCCTAAGTGATAGTTTAAGTGCCGAAAAGTGCCTAAAACCCATATAAAGTGCTGAATTCAGCATAAGTCAGTAAAATCAGCTTTTTAACAAGCTAGTTACATGCAAAAATATGACTAAATGGTCCTGAATGCTTTCCTAAGTGTCGGGAATTAAAAGTGTCACAAAATGGTACATAAAGAACACTAAACGGTATAGTTTCACACTTTAACGAACCGGTATCTAACCGAACAACCGGACACTACCCAAAACACCAAAATCACACTAGAAGCATTGTTTTATTATTTCTGAGTTAGTTATGATCCCCGAACACCCTAACATACTATATGACACCATATATGCATAAACACTAAACATTACACTTAGAATCTAACTAAATAACCTAACTATCCATTAAACCCCAACCAATACCCCCCCCCCCCATGGTGGACGGTCACCAAGGTGGCCCCACCCTTGATCTCACTTAAGTCTTATAAGATTTGTTAGAGATTTTACCATGTACTTAGTAGACACATGATCTAATGGTTAATTCCTAAATATGGTTATAAGTAGTGTTTAGAAGATCATGGGCTCATATCTCTCACACACACAAACACACACCACTCTTCTCCTCCTTCCTTGCTCCCTCACGGCTGAGATCAACCACCCACACCACCACCATCATCGTTCATTCACTTCCATCCATTCTAAGGTGTACACAAGGTGTAAGGAGCCATACAAGAAAGCTTGGTGGTCTTGGAGATTGAAGGACCTCTTCCATTTGCTATTATCCATCACATTTGTCACCTTCATCTTCTTGTGTTCATCCCTAGCCCTTGTGCTAGTAGTAAGCTTCTTGTCACTTGATTTTACTTCATATTTAGTTGGTTAAAAGATGTTATGTAAGATGTTAATCACAAGAACACTAAAGAACAAGAAGATGAAACTTTAACATAAGCTTAATAACATAAGAATACATGTTGATTAGTGTTGATTTGCTTCTTGATGATTGATTATTTGTGTTAGTGATGTTAGACATCATATGAAACCTACTAGATTATGATTAAACACATGATCTAGTAAGTTAAGATGATGATCTTGTGAAAGACCAAGATGATCATACTTTGTGTATAGATGAACTTGAATGATGAAATTTGTTTTCATATGTGATGATGATTTAAACAAAATACGAGTCTTGTAAGTGGATGATTTCCAAAATAATTTTCTCAAGAAACTAAGTTAAATAACAAGATTTACATAAACATGGTTCTTACATAAACCAAGCTTGTTTTTAATGGTTAAACAAGTGTAGAAACACTTGTGTAACAAAAAGATTACATAAAGAAGCATTTTTAGAAAATGTGTTTGGAAGTTGTAAACACCCAACTTCTTTAAAAATGAAGTTTTTAAAGAAGTAAATACATTTTAAAGGATAACTAAACCTACTAAGCACACTGCCAAGTTACTACAAGTTTTTATGAAAGTTCAAGTTCATGTTGTTATGTATATAGCATTGTTTTGGCACTTGGTAAGTGTTGGTTAAGTTGTTGATTGTTTGTGATGATTTTAAAAAGAAAATGATATGCTTTGATAGCATGGACACCTCCATTTTTAGGGGAAACTATGGCAAAATTTTCTAAAAATATAAACACTTAGAAAAATATTTTCAAACAAATATTTACTAGTGTATTTTGATCATGAGTTTTCAATATAAACTTTGCCATAATTTTTGTTACAAAAATATATATATTGGAGGTTAGTTTTTATAAATAAAAATGGCTAGATACATATATTTAAAAGACATGTGTGTGAATATTTGTATACTTTGTGTAATAGTTATATTATTTTAGGGTTAAAATAATATGACATAACAAAAATACCAAGAGATTACAATCCAAAATAATACCAAAAATCTCAAGGAATAAATATATAAGTTACACACATAATATTGAAAAACCGAACAAGAATGTAACTTACAAAATATTCCGGAAAATACCGTTATAAATATATTTTTGGTAAATAATATTTTGGATACAAGAAATGAAAATATGATTTTTGTAAATATTACCAAGTTATATCATATTTTCGACAAGGAGAAAATATATTATTTTTGGGAAGTAAAAATATATTTTCTTGGAATTTTTAGAAGATATATGATTTTCGGAAAAATATATATTTTCTTGGATAAACTTGGAATACATTATTTTTGGGATAAAAATAAGTTTACATGTATTTTCTAAATTTAGACTTGAAAATACATTAATTTGGATATTTATTCCGGAATAATCAATTAAAAATTAAGTATAAGTATACTTAACAAATACAAGAATACGAATACACATGTAAAAGATACCCCCATCCTTGGGAAGGAAATACAAGTATAAATACTTGAGAAGTATTATTACAAAAATATTGTTTAACAATTATTCCAAAAATTAATATAATTTAAAGTTAAAATAATTATTATTTTAACAAGTAATTATAACTTGGGATAATATTAAAAGAAACGTAACTCAGAAACGTTAATTCTAAGGCAAGGCACGGCCCGTCCATCTAATAGACATTAGTACATTGTAGGTAGTCGTGTTTGCTGAAGGGATTTGAGTTACGAGTACTGAAGACGCAAGACTGTGAGTTCATGTCCCCCTTTTCTTTTAACTGTTTTTAGTTTTATAACTTCGGGGGTGAAATACATGTTACAATTGTTTAAAAACGTTTTATACATGGTACGGTTAGCTAAGGAGGGTTACTGCTTGATCATGTGAGTGGTGGGTACAACACTTAAGGCCATTAATCCTCGTCGTAGGACCGAGGGACATGAGTGATAGATCTATTTGGGTGTAGCGAGCCCACACCCATGAGGACCAGGGTGGCCCATGTGGTGACTATGTCCACATACTAATGCCGTGGCAAAATCCGCTAGGTTTGAATTTTCCTGCACCATTTCACACATACCATTGGCCTTACAAACCATTGGTGATCTGTTTTTCCTTATTTCTACATACCAGGGCTTATAGACATACTTTAAAGGTTTATTCATACACACGAACAATCACATGAACTCGCTCAACTTTTGTTGATGTTTTCAAATTACATGTATTTCAGGGAACTAAGTCGATCTGGCAGGTGTTTGCATGTCTCAAGCTGCGTCATGAATAAAAGATGCCATCCAAAGTCATTAGGGTTTAGGGGATGTATCTTAATCCTGGACGAGATACATGGTTCTAAACTCGGTTTTATCTAAGGTCTTTTGTCGAGTCTTAGTGAACTCTTTCAAACATGTTGTGGTTTGTAAGTTAAAATTTGGAGTCGACGTTTCAGACAATTATGTTGTGTTATTTTCAAACTTAATTTATGGATGACCATCTTATGGTTTTATCATATAGCGTTGTTATGATTGAATGCTATGGTATTAAGAAAGTCACACCAATAATCATGCTTCCGCAAAAGTCAGCGTGTGACATCCTTGACCCTTTTTGTCTCTAGAATCCAGACTCTTAAGTTTCGGGGTGGCATACCCAAGAAAGTATCATTCAATTGCTTTTGCCCCAAACTTTCCATTCGGATCGATCATTATGCAAGGAGCTCCAAATGGTTCAAGATATTCCGTTTGCGAAGAAGCTCAAAGCAGGTCTTGTTGTGTCTTTTAACTGTAAGGACTCGGTTCATTGTGTAACATGCAGAGGCCACAGCTTCATTCCAGAAATGGAATGGGCAACTGGGATTCTACCAGCATAGTCCTAGCAGTTTCGATCAATGTACGGTTCTTACGCTCAGCGACGCCATTCTGTTGAGGAGTGTAACTTGCACTGAATTCGTGAAGAATACCTTTGGATGTGCAAAACTCCGCCATTGCATGATTTTTAAATTCAGTTCCATTGTCGCTGCGTATCCGTCTAACTTTCAAAGTATACAAATTCTCAATCGTTGTGATCAAGTTTTTGATAATTCTGAAAGTGTCACTCTTGTGTGCCATAAACGCCACCCAAGAAAATCTTGAATAATCATCAGTCACCACGAGGCAATACTGATCATTCCTAATGCTTTTATGCTTGACAGGACCGAACAAATCCATGTGCAAACGTTTAAGCGGAACTGCCACGGTGTTGATCTTCTTTGTAGGGTGCAACTTCTTTCTTTTCTTTCCTTTCTGGCATGAAACACAGACGTCTTGCAGATGAAAGTTTTTAAGAGGAACACCATTCACTAATTCATTCGACACCAAATGATTCATTTTTCTTAAATGAATGTGTCTCATCCGTCTGTGCCAAGAGATTGATTCCTTTTCTATGGCTTTGGAAACGAAACAGGTTGCTTGTGCAGACGTTGTAATTGCTTGGCTCATATCAAGGACATATAAATCATTTATCCTTGGATCAGATAAGAGAATCCAGTCTTTAGGAATCTTGTAACCGGGTTTCAGCACGTAACATCCATTTGCATCAAAGTCTACTGAAAACTTCTTATCAAAGAATTGTGAAACGCTGAGAAGATTATGATCAAGTTGTTGCACAAAGTTGATCTTATCAAAGCTTACAACCCAGTTGGATACCATTCCTTCCCCTGTAATATATCCACCTTTATCTCCAACAAATGCAACATAACCTCCTCTAATAGATTTGACGTCGTAGAGAAGCTTCATGTCGTCGGTCATGTGCCTGGATGCCCCACTATCAACACTCCAATGACTGCTGAAAGTTCCTCCTGGACCATCCTGCACATGAACTCACATGATTAGTTGGGGATGGGGACCCAAGCCTTTGTGGTCTTGGGTCTTCCATTTTCATCGACATAAGTTATTTCAACTTCTCGATGGTTAGGAAATTGTGATGCTCCCCCTGAATCACTAACCGTTTTTGGTTTCCAAGTCTGTTGTGTTTTACCAGTTTGAATTTTTGAAATCTTAACTTCGTGATTATTAGAAGTTTTAGAAATTTCTGGTTTCACTGAAACAGGTTGTTTGTGAACCATGTCGATTTTAATTGCCTTCTCAATTACCTTGACTTGTTGGCGTTTCTGTTTCTTTTCCCTTTCTTTTACAAGATGGGGATCTTGTTTTGAAGAAACAGATCGGTTTCGGTAATTTTGTTCACGGGGATCATCAGCTTTGGCTTTTAGTTTATGAAGATATGGACAATTTCGAATAATATGTCCAACTTTATCACACTTCAAACACGATCTTCGTTCTATAAACCCTAAAGTATCATGTTGATGTCTCGGTGATGAACTTTGTGATTGCAAGGTACTTGGTCCTGAATTGTTTTGACCATTTCTTTTCAAAATTTTAACTTGATTAACATGATCTAAGTTAGATTTATTTGCAAATGTTTCAAGTTTATCTGTTCCCTTCGACTTCACAAAGTTCACCTTTTGATTCTTCTTTTGGTTCTGTTCCTTTTGACCTGGATTCGTTGATTTACCTTTTGGTCTGGTGTGATTTTGCTGCTTTTTCACTGTTGGCAATCTTTGATTTCCATGTTGTTTTCGAACTTCAGCTTTTGGAATCGAAGGGCACTATGTTACCACAACGTGTGAATTCGACTTTCCCAAAAACCTACTTGTCGAATCTTCAAAAACACTATTGATTAAAGATTGATTAACATTTTTAATCGGAAAATCTTTGTCAGAATAGATTTTATCATCACCAACAAGAGTGTACAGTAAATTCACACTCTCAGACTCTTGTGAGGAAGTGGACTCGACCAAAACAGTCTTAGCAGGTTTTGCGAGAGGCTCACATAAAATATGATTCTCGAGAGGTATGTCCTCTTCTTTGATTACTGCATCAGACTGTGCTGAGTCAGTATCATCGAATTCATTATCTGAAGAATCAGCATCCTCAACAACAACCGGAGGATCCTGATTTTGTTTAGTAGTTGACACATTTGTAACTATTGAAACATCCGAATCTGATGATACTTCCGTTTTGTATCCGAGTCCGGTTGCAAATTCCTCAATGTCTAAAGGAACAGATTGCTCAAAATAAGTTCTATTCTCCTCATCAGGCATTGCATCATAATTGTGTCTAACAGGTGGTGGACATTTCTTATATCCAATGCACGTGACATCCTTTTTTCTCTTTCTGTATGTCAATGGTGTGATCCAGCACATACCTAGAGTTTGAATAACTATCTAACATAAGCTGGATCGTCCCACTATCACACTTAACACAGGCTAACTCTTTTTTCATGTCCTCAAGAAGATTGATATAACAGTTTATGTCAATTTGTTTTCTTGAAACCATTTTTGTTAGCTCGGTTTTATCTTCTCTTAAATTGTCAACCACCGTTTTAAAATCTTTTTTATGGTTTTCATAAAAGATGTTGGCCTCTTTGCATTTCGAAAGATCCACTATCAACTTTTGATTGTGGATATATGTCACGTCATACTTGCTTTGCAAATCATCATATTTGCTTTGCAAGTCCGATAATTTATCACCCAAATTAACACAAATATCACATTTAACAGATGTTGGTTTATCGACACATACCTGGCTTGATGAACTGCCAACATTAGCCATAAAGGCTGTAGGTCCGGCTAGGGGAGGATCTAGTCGCCTACTCCTTGTGTACGAACCAACCCGGTTGTGCGGAATCCAACCGGAAATGGCAAACCGAGAACGAGATGAACAAGAACACGAGATACAAGACCGAGACTCAACGATTAACACCAATGTATTAATACGTATGAAAAGTCAGTTACAAGCTCAATGTTTACAAAATAATCTTTGCAAACTCTCAAACAAATCTCTCGGTTCTCTCTGCTCTCTACCGAAAACACTCTTGTTCTTTTGTTTTTCTTGTGTCTGTGTTTTCTCCACCGAAATCTCCAATTGATTTCGGTATATATATGTCTTGTGCGATTGGGCTGAGAATCACTTGTGCGATTGGTTTAAGTTCGGCCCATGTGTAGTGGCCCAAACATGCTGATTGGACCAAACTAAAATCCAATGTGTCCATGCACGTACATATAACATACATTCTCATATTTGCTAAGTTTAGTCAAAGCTATGACATCATCATGACATCATCATGATGATGTCATGATGATGTGTCAAGCGGGAAACATCCTCGGCTCTCCGTGCTTCGCGTGACGAACTCTGGGACGCATGACGGAGGAATGTCATGACGTCGGGCTTGAGCCGAACCTAACCGGGTCGAACCGAACCAAGTCGCGTCGAGTCGAGTCGCGTCCACATATATGTATCAACAAACTCCCCCTTGGACGCTACTCGTGAGGTTCAACTTCCATGTCTTCCATGTCGGAGGATCTTCAAAGTCTTCACGTCTTCAAAGTAGAAAGTGTATCAACAAACTCCCTTTTTATGTAGGTAGTGTGTCAATAAACTCCCCCTTAACATAAGCTCTCCCTTGAGTTATGCTC
The DNA here is from genome assembly GCA_030545235.1 of Helianthus tuberosus. Classification (NCBI taxonomy): domain Eukaryota; kingdom Viridiplantae; phylum Streptophyta; class Magnoliopsida; order Asterales; family Asteraceae; genus Helianthus; species Helianthus tuberosus. Next base: position 41,884,018 of record CM060409.1, on the reverse strand, counting down.
GTGAATGACTTGATCTTCAATGCTTGAGATCCTTGTGGTGTTGATGATGATCAGCGGCAACTCGATTATCTTCATCATTTGAGTGCCTTCACGTCGTGTCTTCATTCCGAAGCTTGTCATCGACCATGTTCTTCTTGCCTTTAGCATCTGCACATGCAAGAAAGCTAAACGCATAATGAGAACAACCGCTTGGAATATAGTTAACATTTAAACAAATGACACATATGAGATCAAATCTCAATCAAACACCGACCGACAACAGTTTGAAAGTTTAACAAAATGTTCAATTTTAGTCCTTTAACTTTCAAAACTTGTTAACTTCGACAGTTTATGAAGGTGCAATTGTTTTCTGGCTTAGAATCAGGATTTTGGGTAGGATAGACTCGAGTTCCAACATCAGTCAATCAAAAATAAACTAGAAGCAAAATCTTTTTGGATTTTATAAAGTTTATATTAAAACACACCTAAAATCTTTTTGAATTTTTTTTTATTTTTCAAACGTAAAGACGGAAAACAATAAATAAATATATACAAAGATAAAGAAACGAAAGCAGTAAATAAATATTTACAAACATTCTTTTTGCGAGTTTCGAGGGTAAGAGAATCATATCAGTGTACGGTCACGTCAAAACACTCTTGTTGTTCTTTTAGATAACATTTAGATAAGCATCCTATAACAATTATCGGTATTGTAGTCCACATAAGCTCAACTTATCAGATGTAATCATGGCGAGGGGATACATTAAGGTATGATTTATACTTACCGACCGGTGTTCATCCACATCACGACACATTCCCGTATCAAGGTATGCACGAGAATTCATCTTACCGGTGAGTATACCGATTATCATCTGTTTGACCGTATATGATGTGAGATCCTCACTTATTTTGATTGAAAACAAGCCCTATGTGATAGAATCACTTATTGATGAGGAACTTGATTTTCGATGCATGAGGGCACAGGAGCAAGTCCGTGAACAGGTCAGTACTTTCGTACAGCAGAGAGACGAACTTGACTCCCGGATAAATGTGATATTTTATCACTTATTTGTTGGGACATGTGATTGTTGATCACTTATTGAGGTCGAATGCAATATGTACACGTATGTATAGTATCATGGAAGATCTAGACTTGCGTCCCCGTTATTTTTCGGTAAAAGATACAACCATGATACCCAGATGATAAGCAGCATAAAGACCGAATATCTCAGAACCTCGGCAATCTATCAAACGAAATTTCGGTACCAAGACCATATGCCAATGAGTGGTTCCCACCTGGTCTTCAGTCGATTTAAGTTTATATCACCCTGCACACTTTAAAATGATTGTGAGCCTACCGATACATCTTATATAGAGCTGCTTATCGCTTTTTCATTTAAGGTTTAAAGAGGTTTGGACAGACCACTGATGTACTATCATTTTCTCTTTTTCTCGCCAGGAAACTCATTTTTGTTTTTCTATTGTTTTTGTGCTTTTGAAATTTTTCGATGTTTTTGGATTTTTCAAATTTTGGATTTACTCCCCCTAAAATCAACAAACTAAGATAAAATTTAAAAACACAAAGGTATTTACAAAAATGACTTTCCGATGTTGGTTAACTCATGTTTTACCTCAATGCCGTTTACCAAAATTAATTTTTAATCTGAAAAGATTTATCGAATTTTGGAAAAATCAGTTGGCATGTCGGTTTGCGGTGCTGACCATGACAACATTGTCTGGCCAAAGAGTGCTGCGAGAGGATAACAATTTATAAAGCAGCTTAAATATCGACAAGTAAAGGAGAGATTAGAAATTTTAAAACCGTATCCTGCAACTGCTTCGTGTATTGCAAGGAATCTGAGTGCTCTCCCAAACTGGATATCCACCCGGTGTGGATTTCAAAGTCGATTCTTTGTAGCTACTGAGAAGTCTCTTGACAGCAACAAGATCATAAACCTTTGGGTCCGGCTGGTCTTCCACATTTCACCAGCGAAGGTCTTTGTCTTTCTCTTTCAGAAGTAGTGTGCGGTTGTTCATCCCATGCCAAGGCATCCGCACACCCGGTTGGTTTGTTCAACAAACACTTTTTCTTCAGTCACACCGCGAAGAAATGTACACTGCACGTTCATCTTGTTGATTTTGAATTTCAAACGTGCTGCAGGTGCGTACATTTGATTGAATCTATCCTCGGGACCCGATCAAAGCTTGATTGTAAAAGGCTTTGCATTTTTGTCGAAGCTTTTCAAACTCATTCAACAGACACTTCTGTTTCTCTTTTCCTTTTCTTCTCTTCTCTCCATCAAAGGCAACAATTTCTTCTGTCGCCTATTTTGTGCATGGACACTCCACTATCAACAATCTTACGACTGTCGAAAGTTCCTCCTGGAATATCCTACACACTCATTCAAAGATTAGACGGAGAGGGGGACCCAAGCCTTTGTGGACTTGGGTCGTCCTTGATCATCAAGAAAAGTGATTTCAATCACTTGATGATTGGGAAAAAGAACCTGCGGTGCTCCCCCTGATTGAATTACCTGTTTTGGTTTCCAAGCTGTTTGTCCTTTACCAGCATTTGAATTTATTGTTTTAGCATTTACTGGTTTTACAGTTTTAGGTTTTGCTTGAACAGGTTTTTCTTCTTTGACCTCTGATTTTAAGGCCTTCTCAATTACCTTTTGATTCTTTTGTTTCAACTTCTTTTCCCTTTCTTTCAAGACACGTGGGTCTTGTTTCAGGGAAACTGATCGTTTTTGGTAATTGGTTTCTTGGGGAGCCTTCAACTTTTGCAGGTATGGGCAGTATCTTACAATATGCCCAATTGTGCCACACTCAAAACACATTCTCCGCTCTACAAACCTCGGAGAAACATGTTGATGACCAGACCATGAACTTTGTGATCTAGATGTACTTGGACCTAAATCACATCCGTTGGAATGTTGGGTGTAATTATTCTGATCATTTCGTTTTAAAATTCTAACTTGTTTTATAAAATCAATGTTAGATTTATCCTGAAATGTTTCAAGTTTATCTGTACACTTGGATCCAACAAAGTTCACTTTCTGTTCTCTTTTCTTAACATGAGCTCTTTTGTTTTGCACCTTTTGCTGTTGAACTTTAGGTGCTTGAACATTCTTATTCTGAGCCTTCTTTCCCTGTCCCTTACCTTTCCCGGAGTTCACTTGTTGTTTTCGCTCAATTGGTTGTTTTTGGTTTCCGTATTGTTTTCTAATTTGTTCACACGGAATTGGATCACATTGAGTGACGGTAACTTTGCCACTTTTGTTCCCCAAAAACTTTTCAATACATCCTTCAAAAATTTGCTCAATTAAATCTTGATTTACATTTTTAATTGGAAAATCTTTGTTAGAGTAGATTTTGTCATCTCCTTTGAGCGTGTACAACAAGTTATTCCCTTCACAACTAGAAACAAGGGACTCCATTCCTTTTGACATTTCAGTCTTACTCGGTTCCACTGGTGGATCACATAAGATGTGATTCTCGATTGGAATATCTGTTGTAACCGAGTTAGACTGTTGGTTCACAATCACTACAGACTCATCATCAGATTCATCATCCGAAGAATCAGTATCCTCAACAGTGGGAGGACTCTGTTCCTTAACACACGATGAATCTGTCACATTCTCAGACTCAGATTCTGATTGACCAGAGGATGATGTACCAGTTGTGAACCCGAGGCCTGCTGCAAAATCATCTAGATTGAGTGGCACTGTAGGTTCAAAACGGGGCATATCCTCATCATCAGGCGATTTGGAGTAATTGTGATTCATTGGGGGAGGACATGATTTGAATCCATTACACTTCCTATCCCCCTTTTTCTTCTGAACATCAATAATGTGATCCAAAACATAGCGGGAATTGGAATAGCTTTCCAATTTCTGCTTAATTGTCTCACATTCACATCTAGCTGTTGCTAACTCAACCATTTGCTTTTCAATTGTGTCAATTAAATCATTGTTAACATGTTGTTTTCTCAAAACAGCCCTTTGTAATTCAGAAACATCATGTTTTAATGACGCAATTGTTGCTTTAAACTCCTTTTCATTTCTGGTTAAAAACAAGTTAGCTTCAGTTGCTTTCGAAAGATCAACAATCAATTCTTGATTGTGTTTGTGTGTGACTTCAAATTTACTTTCCTGTTCAGCATATTTAACCTTTAAGCTATCACAATTTTTACAGCTAACTACAGTGGGTTCATCGACACTTACCTGACCTGATGAACTGTCGACATTAGCCGTAAAGGCTGAATGGAAAGAAAAAGATCCATCTTCAGAGAAAATCTTCTCCATTTCTTCTGATGTAGCATCAGCCTTCTTGATCAAGTCAGATTTCTCATTAGCATCATTCGACAAATTATCACCTTCAGAATCCACTCCCTCCTTCACGTCCGATTCTGAACTGTAATCACTCACACCTGAGCTATCTTCATCAGTGCCACTACATCCTGAACTGTCATCTTTTCCTGAAGATTCACCATCATTGACATTCTTGACAACTTCAGCATAAAACGCAGTTCCTCCTTGATTTCCACCTCCACATTGTACAGACCAGTCACACCCATCATCGGCTTTATTTGAGTTGGACGTGGATGTACTTGTTTGATTTATGAAAGGATTTTGGTTGCCCTGTTGAGGTTGGGCTTGAGGTGGTTTCCAAAAATAGGCAGTTGGATCAAATTGGGGTTGAGTTGGGGCAATAGCTCGCAAGAATGCATTTTTGTCGAACTCTGGCTCAGGTTGTGTAGCTGATGATTGTGGAGTCGAAGTTAATTGAGTCCACCACTCACCGTTTGTTCCCATTTTATAAAATTAATATATTAAGTGAAAATTGATTTTTTTTTTTTTTTTTAAATAATTTTCACAAACTATGTTAAAATTTCGAATGATAACAACCAGCCGAAGGATCCTTGATCGAAAGACCTACAAGTCTTCAAGAACTTGAAGACACGAAGAACTCACTTATCGGACGGTGTTTGATAAGTGATTTCGACAACAACACACTAAAGTGTTTTCGGCAACAAGTGAATGATTTCGGTAACAAAAAGTTGACTGATTTCGTTGATAAGGATCTGATGTAACCGAGGCCCAAATAGAAGCCCAATGTCTTGTACGATTGATTAACCTTGTGCGTGTAGCTTGTCTTGTGCGACTGAAACTGTTGAACAATTAATGGATCTTGGGCTAATTCACCTTGTGCAAGGCCCAACTAATTCTTGTATGATTGGGCTAAAAGTCTTGTGTGATTGAAACAAATGTTGTGCGACTGAGATTTCTTGTGCGAGCCAAATACATGTAATTCAAATCTTGTGCGATGTAAATGTTGTACGATTAGACTTTCTTGTGCGACTGTGATCAATAACTGATTGAATAACCTTGACCTTCTTTTGGGCTCCCAGTTAATGAAACAGCCCAGGCCCACTGAAGAAACAGAAGCCCAGATCAGTGTTGTGTGACTGATAACTTGTGAGATCCACTCTCTTGTGCGATCCAATTACTTGTACGAAAGCTCAAATGTTGTGAAAGTAATCAATCTTGTGCGACTCAATGAGATTGACTTTCTGTCCACCGACACAAATCAGAACCACTTTCGGCTCACCAACTATTGAAAATCCAATTTTCAAGTTATCAAACAATGATGATGTTCTTTTGTACTATTATAACCTTTAACAAATTCAAAAACACCAACAACTTTAATATCCAGATTTCAAAGATTAAAAAGTAAAAAATACCAAGAACACTTTGAAGTTTTGATGAAGATATCAAGAACAAACCCAGAAAATTTGAATTTTCCGGTAAACCGACAACTTTCCGAACACGAATTTTGGCCGAAACTTCACTAAAAACCAATGTTTAACATGTGAAAATGAAGAATAAACAGGTTTTTATAACAACTTTCAGCAAAATATCAGAATTTTCGAGGTTTTTGGACAGAATTTTCAGAAAAATATGAACTTCAAAAACCCGAAAACAACCCGAAAACGCTCGGTTTTAACAAGGAGAAGAGCCAAGGCTCTGATACCACTTGTAGGTCCGGCTAGGGGAGGATCTAGTCGCCTACTCCTTGTGTACGAACCAACCCGGTTGTGCGGAATCCAACCGGAAATGGCAAACCGAGAACGAGATGAACAAGAACACGAGATACAAGACCGAGACTCAACGATTAACACCAATGTATTAATACGTATGAAAAGTCAGTTACAAGCTCAATGTTTACAAAATAATCTTTGCAAACTCTCAAACAAATCTCTCGGTTCTCTCTGCTCTCTACCGAAAACACTCTTGTTCTTTTGTTTTTCTTGTGTCTGTGTTTTCTCCACCGAAATCTCCAATTGATTTCGGTATATATATGTCTTGTGCAATTGGGCTGAGAATCACTTGTGCGATTGGTTTAAGTTCGGCCCATGTGTAGTGGCCCAAACATGCTGATTGGACCAAACTAAAATCCAATGTGTCCATGCACGTACATATAACATACATTCTCATATTTGCTAAGTTTAGTCAAAGCTATGACATCATCATGACATCATCATGATGATGTCATGATGATGTGTCAAGCGGGAAACATCCTCGGCTCTCCGTGCTTCGCGTGACGAACTCTGGGACGCATGACGGAGGAATGTCATGACGTCGGGCTTGAGCCGAACCTAACCGGGTCGAACCGAACCAAGTCGCGTCGAGTCGAGTCGCGTCCACATATATGTATCAACAAAGGCTGAATGATTAGAAAAAGAAGAATAATAAGTAGCTTCATCCACTAAAATTGATTTTCTATGTTTCCCTGCTTCAGCTTCTCCCAACAATTCATCAACATCTGCATCGACTGTCACACTTGACGTTTCATCCAAATGATCATCGCCTGAAGTTGAGGTTTCTTCATCTGAGCTTCTACTATAGCCAGAACTGTCTTCATCTTCAGATGATTCTCCACCACTGGCGGAAGATTCTCCACCACTAGCGTGCTTCAGATCCTTGACAACCTCAGCAAAACAAGCTATTCCATCCTGATCACCACTTCCCAACTGAATCGACCAGTCACAGCCTTCATCAACTTGTACCACTAGAGCTTGATTGGTGTTTGATGCTCCTGCTTGATAAGTATTGTTCATAGGAATCAAGGTACACTCGTTGTTCCTTTGATTCTGATTCTGATGGTTGCCTTGATTTCTGAACGGATTCTGGTTTCCATGCTGAGCTGGCTTTGTACATTCTCTCTTGAAGTGACCTCTTTCACCACAATTAAAGCACTTGACTGATTGCTTATCGAACCCATACTTGGTTTCATTCTTGCTTTCGAAGCTGGTTCTACCAGTCCTTTCCATGATGTCTTTAGCTCGCCTAACCGCACTAGCAAAAGCCCATTTGAAGTCCATCATATCCATTTCCTCCTTATCAATCTGCTGATAATCGGCCTGCGTCAGATTGATGTTCCCAATCTGCCCTGCTACCAACCCACAGTATGCGCTCACCAAAGTGTTCAGCAGCTCCATATGTTCTTTAGCTGCTTCAACACTTACTTTCGAAAAACTTGAAGTGTCGATCCGAACTGTATTTGGATTAGATGTGTTAGTGTAATATGTGTCTATCGCCTCCATCAATCAGAACCGTAGCAGAAAATGAAGAATATTAGAATTTATGATGTAATAGTTAGTAAAAAAGGCAAGGTGGCGTTATTGTAAATAAGGAGAAATCCTTATATCACTTGTGCCTATAAATAGAAGAGTTAGGGTTTCATTTGTAACTTTTGACATTTGGAGCTTAGAAGAGTATAGATTCTAGAGAGAGAATCTAGAGAGAGAAAGTGATGTCATTGTGATTCAAGGTGCTATACTTTATCAAATCAATCAAAGAATCACGTTTATATTACGTCATGTGTGTTTAGGTCGCGTTCGTGTACGGATTCCGCACGTTATACGTTCGTTTCGCAATCGTTTCGGAGTCAAAACCGGTCCTAACAAGTGGTATCAGAGCAGGAGCTCGATTGCACTGATCTTTCACACGTTTACACGCAGAAAATCATCAGATTCAGATCCGATTTTCATCGATTTCTTCATCTTCTACATATTTTTCACGTTTTTTTTGAAAATCGTCAAAATTGAACAGGTTTTCACGGTCCGTTTCAGCTGAATTTTGGATATGTTGTGCGTATATATCTGATCTACAACCCTACCAAGTTTCAGGTCCAAATTCCTAACCGTTTAGGAGAAATCTAAGATTTTCAGTTCGATTTCGCTGTCAAAATTGCAGGTTCGCGTTTCTGGTCCGCTCCAACGTACAAGTTATGCTGGTTCGCTCCTGTTTTTAGTTCTGGTCCGCTCGAAATGGCAGTTTTGGTTTCTGGTTCGCTCTTCTGGTCCGCTTGAACGACATATTTTTCAGGTCCGCTCCAAAGATCATTCGTGGTTCGCTCGATAGTCAGCTGCCTGATCCGCTTTTAGTGAAAAAAAAATTGAGGTCCGCTCATTGTGTCAAAGTTGAGATCCGCTCATAGGTGTAATAATAGGTCCGCTTATTAGTCAGATCAGTGGTTCACGTTTGAAACTGGTATCACATTTAAAGTGTTGTCGGCTTATATGAGCAAGTGAACTGATTAAATCTATCGATCCATTTAATACATCATCGTAAATTGAAATTCAGGGATTTCGTAAATTGAAATTTGGCTTAGTGAGAGTGAAGGTCCAATGAAGTGATAGATATTGTTGGTCATTAATTCTACAATTGCATTAGTTTTGTCAGCACCGTTTATTGATACATGTGATAGAATTGAGTTTTATCATAAACAGTTGTCAGCTCATTTTAAGTGAACGACCCAATCATATTTGGCGGTCATAAAAGGAAATTGATTTTAATTGAAGTTGTTGTCAGTTTGTATAAATCTTAGCCAAGTCTCAACATCAATCCACGTGAACACATTAATCGTAGTGGCAGCCCATGTGACTTCAAACTTTTGGTCAAAAAGAATTATGTTGAGAATTGTAGTTGTCGGCAGTTTATAAATAATTACATGTGATAGTGTTGACAGTCCAATCAAAGACCTTTATTGTCGGCTCATTTATCAAAAGACAAAAGTCATCGGTTCACTTACAGAGATTGAATACTTTGAGATTTGATAAAGTCTTGTCAGGCCCATGTGATCCAAATTCTAGAGGCCCAATCAGCAAACTAAACATTAATTCATCAATATTACTGTTGAAGAGATTTGTTATACATCTTCTACAACATTGGAACGAATCCGCAAATCTTCGACAACGAGTCTTAGATTGATTTCATCAATACACATTTTATACGTATACAGTCCTTTTAAACTGTTTGTGTGTTTGTTTTTTATTCAAGGTAATTGAAGATGTCAAGCAGTAAGGTTGATCCTGATAGATATTGGAAAGTAGACTATGCAAGATGGGAAATTGGGAAATTAAATGAACCATTCAAAGAAGCTCAGAGAGCAAAAAGATGGAATGAAGAGTTGGAATGTTACATGGATTCACGGGGTAATCCAGTTGTTGATCCATCAAAAGTGGATTTCGAAGCTGTAACAAATTTGGTTCCAAGGCAGGCTACTTTCAACACAAGAAGGCTTTCTGATAAAAGTTACTTGCCGGATTTAATGAACAAGATAAAAGAAGTTTTTGAAGCAAGTCTACCAAAGGTAGTGGAAATGAAGAAGAGGAAAGAACAAGAGCTGGAAAAGCTGATAGAGGAAGTAAAGAAATCGGCAGAGGAAACTAATAAAGAAGAACAGATGAAAGATGAAGATCAGAAAAAGACAGAAGAAGAAGGTGTGATAACAAAAAAAATTCAAACTGAATCTTCTGAATTGTTTGACACAGACAAAAGCATTGAACAGTCTGCTGATAAAAATGAAAACAAGTGCAGGAATTGCATAGAAATGTGCAAAGCCTGTACCGAAAAGGATGAAATGATAAAAACAAAAGATATTGAAACAAGCAAACTTGAAAATGTTTTCAAAATAAAATGTAAAGAAATGATTGAAAAAGAAGAAATTTTGAAACTAAAAGTTGAAAATTTGACACAGAAATGTCAAGGTCTTGAAAAGGATAATGATGTTTATAGACAACTGTGTTCAGCAAAATGTGTCGATTGTGTTGAAAAAGAATCTAAATTTCAAGATTTACAAAAACAGTATGATTCTTTAAAGTGGTCGAGTCAGAGAGTACAAGAAGCTTATGATACTTTGAAGAGCCAAGTCAAAAGTTTTGATCAAAGATTGTCAGAAACTTTAGTCACTAAAGAAATGTATGAAAGAAAGTTTAAAGAAAAGCAAATTGAATTGAACAAATGTGTTGATGAAATTGCAAATCTTAAACAAGTCTTGGCTGAAAAAGAAAAGGTTGTTACCAAACTTCAAAGTTATCATAACTCTTCGTACATTCTCGAACGCATTTTCAACATCACACCAGATGACAAAGATACTGAAAATTGCAAAAAGGGTATTGGTTCAGAATTTCATCAGGTACCACCACCATTGAGAAACAATTATACTTTTTATGATGAGGAAAAGGTGGCAAAAGGTCTGAACATAGCAGACCAATTACCTGAAAGTATCGATGTGACTTACGCCAAATCTGATGACACTCATGATTCAGAGGTGGTAAGTAAGGTTGTTGATAGCGTTTTGAAAGATGAGTCTACAAAAGGTAAGTCTGAATCACAGGATGAAGATGAAGGAAATCTTTATGATGGTTATCTGAAAAACACAAAATCCGAGAAAAATTTGAATGATGATTCAAAAGGATTGGTTTATACCATGATTGGATCGGACAAATTATTCTTGGATGTTGTATTCCCGATTCAGAATGTGATTTCAGAGAAGGTCGATAAAGTTTTTAAAATAGTTGAGATTGAGAAGTCTGAGATTCCAAAGTTTGCTGGTAAAGGTCATAAATCTTTTTATAACAAACCTGGTTTTAAGAAGAAAAACATGAAGGCTGGTTTGGGTTATAAAAAGAAACAGAATTGGAATCAAAGTAAAAGACAAAATTTGCAACAAAAGATGAATTTTGTTCAAGGGAAAAGTTTGAAAGAAGAGGAAAAACTCAAATTTGGACAACAGTCTAATGAAGAGTTTGATGCTATGAAAAAGAAACAACAACAGGCCAAGGATGTTTCAAAGAAAGTGTGTTTTAAATGTGATAAAATTGGACATGTTGCACGAAAGTGTCCAAATCCAAAGCCTGTTGATGTTGAAAAACAGAAATCTGAGGATATGAGACAGAAGTCTACCAGATTTGATTCGAAACAAACTTGGAGGTACAATACAAACAAGTTTGCTTCAAATCAAAATTGGAAATCAAACCCGAACAGGTTCGATTCAAGACAAACACAGATTTCTCACACACCCAGATTCAGAACATCACAAAGTTGGAGAACATCTGTTGATATGACAAAACCTCAAGAGTTTTGGAAACCTAAAAATGTTGTTCAAAATCAAAAGGTTCAAAAAGAGACAAACTTTTACAAAAGAGGTACTCCGAAAGGTCAAGTGTGGAGTGCTAAGAAACAAGTGATTTTGGAAAAAGATGAGAAAGTTGAAGTCATAGTTGAAAAAGTTTTAAGTGACAAAGAGTTTCCGAAATTAAATGAACATTATTGTGTTGAAATGCCTAAGGTCCAACAGACCTGGGCTAAATTGTTCAAATGATTGATAAAGTTTGAATGTGCAGGTGCTCAACGAAACTGAAGACTGTGAGAATCAAAACAGGAGCAGCCTGGCACAGGAAGAGGTTGCAGGACCCTGGTTTGGTTGAACAGGGAGTTTAGTTTGATTGTTTTTCTGTATATAAATAAACAATATTTTCAAAACCCTAAAAATTGAAAAATTAAAAACCAAAAATATGTTTTTAGTTTGTTAAAAATTTGAAAAACCAAAAATATGTTTGTTTTTAATTTTGTTGAATAAATGTTGATTGAATATGCCGAAACCCTCACGGCTGAACAAACATGATTACTTTCACAAGATTGAAAAACGGTTTTCAAACTGTAAAATATCAATGTGTTGTAAATCATGGGGGTATGTTAGATTTTCTGCAAATCAGTACACTTGAAGCAGAAAATGGATGGCGAGACAAAGCTATCAGTGTTGGTTGTCAAATTTTCTTTAAATGATTTTGCATTTTAGGGGGAGAAAAATTGTCATTAGAAAATACAAAAACATTTGAAAATTTGAAAAAGCCAAAAACATGATAAAATTGAAAATTGAGTTTTTGCGTAAAAAGAGGAAATGATAGTACATCAGTAGACAGTTACAGTACGCTAAAGAAATGGAAAGTTTAAATGTGTTAAACGATCTCACTGTGGATGTGTCGGTAGATTTTTATACATTTAGTAAACTTTTTCGGGATATAAACTTAAATTTCATACTTACTTATTTCGTGGGGAACACTACTTGGATATATAGGTAACCCCTGAAATCTTGTTTGAAAGGTTTCGTATTCTGATATACTAGGTTTTTATACTCAATGATGTCTGGGGTATTATTCCGGGACTTCTGCTGAACGGTGGTTCTCACCTAGTCCCTGGCTAATACTTGCTGCAATGCTTGAAACACAGCATTAAACCCTCAGCATGCTGAAACAATAAAATTGATAAATGCTGCTGTTGTAAGCAAAAAGATCCTCTAAAGGGGACACACCGAAAAGTCGAAGCTGATATCTCTCTGCGTATACGGAAGTATCGACCTGAGATCCCTCGGCCCTCGCATACCTAATTTATATACAGATATCATTGTAGTATACTCACATGTAAGACTGAATATTGGGATCTGGATACGGGAGTATATTCAAGAGGTGGGACACATGAATGAGTTTAAGTTCTTAATTCATCTAATTCGTATCCTGAATCAGTTGAAATTTGTATGAAAATTTAAGTGGACAAGTATATCGACAATCTAAGTGAATTGTTTAATTCTTACAGTGTTTTTAAGCTCAACGGTACTTGTGATTTGTCAAAAACTGATATGATCCTCTGATGCATACTCAAACAAAAATATTATCTGTAAATATGTTTGTACATATTTCTTTACTGCTTTATATTTTCAGAAAATTCAAAAAGATTTTTGATTCTGCTTTATTTTCGACAACTGATGTCTGAGTGCTGAGTTTCAAAATCTAAGTAAGCTGATCGTGTTTCTGAAAATAAAACAAGTTCATTAATTTGAAACTTGAAGTTTTAAAATTAAAAATTCAAAAACAGTTTGTGATATCTCCAAGGTCATTAAGTTGGAGTTGGATGATTAACTGTGGGGGAGTTGGATGTTTATATTGTTATAAGTGTTAGTTTCCGATACGATTCGATGAAACTACCAAATTCATGAGAAGTGGTTTAGAAGGTTTGAATTGTCAGATTACTATATCTGGAAGATTAAAATGTTGTTACTTATAGTTGTATGAGTGATTGCAGGTAATCCAGACTACGATCCCGAGAGCTGAGTCTAAGGGGGAGTCTAAAGACAAGCTGAAAGTTAGGAGGAGCTTGTAGATGGAAAGCTAGGTGTCGATCCCTAAAAGCACGGAAGCTTGACGATAGGGGGAGCCTGAAGGAAGAGTCTATCGAGAGAGAGAGCAACGGAAACCTGAAGACAGATCCACGGGGATTCTGTTCGAGAAAGAGGGAGTCTGTGGTTGCTGATAATATCACATTTTCAAGAAGACTCAGAGAGAGAAAAGAAAAGATAAAACGCTACGAGATTGACTGCGGCAATATCCAAGGGGGAGTCTGTTAGTCAATATGTGTCTATCGCCTCCATCAATCAGAACCGTAGCAGAAAATGAAGAATATTAGAATTTATGATGTAATAGTTAGTAAAAAAGGCAAGGTGGCGTTATTGTAAATAAGGAGAAATCCTTATATCACTTGTGCCTATAAATAGAAGAGTTAGGGTTTCATTTGTAACTTTTGACATTTGGAGCTTAGAAGAGTATAGATTCTAGAGAGAGAATCTAGAGAGAGAAAGTGATGTCATTGTGATTCAAGGTGCTATACTTTATCAAATCAATCAAAGAATCACGTTTATATTACGTCATGTGTGTTTAGGTCGCGTTCGTGTACGGATTCCGCACGTTATACGTTTGTTTCGCAATCGTTTCGGAGTCAAAACCGGTCCTAACAAGATGGCTGACCAGCAGATGAAGCACTTCCATAACAAGCTTGTTGTGGAACTGGTAGAGGATTTCCGTACATATCTCTTGCTCCGGTATATTGATAGCTTTGCTTTGAGACTTCTGGTTATGGATTTCCATACATGTCAGTACTTGAGACAAAAGCCGTTTGTAGCTGAGCATGTGGAGCAGGTCTTGCAACAGTGCTAGAACCTCCACAATTACCATAATACATATCAGGATTTTGTTGCACTGGAATCCTTTTCGCCTTCCTGATTTCTTCTTGATCTTTGTTCTCCAGAGGCTGAACGAAATCATTGATGTTGGTTGTAGCCAAAGTGCCGTTATATTTCAAGATTTCCAAGAAACCATTCCATTAAGCTGGCAACGAGTCGGGAAACTTGATGACAACCTCTTCTTGAGTTGCTACTACCCCATAATTATTCAATTCAGTCAACTAGTGATAAAATCGACTTGTCAAGTCTCCCAAAGATTCTCTTTCCATACATGTGAAGCCATCAAACTCCTTCTTGAGTAGATCATGTCGCAACTTGCGTGACGCTTCATTTCCTTGACCTCTCGTCTTTAATGCATCCCATAACCGCTTTATCATCTTGAAGCTGACAAACTGATGATATATATCCTTGCTCAACGCTTGAGTTAGAATAGAAAATGCTTTCTTTTCCAAATCATATTTCTTCTTCTCGTCTGCCGTAAGATCTGCAAATGTCGTGGCAGTTGAAGCGGCAACATCAAGTGCTTGATCGAAATCTGTAGTAAAACATAACCACAATTTCGTGTTTTGCCCAAGAATATACGTATGGAATCTGTCGTCCCATCCAGGATATTCATTCATGTGCATTAGATTTGGTGGGCGATTATTGCTTCCGGTTTCACTTTCGCTTAAAAGTATACTTTGAATACTTTGATTTTGATTTGAAACGAACGCCCATTGACTTGTCGAAACAAGACTCGCTTGAGATGGAACTGACGAAGAAGAGGGTGCGAGAGGTTCGGCCAATGATGGAGATAAACCTTTGCTCATATACTTGCTCTCCGTATTAGAATTGATACCCCACCAGTCTGAACTCATTTTGGATGAATTAAGAAGAATACATGCTCATAAACTCAAAACAAAACAGTTAATTATGAATTTCAAAGCTTCTGTTGACAACTGCTTGTGATGTCTACGAAGAAGATGGTTCTTCGTGAAAGACCAGAGTGACGAAAGATGGTGTAACACCCCAACCCCGCTAGGGCTGACGTGTCACTCTTACAGATATCAAAACTAAAACCAATCCATAACATTAAATAAAAGATCCTAATTACATTTTATTACAATGCTAAAATAAAGAATCTTGATCAGCAACTTCCTAACGCTCCTCACCGAAATCCCAGATTATCCCAGATTACCTTTGAAACAAATAAGACAAACACAAAAAGAAAAATACGGCTGAGCCAAAAGTTGCTCAGTAACGGAGAAATCAACAGTAAAAGCAAAGTCATATCAGCGGAAGCAAAACACAACATGATAGAACTGAACTGAGAGTAAACTGAGACGGTTACTGACACGAGTGCTGAAATCAGATGCAGACACAAGACTGATACAAGAACCGATCTGAAACTGTAACGAAAACTGATATGGAAACACAAGGCAGACGTATACATAAATGATACTGGACCCAACACAAAACCAATGTAGAAAGTGATACATCGTTGACCATGATGACAAAAGCATTTTATCTTGTATAAATAGACTTATTTTAAAACATCATTTAAATAATCTAGTACTCGTATAACAATGAAATTTTCTCACCTGTCACTTGTAAATGAAACGTTTGAAAAAAATCAAAACTCATAAGTATCGAATATTTTGAACAACGTTTAATAATGCTATTATTTTTAAAACAAGATACTTGACAAAACTATTTTCTTATATTAAACATTTGAACTTCATCAAAATAAAATAGTTTATCATATTTCATAGCAAATCATCATTGGATAAAAAGAACTAATTTCCTAACTTTGAAAAAGTTATATTTTAGAAATAGAATAATTTAAATAATCTGGATTTTCAAATGAAACACTTCCGACCATCCCGCAAAACATGGAAAAAAGAAACAAAACAAATAGTTAAGCCAAAACATTTTAAATACGGTTTAAAATCCAATGATCTTTAAAAGAAAAGAGTTGTCAAACTATTATCTCTAAATACACGTTAAGGTTCAAATTCATATCTTTAAATTTATCAACCTTCATAAGTTATTATTTAGTCAAAAATAACTATTTTTATAACTTTAGAGCTTTATGTTTAGTAAACAAAATACTTTAGATAATCTAAGTTTATATGTAGAATAATAAAATCCTAACGAAATTACTTAAACTGATCGGAAAAATGGACGCGAAACAAAGACAGATTGAACGACAAGTATAGAACAGACATTGAATCAAATACGAAATACATGTACTGAAGGATACAAACTAAACTTGTAATACTGAATCTAAATCAAGACTGCTACTAAGACAAACTAATACAAACCGGTACAAATACTGAGTCAAAACAGACATAACTAATACATAACTGAATCGGACACTGAACATAATCAGAAGCATACATAACCCATTACTGATTGGAAACATAACCATATGCGCACAACATATGAGACATATCAGAGTAGATACTAGATATTGAACATAATCGGAAGCATAACCCCATAGACGATCGAAAGCATAATCAGAGGCGTACAAAACATATCATATATATAACATATTCACATACAGAAATATATACTAACTTACACGACAGCTATATATCAACAAACTAAGTCGTGTAACATAGAAACACCCAGAGCCATAAACAAAACAGACTGGTACACAGCTATCTAGTCCATGCACCTATGAGATTAAGTATTAATACTCTTTAACTTAAATTTAGATAGCAGAGAAATACTATCATATCGTAATTCAAACTCGAACATAGTTTGTTTAGATAATTAGAAATACGGTACATCCAAATACAAATAGGTTGGGATAACATAAAACACATTTGTGCCTTGTAATAAGATATTTAATTAATTAATTAATAATGAAACTAATTAAATCCCTAATAGCTTATTTACAATTAACCTTATTTATTACTTTTACTACCGAAGTAATGCTATACCAATACTACGCTTTTTAAAATAGTACGCCTTTTATAATAATTAAAACTACATTTTATCTTGTATAAATAGACTTATTTTAAAACATCATTTAAATAATCTAGTACTCGTATAACAAGGAAATTTTCTCACCTGTCACTTGTAAATGAAACGTTTGAAAAAAATCAAAACTCATAAGTATCGAATATTTTGAACAGCGTTTAATAATGCTATTATTTTTAAAACAAGATACTTGACAAAACTATTTTCTTATATTAAACATTTGAACTTCATCAAAATAAAATAGTTTATCATATTTCATAGCAAATCATCATTGGATAAAAAGAACTAATTTCCTAACTTTGAAAAAGTTATATTTTAGAAATAGAATAATTTAAATAATCTGGATTTTCAAATGAAACACTTCCGACCATCCCGCAAAACATGGAAAAAAGAAACAAAACAAATAGTTAAGCCAAAACATTTTAAATACCGTTTAAAATCCAATGATCTTTAAAAGAAAAGAGTTGTCAAACTATTATCTCTAAATACACGTTAAGGTTCAAATTCATATCTTTAAATTTATCAACCTTCATAAGTTATTATTTAGTCAAAAATAACTATTTTTATAACTTTAGAGCTTTATGTTTAGTAAACAAAATACTTTAGATAATCTAAGTTTATATGTAGAATAATAAAATCCTAACGAAATTACTTAAACTGATCGGAAAAATGGACGCGAAACAAAGACAGATTGAACGACAAGTATAGAACAGACATTGAATCAAATACGAAATACATGTACTGAAGGATACAAACTAAACTTGTAATACTGAATCTAAATCAAGACTGCTACTAAGACGAAACTAATACAAACCGGTACAAATACTGAGTCAAAACAGACATAACTAATACATAACTGAATCGGACACTGAACATAATCAGAAGCATACATAACCCATTACTGATTGGAAACATAACCATATGCGCACAACATATGAGACATATCAGAGTAGATACTAGATATTGAACATAATCGGAAGCATAACCCCATAGACGATCGAAAGCATAATCAGAGGCGTACAAAACATATCATATATATAACATATTCACATACAGAAATATATACTAACTTACACGACAGCTATATATCAACAAACTAAGTCGTGTAACATAGAAACACCCAGAGCCATAAACAAAACAGACTGGTACACAGCTATCTAGTCCATGCACCTATGAGATTAAGTATTAATACTCTTTAACTTAAATTTAGATAGCAGAGAAATACTATCATATCGTAATTCAAACTCGAACATAGTTTGTTTAGATAATTAGAAATACGGTACATCCAAATACAAATAGGTTGGGATAACATAAAACACATTTGTGCCTTGTAATAAGATATTTAATTAATTAATTAATAATGAAACTAATTAAATCCCTAATAGCTTATTTACAATTAACCTTATTTATTACTTTTACTACCGAAGTAATGCTATACCAATACTACGCTTTTTAAAATAGTACGCCTTTTATAATAATTAAAACTACATTTTATCTTGTATAAATAGACTTATTTTAAAACATCATTTAAATAATCTAGTACTCGTATAACAAGGAAATTTTCTCACCTGTCACTTGTAAATGAAACGTTTGAAAAAAATCAAAACTCATAAGTATCGAATATTTTGAACAGCGTTTAATAATGCTATTATTTTTAAAACAAGATACTTGACAAAACTATTTTCTTATATTAAACATTTGAACTTCATCAAAATAAAATAGTTTATCATATTTCATAGCAAATCATCATTGGATAAAAAGAACTAATTTCCTAACTTTGAAAAAGTTATATTTTAGAAATAGAATAATTTAAATAATCTGGATTTTCAAATGAAACACTTCCGACCATCCCGCAAAACATGGAAAAAAGAAACAAAACAAATAGTTAAGCCAAAACATTTTAAATACCGTTTAAAATCCAATGATCTTTAAAAGAAAAGAGTTGTCAAACTATTATCTCTAAATACACGTTAAGGTTCAAATTCATATCTTTAAATTTATCAACCTTCATAAGTTATTATTTAGTCAAAAATAACTATTTTTATAACTTTAGAGCTTTATGTTTAGTAAACAAAATACTTTAGATAATCTAAGTTTATATGTAGAATAATAAAATCCTAACGAAATTACTTAAACTGATCGGAAAAATGGACGCGAAACAAAGACAGATTGAACGACAAGTATAGAACAGACATTGAATCAAATACGAAATACATGTACTGAAGGATACAAACTAAACTTGTAATACTGAATCTAAATCAAGACTGCTACTAAGACGAAACTAATACAAACCGGTACAAATACTGAGTCAAAACAGACATAACTAATACATAACTGAATCGGACACTGAACATAATCAGAAGCATACATAACCCATTACTGATTGGAAACATAACCATATGCGCACAACATATGAGACATATCAGAGTAGATACTAGATATTGAACATAATCGGAAGCATAACCCCATAGACGATCGAAAGCATAATCAGAGGCGTACAAAACATATCATATATATAACATATTCACATACAGAAATATATACTAACTTACACGACAGCTATATATCAACAAACTAAGTCGTGTAACATAGAAACACCCAGAGCCATAAACAAAACAGACTGGTACACAGCTATCTAGTCCATGCACCTATGAGATTAAGTATTAATACTCTTTAACTTAAATTTAGATAGCAGAGAAATACTATCATATCGTAATTCAAACTCGAACATAGTTTGTTTAGATAATTAGAAATACGGTACATCCAAATACAAATAGGTTGGGATAACATAAAACACATTTGTGCCTTGTAATAAGATATTTAATTAATTAATTAATAATGAAACTAATTAAATCCCTAATAGCTTATTTACAATTAACCTTATTTATTACTTTTACTACCGAAGTAATGCTATACCAATACTACGCTTTTTAAAATAGTACGCCTTTTATAATAATTAAAACTACATTTTATCTTGTATAAATAGACTTATTTTAAAACATCATTTAAATAATCTAGTACTCGTATAACAAGGAAATTTTCTCACCTGTCACTTGTAAATGAAACGTTTGAAAAAAATCAAAACTCATAAGTATCGAATATTTTGAACAGCGTTTAATAATGCTATTATTTTTAAAACAAGATACTTGACAAAACTATTTTCTTATATTAAACATTTGAACTTCATCAAAATAAAATAGTTTATCATATTTCATAGCAAATCATCATTGGATAAAAAGAACTAATTTCCTAACTTTGAAAAAGTTATATTTTAGAAATAGAATAATTTAAATAATCTGGATTTTCAAATGAAACACTTCCGACCATCCCGCAAAACATGGAAAAAAGAAACAAAACAAATAGTTAAGCCAAAACATTTTAAATACCGTTTAAAATCCAATGATCTTTAAAAGAAAAGAGTTGTCAAACTATTATCTCTAAATACACGTTAAGGTTCAAATTCATATCTTTAAATTTATCAACCTTCATAAGTTATTATTTAGTCAAAAATAACTATTTTTATAACTTTAGAGCTTTATGTTTAGTAAACAAAATACTTTAGATAATCTAAGTTTATATGTAGAATAATAAAATCCTAACGAAATTACTTAAACTGATCGGAAAAATGGACGCGAAACAAAGACAGATTGAACGACAAGTATAGAACAGACATTGAATCAAATACGAAATACATGTACTGAAGGATACAAACTAAACTTGTAATACTGAATCTAAATCAAGACTGCTACTAAGACGAAACTAATACAAACCGGTACAAATACTGAGTCAAAACAGACATAACTAATACATAACTGAATCGGACACTGAACATAATCAGAAGCATACATAACCCATTACTGATTGGAAACATAACCATATGCGCACAACATATGAGACATATCAGAGTAGATACTAGATATTGAACATAATCGGAAGCATAACCCCATAGACGATCGAAAGCATAATCAGAGGCGTACAAAACATATCATATATATAACATATTCACATACAGAAATATATACTAACTTACACGACAGCTATATATCAACAAACTAAGTCGTGTAACATAGAAACACCCAGAGCCATAAACAAAACAGACTGGTACACAGCTATCTAGTCCATGCACCTATGAGATTAAGTATTAATACTCTTTAACTTAAATTTAGATAGCAGAGAAATACTATCATATCGTAATTCAAACTCGAACATAGTTTGTTTAGATAATTAGAAATACGGTACATCCAAATACAAATAGGTTGGGATAACATAAAACACATTTGTGCCTTGTAATAAGATATTTAATTAATTAATTAATAATGAAACTAATTAAATCCCTAATAGCTTATTTACAATTAACCTTATTTATTACTTTTACTACCGAAGTAATGCTATACCAATACTACGCTTTTTAAAATAGTACGCCTTTTATAATAATTAAAACTACATTTTATCTTGTATAAATAGACTTATTTTATAACATCATTTAAATAATCTAGTACTCGTATAACAAGGAAATTTTCTCACCTGTCACTTGTAAATGAAACGTTTGAAAAAAATCAAAACTCATAAGTATCGAATATTTTGAACAGCGTTTAATAATGCTATTATTTTTAAAACAAGATACTTGACAAAACTATTTTCTTATATTAAACATTTGAACTTCATCAAAATAAAATAGTTTATCATATTTCATAGCAAATCATCATTGGATAAAAAGAACTAATTTCCTGACTTTGAAAAGGTTATATTTTAGAAATAGAATAATTTAAATAATCTGGATTTTCAAATGAAACACTTCCGACCATCCCGCAAAACATGGAAAAAAGAAACAAAACAAATAGTTAAGCCAAAACATTTTAAATACCGTTTAAAATCCAATGATCTTTAAAAGAAAAGAGTTGTCAAACTATTATCTCTAAATACACGTTAAGGTTCAAATTCATATCTTTAAATTTATCAACCTTCATAAGTTATTATTTAGTCAAAAATAACTATTTTTATAACTTTAGAGCTTTATGTTTAGTAAACAAAATACTTTAGATAATCTAAGTTTATATGTAGAATAATAAAATCCTAACGAAATTACTTAAACTGATCGGAAAAATGGACGCGAAACAAAGACAGATTGAACGACAAGTATAGAACAGACATTGAATCAAATACGAAATACATGTACTGAAGGATACAAACTAAACTTGTAATACTGAATCTAAATCAAGACTGCTACTAAGACGAAACTAATACAAACCGGTACAAATACTGAGTCAAAACAGACATAACTAATACATAACTGAATCGGACACTGAACATAATCAGAAGCATACATAACCCATTACTGATTGGAAACATAACCATATGCGCACAACATATGAGACATATCAGAGTAGATACTAGATATTGAACATAATCGGAAGCATAACCCCATAGACGATCGAAAGCATAATCAGAGGCGTACAAAACATATCATATATATAACATATTCACATACAGAAATATATACTAACTTACACGACAGCTATATATCAACAAACTAAGTCGTGTAACATAGAAACACCCAGAGCCATAAACAAAACAGACTGGTACACAGCTATCTAGTCCATGCACCTATGAGATTAAGTATTAATACTCTTTAACTTAAATTTAGATAGCAGAGAAATACTATCATATCGTAATTCAAACTCGAACATAGTTTGTTTAGATAATTAGAAATACGGTACATCCAAATACAAATAGGTTGGGATAACATAAAACACATTTGTGCCTTGTAATAAGATATTTAATTAATTAATTAATAATGAAACTAATTAAATCCCTAATAGCTTATTTACAATTAACCTTATTTATTACTTTTACTACCGAAGTAATGCTATACCAATACTACGCTTTTTAAAATAGTACGCCTTTTATAATAATTAAAACTACATTTTATCTTGTATAAATAGACTTATTTTATAACATCATTTAAATAATCTAGTACTCGTATAACAAGGAAATTTTCTCACCTGTCACTTGTAAATGAAACGTTTGAAAAAAATCAAAACTCATAAGTATCGAATATTTTGAACAGCGTTTAATAATGCTATTATTTTTAAAACAAGATACTTGACAAAACTATTTTCTTATATTAAACATTTGAACTTCATCAAAATAAAATAGTTTATCATATTTCATAGCAAATCATCATTGGATAAAAAGAACTAATTTCCTGACTTTGAAAAGGTTATATTTTAGAAATAGAATAATTTAAATAATCTGGATTTTCAAATGAAACACTTCCGACCATCCCGCAAAACATGGAAAAAAGAAACAAAACAAATAGTTAAGCCAAAACATTTTAAATACCGTTTAAAATCCAATGATCTTTAAAAGAAAAGAGTTGTCAAACTATTATCTCTAAATACACGTTAAGGTTCAAATTCATATCTTTAAATTTATCAACCTTCATAAGTTATTATTTAGTCAAAAATAACTATTTTTATAACTTTAGAGCTTTATGTTTAGTAAACAAAATACTTTAGATAATCTAAGTTTATATGTAGAATAATAAAATCCTAACGAAATTACTTAAACTGATCGGAAAAATGGACGCGAAACAAAGACAGATTGAACGACAAGTATAGAACATACATTGAATCAAATACGAAATACATGTACTGAAGGATACAAACTAAACTTGTAATACTGAATCTAAATCAAGACTGCTACTAAGACGAAACTAATACAAACCGGTACAAATACTGAGTCAAAACAGACATAACTAATACATAACTGAATCGGACACTGAACATAATCAGAAGCATACATAACCCATTACTGATTGGAAACATAACCATATGCGCACAACATATGAGACATATCAGAGTAGATACTAGATATTGAACATAATCGGAAGCATAACCCCATAGACGATCGAAAGCATAATCAGAGGCGTACAAAACATATCATATATATAACATATTCACATACAGAAATATATACTAACTTACACGACAGCTATATATCAACAAACTAAGTCGTGTAACATAGAAACACCCAGAGCCATAAACAAAACAGACTGGTACACAGCTATCTAGTCCATGCACCTATGAGATTAAGTATTAATACTCTTTAACTTAAATTTAGATAGCAGAGAAATACTATCATATCGTAATTCAAACTCGAACATAGTTTGTTTAGATAATTAGAAATACGGTACATCCAAATACAAATAGGTTGGGATAACATAAAACACATTTGTGCCTTGTAATAAGATATTTAATTAATTAATTAATAATGAAACTAATTAAATCCCTAATAGCTTATTTACAATTTACCTTATTTATTACTTTTACTACCGAAGTAATGCTATACCAATACTACGCTTTTTAAAATAGTACGCCTTTTATAATAATTAAAACTACATGCTACAGTAACACATGCTATTAATTAAAAAAATCAAAGTTCAAAATAAAGGTTA
Organism: Helianthus tuberosus; assembly: GCA_030545235.1. Classification (NCBI taxonomy): domain Eukaryota; kingdom Viridiplantae; phylum Streptophyta; class Magnoliopsida; order Asterales; family Asteraceae; genus Helianthus; species Helianthus tuberosus. Next base: position 41,859,252 of record CM060409.1, on the reverse strand, counting down.
GATTATTTAAATGGTTGGATTGTTTAGTATTCTACATCCCAAGTTCTAAGTCATTAAAATTAAAATGTCACTAATAAAAGTTCATGTCTTAGTAATGTACATTGAAAGCGTCTATATATTATTTAATACTATAATTGTAACGATAATGATAGTAATACCAACTTATTATATTTTTTTTATATTCTCAACGAAGAGTAGGTGTCTTTTGTCTATGAAATGAAGGCATCTAACACATACGGAACTCACTTCGAGTTGCATAAACGCGTATCATACTCTATTTAAATAATACGGAGTTACTGACATGACATGGTAAACGGGGACCAGATCAAATTAAATTAAATACGATCAAAACAAAATCAAACAAATCGGAATTCGGAGTACCAGAACATAAATGGACTCGGATAAGCACCAATCTACATAATAGGGACCCAAAAGCGCACATATGTACTTGTAATTCACGATTACATTCATGACCGTAATAGTCAATCACCTTACATCAGTGCCCTAACTGTCCTCCCATCATGCATCTCGATAACTTATCCGAATTGTAAGGAAAACAAAGAGACCATAAAGAAATTATAGTCAAACGATATATTCTAAGGGATAACAAGAAGATAACTAAGGTAGATGCGTCGATTCCGCGAGGATACACATTACAGATGCCACACACCTCTTGAAGCACGTAGGGTTGCAAGGTCCACATCACGCGTACTCGAGTTCGTTCGTTGGAAGACATAGTCACTCCAATCGTGTCATTCACCAAATTTCGAGTCATTCATGACCTCCACAATGGTAATAGAATAATTTATCAGATATAGTTGGGACACATAATATAGAGGTAGTAATCAATGAGAAAAGCCTCTATCGGATATCAAAGATCACAAACTAATGAGTACGAACATCGATCGAAAGTCGAAATCCTAACCCAACTTCTACCCATTACTTCACAGGTTTTATTTTAAGTTTTCTAGAGGAAAGAGCCTTTGCTCTGATACCATAATTGTAACACCTCAAACCCGCTAGGGCTGACGTGTCACACTTACAGATATCAAAACTAAAACCAATCCATAACATTAAATAAAAGATCCTAATTACATTTTATTACAATGCTAAAATAAAGAATCTTGATCAGCAACTTCTTAACGCTCCTCACCGAAATCCCAGATTACCTGTAAAACAAATAAGACAAACACAAAAAGAAAAATAAGGCTAAGCCAAAAATGGCTCAGTAACGGAAAAATCAACAGTAAAAGCAAAGTCATATCAGCGGAAGCAAAACACAACATGATAGAACTGAACTGAGAGTAAACTGAGACGGTTACTAACACGAGTGCTGAAATCAGATGCAGACACAAGACTGATACAAGAACCGATGTGAAACTGTAACGAAAACTGATACGGAAACACAAGGCAGACGTATACATAAATGATACTGAACCCAACACAAAACCGATGTAGAAAGTGATACATCGTTGACCATGATGATAAAAGCATTTTATCTTGTATAAATAGACTTATTTTAAAACATCATTTAAATAATCTAGTATACGTATAACAAGGAAATTTTCTCACCTGTCACTTGTAAATGAAACGTTTGAACAAATCAAAAACTAATAACTATCGAATACTTTGAACAACGTTTAATAATGCTATTATTTTTAAAACAAGATACTTGACAAAACTATTTTCTTATATTAAACGTTTGAACTTCATCAAAATAAAATTGTTTATCGTATTTAATAGCAAATCATCATTGGATAAAAAGAACTAATTTTCTAACTTTGAAAAAGTTATATTTTAGAAATAGAATAATTTAAATAATCTGGATTTTCAAATGAAACACTTCCTACCATCCCGCAAAACATGGAAAACAGAAACAAAACAAATAGCTAAGCCAAAACATTTTAAATACCATTTAAAATCCAATGATCTTTAAAAGAAAAGAGTTGTCAAACTATTATCTCTAAATACACGTTAAGGTTCAAATTCATATCTTTTAATTTATCAACTTTCGTAAGTTATTATTTAGTCAAAAATAACTATTTTTATAACTTTAGAGCTTTATGTTTAGTAAACAAAATACTTTAGATAATCTAAGTTTATATGTAGAATAATAAAATCCAAACGGAATTACTTAAACCGATCGGAAAAATGGAAGCGAAACAAAGACAGATTGAACGACAAGTATAGAACAGACATTGAATCAAATACGAAATACATGTACTGAAGGATACAAACTAAACTTGTAATACTGAATCTAAATCAAGACTGTTACTAAGACGAAACTAATACAAACCGGTACAAATACTGAGTCAAAACAGACATAAGTAATACATAACTGAATCGGACACTGAACATAATCAGAAGCATACTTAACCCAATACAGATCGAAAACATAACCATATGCGCACAACATATCAGACATATCAGAGTAGATACTAGATACCGAACATAATCGGAAGCATAACCCCATAGACGATCGAAAGCATAATCAGAGGCGTACAAAACATATCATATATATAACATATTCACATACAGATAAATATATATTCTAACTTACACAACAACTATATATCAACAAACTAAGTCGTGTAACATAGAAGCACCCAGAGCCATAAACAAAACAGACTGGTACACAGCTAGCTAGTCCATGCACCTATGAGATGGTGAAACACCCCGAAAACGGGTTTGGTAATCAAACCCCGTTAATAATAAAAGACGGGTAAAGTACCGTTAGCGTTAAAAGTAACTCGGTAAATATTAGGATTTAAATAAATAATCCTAATATTAATTACAACGTGAATAAAAGCTTTTAAGGAAATGAGTTTATAAGAGGCCCGAAGTAACGGGACTTAAATTAAATCAAGTCATAATTTTCCCAAATTCACCAAGTAGCTAGGAATATTAACCTAGTTAAAAAGGTGTCTTAAAACAATGAAGAAAACATGGGTAATAATCCTTTTTATAAAGTTACAAACTAGAGGGGCTAAAAATGGAAGATTCGAAACTTATTTATTAAAAACAAAACACTACACACACACACACACTAGTGTGTGTGTGCGTGTATACGATCAGGAGAAGAGCTCCCATGGAGCAAACCCTAGTTCATCACAAAATCAACAAATTGAAGCTCAATTCAAACCCCAAATCAATGCATGAACACATATAAACGATCACCTAGTAGTGGGGATCACAAGGTATGTTGAATTTTATGATTTGGTGATACTTTGAGATTATGATGAACAATCATAATCGAAATTCTGGAATGAATGTTGAATCTATGAGTGTTATTGTGATGAAATTTTCGTTTAGAAACAAACCCTAGTTGAAAACTTGATGAATTGTTGTCAAAACTAGGGATTTGATAATTACCCTATTATGTGTTAAGTGGGTTTTATGATAATATGATGAACACTCAGATTAAAATGTTAAATTGATGAATGTTGATATTATGATATAAGTTCTAGATATAGTTCTTGAACACTAGACATAGAGGTTTGATTTTTTATGTAAATCTTGGTGAAAACAACTAGTTATGAACTAGTTAGTAAATATGTAAAATTATGCACATTAGGTGTTTGTTAAAATGCCTAAATGAGAACTAAAGTGTTGAAATTTAGGGTGAAACGCGTATTTGAATGATATGGCAACTATGCGTAATATGAAGTGACAAGGGTTCTAAACATCATGTTGATTTAGACTCAATTGTGTAAATCGTGTGATTGAAAGTAATTAACTTTTGATAAGTTAATCTAACCAATGATGAAGTCGAATGGTAGTTTCGACATAGAGAATAAGTAGGGTGGAATGGTCACGATTGTTAATGACTAGTCTAACCACCTTGTAAATGTTGACAATAGTTTGACGCCTAACGTGCTAGATGGAGGCATGGGAAAGAAGCGGTCAAACGAATCAAGCACGAGAAGAAAAGTGTATTCGGGATGCGAGGTAAGTGAAACTTACACACTTATGTAGAATACTTGTTTATTTTATACGTTATAAATGCGATAACGATAACATCCAAAATACGGATTTCTGTTAAGAATATTTTGTAGGGTAATCTAATAAGGAGGAAAAGGGTAAAAATGGAAATTAGTCAAGTGTTGACTAATGTAAATCGAAGTTAAAAGGATACCCATGGCGTAAGCCGAAATGGGTTGAATTTGTGAGAAAAGGATTTAAGAGAGAAATGATTTGGTAATAAAATCCGGGATGGGATGGATGTATGAATTGGAAATCAAAAACCATGTTTTTGATTAAATAGGTAACGTTCGTCATATAGGCCAAATGGGTCGAATGGTGGTGATAACACCATTTGACAATATCGACTAATGTGGTTGTTAAGTCTTATGTTAACAGGAGGGATTAGCAAATCGGATAATTGCGTCGCCATAGATTATGTGATAATTAAAGCGAGGTATAAATCGGGTCTATTTGTTGACCCGGCAGGTACGCTTATATGAATTTATAGTTAAAAGTGCAAGTAAGGTCGAATATTTAGTGAAGTCTTTCATCGCAAAAATGAAGGATTAAAAATGACCATAAAGCCCTTGATGGGTAAACCGGGTAAAACAACCTTTAGAGGTTGTTTAGAAATTATTATTATGATTTTATAATCCTTAGATGCGTATAAAATTTGAATGCATAAACTTTCAAGGGTTGAATGCCCTAAATGTGTCTTGCCATAAAACAACACATTTGAGAGGTAAAAACTCGGAATAAATAGTCTATTACTTTAAATCCACCACAATCTTAGTTGTGGTGGAAGACCAATCAATATGAATGGTTGAAATTATCAGGCATACGAGAAATGGATGTGATTTATGCTTAAAAGGACATAAATACCCTTATTGGGTCAAAGTTAGATTATAATTAAAATGGGTAAATAATGCGTAGGAACTCGTGACTGGAACCTTATATGATAGACAATGTTGGAGATAAAGGGTTGGTGAAAAATGGGGGTCGAACAAACATGTTTGTTTGATAACACATAGACGGGTCAAAATTTAGTAAAAAGATAATAAGTCGAAGGCTTAAAAATCTCAAATTTATTTAATCCGGATGTCAGATTTTAACTCCATGTGATGGAGAATTAAATTACGATCACGTAGGAAAAAGAATCGTGTAAATCAGATCAATAACGAAAGAGTTATGCTCGTTTTCGTAAAATCAAGCTTGGCTGGGAATATGCAGCAACTGATGCAAACAGTCTGTCAAAATGAGGCCGTGGCGTCGCGCCACGGCCAGAAGGGTTTGCCGTCGCGCGCGGCGACGGACTAAATTCTTGAAATTCTTGTTTATTTTGATTATTTGACCCACTTACCTTGTAGTACTTGTTATTTAACTATCAAAACTGACTTCTAAGTTGGTTTTGATCACAGGTGAATGTCGAGAGTCCCGGGTGAAGATCAAGTGACGAGCAAGAACCGAACACACGTTAAATGAAGCTTCCGCGTCAAATCTTGATTTGTCTAGTTATAAGTGAATTATGTTAACACTTATAAATATGTTTTTGTAATGTTGTAAACATATGGGAATGTTAGTATGGCAAGTTTATGTAAAGTCACATTTTTAGCATTAAAATGTGTATTTTATTTTTAAAATCTTGATTAATTAAGACGGTTGTTACAAGTTGGTAATCAGAGCTCATGGTTAAAGAATAAAGTGTGTTCGGTTCGAGGCTTGATCGCAAATCCGGTAAGTACATGTATATCAATGTTTTAGTATGATTAAAGTGTTGAGAACAACACATATGGTTATCGTGTAATACATGTTACACCAATAAAAACGATATAGAATAGATATAGTCAACGAAATTATACGCGTTGATGCGTATAGTAGAAAAGCCTTGTATTATAATACGGGCATCCATTAATGTCGAAATTACTAACTGTTGTAAATGTTTTAGTTGAAGGACACTCGCATATGAAGATAGCGAGAGTTTAACAAATCGCGGATTTGATAGAGGAACGGTCCAAAGAGTATGCTCATCAAGGACCTAAATCGCGTAGCGATCGCGAACAAGGCTAATGGCAAGAGAAGCCCGTTAGGGCAAGCATTACCAGGTGCACATTTTAAATTTAATTGCACAAATAGTAATATGCAACAAATACGTAGAGATTGAAAGTTGCATATGTAGATTAAAAACTTGGAAAAACCCGAATAGAAAATCTATCCGGGATATTGTTTCCAAGAGAAACAAATAGAGGCATTACTTACATGGGGTTTAATGTGAAAATTATAAAAAGGTCATGTATACCAGGTATTGATCGCTTACTCTGGCCAAGTAAGTGGTGAGCACGTGGTACCATGAACTTTTTATGATGGACATGCTTACATCTGATGTAGTAAGGACGGGGTGAGCGGGACAAATTAAAAAGTACCCAAATGAATCAAATGAGCAAGATAATTGATAATAATGTAAATGCACAGCCGGGTGATGGAAGCGTATTACATTAGGATAATGAGCCCGAGTGAAGGGACAAAGATTAATGTAAAATGATTAAGATATGCATTGGGAGGGGGTGTACTTACACTCGAACCCGGAGAATGCAAACATGTAAAATGATTAAGATATGCATTGGGAGGAGGTGTACTTACACTCGAACCAGGAGAATGCAAACATGTAAAATGATTAAGATATGCATTGGGAGGGGGTGTACTTACACTCGAACCCGGAGAATGTAAACATGTAAAATGATTAAGATATGCATTGGGAGGGGGTGTACTTACACTCGAACCCGGAGAATGCAAATATGTCTCTTAACGGGCCGTTTTTTGTAAAACGTCAAACTTGAGGACAAAGTCGGAATATAAAAGTGAAGCGAAGTCTTAATGCATACCGGAAGGGTTGCAATAATAACGACTTCGGTAAAACACCCGGTTGATAGGTAAGGATTAAACACATGCGTAGACCAAGAAACGGGAACTCGGATGGAAAGTTAAAAGACTCGGGTTTTGAGTCATGACTAAAAGACGACAAGATGATGTAAATAGAAATTTTGATAAATTATGTTCAACTATTTTAAAGTTGAACGGGTCGAAACAAAGAATGAAGTTAGACATCCATAAATGATTTTGAACATAAAAAGGGTGCCTTAATGCCATATACATATATGAATGTATATACCTTTGAATAAAGACTTGAATAAAAGATGATCTACGGGATTATCATAACCTACGAGATTATAAATGAGGCTAAGGTCCACGGGACCAAAAAGACCTTCGGGTCCCAAATAGAAAGAAATGAATTGTTGGGGTCTCACCTTAATAAAGTAAAAAGGTGAAACTATAAAGAAATAACCTACGAGGCTAAGCGAAAGAACCTACGGGTCAATAGTATAAAACAATGAAACTGGTTGTAACTTCCCGCATAAAATAATAACGGTAGATAAAGTTCGTATAAAAGCGATGGGTTTCGCTAAGTTAACTAAATGGGTTAAAAGCGAAGAGATTGTGAAAGGCCGGGTTGACAAAAGTGAAGAATTTCACTAAAACATTCAAACGGGTAAAAATGACAAAAGAATTCACAATTATTTAAATTGTGTTACGTCACTAAAGTGGATGAAGTCATTACCGAAATGACAACGGAAGGGGATAAATCCTTGGAATTGACATGAGTTCAAGAGAAAAGCGTTAAACTAAAATTCAGTATTAGTGAGAAACAACGCTTTAACAAATACGAATATTATGAAACGAATTCGGAAAATGATTAATATCAAGGAATATGGATCTTGACACCGGTAGGTGCAAAGCGATACATTCGAAGGAAAGATTTCCGATAATAAAAGTCGACATAAACTTAAACAAAACGTGATGTAATCACGGTCACAAAAAGTGATATAGAATACAATCAAGTGGTAACGTGAGTTACGAGATATGAAAATCAGAAAACATGTAAAAGGCCGGGTTGGCAATAAGATATACCCTAATGACGGGGAATAAAGTGACGACGACTAATCAGTTTGGCCGGTAAAACCTTTCAAAGTCGGAGTAGTGTTACGACTTATATAAAGCGCCTGTTGAAATAAGATTAGCTTGAAGTAAACATGATGAAAATAAATATAACCGAGCGATCAGATGACAACTCGGTCAAATAAGTGAGTAAAATAAGAAGTACAAGTTGAAAGAAATGGCCTACGAGGCCTTACATGTGAAAGGCGCATACGTCATACGCCTTAAAACCAAAAGCACACTACCCTACTTTTCTGGTAAGGTTGTTAATTACGAGCAATGCTCAAGTAGTTGCCGAAACTAAGTCCATAGAATTAAACCTAAAGAACTACGTAAGAAAGGTTTCGGGGACGAAACCTCTTTAAGGGGGGTAGACTTGTAACACCCCGAAAACGGGTTTGGTAATCAAACCCCGTTAATACTAAAAGACGGGTAAAGTACCGTTAGTGGTAAAAGGAACCCGGTAAATATTAGGATTTAAATAAATAATCCTAATATTAACTACAACGTGAATAAAATCTTTTAAGGAAATGAGTTTATAAGAGGCCCGAAGTAACGGGACTTAAATTAAATCAAGTCATAATTTTCCCGAATTCACCAAGTAGCTAGGAATATTAACCTAGTTAAAAAGGTGTCTTAAAACAATGAAGAAAACATGGGTAATAATCCTTTTTATAAAGTTACAAACTAGAGGGGCTGAAATGGAAGATTCGAAACTTATTTATTAAAAACAAAACACTACACACACACTAGTGTGTGTGCGTGTATACGATCAGGAGCAGAGCTCCCCATGGAGCAAACCCTAGTTCATCACAAAATCAACAAATTGAAGCTCAATTCAAACCCCAAATCAATGCGTGAACACATATAAATGATCACCTTGTCGTGGGGATCACAAGGTATGTTGAATTTTATGATTTGGTGATACTTTGAGATTATGATGAACAATCATAATCGAAATTCTGGAATGAATGTTGAATCTATGAGTGTTACTGTGATGAAATTTTCGTTTAGAAACAAACCCTAGTTGAAAACTTGATGAATTGTTGTCAAAACTAGGGATTTGATAATTACCCTATTATGTGTTAAGTGGGTTTTATGATAATATGATGAACACTCAAATTAAAATGTTAAATTGATGAATGTTGATATTATGATATAAGTTCTAGATATAGTTCATGAATACTAGACATAGAGGTTTGATTTTTGATGTAAATCTTGGTGAAAATAACTAGTTAGTAACTATGTAAAATTATGCACATTAGGTGTTTGTTAAAATGCCTAAATGAGAACTAAAGTGTTGAAATTTGGGGTGAAACGCGTATTTGAATGATATGGCAACTATGCGTAATATGAAGTGACAAGGGTTCTAAACATCTTGTTGAATTAGACTCAATTGTGTAAACCGTGTGATTGAAAGTAATTAACTTTTGATAAGTTAATCTAACCAATGATGAAGTCGAATGGTAGTTTCGACATAGAGAATAAGTAGGGTGGAATGGTCACGATTGTTAATGACTAGTCTAACCACCTTGTAAATGTTGACAATACTTTGACGCCTAACGAGCTGGGTGGAGGCTTGGGAAAGAAGCGGTCAAACGAATCAAGCACGAGAAGAAAAGCGTATTCGGGATGCGAGGTAAGTGAAACTTACACACTTATGTAGAATACTTGTGTATTTTATACGTTATAAATGCGATAACGATAACATCAAAAATACGGATTTCCGTTAAGAATATCTTGTAGTGTAATCTAATAACGAGGAAAAGGGTAAAAATGGAAATTAGTAAAGTGTTGACTATTGTAAATCGAAGTTAAAAGGATACCCATGGCGTAAGTCGAAATAGGTTGAATTTGTGAGAAAAGGATTTAAGAGAGAAAGGATTTGGTAATAAAATCCGGGATGGGATGGATGTATGAATTGGAAATCAAAAACCATGTTTTTGATTAAATAGGTAACGTTCGTCATATAGGCCAAATGGGTCGAATGGTGGTGATAACACCATTTGACAATATCGACTAATGTGGTTGTTAAGTCTTATGTTAACAGGAGGGATTAGCAAATCGGATAATTGCGTCGCCATAGATTATGTGATAATTAAAGCGAGGTATAAATCGGGTCTATTTGTTGACCCGGCAGGTACGCTTATATGAATTTATAGTTAAAAGTGCAAGTAAGGTCGAATATTTAGTGAAGTCTTTCATCGCAAAAATGAAGGATTAAAAATGACCATAAAGCCCTTGATGGGTAAACCGGGTAAAACAACCTTTAGAGGTTGTTTAGAAATTATTATTATGATTTTATAATCCTTAGATGCGTATAAAATTTGAATGCATAAACTTTCAAGGGTTGAATGCTCTAAATGTGTCTTGCCGTAAAACAACACATTTGATAGGTAAAAACTCGGAATAAATAGTCTATTACTTTAAATCCAACACAATCTTAGTTGTGGTGGAAGACCAATTAATATGAATGGTTGAAATTATGAGGCATACGAGAAATGGGTGTGATTTATGCTTAAAAGGACATAAATACCCTTAATGGGTCAAAGTAAGATTATAATTAAAATGGGTAAATAATGCGTAGGAACCCGTGACTGGAACCTTATATGATAGACAATGTTGGAGATAAAGGGTTCGTGAAAAATGGGGGTCGAACAAACATGTTTGATTGATAAACACATAGACGGGTTAAAATTTAGTAAAAAGATAATAAGTCGAAGGCTTAAAAATCTCAAATTTATTTAATCCGGATGTCGGATTTTAACTCTATGTGATGGAGAATTAAATTACGATCACGTAGGAAAAAGAATCGTGTAAATCGGATCAATAACGAAAGAGTTATGCTCGTTTTTGTAAAATCAAGCTTGGCTGGGAATATGCAGCAACTGATGCAAACATTCTGTCAAAATGAGGCCGTGGCATCGCGCCACGGCCAGAAGGGTTTGCCGTCGTGCGCGGCGACGGACTAAATTCTTGAAATTCTTGTGTATTTTGTTTATTTTGGAAATATTGATAGAGAGAATAAGAAGCAGATCCAATAGACTTAGTAGTGGAGGATTTGGGGGTGGGGGAGACCATAAATTTTGAAGGGTTTCAAGTAGAGGTGTGAATTTCTGAAACGACCCGAAAACCCAACACGAACCTAACACAAAATTCGTGTGTTTAGGTTTAGTCTAAACGGGTTCGGGTCAGTTTCAGGTTGAACTCGCAAACCCATTTAGGTTAACGGGTCGGGTTCGGGTCAACCTGATCGGGTTGGCGGGTTGACCCATTTAACACATTTATACTATAATATATTTTTTACAATATATTTTATGTTATAAACTAAATGGAGTGTGTAGTTTATGCCATGATTATAACTTAAAAAGAGAAATTAACATAAATTTTATAATTTAAATATGATATTATTATATACATTTTTGTTTTTAAGTAAATTGTAATTTTAATATATAAATTTCAGAAAAAAAAGTTAAAAAATTCGGGTTAAACGGGTCGGGTTCAGGTTAACCCATGAAACTTCGGGTCGTGTTGGTGTTCATATGTATGATATGATTTTCGGGTTCGGGTTCGGGTTCATGTAAAATTTTCGGGTTCGGGTCGGGTTAAACCCGCCAACCCACGAACACGACCCGTTTAGCACCCCTAGTTTCAAGGTGGGAAATTTTTTAATGTCACACTTAGGTGTTGTTTGTTTTTTAAGAGGTAAAATATTTGCAGTCTGCAGAACACATCTGCAAACATCTGTAGAAAAATAGGTGGACAGTGATGGTTGTAAACAGTGGTGGTGGGTGGTGGACGGTGGTGGTGGTGGACAGTGGTAGGTGGTAGGTGGTGGACGATGGTGGTGATGAACAGTGGTGGGTGGTGGATGGTGATGGTGGTGGACGGTGATGGTGGTGATGGACGGTGGTGGGCGGTGGACGGTGGTGGGTGCTGGTGGTGATGGACAGTGGTGGTGTACGGTGGTAGGTGGTGGACGGTGGTGGTGATGAACGGTGGTGGGTGGTGGACGGTGGTGGATGATGGACGGTGGTGGATGGTGGACAGTGGTGGTGGTGATGGACGGTGGTGGCGGGATGTGGTGTTTAACCCTTTACAGACCTTAGAAGTTCTTAGAAGTGGTTGGGCCAAGTCAGCACCAACTCTTATTCCAATCTACAGTAATCACCTTTAACGCGTTTAAAAAAAATACATTTGGCCAGCAGGAAATACTGGTGAGTTCATTCAGTTTGTACAAAAACAATTTGTTATAATTTATAGTATCAAGAGCGATTACAATGTTTATATCCCCAAATCAGTATTTGTCACTCGACCGGATCTGTGACTATGGTCATATCACACATTGGCTAACCCGTTGTCCAATGGTGAAGCTTATCAAGTAGTGTATTCAAAACCCCACATACCAGCAGTAATTGCATAATACAAAGACTTAATCACTGTAATTACAACTTTGAAAACAAGTAGGGTTTTGAAAGCAACTTGATAAAAATAGAATGACTCACAACCTGTGAGAAAAAAAAAAGAATGACTCACCTTGTTAGCACATAGTTTTGATTTAACAGACCTCTTGATTCTAAGCCTTCTGATAACTAAGCATCTACTTTATAGTTCTGAATCTTCCGATAATTAAACATCTTGTTAGATAGTAAGTTTATGGATCAGGGTTTTCTGATAGTTAAACATTTAGTTTAACAGAGTGGAATACGTATTAGTGTAAAACCAAATCAAACCTAACGATGATCACAAGATCGGAACCACAACGTAAGTCAACAAAGTATAGTGTTATTCAGACAACACTTTGGCATTCGCTAGTTGGTTCCCGGACCGATCAAACAGAATATCGTATCGGTGATTATTGGTTAGAACACCAATGTATAGAGAGAAGAAGAAGAAAAGAAATGAGCAAGAAAGAATGAAGTTCTAAGCTCCTATTTATAGGTAAAGAGTATACATTTCTAGGAAGTTTCCTATATACTTTCTAGGAAATTATCATACATACAAACTTATATCACATATTCATATATATATATATATATGTTTTGGTCAAAAATCAAGCAATGATAATGCAACCAAACTTTCTGTTGTGAGGTATGATGCTTGAATCAATGAAAAACGCTAAGGATCACTTAGAAATGAAATGAACAAGTGACACAAAGATTTATACGAGGAAAAAGCCCTTGATCAATGAATGATCTCCGGCATAAAAAACCTCGGGTGATGGAAACTACCGATCACCAACTCAAATTAAATAAGAAATGTGTTACAACTTCGGATGATAGCGAGCTAATTACAAGGATCACTAGAGTGTAACGTGCAAAAGGTGTATGAAAAGTGTATGAAATTGCTGAGCGAATTGCCGAGAGCTTGTGAGAGCAGTTGTTAGTGTGTGTGTTAGCCAAAAATAGCCCAGTGTTTTCTATTTAGCTCGCTACTCCTTTTAAAAATGGAAAATATCTAAGCTAACAAACATTCCGCAATTCATGCAAGTCACCCACGAACTCCATAACGTCCACTTCAGGTAAGCACGTGCGGAATAAGTCATGGAATATGCTCCAGGAATATCGCCAAAACCAAGTCCAAGCTGGTACTCCTGCAAAACAACATCATATTCAAAGTAGACAATCGTTAGTATAAGGATCCTTACGATGATCCATGATCCAGATCCTGTAATACTTCTGAGGATCACTAATTCAAACAGAAGTGAGGATCACGAAACCCAACAGTAATTGAGGATCACTGATCATAAAAAATCCTCCCCTAACAATTGCCCCCAAAATATAAGGAGTAAAAGTGTAAATAACGAGTTATATTTTCTGTTCTTATCCGCAATCAATCAACGGATAACTAGCCGTTGTAATCGGACTAGCCGTTACGAGTATGACGTCACTGAAGTGACTATCCTGCAAGATCATCATTATAAATAGGAGTTAGAGATAGGGATCAATCCGCATTTAAATTCAAGAGAAACTCCCTTTAAATTCATATCCGAAGATCAAGCAGGTATCTCTCTTCCTCTTTTTCCTTTACGTTTTCTTTCTCTGTTCATCTTCTTCTCTACCCTCATGACCAAGATGATGCTAAGATCATCTCCGGCTAAGGATCACACTAAAGACAGTCCTCTTAAGAGCCAGGGGATCATCAAAGATTCGGCGAAAGAAAGATGCTGCTTCACTGACCCACAAATAGACAGAATCCGAAATTGCTTTCCGGCGAACACCGATTTCAAACCGTTTGATCCCACCGTTCTAAGTGATTACGTTTCTAAACCTTGTGTAGATTTCCCGGTCACTCCTTTCACAATAGGATACTCGTATCCTTTCCCTGAATTCACCCAGTCTTTCTTCTCCCTCACCGGCAACTCCTACATTCAAGCTATGCCAATGATCTGGAGGGTCTTATATACCCTTGAGAGGATCATTGAGCAAGAAGGAATTGCTCTAGGAATGTCGAAATTGGCAGAGATGTATGACCTCACAACATTTGGATCCCACCGATATCTATTCAAGCGTAAACCCGGTGAAGAACACCCAATCTTCAAAGCCACTAAAAATGATACCAACTGGAAACGGCGTTTTTTCTTTGTCAGAAGGGATTCTATCTCTGATGGAAAGAATCTGGCAAGGAAGTGGAGCACCCATGGTAGGATAGAGGATCCCGAGAAGGATCACCAGACGACCTTGTTTTCATCTATGGATCACTAACGTACTTTTGTTCCTTTTTTGCAGCTATTACTGTTGCACACCTTATTACAACACCTGCCACGAAGGAAAGGCTTGCTGCTTTTCGGAGGCTTCATCCTGAAATAAGATCATTTAAAGCAAATACCTAGGATTCTCAAGAGGTATCTCAGGTTCTGTCACGATGTTAAGTAAGTATCCTGATTTTTGTATAGTTAAATGTTTAAATAAATAATTAAATAGAAATAGGATAAGGATACTTATCTGTTTTGGGTGTGTAGGTGCTGGGAAATCCTCAAAATCTGCCGCCAAATTCAGTGTCACTGATCTTGACACTGCCAGATCCTCAAAGAAAAAGTCTGCTGCTAGCCCCTCCGTCACAATCCCCAAGGCAACCACTTCGAAGGGAAGAGGTGGAAAGAAGAGGAAGACCTCTGAAGCCGAGAACCTACAAGGCTTGCCTCTGATCCGCCATCATTTCCTCGAGTACTTTGCTGATGTAAGGATCACTGACTTAACTTGATTATCTTGCCCATTTGAGGATCATGTGATCCTAACTTTGCATTGTCTTGTTTGCAGAAATTTTCCGAAATCGAGGACTATGTTGGGAATGTTGAAGAGCTTGAGGAGAAATACTCTGATCTCCAAAAAGTGGCGGTGCTCAAGGATCACAAGATTGCTTCCCATGAAAAGGATCTCAATGATGCCAAAACTCAGATAGTTGCAACTCAGATCAATGCTGATTACGAGAAGCACGAGATCACGGAGGATGCTAAGGTCTCCGCTGCCATTGCCATGTACAAGACCAAGCTACAGATGGCCCAAGAAGCTCAGGATCCTGCCTTTTGACAGGAGCAACTGGGACATGGACGGTTGGAAGGCTAGGTTGGCTGAGTTGGAGGATGATGAAGATGAGGCTGACGAGGTTTTGGAAATCGAAGCTAGCAGCAGTGGCAAGGATCATGCGAAGGATACTGAAGCTGGAGGGGATGGTGATGCAGCGAAGGTGTAGGCTGCATGAATGGGCTATGAAGGACATTTCTAGACGTAGCCGGAGCCCATTTTTTTAAGTTTGATAGATTGTTTTGGTTATGGTGTTTTTTGTTGAACAATAATGGGTTGTACTTAAACAATAGTAATTAGGGCTAAGGATCATGGATCCTTCGAACAATAGGTAGGATTACAAATGGTGGAGGGATCCTCTGTTTGGGGGATGAAGCCATTGTGATCCTGCCGTCTTTTGATTCCTGCACTACCAAGACCCTTAAACAATGGACACCCTTTGCTAACCCATGTGGACGGGCCACGTTTTGCTGGTAGAAACGTGGGTTGGCAATTTTGACAACCTTAAAGGGTTTAATCTTTTGTGAATAAAATAACTTTAACTTTTTGGCTTATCCTGTGTTGATATCCTTGTTAATATTTTACTTTCCAACTGTTGTGATGTTCATTTTGTTCAAACTTATCAAGTAAAGAAAATTTAAGAAATATCCCCAAAAACTTTAGGATATGATCAAGGATCACATATCCCATAATCGATAAGTTCTGAAAAGTAATATAGTTTAAGGATCATAAATTCAGTTGTCAAAGGATAAGGGTTATTCAAATAAATAATGAATAAAATCAAAATAGTTAAGGATCATACCTGAGAATCCAAGTTAGGATCCTATCCTTTAACACTTATAATCAGGATAACCCAAAAGACAAACCTTAGTAGAAAGTAAGGATCAAGGATCCTTGGTCGTTTATCTCCAAAAACCTGAAATAGGATACAACTTGGGACTAAGCCAATATAAGATAAAAGTTAGCAACTGGGGACAAGCCCAACAATTTTGGGGACAAGCCCAATATACTGGGGACAAGCCCAAAGGATAACTGGGAACAAGCCCAAAGGATAACTAGGGACAAGCCCAAAGGATCGTATGTAAACTGGAGTATGGCCCTCACTGGCGACTATCCAAACTTAGTGACATGAAAATGCCAAAACCTTAGCTAACGTGAAAACGTTAGAAACCTTAGGAACGGATGTATGGTACGTCTACCATTATACGTAGGATCCTGAATATAGCCAGTACAATGAAATTGTCAGCCCCTAAAGCGAGTACTGGTCCCATTGCCATGAACTATACCAGGATCATCGTGCACTACTGGAGAAACTGGGGACAGGCCTAAACTGGGGTCAAGCCCAAATAACTGGGGTCAAGCCCAAATAACTGGATACTTCTATGGATACTCAATCCTTAGTTAAGGATACCTGAACCTTCAAAACTCAGAATCAAGTGAAAGGAGGATAAAGGATGCAGGATCCTTTTCCTTATATGAGATAATTAAAGAATGAAATAGTTTAAGATTAGATCATTACCAAAATGAGGATCCTCTGCCCTGTAAGTATCCTTCAAGGATACTTTTCAGGTAAGGATCATGGATCCTTGTCACATAAAATATTTATTCAAATGGACAGCATTCCAAGCTCTTGGTAGCAAATCACCTTCCATTGTTAGCAATCGATATGCCCCATTTCCTGCCTCAGCTTCAATTAAATAGGGACCTTCCCATTTTGGAGCCAACTTTCCATCAGCAGGATTGGTGGTATTCTGAAATGCTTTTCTTAATACCATATCACCAACTTGGAATTTCCTGATCCTGACATTCTTGTTGTAGGCTCCAGCCATCCTTTGTTGATAACTAGCTATCCTTATCCTTGCCAAATCCCTGATTTCTTCTATAGTATCCAAGTCTTGAACCAAGTTTTCAGCGTTCTCTTCAGGATCACGAATGCTTGTTCTTGCAGTTGGAACCACCATCTCTGCAGGGATCACTGATTCTGCCCCAAATACCAAAGAAAATGGAGTTTGGCCTGTAGCATTCTTGGGAGTTGTCCTATCAGCCCAAAGCACATAAGGTAGTTCTTCTGCCCATTTTCCATTTTTGGATCCAAGCTTCTTCTTCAAATTGTTGATGATGATCTTGTTGGATGATTCTGCCTGACCATTAGCTTGTGGGTAGACTGGTGTTGATGTTATCATCTTAATCCCCCAGCTGTCACAAAAGTTAGTGGTTCTATTCCCAATAAACTGGGATCCATTATCACAAATAATCTCAGAAGGGATACCAAATCTAGTAATAATGTTTCTTTTAATAAAGGATATAACTTCCTTTTCTCTGACTTGAGCAAAGGCTTCAGCCTCTATCCACTTGGAGAAGTAATCAGTCATAGCAAGCATGAATACTTTTCCACCAGGTGCCTTAGGAAGCTTTCCAACTATATCCATTCCCCATCTCATGAATGGCCAGGAAGAGGATATAGGATGCAAGAGCTCTGCTGGTTGGTGGAGGATATTACTATGTCTCTGACAAGGATCACACTTCTTGGCATACTCTACAGCATCCTTCTTCATAGTGGGCCAATAGTATCCTGTTCTCAGGATCCTTGAGAATAATGCCCTGCCCCTTGTGTGGTTTCCACAATCTCCTTCATGGAAATCCTTTAGGACTTCTTGGATTTCAGGATCCTCAATGCATCTTAAATATGGTCCTGCAAGAGATCGTTTATACAACATATTATTTAATATTGTAAATTAAGATACCTTAATTTTGAAAGCCCTTGGGTTTTCTCCTGTAGAAATCTCTCCATGTTGTATATATCTCATGATTGGGAGGATCCATGATCCTGAATGAGATTGAGTATCATCACTAGGGATGACTGCAGAATCTTTTCCTATCTCCATAGCTACATGATCCTCGATAGCAGGGGTCAAGATATGGATAATAGGGATCCTTATATCCTCCGGGATCTTCAAGGATGATCCTAGATTGGCTAATGCATCAGCTTCTGCATTCTCTTCCCTTGGTACCTGTGTCAAACTAAAGGATACAAAAGAGAGTGCCAATTCTTTGACTATCTCTAAATATTTGATTAGCTTTTCACCTTTAACAGCATAGGATCCATTGAAGTGATTAGTGATTAGTAATGAATCTACATGTACCTCAAGATACCTGATCCTCATATGCTTAGCAATTTGCAAACCAGCTATCAAGGCTTCATACTCAGCCTCATTGTTGGTAGTTTGAAATTCACAAGCTATGGAGTGGGGTATTATGTCCCCCTGTGGCGATTTTAATAGTATTCCAAGTCCTGTTCCTTTTACATTGGAGGCTCCATCAGTGAAGAGAATCCAAGGATCCTTAGTCTCTTCAAGTTGTTGGACTTCTAACTCAGCTTCCTTTTGCAAGTCACTACTAAAATCTGCCACAAAGTCAGCTAAGGATTGGGATTTGATGGCAGTCCTTGGTTCATATCTTATATCATATGCACTCAGCTTCACTGCCCACTTAGCCATCCTTCCTGACATTTCAGGTTTCCTGAGAACATTCTTAATTGGAAAATTAGTCTTAACAATAATGGCACGAGTCTCAAAATAATGTCTCAATTTAGTAGACGCCATAATTAATGCAAGGATAAGTTTCTCTAAGTGTGAATACCTTGATTCAGCATCAAGTAAACTCTTACTTACATAATAAACATGATGTTGTGTACCTTGGTGATCCTTAACAAGGACCACACTTACTGCTTTCGAGGATACTGCTAGGTATAAGGATAATACGTCTCCCTTTTCTGGTTTCATCAAAGCTGGGGCTGAGGATAGGTAATCCTTAAGAGCTTTAAGGGCATTTTCATGCTTCTCAGTCCATTCAAATTTCTTGTTCTTCCTCAGGATGTCATAGAATTCCTTGCACTTTTCTGAGGATTTGGATATGAATCTGTTCAAGGCTGCGATCCTGCCTGTCAATCTTTGTGCATCCTTAGCATTGGCAGGAGATTTGATATTCACAATAGCCTTGATTTGTTCTGGACTTGCTTCAATGCCTCTTTTTATCACCATATCGCCTAGGAATTTACCCGCTTTAACACCAAAGTGACACTTGGAAGGATTTAGTTTCATATTAAACTTATCAAGGATATTGAATGCTTCCTCCAAGTCTCGAAGGTGATCCTCAACTTTCTTAGACTTAACCACCATGTCATCTATATAGACTTCCATAGTGTGTCCAATTTGTTCCTTGAACATCATATTGACTAGCCTTTGATAAGTAGCACCTGCATTTCTTAGTCCAAATGGCATAGCAATATAACAATATATACCAGTTGGGGTCATAAAAGCTGTATCCTCTTGATCAAATGATTCCATCTGAATCTGTTGAAATCCAGATGAAGCATCCATAAAAGTCAACAACTCATGGCCCGCGGTAGCATCCACCATGGAGTCAATGTGGGGTAATGGGAACGGATCCTTGGGACATGCCTTGTTTAAATCAGTAAAATCGACACATACCCTCCACTTTCCATTTTTCTTTTGAACAACAACCACATTGGCTAACCATCTTGGATACTTAACCTCTCTTATCATACCTGCTCGAAGTAGCTTATCTACCACTTCCTGGATAATATCATTCCTTTCAGGTGCAAACTTCCTCCTCTTTTGATGAATTAGCTTGAATGACCTGTCAATGTCAAGTTTATGAGTAATTATATCTTTAGATATACCTGTCATATCCTCATGTTTCCAGGCAAAGGTAGTTTTCCTTCTTTTAAGGAAGGATACTAGCTCCTGTTCAATGTCGCTAAGGATCCCTGATCCTATGAAGATCTTGGATTCAGGATCATCAGGATCCATGAGAATTTCTTTCAAATCCTGCTCTCTTGCCTCCAAGACATCTCTTGAAGGATACTTTAATTGCTATTGCTCCCTTGGTCTTGAGGCTAGCTTCATTGATGAGATATAGCAATTCTTAGCTTCTTGTTGATCACTCTCAATTTTCACCACTCCCCAAGGACTTGGAAGCTTTACACATTGATGATAGGTGGATGGAACTGCCTTCATATCATGTATCCATGGCCTACCAAGGATAACATTGCAACATGATAAGCAATCTATAACACAAAATTTTTGATAAGAATGCAATCCTTCAATATAGATTGGGAGTTTGATGTCCCCCAATGTATTCTTAGTTTCTCCACTGAATCCCACAAGTACTGAGGATCTTGGGATAATATCAGACTCCGGTATATTCATCTTCTTGAGGACATCAAGCTGAATGATGTTCACAGAGCTTCCTCCATCTATAAGGATCCTGCGAACAAAGTGGTTAGAAATAAATAATGTAATTACAAGACCATCACGATGAGGATCCTGGACATCAAGACGATCGTCCTCATCAAAAGTTATGATCTTATCCTCGGTGACAGTGGACGTCCGGATGGGTCTATCTCCATTATCCATCTTGGTTTCCTTGGCATGTCTCTTGGCTGCTGAAAAGGAAGTACCACAAATGTCTGATCCACCGGATATGAAGTCTATAACTTGTGCATCTGCTAGAGGAGCAGGAGCCTTTTCCGGGATCCTTTCAGGATCCTGGATCCTTTCAGGATCCTGGATCCTTGACTTCTTCCGTCCCAAGAGTTCCTTCAAATGTCCCTTGCTCAACAAGTAACAATTTCCTTTCTTAGTGCAATACACTCTTCAGTGAGATGCCCAAAATCCTCATGATATGCACACCATTTGGACTTATCCTTTGTAGCAGCTGGTTTATCACTTTTACTTGGCCACCTAGCTTTCTCACCTAGATTATGCATTGCAAGGATTAGTTAATTGTTATCAACAGAAAAACAATATTCAGAAATTGGAGGATAATCCTCAGCATCCTCTTCTTGTTCCACTGAATGCACATTCTGGTTATCAGACTTATTGTAGAACTTCGATTTGTTGTTCCTGAAGTAGGATCCTTGTTTCTCCTGTTTTGAGGATCCTGTCAATCTATCCTGGATCCTTTTGTCATCCTCTAGACGGATGAACCTATGGGCTCTGGTTCTTACTTCATCAAGATTCCTGCAAGGTGTCATAACAAGATCATCATAGAATAATGAATCCCTAAGCAATCCCATTTTAAAGGCATCTACAGCCGTAGCAATATCCAAATTAGGAATATCCAAGGATTCTTTACTAAACTTAGTGATGTAATCTCTAAGTGATTCATTTTAACCTTGTGTTACCCTATATAGATCACTAGTTAATCGTTCAAATTTTCTACTACAAGAGAATTGGCTATTAAACAAATTAACTAGATTAGCAAATGAAGTAATAGAGTAAGGGGGAAGACTTAGCAGCCATTTAAGAGCAGATCCTGTAAGTGTGGATCCAAATCCCTTGCATAGACATGCTTCTTTTAACCTTTCAGGAATTGGATTGATCTCCATCCTCTCCCTGTATTGGCTACATGCTCCTCTGGATCCGTCGAACCATCATACAGCTTCATAGATGGTATCTGGAATCTTTTAGGTATCTCAGCATCACATAAGGGTGGTGTAAAGCGAGATATCCTATGGCTACCATCTGCAATTTCAGAAATGGGTTTAACCACTCCCGGTACACTGGATATCATATCCTTAAGCTTCTGTAGCTCTCTAGCCATAGCCTGATTGACACCTGTATCCTGCATTAAGCCATGGTTAGTGTTATATGAATTATTAAAAGTGTTACCTCCCACGGGATTCATGTTTGGAATTCCATATGTGTATCCATATTGGCGGGATTCTGGTATGATCGAAGGACCAGACGAAGCAATGGTTTGCATTGGTATGAAGTCTCCTTGATGAACATCCGAGCTCTGGGGCTGCATACTTCTCCAGAATCCTTGATCCTGAAAGACGTTGGATCCTTGAGGCTGAGAGGATCCTTGAATCTGAAAGGATCCTGGGACAATAGAGAATCCTTGGACCTGGGAGGATCCTTGGACCTGGGAGGATCCTTGGACCTGGGAGGATCCTTGGACCTGGGAGGATCCTTGAACTGCATGCATTCCCAAATATCCTCCTGAGCTAAAGGATCCTTGATGCTGAATAGAGGATCCCGATGGCTGAAAATAGGATCCCTGAGGCTGGTAGTGAGAGCCAAATGCCTGACTCATTGTTGTTGTTCCATGATGTCTTCCTGGTAATTCACCCAAGTATTGCACATCCGGAGCTGCTGAGTGCTGGGAAGTTATGACTGGAGTGTCGAAGTTCAGCGACCTTGGCATCAGAGGAGAGTGATCCTCCACTGATTTCTTCTGTTTCTTGATCTCAACGATCTCCCGGAGGATCCTTTCGTTGGTTTTGTCCTGCTCTTGTGCGTGATTCCTCATCTGCAAAATCAGAGCATAAAGATCATTAGTAGTAGGATTAGTTGAAACAGAAGAAGTTGGTGGTTTTTGGAAAATGGGGATTTGTTTCTTCGCAGCATTCTCAGCATTCTTCTGGGATCCAGAAGGTGGTGGAGGCAAAGGAGGAACGCCTTGTGAAGAACTGAATGACGGCATTAAGCTTGAAGTGTTCTTCGTTGAGGAAGCCATCTGCCTGGTTGTAACGAACCGAAATGACCACAAAATATGAATTTTCTTAGGAATGAAGCACCAATTGCCCCACGGTGGGCGCCAAACTGTTTTGGTCAAAAATCAAGCAATGATAATGCAACCAGACTTTCTGTTGTGAGGTATGATGCTTGAATCAATGAACAACGCTAAGGATCACTTAGAAATGAAATGAACAAGTGACATAAAGATTTATACGAGGAAAAAGCCCTTGATCAATGAATGATCTCCGACATAAAAAACCTCGGGTGATGGAAACTACCGATCACCAACTCAAATTAAATAAGAAATGTGTTACAACTTCGGATGATAGCGAGCTAATTACAAGGATCACTAGAGTGTAACATGCAAAAGGTGTATGAAAAGTGTATGAAATTGCTAAGCGAATTGCCTAGAGCTGGTGAGAGCAGTTGTTAGTGTGTGTGTTAGCCAAAAATAGCCCAGTGTTTTCTATTTAGCTTGCTACCCCTTTTAAAAATGGAAAATATCTAAGCTAACAAACATTCCGCAATTCATGCAAGTCCCCCACGAACTCCATAACGTCCACTTCAGGTAAGCACGTGCGGAATAAGTCATGGAATATGCTCCAGGAATATCGCCAAGACCAAGTCCAAGCTGGTACTCCTGCAAAACAACATCATATTCAAAGTAGACAATCGTTAGTATAAGGATCCTTACGATGATCCATGATCCTGATCCTGTAATACTTCTGAGGATCACTAATTTAAACAGAAGTGAGGATCACGAAACCCAACAGTAATTGAGGATCACTGATCATAAAAAATCCTCCCCTAACAATATATATATTACACAAATATATATACACATAACAAAATAACCACATAAAGTTAAAATTAGACCAGGCAAAGGGGTCGGGTCGGGTCATGGGTCAAAACGGTCAATTAAAAAATGGGTTGTTTTGGTTCAGGTCGAAACGGGTTCGAGTCAGAACGGGTTTCGGGTCGGGTTGGTTAAAAATGTTTTTTTAAAGAGATTGCACATCAACGGGAAATTTGGTTCGGTTCGAAACGGTAATGGTCGAAATGGTTCGCATCGAACCAGTTTGCGTCGAAACGGTTTGATTCGAAATGGTACAGATCAAAACAATATATATGTTTATTCTTACACATGATGGCTTTTCCCTTGACATGCATTCATTCTTCTTAAAAACGGTTCGATTCGAAATGGTACGGATCGAAACAGTATACTCAGAAACGAGGTTAAAAGACTTTAGTTTCAAAAATTATTTTTTCTGGTCCCAGATACGGTTTAGCTTTTATCTCAAGTCTCCACCGGTTGAATTTTGCCTATCTTTGAACAAAAAAACAACACATATGACGGCCTTTCTAGTTTTATAAACTGTTTCTGAAAACGGTAGGCGTCGAAACGGTTCGCGTCGAAAAGGTTGGGTCGAAACTGTTCGTTTCGAAACGGTACCGGTCGAAACGGTACGGGTCAAAACGGTTCGATTCGAAACGGTACGGATCGAAACGGTTCGCGTCGAAACGGTACTGATCAAACCGGTAAGGGTTGAACCGGTTCGCGTCAAAATGGTTCAGTCCGAAACGGTACGGGCCGAAACGGTTAGCGTCGAAACGATACGGGTCGAAACGATACGAAACTCGTCCCGACCCGAAACTCGTCTCGTGCAGAAACTCATGTCGGCCCAAAACCCTTTGCGATCCAAAACCTGTCCCGTGCAGAAACCCGTGTCGGCCCGAAACCTGACCCGAACCGACCCCGTTTCGATCCAAAACCTACGTCGTGCCGAAACACGTCTCCAACTGAATCCGTTCCGATCCAAAACCTGTTTCTTTAAGACACTAACCCACATCGACCCATTTCTTTATTGTTGTCGACCCGCTTTGACCCGAAAATAACAAGATGGAATTTCAAGTGACCCATTGTGACCCATTTAGTTAAAATATATATTACCTAAACCAACCCATATAATTTTAAAAGCAACCCAAACTGACTCACTTGGAAGGCTTTGGGTCAAGATTGACCCCTCTAGTTAAAATTTCATACCTTTGCTTGATGATTGAATGCGATGTCTAAAAAAACTTGTAAAATTCGACATTTGTCTAAATATAACAAAATATATTTAATAAAACTAAAAACAAAATTTCAATAAATGAAATAATACCTTTAGTTAATGTATACATAAGATAAGACGAAGAAGATGATAAAAATTTAATTAGCCTTCGTTTCTTTAAGTATTAAAGGAAAAAGATGATGAAAAATATGAAATCTTTGTTTCAGACATTGAAGGAAGAAGATGATGATCAAATTGTGAAATCTATCCGTATATTGTTTCAGGTATTATTAAGGAAGAAGATAAGAAGATAAAAATCAAAATTTTGAATTCTATCAAGAGATGATGTTGATTTTTCATACATAAGATGCGGTTACATTAGAACCGCATCTTTTGGGCGATGCTTTTTCAAAATGAATGCTCATGAAGATCGAAAGATGCAGAAGATGTGGTTACATTAGAACCGCATCTTTTGGGCGATATCAAAAGATGCAGAAGATGTGGTTACATTAGAACCACATCTTTTGGGCGATATGGAAAGATGCAAAAGATGCGGTTACATTAGAACCGCATCTTTTGGGCGATGCTTTTTTCAAAATGAATATATGATTTTATCAGATGAATCAAAAGATGCGGTTGCAACCTACCAACCGCATCTTTTGAAAATGATGTGGTATCTTTTGCCTACTTATGTACTAGTGTTAGCTTTCAGGGTTAGATTTTTTGGAGGTTTAGGATTTGGATTAGGTTTTTGGGTGGGGGGTTAGTTTTTTTCGGGTTTATGTTTAGGGTTTAGTTTTAGGTTTTCGGGAGGGGGGGTGGGGGGTGGGTTAAGTGGTTTACGCTTTTCTGTATTATTGCACGTGCAGTACAATTTTTCTTTTTTATTTTTTTGAATTTTTTTTATATATAAAAGCTAGCAAAAATTAATTAAAAATTATAAAAAAAAATTGGTATGTTTTTTAGGCTTTTTTAGTTAGTTTTTTTGTTTTCTCATTTTAACTAGTTTTCTCATGATCCATCCTCTCTCTCTCTCTCTATATATATATATATATATGTATATATATATATATGTGTGTCTATATATATATATATTTATTTAGATTTGCAATGTTTAAGACAAATTTTAAGTTTTTGGAATTTTAGTAAAACCATTATTGAAGTTTTATAAAATTATTTGCCAATTGTTTTCTATGAATACAAAACACATGCTTTTTTTTTGTTTTATATAAAACAGGTTTGTTATTTAGAATTAAAAAAAACTCTATATTAATTAACTTAAAACCTGTTTCATGAACTGATTTTTATAAATAAATTCTCATATCTGATTTACCAATTTATAAAAGTTATATAAACTGTTTTATAACCTGCTGCAGAATAAATAACAATTGCTGACAATATAAACCCTAATCTCCAAACTAAGTCAAACAAACACTCATTCTAATAATCCAAAATTAAGCATGCACATGATAATGATAACATGAATTATCATGGGCTTTTAATCAGTTAATTAAGACCAACAAAACACACAACTTAATCTTACGGGTTGCAAAGAATAAATGCGAATTGCTGTGGCCAGAGAAAAGGAGATTCCTGCGAATATCACATTGCAAAATTCCGAGCAAATGAAGGCAAATTTAGGGTTGAAAGCATGGTTGTAAAAATCCTGACTAGGCGTCGATTAGTCTCTAATTAAACGCTATTTAATCTTGATTAATTATTGATTAATTACAATTAATCCTTGTTAATACCGATTAATCTCATTCGCTAGTCCCCACCAAACCAGCCAACTAACGACTACTGATTTCTACAATCATGGATGAAAGGCTTCAAAATGTTATTTAAGGGTTGGTATAAATAGCTGATTACCGCCGACACTTGTAATTTGGAAGTTTTGTAAATTTTGTGAAAGGGATCTAGTTTTTATTTGATCAAAATTACCGAATTGTTGATTGAATAACTGTAGGTTCACCCGGAGGATCGAGTAACCTCTATTCCCTGTTTTCCGACAAACCCGAGAGCGCGGAATCCAAACGGGTAAGTTAAACCAAGTTACGAACACAAACACAAAGATTCAACGACTAACACTCCATTGTATTAATGCGTATGAAACCGTTACAAAGCAATGTTTACAGGATATCCTTATAAACTCTCAGTGTGTGTGTGTTTACAGTGTTCGCTCTCAAATCTATTCAGACTTGCGTAAGTGTTTCTGTCTGTTGTCTGGGTATTTATACTAGATGACTGACGGAATCCCATAGTCGACGAACACCCAACGGCGAACATACAAGGTCTCGATGAAATCACATGTGATTTCATCACACATGTGATTTCGCCATTCAAAGGATTTCGTCAGAAGGAGTGTTTTCGTCACACATGACTTTGCTTAACAAGAAGTCTTCGTCGGACATAAAAGCCCAAACCAATGCAAGCCCAACCAATATAAAAGGCCCAACATGAAATTGATCTGCGTATTATTCCATGGCAGGCTTGTAGAATGCATTTGGTCAAAGTATATGACATCATCATGACATCATTATGATGATGTCATGGTGATGTGTCATCGGGAATTGGTTCGCAGCTCTCCGTGCTTCGCGTGTCGAACTCTGGGGCGCACGACGGATGAATGTCGCTACGTCGGGCTTGAGCCGAACCTAACCGAGTCGAACCGAATCGAACCGAGTCGAGTCGAGTCGCGTCCACATAAAGTGTACCAACAAACTCCCCCTTGGACGCTACTCGTGAGGGTTCATCTTCCATGTCTTTCATGTCGGAGGATCTTCAATGTCTTCACGTGTTGCAAGTAGAAAGTGTATCAACAAACTCCCCTTTTCATTTAGGAAGTGTATCAATAAACTCCCCCTTTGATTATGCTAGTGAATCTTTTGATCTTCAATGCTTTAGATCCTTGTGGTGTTGATGAGTGATCAACGGCAACTTGATCATCTTTATCATTTGAGTGCCTTCACATCGTGTCTTCATTCCGAAGCTTATCATCGAACTTGTTCTCCTCGCCTTTAGCATCTGCACATGCAAGAAGGCTAAACACGTAATGAGAACAAACGCTTGGAATATAGTTAACATTTAAACAAATGACACACATGTGACCATTTTTCAATCAACTACCGTCCGACAGTTTGAAAGTTTAACAAATTGTTCAATTTTGGTTCTTAACTTTCAAAACTTGCAAATTTCGACCGTTTATGAAGAATCAGTTGTTTTGGTTTTCTATCAGATTTCGGGTAACGAAGACTTGAGTTCCAACATCGGTTAATCAAAACTAAAGCAGAAATAAAATCTTTTTGACTTTTATAAGTTTTATATTAAAACACACCTAAAATCTTTTTTGGAATTTTGAATATTTCAAACGTAAAGACTGAAAGCAGTAAATAAATATATACAGAGTTGCAGAAACTAAGAAAAGTAAATATATACAAACATTCTTTTTGCGAGTTTCGTGGGTAAGAGAATCATATCAGTGTATGGTCACCCCAAAACGCTCTTGTTGTTCAGTTAGTTAACATTTAGATAAGCATCCTATAACGATTATCGGTATTGTTATCCACATAAGCTCAACTTATCATATGTAATCATGGCGAGGGGATACGTTAAGGTATGATTTATACTTACCGACCGGTGTTCATCCACATCACGACACATTCCCGTATCAAGGTATGCACGAGAGTTCATCTTACTGGTGAGTATACCATTTATCATCTGTTTTGACGTATATGAAAATGTGAGAAACTCACTTATTTTGAGTGAAAACAAGCCCTATGTGATAGAATCACTTATTGATGAGGAACTTGATTTTCAGATGCATGAGGGCACAGGAGCAAGTCCGTGAACAGGTCAGTACTATCGTACAACAAAGAGACGAACTTGACTCCCGGATAAATGTGATATATTATCACTTATTTTGTGGACATGTGATTGTTGATCACTTATTGAGGTTGTATGCAGTATGTACACGTATGTATGATATCATGGAAGATCTAGACTTCGTCTCCATTTATTTGGGTAAAAGAAACAACCATGATACCCAGATGATAAACAACATAAAGACCACATATCTCAGAACCTCGGCAATCTCTCAAACGAAATTTCGGTACTAAGACCATATGCCAATGAGTGGTTCCCACCTGGTCTTCAGTCGATTAAAGTTTATATCACCCTGCACACTTTAAGATGATTGTGAGCCTACCGATACATCTTATATAGAGCTGCTTAACATTTTTCATTTTACATTTCAGTTTTAAGAGGTTTCAACAGACCACTGATGTACTATCATTTTCTCTTTTGCTCGCCAGGAAACTCATTTTTGTTTTTCTATTGTTTTTGGTTTTTGAAATTTTTTGTTGTTTTTGAATTTTCAAATTTTGGATTTACTCCCCCTAAAATCAACAAACTTACAATAATTTAAAAAACACAAAGATATTTACAAAAACGATTTTCCAATGTCAGTTAACTCATGTTTTACCTCAATGCCGTTTACCAAAATTAATTTAATCAGAAATGACTTATCGAATTTTGGAGAAATCAGTTGGCATGTCGGTAAACAGTGCGGACCATGACAATGTTGATGAGTTTCATATTGAAATGATCATGTGTGAGGTGATATTTGAGATCAACGTGTCAGGCCAAAGAGTGTTGTACGAGATGATAATAATTCATAAAGCAGCTTAAATATCGACAAGTATAGGAGATATATGAAATTTAAAACAGTATCCTGCAACAGCTTCATGCATTGCAAGGAATCTGAGTGGTCTCCTAAGCTGGATATCCACCAGGTGTGGATTTCAAAGTCGATTTTGTAGCTACTGAGAAATCTCTTCACAGCAACAAGATCATAGACCTCTGGGTCCGGCTGATCTTCCACATTGCACCAGCGAAGGTCTTTGTCTTTCTCTTTCAGAAGTAGTGTGCGGTTGTTCAATCCACGCCAAGGCATCCGCACACCCGGTTGGTTTTTTCAACAAACACATTTTCTTCAATCACACCGTAGAGAAAAGTACACTACACGTTCATCTTTTGGACTTTGAACTTCTTGCGGAAGAAAAATCCATGAATCTTTGAAAAGCTTCAGACGTGCTGTAGACGCGTACATTTCATTGGAATCTTTCGTGTTGACCTGATCATAAACCATAACAACCAAATTTTGGAACATATTTTTCATCTTATCGAATTTTTCAACTTCATTCCACCACATTCTTTCATCAGACATTTTTGTCTTCTTTTCTCCTCTCTCCATCAAAGGCAACAATATTCTCCTAGATGTAACAATGTTTCGGAGTCTAATGTCGCCGATCTTGTGCATGGACGCTCCACTATCAACAATCCTAAGACTATCAATAGTTCCTCCTGGAACATCCTACACACTCACTCAGAGATTAGTTGGAGAGGGGGACCCAAGCCTTTACAGACTTGGGTCGTCCGTCATCATCGAGAATTGTAACATCCATTTCCCGATGATTCGGAATTGATGTAGCTCCCCATGAAACACTTACTGGTTTTGGTTTCCAAATTTGTTTTTGTTTTTCATTTTTAATTTCTAACTTAACAGACTGTGTTTGGACAAACTCCGGTTTTAAAACCTTTTCAACTTCTTTTCTTTGTTGCTTTTTCTATTTCTTTTCTCGTTGTTTAACAAGACGAGGGTCCTGTCTTGGTGAAACAGATCTTTTATGGTAACTGTTACCATGGGGGGGGGGGGTTCAACCTTTGACTTTCCCTTGGTGAGATAAGGACAATTCTTAACAATGTGTCCATACTCACAGCATTCAAAGCATGATCTCCGCTCAACAAACCTCAGAGTATCATAACTGTAAGAGCTTGATGATGAACTTCGTGATCTTGAGGTACTTGGTCCTACATCACAACCGTTTGTGTGTTGTGTGTAATTGTTTTGACTGTTTCTTTTCAAAATTTTAACTTGTTTAACAAAATCCGTCTTGGATTTGTTTTCGAAAGTTTCAATTTTATCAGTCCCTCTGGATTTCACGAAGTTTACCTTCTAAATCGTTTTCTTGTTTTGGCTCTGTTTGCCTTTTCCATTTCCTTGGGCAGCGTGATTTTGCTTTCGTTGATTGTTTTGTTTTTGCACTTTTTGATTCCCATATTTCTTTCTAACTTCGGATTTTGGGATAGGAGCACACTGAGTTACTACAACTCGTGGGCTCGACTTTCCCAAAAACTTACCGGTAGAATCTTCGAAAACTTTATCAATCAAAGATTGATTGACATTCTTGATTGGAAAATCATTGTCTGAATATATTTTATCAGATACAATCAACGTGTAAAGCAACTTCACGCTTTCACAACTTCAAGATGAGGATTCAACAGACTTGGCTGTAGCAGTCACAAACGGTTTTGCAGGTGGATCACAAAGAATGTAATTTTCGAGAGGTATGTTTTCCTCTTTTGTTACCGTTTCTGACTGTTCATAGTTAGTATCCTCGGATTCATCATCTGACGAATCAGCATCCTCAACATTGACTGGAGGATCCTGATTTCGTTCAGCTGTTGACACTTTCGTATCTGCTGATTTATCTGAATATGAGGACACTTCCTTTTTGTAACCTAGCCCAAATGTGAATTCCTCAAGGCTCAATGAAACTGAGGGCTCAAAATGAGGTTTATTTTCCTCATCAGGCATCGAAGAATAATCGTGTTTAATAGGTGGTGGACACTTCTTATAACCTATGCATGTGACATCATTTTTCTTTTTCTGAACATCAATGATGTGATCCAGCACATAGCTAGAGCTTAAATAGCTGTCTAACTTGAGTCGGATCGCCTCAGTTTCAGATTTAACACAAGCCATTTCTTTTTGCATTAACTCGAGCCTACTGATGTAAAGGTTTATTTCAGTTTGTTTTCTTGAAACCATTTTCGTTAGCTCGGTCTTATCTTTCTTTAATGTTTCAATTATCTTTTTAAATTCCTTTTCATAATTTTCACAAAACATGTTGGCCTCTGTGCATTTTGAAAGATCCACGATCAAATTTTGATTGTGGATAAATGTCACATCATATTTGTTTTGTAAATCGTCATATTTGCTTTACAAATCAGACAATTTAACATTTAATCCATCACACATATCACACCTATCACAACTATCAGATTTTGATTCATCGACACGTACCTGACTGGAATCACTCTCAGATGTTGACTCATTTGCCTCAGAATCAACAACCTCCCTTGTTGATTCATATTCCGATCCATCCTCGCTTGAACTTGAAATTGTAGTTGTAACATCTTCAACTGAAGTTGAAACGTCTTCAACTGAACTACTGTCATGTTCAGAACTGTCATAGTTTAGCGATGATTCACCATTGCTGGCATCTTTGACAATTTTAGCTTAAAACACGGTTTTTGTTTGACTACAGTTCCTTGGATCAAGAGATGATGGTGCTACAGTAGAACGATGTCGCTGTGAAGCAACTGGTGGTAAGGGATTTCCATACAAGTCTGTGGTTGGAGCTGGCTTTACAGGAACTTGTATCGGATTGCCATATAAATCTGTGCTTGTGACAAACGCCGTAATTCGAGGTGGTGTGGGAGATTCGGCCCATGAAGGAGATAAACCCGTACTTCTATACTTGCTTTCTGCATTAGACGGAGTACCCCACCAAGCCAGATTCATTTTAGATGTTTATTGATGAAAACCTGCTTAAATCACACAAATTAACCAGTTAAGAATGTTTTAAAAAGCTTCTGTTAATAAAATGCAAAGATATGTGATGAAAATAGGGGTTTTCGTTGCTGATATGTTTGATTTTGTCGCTGAAATGGTGATTTCGTCGCTGAAAGGGTGATTTCGTCGCTGAAAGGGTGATTTCGTCGCTGATGTGCCTTTTATGACGAAATCAGGGGTTGTTTTGGTCGCTAATGTGCCTTTGACGAAATCAGGGGTTGTTTTCGTCGCTGATGTGCCTTTTATGACGAAATCAGCGGTTGTTTTCATCGCTAATGTACCTTTGACGAAAATAATCTGATTTCGTCGCTGTTTGAAGAAAATAATCTGACTTCGTCGCTGTTTGAAGAAAATAATATGATTTCGTCGAAATTTGGTTTTCGTCCAGCTTGTTTTCGTCCAGCTTGATTTTGTTGACTAATGAGATTTCGTTAACTGGATGTAGATGTATGGTGATTTCGTTGACAATTGAACCAGACAAGTTGCAAGATATTTATCAAAAACCAATCAAATCTTATCCAATATTTTCTAACACAGAGACTTCTTTTTCAAACAACATGCTTTTCTGATTTTTCACCAACTACACTACACATGATGGTTTGTGTACACAAATTTCAAACAATGTTTTTATAATCAACAAACACAATGATCTAGACACAAATAAAGATCAAACTCAGTCAATATGCAAGAGCACTTTGAAGATATTATGAACTTGATCAGTTTTCAGGTGACCGATAAATTTTCAAACAACAATTTTTGCTAAAACTTTCAATAAAAACCCACAATAACATACAAGCATGTAATATAACAAGGTTTCCGCTAAAACAAGAAGCAAACATACTGATTTTCAAGGTTTTGAAAAAGAGTTTTTTAGAAAAAATGATTTTCAACTAGAACATAAACTGAAATACACTTTCAAAATCTATCAAAACACGAGAAAATCGACTTGGTTTAAACAAGGAATCGAGCCAATGCTCTGATACCAATTGTAGGTTCACCCGGAGGATCAGGTAACCTCTATTCCCTGTTTTCCGACAAACCCGAGAGTGCGGAATCCAAACGGGTAAGTTAAACCATGTTACAAACACAAACACAAAGATTCAACGATTAACACTCCATTGTATTAATGCGTATGAAACCGTTACAAAGCAATGTTTACAAGATATCCTTATAAACTCTCAGTGTGTGTGTGCTTACAGTGTTCGCTCTCAAATCTATTCATACTTGCGTAAGTGTTTCTGTCTGTTGTCTGGGTATTTATACTAGATGACTGACGAAATCCCATAGTCGACGAACACCCAATGGCGAACATACAAGGTCTCGACGAAATCACATTTCGTCACACATGTGATTTCGCCATTCAATGGATTTCGTCAGAAGAAGTGTTTTCGTCACACATGACTTTACCTAACAAGCAGTCTTCGTCGGACATAAAAGCCCAAACCAATGCAAGCACAACCAATATAAAAGGCCCAACATCAAATTGATCTGCGTATTATTCCATGGCAGGCTTGTAGAATGCATTTGGTCAAAGTATATAACATCATCATGACATCTTTATGATGATGTCATGGTGATGTGTCATCGGGAATTGGTTCGCGGCTCTCCGTGCTTCGCGTGTCGAACTCTCGGGCGCACGACGGAGGAATGTCGCTACGTCGGGCTTGAGCCGAATCGAACCGAGTCGAGTCGAGTCGCGTCCACATAAAGTGTACCAACAATAACCAAGTGATTTTGATACCAAAATGATCGTCCTATCTTGAATAGGAATTTGGAATCAATAATTGTTGGATTAGAATGGAGATTTGACGTATCTTGATGATCCAGTGATCGCAGCGTGTGAAAAACGGGTTCAACGATTTTGGGCAGTTTGTTTTGTTTTGAAGATTAGGCTTATGGCAAAATTAGTCCATGCAGTTTGTTTTTGTTAAAAAAACATTAAATATATATTAATCAATAAGTTAAAGTTTTGAAATAGTCATGAATGGTCCCTGAATTTGGAGGACTTTATAAAACTATTTTTGAAACTTAATAAATCAGAATTGTTTAAATAACCTGATAATTTACAAATTTAAACATTAAAACTATAGAATTTAATTTTGTGAAATCATGGTTTTTTATAAAGTTTTAAAAAGTTTATAGTTAATACTTTTTATAGGTATTAAAATATTATAAGTTTTATAATAAATTGTTATTAATGATATAAAACATTAATAATTTAATTTTTCCTATTTAAAATAGTTTTTTATTAAATAATTTCTTATTTAATAAATCCCATTTCTATATAAAAAATTATAAATGGGATATTTATACTAACTTTTTAAAATATATTAATTATTACAAATTTTAAATTGTCACATGAATTATATAAAATAAAAATGGCTACAAGAACATGAAATTAAAATAAGTGTGAATGGAAATTGATGAAAAAGATATCGAAATGATTTTATTGACTAAAATGGAAGTACAAATACAATGGAAGTAAAATTTGAAGATAAATACAAAGTTGAAAATTCATGGTTGTTACATTTTGCGTGATACCGTTTTAAATGGTCTTCATACAAGGGATTAATTATGAGATATTATAAAATTAACGAGCATGAAGGATGGTGATGGGCTCATCGTCAACGGTGACAATACCACCACCAGGTGAAGGTGAAGGTGAAGGTGAAGGTGAAGGTGAAGGTGAAGGTGAAGGTGAAGGTGAAGGTGAAGGTGAAGGTGAAGGTGAAGGTGAAGGTGAAGGTGATGTTGATGTTGATGTTGATGGTGAGTCCCTACCATAATTCAGTTGTCTGAAGATGAATGCTGGTTGATTAGGAGAAGGAAGCATTGTTTCATTATTACTCAACATAAAAGCTACATCAGTCATTGTAGGCCGATCACAAGCCAATTCTTGAACGCACAAGATCCCGACATGGATATATAGAAGAACTTTACGGGCATCAAACGAATCTCCCAAAGATGAGTCAACTACCGCCAAAGCTTTGTCTTGTTTCCACAAATCCCAAACCTAGAAACATGTTGATCATGATAAAGATAGTTTGGTGGGATGAATAATGAACAAATATATATATATATATATATATATATATATATAGAGAGAGAGAGAGAGAGAGAAAGTATATAGTACAATATGTCTTCACGTACGCTGCGTACGCGATGGCAAAATCGCACGTAATATTACTAGAAAGTGAAAATTGCATGTTGTAAAAAAAACAAATATTGCATGTTATAAAGAAAGTTTGCATGTTAAAAAAATTAAATTCGCATGTTATAAAAAAATCGCATGTTAAAAATCAAAATCGCTTGTTCAAAAACAATTGCATATTGATACTACATCTCGTACGCAGCGTACATTAAGGCAATTTGTAAAATAACCGACCTCTATATATATATGAAAAAAATCAATTACTTATATGCCCAATCAAATTAACGGAATTTTCATTATAGTAACTGTCGTTTTTTCTACCACTGATTATCTCTAGAACCAGAATCCCAAGCCAAAAACATCAGATTTTACTGAAAAAAGGCCTTGCATTGCATACTCCGGAGACATATAACCACTACAATCATATTATATCAACGTTAGATAAATAAAAGTAATTAAAACGGAGTTGTATTATATATCAAAGAACTACACATACTATGTTCCAACAACTCTACGTGTTTTAGCTTCATCTTCACCCCCTTCAAAGATTTTTGCTATTCCAAAATCATAAATTTTAGGGTTTAAATCTGTATCTAGCAAAATATTGCTTGCTTTTAGATCCCTGTGGATGATCTTGAGCCGAGAATCGTGATGAAGATATTGTAGTCCACGGACAATACCCTGAATGATCTGGAACCGTTTCTTCCAATCTAAAAGAGAAGCCTTATCTTGATCTAGGATAACACCATACCATTGGATATTTAGGATTTATGGAACTTTAAAAAGAAGTATAGTTAGATTTTGAGAACTTAAATGTAGGTTAGATAACAAACCAAATATGAAGGAATCCAAGCCTTTGTTTGGTAAGTATTCGTAAACTAACATCTTTTCTTCCTTATGCAAGCAATATCCCAAAAGCCGGACCAGGTTCCTGTGTTGAAGTTTCGCTATCAACGCTACTTCATTCTTAAATTCTTGCATCCCTTGACTCGAACTTTGTGATAATCTTTTGATGGCAATTTCTAGCCCATTTAGTAGCTTACCCTGAGTATAAATTCTTTATTAGTAATTAAACGACAACTATATATAAACGCAATGGCTATGATCATTGCCAGATTTAACAGGACACTACCTTATAAACCGAGCCAAATCCACCTTCTCCAAGTTTGTTTGAAGGAGAAAAGTTATCAGTTGCCGCAACTATGGTGCTCAAATCAAACAAATCTAAATCCACATTTTTGACGGTATCCTTCTCCATGAAAGCACCTTCCATGGTTTTCAAGCTATCCGTGAAACTGAAACCAGCTTCACCTTCATTTCGTTTGGCTGTATCCAACAATTAAGCAGTAGGGAAACTAGTTTATTAAAACATTTATGTGAGCTACATTCTTTTTCTTCAGCATAAGTCTGAACCTTAAACCATTAAGTTGAAGTACTGAGTACTGGCCCAGTCAACAACCAAAACCAAGAAAACTCAACTTTGGTTTAGGTAGTTTTGGTAGCATGGTTTGATCTCAATTTACTCAATTTACTTGCAAAAAAAGTAGCATATATAAGAGCTTTGGATTATGCTGACGTCAAATCATTTTGAAGTCAAAATATCGTATTTGTGTTTATAGTTTGAAAACGGTAATTTAAACCATAAAAACCAAATAAAAAAGAGCTAAACGATTTCGTTCAATGGATTCGTGATTCCTGTATACCTAGAAGAAATCTTATTAACTCCTGATGATTAGTTTGTGATTTGAGCATAATCTAATCAACCTTAACGAGTTAGTGCTCTTCATTATATTTTACCCCCCTAGCTTTAAACAATGTTAATTAGGGTTTTAGCCTTTCAGGGCGGATATATGCTTATGTCTATGCAAGAGGAACCCTTTTTTACCCAAAGATTAATCGATCAAATATAGAGAAATATTGACATACCATTTTTCTTCCTTATGTAACAAGAAATGAAGGTACACAAGAGAAAGCCAGCTGCAATCAATGGTATCCCGACGACCAGAAATCGTTTTTTGTGCTTTCGGCTCTTTAACGAGTACTTTGCTGAAATAATATTACATCAGATTAATTATTTGAATTCATCATCATCATACTCACTATTTCCCAACAATAGCAAAGCTTAGGCAGTGTCTGAGGAGGGTGAGAGGTAGACAGCCTTACCTCTACCCCGTAGGAATAGAGAGGCTGCTTCCAATGAGACCCCCGGCTCGATTGTAGTTTTGCATCAAGCTTTGGACATAAGGCGCATAACACTCAGCAATTGAGACAAACGCTGATTAGTGCATGTACCCCCTTGTCTTTCGGCTATCAACGCCACCACATGATACATGAGTATTTCATATCTTATTATGACTTATGAAAACATTACAACATATCTTTATTTATGCATTTGATTTGATTGTGACTTATTGTATTTGTAAATTGTTTTCACTCCAATACTCGAACATGCATGCCTATGGTGGATTAATTTCACTATTGCGTCATTTGGGTATCAATCGCGTAGCACCATTTGTGGAGGTGTGACAAGTTACATTGTCTCCATATTATGGTACTCAGTAATATTCACGATTTGGTGTATTAGGGTCGACATGACCTGGGTACCATATATTTGTTTTGTTTTGTTTTGTTTTGTGTACAATGGTTGGTTGTTACTTCTTATCACATGACTTATTTGACTATATATTTGTTTTGTGTAAATGGCATTCACAATCTATATAGTTATTCTATTTTGGCATCTGGTACAATCTATATGTCATGATGATTCTTAATGTATTGAATTTGTTGTCCTTTGGCACTGTCATCACCAATATATATATCTTGTACCATTATTATCGATTTCACAATAGCTACTATTGTTCTTTCCGTTATCAAGTAATTTTTGGCTCACTTGTGTTTATTTCTGATGTTTTTCACTGTTTCCGCCACATACAAGTAATTGAGAAAATCATGGGATTTTAAAGAAATTAGATTGATTATTATGATGAACTAATATTTTTTAATGGTGAATGCTACTCTACTACTACTACTCTTATTTATAAACTACACCAATATATTCCTAGTTATAATGAACTAACTAATTAGATATATAGTTCTTTGTCGACATTTAATTCATTAGTTATGAAATATTAATGAAATTACGATTTGCTATTACTTCTGTATAGTGCATGTCAGTTTCAATATAAAGGCAGCCCCACCCTTACCCATTTTTTTCTTATTCTCCTCATCGAACTGAATACTCCTTTGTTTTGTTCTTTCTTTTTGAAGACACTCATCATCATCATACTCACTAAGTCCCACCAATAGTACAGCTAAGGTAAGGTCTGAGGAGGCTAAGATGTAGACAGCCTTACTTCTACCGCGTAGGAATAGAAAGGCTGCTTTCAATGAGACCCGATACTAGTATAAGTAAATGGCCAATTATAAAGTAAACAAAATAAGATTACTTCTTCTGTACAACAACTCAGAATAACTACTGATAGCGTACCTAACTCAGCTGCATCAAGCCGCATATAAAGAGATTGGCCGCCATCTAAAAACGTCCTCGAATCGTTCATGTACCCATGCCACATAATACAACCTCCACCCTCGGCCCCTTTACTGATATCAGCACTTGCGTACCCCTTGCATGTGCAATTCCTCAAGCACAACTCTTCGCATGCTTTTAAACCCAAACTCATGTTCACATGTGCCGACGATGTGTCAGGTATCTTAACACGGGCCAACTCAACGAACCCGTCTCCAACGTCGCACATATGTATTCCAACCTTTCTCTTACACCCTTTGGAACCGTCCCTTATGTACCAGTCCTGTGATGATTGTGGCTCGTATCCGGGAAGGCAATCACACTCAAAAGCAACTGATGCATTTGGATCACAAAAGCCAAAAGGACCACAATGGTTATACACATCACACTGGTCATTTGGATAGGACCAGAACTCAATCCACTTACGATCAGATTCGTGCCAAGTTAGCCTCTCTAAGTTACCAGACTCAGTAGCCACTACTCTAGAGAGCATGGACGGATTGCTCATATGGTAAGCGATGGTCACCTCATCATCATTATTTATATAATCAGCAATGAAGATATTACCCTTTGTCATACACGGTACACTGCTCCATCCAAGACCGTTCCATGACCCTGCCCGCCAATATCTTGTCATACCTTTAAACAAGAACATCTGAGTTGACCCAACTAACTCCAGTTTATATGAATAATCCCCCACACCAGGATTCCCACTAGACTTCCAAGATGTAATCATCTTGTTCAAACCCGTTTTCTTATCTAGGCCAAGCTTCATACCCTGAAGATACGTATTCGAAGGGTGATCAAAGCTTTGCCATGAATATACCTCTTTATTTAGTCCTTGAAACAACACCAAATTCCCTGAATCTAACAACTGGGCTGTAAAACTATCATTCACCACTCCGGAAACATTGGTTGACCAAAACACAAAACTTTGATCTTTTTCTTGAAGGACTAGGTTCCCCGTGTGATCCATTGATAGGATGCCGGTCGAGTTGGAGATCGGACGGTCTCTATTGGCAACCCAAACTATAGTTTGCTCGGAAATCTTGTTATACTAGATACCCACATATCTGTTGGTGGAGTTTGCGGGACTAAAAAATCCAAGAGCAAAAGTTTCTCCATTAGAGACCAAAATATCCCCATCTTTAACAGGTCGGTTGAGTGTGATGGTGTCCATACAAGTGCAAAACCGAAGAATCCGTAAGATTTGCATAGATACTAGAATGCCTCTTTCTTGGTACATGTTCTCTTACGTTTTTCAAATATGATGCTTTCTGTTTTCTCACTTTTATCTCTTACCAATAAAAGATTTCGTTTCAACGACTTTAACGTTCACTTGTTGAAATGAGACATGAGATATGATTTTTGTAATAAGCAGTCCGTCATGGCATCATCATTATTTATATTGATTTGTTGAAATGAGATATAGATATGATTTATACAGTTAGCAGCCCATCTTCATTATTTATATAATTAGCAGCCCATGTCACAATTAATTGTGTAGGCCAATGAGATATGGTTGATCTCATGAATTAATTCATGACCATTTCAATTTTCAAACTTTAATAATGTTCTTCGTTGACCATTCCTGCAACAAATAACTACCAATTTAATTCACATGACAGTTATCTAAAAGAAAAAAAAAGAATAAGTTATCTAATTATACGCACCACTTACGGTATGCGTATATAATGTATATATGTGTGGACCATCAGGGGCAAGAGTGTAAGTGCACTAGTTTTAACGTTATTTTACTAATTTCGTGAAAATAACGTTAAAAGCTGAGGACGGTTAATCATGCATCATGTGGTGACGTTGATTGCTGAAAGACAAAAGGGTACATGCACTAATTTTCGGTATTTGTCCCGATTGCTGAGTGTTATATGCCTTATGTCCAAGACTTGATGCAAAACTACTATCGAGCCGGGGGTCTCACTAGAAGCAGCATCTCTATTAACTACGGGGTAGAGTAAGGCCGTCTACATCTTACCCTCCTGAGACTCTACCTTTGTTTTACTATTGATAGATTTACTGAATATGATTACAATGATGATGATGATGATGATGATGATGATGATGATGATGATGATGATGAGTTGTCTAATTATTTCCTAGCCGCGTAAACTCATATAAAAGTAATCAAACCATTTAGTTCACATTGATTTCTTTTGATGCACAGTTAGACGGTGAGGTATGGAATGGACAAGGGGCTTCATTGCCTTTTACCAATAAAGCCCACGTATAAAATGGAGCTCGTGGCTCAATCATTACTTAACCATTATATATATATATATATATATGGTGGGATTCATGCGAGAACCACCTTTATTGCGAGAACCGCGAGAACCAATGTGAACGGATGGCAATTTTGTAAATAATAAAAAAAATTCTAAAAACCCCGCTACCCGCTCAAACGATACGGACGTCAACATTTAATTTAACTATGATCGATAATACAATTTCACGTCCGACAACTATCACATCCAAACACAACTCTCCCAATCAATCAATTTTTCCCCAAAAATCTCATAAAAATCAGTCCGATACTCACCGACGCTCACAATTTCAACCGTTCATCATCAATGTTCGTCTTACGATCATCGTCGCTAGTGCGATCCTCGACCGCACATTAGTCGTCGGCTCAAAATTAGGGCAAAAACGGTCCTAACGAATCGATTTTAGGGCAAAAAAAACCGTCATAATCGGCATAATCGGCGAGGTTTATTACACTAAGGGGGATATTACGAAGAACATAAGTCGTTGCATTGATTTACGAATTTGAAAGTTCATACAACCGATGTAAGTTCATACTATGTAAGTTCATACAAAGTTCTTACGTGCTTGTTCATGTAGATTACAGCCGATTTTGTGCTTGTTCATGTAGATTACAGCCGATGTAGGTTAATACGATTATGTGTTTGTTTTGTAATGCACATGTGCATAATCTTGTTCATGTAGATTGTTTGTGTTTAATTTGTAATGCACATGTGCATAATCTTGTTCATGTAGATTACAGCCGATGTAAGTAGATGTAAGTAGATTACAGCCGATGTAGGTTAATACGATTATGTGTTTGTGTTTGATTTGGAATGGACATGTGCATAATCTTGTTCATGTAGATTACAGCCGATGTAAGTAGATGTAATTACAGCCGTTGTAAGTAGATGTAAGTAGATTACAGCCGATGTAAAGTTCATACGATTATGTGTTTGTGTTTGATTTGGAATGCACATGTGCATAATGTGATAACTTATGGTTTTGGTTCATATTTATGTTTGATTGGTATGCACATGTGCATAACGTGATAAATTATGTTTATAATTTGTAGCCGACTTTGTTTCTTTGGGTCATTTATAGGTATGCATATGTGCATAATGTGATAACATATGTTTATATTGATAAATTATTTCATAGTTATGGTTTTGGTTAATATTTATGTTTGATTGGTATGCACATGTGCATATCGTGATAAATTATGTTTATAATTTGTAGCCGACTTTCTTTTTTGGGTCATTAATAAATATGCATATGTACATAATGTGATAACATATGTTTATATTGATAAATTATTTCATAGTTGTATGTATGCACATGTGCATAGTTGTAGTTGCATAGTTATAGTTATGCGCGTGTGTTGGTTCATATATATTGTTGATAAGATATGTCATAGTTGTATGTATGCACATGTGCATAGCTGAAGTTGCATAGTCATAATTGTATAGATGCATATGCACGATGTATAGCGGATTTTGGGAATGTATAACTGTCATATTTGTATCTATGCACATGTGCATATTTGAAGTTGCATAGTCATAGTTGTATAGATGCATATGCCCGATGTATAGCTGGTTTTGGGAATGTATAACAGATTTTGGGTGGTCTGTTCAGTTAAAAAAAAATAATAAAAATAAAATATAAAAATATAAAAAAGAGACACACAATGTATGACTATCTATCACTAGATATGGTTGAAAATAAAGCTCATGATTACGCATTTGATATTTGGATTTTAGGTGCTTTGTGTTATGAGTTTCTTTATTAATAAGGTGTAATTGTGTGGCATGTATGAATGCACATGTGCATAATTTGACGGAGTATGATTACACAATATGTTAATAACATAAATTTGTGATATGTATAGTTATGCACATGTGCATACATTGTCATAATAGGTTGATATGTAGTTTGAAATGACATACTAACAAAGTAATATAAATTAAAGTTGATATGCATTCTCATTG
This sequence comes from Helianthus tuberosus, assembly GCA_030545235.1. NCBI lineage: Eukaryota > Viridiplantae > Streptophyta > Magnoliopsida > Asterales > Asteraceae > Helianthus > Helianthus tuberosus. The sequence goes on along the minus strand of CM060409.1, from coordinate 41,815,561 downwards.
TGTACAGTAAAATTGAAAAAAAAAAACAAAGAAAGTTACGTTTGTCCTGAAGCCAAGAGATGAAGGGTCGAAAAGAATGCCAGATGCGACAGAAGACGAGCATACGACTGTTAAACAAAAAGGTTAGAAAGTGTTGAGTATTTACTGTTAATATTAGTTTTGTTAATGATGAAATGTGCGGTTATGCACATGTGCATTATCAATATATATATATATATATATATATATATATATATATAGGTAGAGGATCATGTAAAAAGTGTTCAAAGTGTGAGAAGTGTATTATAACACTATATATACCTATATAACACCATATAATACCATATAACACTACGTAACACTATATATCATTATATAACAAATATAACACTATAGGTTGTCTGATAGCATGTCTATGATAGATGTATAGTGTTATATTTGTTATATAGTGTTACATAGTGTTATATGGTATTATATGGTGTTACATATTGTTATACGGTGTTTATATGGTGTTATATAGTATTATATATAGTGTTATAATACACTTCTCACATTTCTCACACTTTAGGCCCTTTTTACACTATCCTTACCCTATATATATATATATATATATATATATATATATTTACAAATGTTATAACTCGCGAAAACGCATTAATTTTATGAATTCAGATATATTAAAGGTGGAACAGAACGCACAAAAGGACAAAAGCAGACAGAAACGAAATGAGGCAACTAAAGGCGTTGATGTAGAAAGAAGGACAAGCAAACGGAAACACGAGAAAACAACCAAAGATTTGGATGTAACATGTAAGACGAAGAACAAAAGGATTGTAAAATCGTGAAGATTAGTGAAAGACATCAAAGTTGATAACAATGATGGTGATGGTACGTGTTATTGAAAATAATTAATAAAACTTTGAAATGCACATGTGCATTTTTTTTGTACATACATTATATAACATGTGCATGTTATTATGTTAATAAACAGGTTCAAAGAAAGAAGTTGTGTCATCGATAGTTAACAAGACAGGAAGTAAAAAGGTTACGAGGGTATCTAACTGGCGATCGATACGAACACGCATATCACCACATCAACTTTTGGTGGGGTTAAACACATTGTCTAAACAACAGTTGGTCGCAATAAAAAATATGGGGTTTGGCAGTATTCTGAAGCTTAAAACAGACAGTTTGCCAGCGAAAATGTCACATTTTGTGGTAGACAAATTTAGCGGTAAAGATATGGCAATCAAGTTGAATGTTGGTAACATTGAAGTTAACGAGATTGTTATTTACGAGTTGCTGACAGCGGGGCTGTTATAGAATATAAAAAGAAGGATAAAGAGAATGAAGAGCAGAAAGAACATAAGGATGAACAAAAGGGGAAAAAGAATGATAAAAACAGTGGGCCTGTTATAGAATCTGATGTGAAAGAAGACGAAGACGAAGAAGAAGAAGAAGAAGAAGACGAGGAAGATGGGATATGGGCTGAGTGGAACCGTTTATACAAAGGGCATACATTAACACCGAGTAGAATTGTCGAGCATAATGTTTAAATATGATTTTTTGACATTGTTCATGAATACGATGGTAGATGCAAAACTGATTTTCTTGAATGCTTAGGCGAAGATGTGGCGGTTGAAGATGTGAATTTAATGGTGCTCTTACAATATTGGTGGTAAGTTAATTGTTATGTTTGAAATAAGATATATAATTTAGTTTGTATTTTTGTATAAATTATTTTGTTTTTAGTTTGTATATATATATATTCACATATGGTAATAATGCACATGTGCAAATGTTATATGTGGATAGAACATTGTGTGGGGACATCAATACGGTCCGAACATCGAGTCCACTATCATTCTGGACTAAAGAAATGTTGAGCAGAAGGCAGATATGTGAAATAAAGAATGGCGGTTTTGGAAAAGGGGTGTTACGTGAAGGATACGTCGACACTCAAGTTGACGTGGAGCATGTAATGAAAGAGGACAGAATGAAGAACCTAGAACAAATGGTAGATAAGTATGAAGGTGAAAAGAAAAATGTGACGTTTGAGGTACGTATAATGTTTTAATGTGTTTTTTTCTTTGTTTTTTTTATTGAATTAGGAATGTGATCCAATTTATATTGATTATATTGTTTAAATAATAATTCGTATTTTGTAGTTTGTATGTGGTTGATATAGATATGTGTTAGGTTGAGTGACATGCGGTGGTGTTAGTCATTAGGATATGATGTATATGATACATGTTGTGCAAGATGATGCACATGTGCATAATGTTGTGTTTATATGAACATATAACTAATGCACATGTGTATAATAATAAAGTTAAGATGATAAAGTTCAATATGTAATTCATGTTGTACAAGATGATGCACATGTGCATAATGTTGTTTTAATATGAACATATAACTCATAAACATGTGCATAATGGTGTCTTATAATGTGATAAAGCTGATGCATATATGCATAATGTTGTGTTGATATTATTAACTTTGATTTATTAATGTGTTATTAATTAGGAGCATGTTCGTATGGTTGAAAGTTTAATGGCTGAGACATTAAGGAAAAAAGAGTTGTTAAATAAAGAGTTGGATGATATTTGGTACAAATATCCAAATAATGAGAAGGTTGAAGAGTTGGTGAGGGAGTATGATAGAACATTTGGAGGTGAGAACAAAATGTCAGGTTTGTTAAGTAGAAAGGAGAAGGTTGACAGCAAAGAAAATGAAGCGATGGAATATGAGAAGGATAAAAAGGTTAATGTTAAAATCAAAGGTGGGATGAAGGTGTTTACAAGGTTAATAAAAAGAAGTTTAAGAGATGAAAGTGATGTGTTGGATGGTGTATCAAAAAATGACGAATGTGATGCAATGAAGGTGGATGGAGTGACAAAAAACGATGTGGATATAAAATTAGACAAAGTTGTCGGTGAGACCATTAAGTGGGCAGAAACAAAAAAGGGTGTTATGAAGAGGCAAACACGTAGGAGGAAAGAAGTAGATAACACCGTACCGACTTTTGTGTTGTTGTCGCAAAGCTCACAAAGTTCACCAGAAGCAGACATTGGAACAAATGTGCATGCGAGCGTTAAAGATACAAACGTAAACGTGTATGTGAGTGGTAGAGATACAAATGTGGTTGACATGAATGAACCATTAAATGACGATGAAAAAATGATATGGCAATATTTACTGACAACCATCGACGACAAACGAAGGTATGGATGTGTATTATAATGTTATGTTATTATTTGTTGTGACATAATAATTTAGAATTACAATCTGATGTACAAACTAATATTGTAGGGCGGAGGGCAAAAAATGTAATGTGGACGATCAAAAAATAGATGTTGAAAAGGAGAAGAAAGAGGTCAGCCTGACATTCAAGTAAGATTAAATATGCATTAATTTTTTTTTATAAATCTGTTACATATTGTAGTATAGGAAGCAATTTGTTTAGAAATGACCTAAACTTTTGACATATAAAGCATTTAATCAGTAAATTCGGAATAAATAAGTGGGTTGTTTATATTGTTCGCATGTTATAAGGGTCTGGTTGGTTGCGACTGATTAGGTTAGCTGCTGTTGTGGTTTGAAGGGTAGTTAAAACTTTAGTGTAGGTATATGGGCTAATGACTTTTGGCATAAAATATGGTATATAGTATATGTAATGTATTTGATGCACATGTACATACATAACATAATTGATGTACTTTATTGTGACGTTTACAGCACAAATATTTTTGAAACCTCACATGGAATGACAACACGAGCATATTTGATAAACACCTTGGAGGATGGGCAATGGATTTCACAAAACGTGATAGACTGTTGGGCGGCTATTTTGAATTATGAAGAGAAAAAAAACAATACATTAGGGAAAAGGAGATTATGGTGTTATACGACAACTATCGTAAGTGTGTTATAATTCATGTTTAACAATCATATTTAGGACAGTTATACTTGTGTGTGACATGTATTAATGTAATGTGCAGCCGGAGTTTATGTTGAAAACGAAACAGACAGAAAAACAGGCGTTTACAACATTAACTTCACACTTGAAGGAGGTTGTTGAGTGTGACAATAAAATGTTGGAGTTAAAAGAATTTAACATCATAATAATACCAATGATCGAAAGAAAGCATTTCTATATAATATGCTTTGATTTAGAGAACGCAAAGGTCAAAGTTATTGATAATATGGCGAGTAACCGCGGGTTTTATAGAATGTCAGCAGGAACGAAATTTAAAGAAAATGGAACGCCGTCTAAAGAGGTAAGTCTAGATTTTTTATATTAAATGTTATATTTGAAATTAAGGATATATGAATAAGAAATGTAGTAACATTCAGTATTATTATTTTTTGTAGAAAAATTACGTGGTTGGGTATTTGAAGGATGTTAAACATCCAAGCGCGGCACGCGTGGCAGCCGCAACGTTGACGAAGAAAAAACTGGAATGGGCAACGAGCGATAATTTCAACGATTGTGGTGTGTTTACTATGAGGCACATGGAGATGTACAAAGGAAGTGATGTCGAGTTTGAATGCGGTTTTAGTAGGCGAAAAAATATTCAAGATATGCAATTGCAAAACCTGAGGATGAAGATTGCAACAAAACTGATACTATCAGAGGCGAACGTGTACAAGAGAACGGTTATGTACCTCGCAAGAAATGCAACACAAAATTTGAGAGATGAAAGAATGCGGAAAATGTTGGAAAAAGAGGGAGCAAAACAAGAAAAATGCGGGAACGCTCTTAGCGAGTGGAAGAATGGGGATAAAGTTTGAGGGTATTAATTCATGATACGTAGGTAGTATTTCTAGTTAATTAGTGATATTTGAACATTAAACTGGTACTTTGGCTTGTTTTGTTTGGTTTGGTTTGGCATGTTAGATGGTTGTGTTGGGAAGGTAACAAGTTGGTATAGTTATGATGCATATTACAGTTTTGGTTAGTTGTGGCTGGAACTAGAAAATTGTGTTACTAATATTTGTTGGTTGATATATTGAGAAGTTGGAATTTTAGCAAATTGGTATGTGTATTTTAGCTATTGTTATGTTGGATGGGTGATATGGTGATCAATGTTTGGATTTACAGTTCATATAGTTTGTTGTTTATGCACACGTGAATTAATATGGTTAAAGTCACAAGTTGGTATTGTTTGTTGTTTATGCACATGTGCAATAATATGGTTAAACGACCTATATGCACATGTGCATAAAGTGATATAAATGCATGTTATTAGTTATAAATTTATATGTTTGTTAAAATATGTCATGTTACGTTGATTAATAAATTAAATGACCCGTATGCACATGTGCATACAGTATGTGCATAAAGTGATAAAACGTACAGATTAAAGGTTAAGTTTGTATAATGTATTACAATTGGGTATATTTAACAAATGGTTTTAAATTCATATTAGTAACATGTATAATGTTAATCAATATTATATAAATAAACAAGTGGGTTAAAAAACGGTATATACAACTTGTAAATACATATGCACATGTGCATATGGCAAGTTAAGCATCAATAACAATACTATAAGTTAAATGGGTATTAATAAAAATAACCAAAACAAACATTGATAGTCATAATTAGATAAGTTCGGTAATCATAAGTTGTAATATATAATATATATAAATCAAGAATCACGAGCTATGCTGGATGGTTCGCGACGTCTTGTTGAACGCCTAAGGGTTTGATCAGGCTCAAAAGAATGTTCAGATTCACGCCTAACATTTGTTCGATCAGGTATGGGAGGTTTTTGCATGGAGACGGGGTATTCAGCTGCATCATAATCAGAAGAATTATACTCATCGATGTCATAATTGGTGTCATCATCATCGGTGTCATCGAGATCAACATTAGTATCATCAGAATCGGAATCAGACGGGGCGGGTAGTCCAGCGGCGATAGCATCAGCACGTTTAGCTGCTCGTGCAGCACGTTTGGCAGCTTTGATTTTCTCACAATTGCGGGAATCATGGTCAAATACATATATGTTGCATAAACTGGCGGCTTTTTTTCGTTTACCGGCTTTCTTTCATTTATCTCTAATTGTTTGACCACCGGGGCCTATCCGTTGTTTTTTGGTCCCACAACCTTTGTTTCTAATACCTTGAGGAGGATGAACACTTGTGCTTAGATTTGCAGGTATGTTTAATATGTCATTGATGTTCGCAGTTTTTTGAACGGAACGAGGCTGAGGCTCACACGGGAACGATTCGAATATGCGGTTTCTGATGCGTTTGATCTCAAAAGATAAAGAACGTAGCTGATCAGGATTGCGTCTGAGTCGGTTTGTGCATTGAGTGACTAAATCCATTATTTCATTGTGGATGATAGCAAACTCGCTGTTGCCAGATGCGTACATGTTAGATATGCTATGAACAACTGACGGGAGCGCATCTCGTTTCCAACGTGGAATGATGTAGTGAGACGGTATTTGTTCAATTTGGTTGTAACAGAATATACAGAATACATGTCGGCATAGGTATCCAATACGAGTGAACCCAAGACATGTACAGCTTACTGTTTGTTCAGGTACATTGAGCGACACCTGCACATGTGCATAACATATATTATAAATAGAATGAATACATGAAGGGTAATATGACCAAGTGAATAAGTTATCATGTATAATAAAATAAACATTTGAATAAGTTTTCAGGTATATTAAAATAATCGATTTAAATACACTGTTTGGTATATGCACAAGTGAATAACATAAGACAAAATTTGATACATGTTGTTTGATATATGCACAAGTGAATAACATAGGAAAAAATTTGATACATGCACATGTGCATAACAAAAAATAATCAAACAATTATAATAGGTATATTGAGATTAATATGTAGTAATGTTATATTGATGGTATCATGCACAAATACACTTCTTGTTACATGCACATGTGCATAATAAAATACACATGCACATGTGCATAATAAAATTCATGTGCATAACAAAAAAATAATCAGACAAATAATTATAATAATTATATTGATTGTAATATGAACTAGTGGTAATATTTAAAACACATTAAAACATATTGGGTAGTTATGTCGTGTATATTGAACATTAAAACATATCGGATAGTAAGGACATACCTCGAATTCATTGACATAAGACATGTTTGATTTGCAGTGACGAACAGTGTAATTTTTTATGTCGGTCGTTCCAGGACGTTCAATTGGCATGCAATGGAACATGCCCATGTGTATTTCTTTTCGGACTTCAAGAAACATGGACCATGTGTATGTTTCGGACGCGTGTGCCTCTATACGAAGACCGGTAGATAAGCGAGGGGTCGACATACCGCTTTTAAATTCGAGATCTCGTTGTGTGTGCCGCTGAGCATCAATACTGGTATCAAAACACATCATAAATTGAACTAATGTGTTAGTTTCCGATGAGTTGATTTTAAAAGGTGCGTTTGAGCTCTCGCATCTTGATGTAGTCTTTATCAAACAACACATCGGTATCTCTCTGAAATAACACGGGACCCATTCATGCCGTATAGCAAACATCTCACAAAGCCACGGATGATTGTCTAGATGATATTCATCCATTAATACATGCCATCTTTCTTCGAATGTTTGTGGTGTGATGAATAAATTCCACACCAATTTATGTACTGACGAGAGAAGGGTAGTATTATCAAGGATGTCATTTGAAATCTGCAAATAAAGATACGTGAATAATAAAAAAATAGAATTAGTTAAACATATTATATGGTTTAATTGGAGTTGTGTTAATATTAAAATATGGTGTTTACCTTGGATGGAAGTTTTCTCATTATGTGCCACATGCATAAACGATGGATGGAGTTTGTGAAAACGGTTGATACAGCTTGTTTCATTGCTGCATCTTGGTCAGTGAGAATTAATATTGGTTATTTCTTGTGTGCAGCAAGGAAGGTGTTCAATAACCATGTATATGACTCTATAGTCTCATCATATAACATGCCAGCGCCAAAGATAACACATTTCTTGTGGTGATCAACTCCGGTGAATGGCACAAAAATCATTTTGTACCTGTAAAGAAAACACATTATATTAAAAAATCAATAATATTTGCACATGTTGGAAAGTGTAGTATCTTACTTAATAGTGTCATACGTAGCATCAAATGCACATACATCACCAAAAGCCTCATAATTTCACAATGATAAAAAATCAGCCCAAAAAAAACGATCGCAACTCATTATCAACTATGACGCAGTCAAAATAGAAGTCTTTACGATTGGTAACTCGGGATCTCATGGTGTGTAAGATAATGTCTGCATCATGTTCACCGACGAATAAACGTATATCTCGAGAACAATTTTTGAAATCTTTTGTCGTGCCACGAACATTATGAGGCCCGCCTTTAAGTGATACTTGAATGTTATGTGCAACATTTAGGCCGATTTTGTTAAGGCTAACTTTGTGGATGAACTGTTGTTCCTCAAATCCGAGTTTCCTATTTTGTTTTAACATGTTGGCGTGATCGCTACAAATCATGCAATGGTTGTGCGCGGTGAAGAAATTGTATATTTTGTATTGTTCGGTGGCACGATCATAACTCACTTTGATACGCGCACGGCACCCAGAAACTGTGTATCGGCTTCATCGGTGTTGTTTTTTGGATTTATCATAAATTGTTGGAGCATTCTTGGATGGAGCATTGGGGTCAGATTATGTGACTCGTGGTTGTCCTTCTCTTGAACATAATATATATCTATGAGTGCGGATGTTCATATTAGGGTTGTCATGATATTTTGTGTTCTTCGATGTGCTGATACGTGTAGAAAATCCGGATTCGGAAGCATACGTATTGTACGTCATGACAATATCTTCCCAATGGGTAAATGTACTGTTTATAACAGGAAGGTATTTAACATCAACTTCAGGTATCCAATACGGGGTGCCGTTAGGTGTAGCATGTATGGCAGCCGTAATTGTTCCTGTGAGAAATAATTAATAAATGAAAAAATGGTCAATATGATACACGGATGAATAATAGAATTATGATTAATATGCACATATGCATTATCAGTTAATGTATGAGGTCATAAGTTATTTTTTTTCAATCATAATGCACATGTGCATAGATGTGCAATGTAACATAATTTGAAATATGATGCATAATTTGTAATATGATGTAGTTGACCCAATGCACATGTGCATATAATATTGAGTACTCATAATTTACAACATAAAACATGATGTCGTTGACACAATGCACATGTGCATATAATATTGAATAATCATAATTTACAACATAAAACATGATGCAGATGACACAATGCACATGTGCATATAATATTGAATGATCATAATTTACATTTACAACATAAAACAATTGTGAACATGTTGCAAAAGTGTATATCATTGAACGAGTCACAATTTACATAAAATGGATATAAAATACCTTTAGTTTCAAACCGAATGAATTGTAAGTGTTGATGTTCCGTGCTTGTAGTTGCTGTACCAGTCGATGTGGTGTTACCAGTCGATGTGGTGTCAACTGATAACGAGTTATCAGGTAAATTAGCAGTCCCAGAGCTTATGTTGCCTAGTGTAGACATGGAATCAAGCGTTTGTATTTCAAACCAATGAAGGGTGTGTCGACTTGCAACTGTTGTAAACACAGGATTACGAATAGGATTGAGACTTTTATTAGTGAGACTTTCATTTGGATTAACAGCAGGTAAGGGGTTGACATCAGAGGGACCGAAGGCTGAAATGGGATTGACATTGAGATTGACATTGACATTTATATCAGATGGGCCGCCAAAACCAGCATCGGGATGTGGATAATATGCAGAAGTTGTTGTTTGATGATCATCAGATGCGTTAGGTTCAACTCCAACACGAGATGAGTCAGACGAAGCCATGTGAAGCCGAAATCAGTATCCCAACGCCGTAATAGTGAATCCGCCATAAAAATGTGTACACCGCCGCCGTGATAACAGTCGCCGGTGTAAGATCACCGTCTCCGTAGTCAATGGATGCAATATCTCAGACGAAACCTTAGAATGTGAAAGGCTGTCGTGAACATGGGATGGAAATAAGGAGCGTGTGTTTTTTTTTTATTAAATTGTCAAGTAATTACAAATTTTCCATGTGTTCACACTGGTTCTCGCTGTTCTCGCAATAAAGGGTGGTTCCTAACGGATCCTTATCCTATATATATATATATATATATATATAAATTTTTAATTATATTTAAACTAAATAAAAAATAAAATTATATAACCCAAATAGTAAAAGTAAAATATAATTTTAAAAACTAAGAAAACAGAAACCGGGTTTAAAAAAAATTACATGACCCAAATAATAAAAAAAACCTACTACTCGTTGTCATCGTTGTCATTCTCGTTATTTAGCATGCGATCCACTATAGATTAGGATTGTGTTATCCGTTGAACGGTTTCATCATACTCGGGACAAATGGCTCGGCCCTTGTCTGTAACATCCAAAAAAAGAATCTCCGAAACCCAACCCGTTGTAAATTGGATCCAAATTAAAAGATGAATGTTGAATAATTTTTTATTATATCGAACATTGTCGTTATTAGATTAACTAACAGAGTAGCATAGTACCATTCGGTTTAACAATACTAATTTTATAAATAACATTGTTAGCTTCTTTAATAAATATAAAAGAGTTTTGATATAGCGTTAAACGACACCACGTTCTAAGCGACTATCTCTTCTTCTTTTTTTTAATGGCAAACAACAGCTTTATTCATCACCCAAAATTCGTAATTACAAAACTGATCAGTAAGCTACTAAGCCAACCACCTATTACAATATCCCTATGTAATAAAAAATTTAGGATCTTACACCATAAAAATATAAAAAAGTAATAGACTCAACTTAAAAACTCAAAATTCACCCACTTCCTCCGATCCAAATTTGTTTGCTTTGCTCTATGTTTACTCCACAGGAAAGTATTCGCCTGCATTTCCCCAAAAGCGACTACCTCTTCTAAATGGCCTATCACCACCTAAATCATACCCCTTAAACGTTATTACCCCAACACTACCTAAACAACACCACTCAAACCAACTTAAACAACATCGTCTTATTTCAAACAACATCACATCCAAACTACACCTACACCTTGACGGGATGTCGTGGTCACAATCAAATTTAATCCAAATACTACTAATAGTTAGTGGTAAGTGGGTATCGAACACAGGGAGTTTGTGGAATATGTGCTATTTAAAAGTTTCTCCAAGTTAACTAAAATTAAACTAATTGCAATGAAAGTAAATTCGAAGAGTTTGATTGGTTAATTGGATTTTAAAAACTAAGATTACTATTCTAATTGCAAAAATGAAAGTTTGGTTTGTAAACAATTTAGAGACAAATGACCATCTTTAGTTTCCGGTTTGCTTTGACATTTATGTTATCATTCACTAGAAAGAACTACATAGACATAGTTCGTGTGTGATTACTTGTTGTGATAAAAGGGAACCAAGTACTCAGATTCCTAGAATGTGAGGTTATTACCCGATGACCAATCAATCATTACCCAATCCTAATTCTACCCATGATATCTCGATTGCCAACGGCACCAAGAACGTATGGTTTCAAATTAGATTAACATAACAATCAACAATTTACAAGCAAATAAACACACACCATAATAAACAAAACATAGATTAAGTTTATCATTCTAGAAATACAAAATCAAAGCATAAAGTCTTGCAAACCTTCAACCGAAGATAGTCATCAAGAGTTTAGCCACTCATGGCCCGAATAAACATCATCAAGAAAGTCTTAATGTTCAAAAGCCAATTCAACATCAAACTAATGATTAACAATTGTCCTCAAGCCCCAAAGTTGCACCAAAATTCATCTCCAAACTGAATGTAACCGAATCGGAATGATTGGCACCCTTAAGACACTTTAAAATGGCCATTAAATGCATGAGTTACAACTTTGGTTCGCTCAGCGCCGTAAGCTACGCTGCCTGCCGTAGTTTACGGCGGCCAAAATGGGTCAAACAATCAACACAGGGCCATAACCTACGGTCCTCACCGTAGGCTACGACGGTCATTGAAGCATTACGCCCCCAAGGAACTGGGCTACGGTGGAGATTATGAATAAACTAGGCACCGTAACCTAAGGCGCCAGCCGTAGGCTACGGCGCCGTCTGGCCCTTTTCCTTGTTTTCACTAGCAAATCTTCTCTCTTGAAATTTATCTATTGCACATCCCGAGCTCCTCTCCAGACACCATAAAATCCTTCTTTTATGCTTAAATAGACCTGCAAACCAAATACATCGTAGTTACCCAATTCCAACAATTTAACCGTATAAAGTATAAGATGTGCGTGTAGTTAGATCATTTAAGGGTTGTCCTACGGACCACCCATCACATCCCCACACTTACCCATTGCTTGTCCTAAGCAACCCATTCAAAAACCATTTAAAATTATAAGCAATCATAATGCAAACCAAGCTTTAAAAATATCGTCCTTTTACTAACCTTCTATCACATCACAAGACACACCCCTCGCAACAACTCTCGGTGACCAAGAATCTTAGCACATTATGCCAAAACACTCAATGCAAGTGTGTGACTGTGCGACAATAAGCTTGTATAAAAATCAAGTCTCCCCATATCAAATATTTAGCATGCTTATGAATCAAAAGGACTTATGGGTTGTAACGAGGCTTTGTGTAAAGGTAGGAATTAGGTGGGATATGTATATATATATATATATATATATATATATATAAGTAGCTAATTGATTCGACCCGGTTTTATTTCTACTACTAACCAACCCAAACATCAACTATTTACACAACATACTCATCTTTTTCTTTTCTTTTCAATTACTATCGCAACTAACTCTTCCTTTTTGTATTTTTCTCATATTTTTCTCTTTTTTTAATAAAACAACTCAACAATATAAACATAAACATCAACAATTACATACGAAAGCTCCTAAACCGGGTTGTCTCAATAGGTAAAGTTTTTGTAAGAAATAGGCATGGGTCACAACCGAATGGCATAAGGCTCAAACATGGTTTACTAAAGACCAAACCCCCACCCCTCACTATACCAAGCTCATATATGTAATGTATGAGGTCCAACCCCCCAATCCCACACTCTCACACATCCAGACGAGGCTACCTAAAAGTCCCTATCATTTTCACAAGCATGCTAATCCTAGGCTTCAACAAGCATTCGTACACAAGTTCTATTAACACAACTCACACACCGCCACTCAAAACAAAGAAATAATATTTAACAATCATGTGTGGCCCAAAAATTCACCAAGAAATGACTAGAAAGGGTGTCGGTGTGTCATGTGGTACAATGTCAAGTGTTCAAATTTCAACAATTTTTCGCTTGGTTAACAATTTTTCAAAAATTCTCAAAATTTTCCCCTCATCCCCACACTTGGGATACATTGTCCCAATGTCTGGTTTTGAAGGGAAGATCGCTTTCAACAAAAACACCACTTTTGATTATACTCTCAAACCACAAATTTCTTTTTGTATTTTTTTATGAAAATTAAAAACAAACCACCAACTAGCACATCCCATCAATCCTCAAACACACAAACACCACCCAACCTCCCATCCATAAACATAAGACATGAAAATATACACAAATATACCAGATGGAGCGAAATACGACCTGGTCAATAATACTTTGGCTGCGGAGGCCCAAAGATAGACGTCATCATCTCCGCAAATCCTCCAAACCCAAATGCTCCGCTACTGCTGCTGCCTTGATCGCCCTCTTGACTTGTTTGTTGATGACCCATGGTGTGTAGATCCACCCATTGAGAATGGTGCAATGGTAGGGTGGGATACGTCACACTACCATCATATGGAGGCAATGTGGAATAATCCATAATCAGTGGGTCCGCAACAACCGGCTGACCCGCATGCCACTTGTCATGCATCCTTCTCTGTCGATCATCTAAGTAACGGTTGTTCACTTCTTCATAGTGGGCATACATGTGAGCTTGGTTCCATTGCTCCTGTCTATCATAGCTCTGTTTAAGAGCTCTTTCCATGCTAGCCCCCATGTAGGTTTGTTGATCAAAAAGCATTTGATTGAGTTCAGGCCAATCACCAAAAGTAAGAGGTCGCCTCTGTTCAATTACCTGCCCCATGTTTCCCGTGTGAGCCCAATAAGGATCATAAGGCTGTTGTGCATAATCAAATGCACTACAAACATACCCCGACTGCATCCCTGCTCCACGAACACCACTACTTGGGCCAGCGCCCCCTATCTCAACATCAACCGTGAATGTATCCTCACGGTAATCATCATCGCCACTAACCTCCTCGTCACTCGTCTCAGGCTCATCAGCCTCGCCCGGTCTTAGGGGACGAGCATCCACCTTTAATGCTCTCCACCTCTTCCCATCAGTTTTCAACTTGTGGTACCTCTCTGACTCTTTGTATTTCCATCCGAATCCCAAATGTTGAATATCAAATGGTTTAAACCTTTTATACGAACCCTTGTCTTCGGCTCCAATCGCCCCATACTTCTTCAACAACGTCGTAATCAACCGGAAATGAGGAATAATCTTCCTCTCACCACTATTGCGCCCGAGCCAAATATTATTCAACACTAAGAACCGAAATGGAACCATTGGTGACCCATGCATCAACATGTATAGAACCGGCACCTCCTGGAATCTAACCTCCATTTTATCACCCCCACCGCGGAATAACATTGTGTGTGCACAACACTAGCATCAACTCCGCTTCAATTATCAAATTTCTTCTCACCAACTTCCCGTGTGTAGTACCCGGGATAAGGAGGTAATCGAGCATGTGTTGCCATTGGGGGTGTTTTTTGGGTTCGTGGTAAAGATCTTTTAGGCTTGGATAAATTTATTGATTAGATGGCTGACTATCAAACTTTGCAATGCGGCGTAAGGAATCGTATGACATCTCGACTTTCACTCCATTAACCGTTCCAATAAGTTTCATCTTATTTGGGGCCTTGAACGGAGGACATTCAAGCGTGGCCATCCATTCTTGAATTTGTTGATCATACATTGTCTTTACCTCGTTGTCATAACATTTAAGAGCCGCCTCCCAACCCAAAGCCTTGAACTTATCCGTTATCCCAAAAGGCCCAAAATCCACTTCTCGAATCTCTTTCTCACAAATGAAGGCCTCTTTCTGTTGTTGTAACTTGTTCATTTGTTCGTGAAACAAATCAGTACGCCACTTTTCGGGTTGCTCAAGTAAAGACCCGGATGTCCAATCTGGCCTTGGACCCCTAGGAGGAGCATCTTCTTCTTCCGAATCCGGGTCACCAACCCGAACCAATCTCCTCTTTTTTTGTTGTGCTTCCGCTTGAGGTTGACTAGAGGAACTTGCTCCCGCTCTGTCTTTCGTTCTCACCATGTCCTACACACATTCACAAATCAAACACAAAAACCATATGAGTTCACCTTCAAAAACTTCCCCACACTTGCTTTATATTATGGATATAGTTGTAAAAACACCAAAGATTTTTCCTTTCAATCAAAAATTCAGCATGATGTCTC
Organism: Helianthus tuberosus; assembly: GCA_030545235.1. Classification (NCBI taxonomy): domain Eukaryota; kingdom Viridiplantae; phylum Streptophyta; class Magnoliopsida; order Asterales; family Asteraceae; genus Helianthus; species Helianthus tuberosus. Next base: position 41,800,046 of record CM060409.1, on the reverse strand, counting down.
TACAATTTAGAGTTTTTCCAAAAATTTTCACTAGACATCATCTACATCTATACCCATATATTCAACAACTCAACAAGAACATATTATCTAATCACTACAAGCAAGTGTGTATAAGCAAAAACAATTACGAAAACTTACACAACTGCAATGTACTTCAAATAATGAAAAGAAATTGCATACCTTGACTTTATTGAGGACGAGAATAACAAGCACTTCAATTTGAACAAAAACCCACTAATACCCCCAAATTTTCGAACCCTAATTGCTCAAATTCACCACCAAAACAAAGGAATCTTTGAAATATAAGTATGAATCTGAATTCCTTGTGATATTTAAGTCAAAATAGACTCAAAAATCACTGGATTTCGGTGAAAGATGAAGAAGTTATGGAAACTTGATGATTATGGTGGTTTTAGGGTTTATTTGGTAGAGATGAAGAAGAAGAAAAGAAAAAGCTGTGGATGGGGATCGATTAGAGAAAGATGTGGATGTGGATATTTACTGATTTCTTTAATGAGTTTTATGAATATTAAATTCGTTTTTTTTTTAAATAACTTCCGACACTTGATCCTAAAGGTCACCAGCAGCAATACTCGGTGGTAGCCGACGGCGCTTACCGTAGGTTACGGTGGACTCTGGGCAAAAACATGTTACCGTAAGACAGTGTATCAGCGGCGTAATGAAAAATTTTTAAGCATGGGCCACCGTAAGCTACGCCGCCTGCCGTAGCTTACGGCGGCATCTGGGAGATTTTGGCTGGCCATTTTTCAACTTTGCAAAAATTTGTTTTAAGTGTTGTTTTTTTTAGCTTTTCTAAATTTTATAATTTTTATGGTTTTTTATAATTTTTTTTGAAAACATGAAAATTATACCCTACCCCCCGTTAAAAACCCATGTTGTCCTCAACACTATGTTAGAGAAATTCGTACGGATTTCCCCACACTTGTCTCGAACACAAAGTTAAACGGAAACGGTACTTATTCACAATAAAACAAACTAAACTAAATATGTACACTACCAAACCTGGGCCTCTTTCAAGCTTCCTGGTCATCTAATGGGCGTAGAATGTAACCCACTTTGTCGAGCTCGAGATTGTTGATGTCGTTGCCTTACAAGTACGGTTTAAGCCGATGACCGTTCACCGTTTGTTGCTTGTTGGTTTGCTCATCTTGAATATCAACATCACCAAATCTTCCCACTCTCCGGATGATATAGGGACCCATCCATTTACTCTTGAGTTTACCCGCAAACATCTTCAATCTTGAATTGTACAACCACACTTTTAGACCCACTTCGAAGTTCTTCTTTCTTAGCTTTGCATCATGAACCTTCTTAAGTTTGTCTTTATATGCGGATGCACATTCGTATGCTTCGTCTCGAATTTCCTCAATTTCACTCAATTGAAGCTTCCTAACTCGACCCGCTTCGTCATAATCCGCATTCACTGTTTTGATTGTCCAATCTGCTCGATGTGCTAACTCCATTGGTAAATGACATCCCTTCCCATACACCATCCGGTAAGGAGTAGTACCAATTGGAGTCTTGTAGGCCGTCCGATATGCCCACAATGCATCGTCAAGTTTACATGATCAATCCTTTCTATCCGTTCACACCGTCTTCATGAGAATTTCTTTAATTTGACGGTTGGACACTTCGACTTGTCCACTTGTTTGCGGGTGGTACGGTGTAGCAACTCGGTGGTTCACATTGTATCTTTTCAACAATTTCCCAAAATTAAAATTTTTTAAGTGTGAACCACCATCACTAATTATAACCCTTGGTACACCGAAACAAGCGAAGATGTTTGATTGCACGAACTTGCACACAACGGAATGGTCATTGGTTCTTGTAGCGATAGCTTCAATCCATTTCGAGACGTAATCCACCGCAACCAATATGTACAAAAACCCATTTGAATTTGGAAAAGAACCCATGAAGTCTATTCCCCAAACATCAAACACCTCCACCACCAAGATTGGTTGTAAAGGCATTTCATTCCGCTTTGAAATGCTTCCCACTTTTTTACAATTTACACAATTTCGAGCAAACTCACAAGCATCCTTAAAGATTGTAGGCCAATAAAACCCACATGACAATACCCGATATCCCGTTTTGTTCCCACTAAAATGACCTCCACATGCCGATGAATGAGCATGGGTCAAAATCTCTAACACTTTGGTCTCGGGAATACATCTTCTTATCACTTGATCGGGTCCAATCTTAAAAAGATCCGGTTCATCCCATATGTATTGCTTGACTTGGCTAAAAAATTGTTGCATTCGTTTCTTGGTCAAATGATTTGGAATTGCACCCTTGGCCAAATAATTGACATAGTGGGCATACCAAGGTGCAACAAAAGTAGAGACGGCCAACAATTGCTCTTCGGGGAACCGCTCATTAATTTCACTCGGATCATCAACACCTTCTAATGGAATTCGGGACAAGTGATCCGCCACAACATTTTCACAACCCTTCTTGTCCCGGATTTCTAAATCGAACTCTTGCAACAAAAGCACCCAACGAATCAACCGGGGCTTTGCGTCCTTCTTTTCCATCAAATATTGGACCGCGCTATGGTCCGAATACACGATCACTTTGCTCCCCTGAATGTAAGATCTAAACTTGTCCAAGACATACACCACCTCTAATAATTCTTTTTCGGTTGTGGTGTAATTCAGTTGCGCCTCTGACAAAGTTTTACTTGCATAATAAATCACCACCGGCTTTTTATCAATTCTTTGACCCAAAACTGCTCCAATGGTCATGTCGCTAGCATCACACATAATTTCAAACGGCTTTGACCAATCCGGTGGTTGCAAGATAGGAGCTTTCACCAACTGTTCCTTCAAAACATTAAATGCTTGCAAACATTCGTTAGTAAAATCAAAAGGGACATCTTTCAACAACAAATTACATAAAGGTTTTGTAATTACAATAAAACCTTTAATAAACCTTCTATAGAACCCCGCATGTCCCAAAAATGATCTCACCCCCTTAACATTCTTTGGTGGAGGTAGAGATGAAATTACCCAAATCTTTCCTTTATCTACTTCCATCCCCCGGTCCGATATCACATGACCCAACACAATACCCTCTTGAACCATAAAGTGACTTTTTTCCCAACTTAGCACCAAGTTTGTCTCAAGACACCTTTTTAAAACTGTTTCCAATTCATCAAGACAAGACTTAAAACATGGGACAAAGATGGAAAAATCATCCATAAACACTTCAAGAGACTCCCCTACCATGTCCGAAAATATACTCATCATACATCGTTGGAAAGTGGCCGGGGCGTTACATAGTCCAAACGGCATTCGCCGAAAAGCAAATGTACCATATGGACATGTAAACGTGGTTTTGTGTTGGTCGTCTGGGTGAATAGCAATTTGGTTATAACCCGAATACCCGTCCAAAAAACAATAATATTTTTTACCCGAAAGTTTTTCAGTTATTTGGTCAATGAAGGGTAACGGGAAATGGTCCTTAGATGTAGCGGCGTTTAATTTTCTATAGTCAATGCAAACTCGCCACCCGGTGACCGGTCGGGTGGCAATTTGCTCGCCTTGTTCATCTTTTATTACCTGGATGCCAGCCTTTTTAGGCACTACCTGAGTCGGACTTACCCACGCACTGTCCGAAATGGGATAGATAATCCCCGCATCCAACCACTTTATAACTTCTTTCTTTACCACCTCTCTCAAGTTCGGGTTCAACCTTCTTTGCGTTTCACGGGTTGGCTTGGCATCTTCGCTTGTGATTATTTTGTGCATGACAATAGATGGACTAATACCTTTCAAGTCGGCTATCGTCCATCCAATTGCCGCCTTATGAGTGTTTAACACCCGCAACAAATCCTCCTCTTGAGCTACCTCCAAGTTAGAAGCAATGATCACCGGTAAGGTGTCATTCTCCCCCAAAAATGCATATTTCAAGTGTTTTGGTAGCTCCTTCAATTCCACATTTGGTGGACATTCTAGAGAAGGCTTTGTACCCGAATCGATTCCCACCGGTAAATTTTCCATTTGATGGGTCCATGGCGGTCTTCCTTCCTTGACCGCTAGAGCCTCTTGCTCCTTCTCTTCCATTTCCAATGCACATGCGTGAACCTACAAAGAAACATCACACATACACGATTCCAAGATCTCTTCTTCATATTCATGCGGGTCATATCCATCTATGAAATCTGCCAGAAAACACTCATCACCACTAAAAGAATTAGCACCGTTAGTAAAAACATTTAACCTCATTTTTCTATTACCGAATGTCATGTCGACCGTACCATATCGACAATCAATTACGGCATGAGCGGTGTTTAAAAACGGCCGACCCAAAATAACATTTTGTTGTTGAATTGGTCCGCAGATGAGTAATCTAACACAAGAAAATCAACGGGATAATAGAATTCATCAACTTTTACTATAACATCCCGCACAATACCCCGAGGAAGTTTATGAGATAAATCGGCTAATACCACCGTTGTCTCAACCCGTTTCAATGGACCAAAATCATATTGGTCATTTTACCCCCCGGTAGAATACTTACTCCGGCCCCAAGATCTAGTAACGCCCTTGCCGTTTGAAAATTCCCAACTTGAATATTAATAAGGGGCGTTCCTGGATCTTGTAGCTTAGGAGGAAGATCTCCTTTCAAAACCGCGCTCACCCGCTCAGTCAAATCAACCAATTTAGGCACTTTTTGTTGCCTCTTTTGAGTACACAATTCTTTTAAAAACTTGGCATATGCGGGTACTTGTTTGATTGCTTCAAGTAAAGGAAGATTAATTGTAACTTGTTTAAACACCTCCCACATCTCTTCATTTTGAGGACCTCGTTTTGAAATAATATTCTTTTTACCCGGATCTAGCAAAGCCGAGGGAAATGGTACTTGACTAGATCCCCCTTCCTCATTTTTATTTTTTATTTCTTCATTATTAATCGGTTTTTCAAAATTGGGTTTTTTAGAAGAAATAATAGGTGTTTCATTTTCTTCCTCACTTTCTTGACCCGTTATATCCTCGACCACCCCATCAACCAACTTCGGTGAAGGATTGGTTTTGTACTCTTTCCCACTTCTCAAAACGCTTACATGATTAATATTAATATTATTATTACGAGAAGAATTATGGGAAGGGTTTACCTTAGTGTCGCTTGGTAATTGACCTTTACCTTTTTTAAGTCCGCCACTTCGGTTGCGAGTTGACCCATTTGGGTGGTCAAAGTTTGAATTGCCTTATCACGGATCTCGTCCTTTTGAATGCGAGCATCATGCATTTGGTATCTCTTTTGCATCTCCGCTTGCATTATCTTCAACATTTCCATCATCTCATTTCCACCCGAAGAGCCCCCTTGCTCTTGACCTGTTTGGTATTGCCTTTGAAACACTTGGTTGTTCCCACCTCGATATCCACCTTGATTATTAAAAGGTTGGCGTAGAACAAAGTTACCTTGACTTCCTTGAAAATTCGGGTTGGCTTGATTTGAGGGATTTCCATATCTAAAGTTTGGGTGGTTTCTCAAACTGGGGTGGTAAGTATTGGAATTCATGTTGTAATTTCTACCACCCCCTCCTTGCCCTTGCAATGCATTCACCTCTTCATATTGCCCTTCCAATCCTTGGCAATTTTCAGCCGCATGCCTTATCTCATTACAAAGCGCACAAACATCATAAATTTGATTAGAAGTTTGAACATTACCATCATCTACCGCGTGCACTTGAGTTCGGATAATGGCCGGTCGTGCTCTCCTTGATGCTTGAGCTTTTCTTTTTGATGTGACCGTCATTTGCTCCAAGAATTCCCAATCATCATGCTCGTAATTTGTGCCAAAAGGGCCATTTGTGATAGACATTAAGTCACGAGCATCTTCGGAACATAATCCCTCATGAAATGCATTCATCAATCCCCATAGCTCTATCCCGTGATGAGGACAATTCTTTATCATCATGTTAAACCTCTCAAATGCTTTAAGAAACATCTCACCCGATTGTTGTTGAAAACTTCTCAAACTCTTTCTAGCATCATTTGTCTTTTGAGCGGTGAAGAATTCATCCAAGAAGATTTGTTGCATTTCTGCCCATGTATAGATAGATGCCGAAGGTAATGTATAGAACCACTTTTTCACCTTGTCTTCTAAAGAAAATTGGAATAGCACCAATTTAACATCATTGGCCAAAAATCCTTGACCCCCAACAGTGTTACAAATCGAATCATAAGCCTCCAAATGAAAATAAGGCTCCTCCGTTGCTAGACCCTTATACTTTGGCAAACTTTGTAATGAATTCGTTCGAACTTCAAATATCCTTCCTTGGTTATTTTGAGGGATAACTACTGGTGAAGGATTATGAGTGATCACCGGTCTAAAATGTGCTTATATGCCTCTCGCGTGTTCGGGAATATGTCTTCTTGGTACACCCAACCGAACTCTTGGACGTACGAGACCCATTTTCCCTTGCATAGGCACTTGAGGTGCAAATGCTGGCTGAAATTGATGTTGTTGCATTGGTGGTTGTTGAACCGGCCTTTGAAATTGTTGAGAATATTGTGGACGGACTTGTTGTAACGGCGTTGGTCTTTGAAATTGTGACCCTTGTGGCCGAATATGTTGTACCCTAACGAGTAGCCTACCCATGTCTTGAATTTGTTGCAATGGTTAACTTTGTTAACCCGCTCCTCCTTGAGGTCCCAAATTACCTCCATCACCCCCATAGTAGAATCCTTCTTCTTCGTATCCTCTAAAGTCTTCTTCATACCCATCATCATAACCATCTCCTCCTATACCCGAAGATTGCACGAATGGAAGAGATGAATAATGGAAACCCGATTGGTTCGGTTGTGGTCAGTATGTAGATGTAGTATGAATAACGGTTGAATTTGGTGGTATTGAATAGGTGGAGGATGATTGACCTGAAGCTGGAAAGAAATGTGAAAGTGGTGGAATTGTTGAAGCAGGGCTAAATGTAAGGGTAGGTTCGACTTGGGTAGTAATAGGTGGTGTATTGTTGGTTGGTGTAACATCATGTGGTGGAATAAGGTCGGTAGTGGAATTTGGAATGGTGGTGGTGAAGGTTGCGTTGATGTAGGAATGAATGATGAAGTTTGACCCGTAGTGGGTGGTATTTGTGAATCAGCCATAATGTTTCTAGGTGTAATGGGTGAAGTAGGTGAACCAATGATCTTGTTTTCACGTAATAAAACTCTGTTTTGCCTCAATGTTCTTTCAATATCCAGATCAAACGATAGTGGTGATGATGACTTATGAGAGCCCCTAGTATGCATACACCTGCATTACCTGCACACTAAACACAACCAGCGTAAACCCGAAAATAACAAAACAAAACTACTAAATTAACACACGTTGCGCACTACTCCCCGGCAACGGTGCCAAAATTTGACGTGATGTCGTGGTCACAATCAAATTTAATCCAAATACTACTAATAGTTAGTGGTAAGTGGGTATCGAACACATGGAGTTTGTGGAATATGTGCTATTTAAAAGTTTCTCTAAGTTAACTAAAATTAAACTAATTGCAATGAAAGTAAATTCGAAGAGTTGGATTGGTTGATTGAATTTTAAAAACTAAGATTACTATTCTAATTGCAAAAAATGAAAGTTTGGTTTGTAAACAATTTAGAGAGAAATGACCATCTTTAGTTTTCGGATTGCTTTGACATTTATGCTATCATTCACTAGAAAGAACTACATTGACATAGTTCACGTGTGATTACTTGTTGTGATAAAAGGAAACTAAGTACTCAGATTCCTAGAATGTGAGGTTGTTACCCGATGACCAATCAATCATTACCCAATCCTAATTCTACCCATGATATCTCAATTACCAACGGCACCAAGAACGTATGGTTTCAAATTAGATTAACATAACAATCAACAATTTACAAGCAAATAAACACACACCATAATAAACAAAACATATATTAAGTTTATCATTCTAGAAATATAAAATCAAAGCATAAAGTCTTGCAAACCTTCAACCAAAGATAGTCATCAAGATTTTAGCCACTCATGGCCCGAATAAACATCATTAACAAAGTCTTAATGTTCAAAAGCAAATTCCACATCAAACTAATGATTAACAATTGTCTTCAAGCCCCAAAGTTGCACCAAAATTTGTCTCCAAACTGAATGTAACCAAATCGGAATGATTGGAACCCATAAGACATCTTAAAATGGCCATTAAATGCATGAGTTACAACTTTGGTTCGCTCAGCGCCGTAAGCTACGCTGCCTGCCGTAGCTTACGGCGGCCAAAATAGGTCAAACAGTCAACACATGGACGTAACCTACGGTCCTCACCGTAGGCTATGGCAGTCATTGAAGCATTACGCCCCCAAGGAACTGGGCTACGGTGGAGATTATGCATAAACTAGGCACCGTAACCTACGGCGCCAGCCGTAGGCTACGACGCCGTCTGGCCCTTTTCCTTGTTTTCACTAGCAAATCTTCTCTCTTGAAATTTATCTTTTGTACATCCCGAGCTCCTCTCCAGACACCATAAAATCCTTCTTTTATGCTTCAATAGACCTGCAAACCAAATACATCATAGTTACCCAATTCCAACCATTTAACCATATAAAGTATAAGATGTGCGTGTAGTTAGACCATTTAAGGGTTGTCCTACGGACCACCTATCACATCCCCACTCTTCCCCGTTGCATGTCCCAAGCAACCCATTCAAAAACCATTTAAAATTACAAGAGATCATAATGCAAATCAAGCTTTAAAAATATAATCCTTTTACTAACCTTCTATCACATCACAATACACACCCCCCGCAACAACTCTCGGTGACAAAGAATCTTAGCACATTATGCCAAAACACTCAATGCAAGTGTGTGATTGTGCGACAATAAGCTTGTATAAAAATCAAGTCACCCCCTATCAAATATTTAGCATGCTTATGAATCAAAAGGACTTATGGGTTGTAACGAGGCTATGTGTCAAGGTAGGAAATAGGTGGGATATATATATATAAGTAGCTAATTGATTCGAGCCGGATTTATTTCTACCACTAACCAACCCAAACATCAACTATTTACACAACATACTCATCTTTTTCTTTTCTTTTCAACTACTATCGCAACTAACTCTTCCTTTCTGTATTTTTCTCATATTTTTCTCTTTTTTTTAATAAAACAACTCAACAATATAAACATAAACATCAACAATTACATACTAAAGATCCTAAACTGGGTTGTCTCAATAGGTAAAGTTTTTGTAAGAAATAGGCTTGGGTCACAACCGAATGGCATAAGGCTCAAACATGGTTTACTAAAGACCAAACCCCCACCCCTCACAATACAAAGCTCATATCTGTAATGAATGAGGACCAACCCCCCAATCCCACACTCTCACACATCCAGACGAGGGTACCTAAAAGTCCCTATCATTTTCACAAGCGTGCTAATCCTAGGCTTCAAGAAGCATTCGTACACAAGTTCTATTAACACAATTCACACACCGCCACTTAAAACAAAGAAAGAATCTTTAATAATCACGTGTGGCCCAAAAACTCACCAAGAAATGACTAGAAAGGGTGTCGGTGTGTCATGTGGTACAATGTCAAGTGTTCAAATTTCAACAATTTTTCGCTTCGTTAACAATTTTTCAAAAATTCTCAAAATTTTCCCCTCATCCCCACACTTGGGATACATTGTCCCAATGTATGGTTTTGAAGGGAAGATCGCTTTCAACAAAAACACCACTTTTGCTTATACTCTCAAACCACAAATTTCTCTTTGTATTTTTTTATGTAAATTAAAAACACACCACCAACTAGCACATTCCATCAATCGTCAAACACACAAACACCACCCAACCTCCCATCCATAAACATAAGACATGAAAATATACACAGATATACAAGATGGAGCGAAATACGACCTGGTCAATAATTCTTTGGCTGCGGAGGCCCAAAGATAGACATCATCATCTCCGCAAATCCTCCAAACCCAAATGCTTCGCTACTGCTGCTGCCTTGATCGCTCTCTTGACTAGTTTGTTGATGACCCATGGTGTGTGGATCCACCATTGAGAATGGTGCAATGGTGGGGTGGGATACGTCACACTACTATCATATCGAGGAAATGTGGAATAATCCACAATTGGTGGGTTCGCAATGACCGGCTGACCCGCATGCCACTTGTCATGCATCCTTCTCTGTTGATCATCTAAGTAACGGTTGTTCACTTCTTCATGGTGGGCATACATGTGAGCTTGGTTCCATTGCTCCTGTCTATCATAGCTCTGTTTAAGAGCTCTTTCCATGCTAACCCCATGTAGATTTGTTGATCAAAAAGCATTTGATTGGGTTTGAACCAATCACCAAAAGTAGGAGGTCGCCTCGGTTCAATTACCTGCCCCATGTTTCCCGTGTGAGCCCAATATGGATCATAAGGCTATTGTGCATAATCAAATGCACTACCAACATACCCCGACTGCATCCCTGCTCCACGAACACCACTACTTGGGCCAGCGCCCCCCATCTCAACATCAACCGTGAATGTATCCTCACGGTAATCATCATCGCCACTAACCTCCTCGTCACTCGTCTCAGGCTCATCGGCCTCGCCCGTTCTTAGTGGATGAGCATCCACCTTCAATGCTCTCCACCTCTTCCCATTAGTTTTCTATTTGTGGTACCTCTCCGCCTCTTTGTATTCCCATCCCGATCCCAAATGTTGAATATCAAATGGTTTAAACCTTTTATACGAACCCTTGTCTTCGGCTCCAATCGCCCCATACTTCTTCAACAACGCCGTAATCAACCGGCAATGAGGAACAATCTTCCTCTCATCACTATTGCACCCGAGCCAAAGATTATTCAACACTAAGAACCGAAATGGAACCATTGGTGACCCATGCATCAACATGTATAGAACCGGCACCTCCTGGAATCTAACCTCCATTTTATCACCCCGCCGCGGAATAACATTGTGTGTGCACAACACTAGCATCAACTTCGCTTCAATTCTCAAATTTCTTCTCAACAACTTCCTGTGTGTAGTGTTTTGGTCAAAAATTACCGAAGCACTTAAGTGATCAAATTAGTCAAGTGAGGTAGTGTGCTAAGAAAGTGTGTTGAAAATATGCTGATTAAGTTGTTTGCAAAAACATTGTTCAGGATACGGTTCAGGATATTGAGCTGTATCTATGATCAAACTATGAGCAAAAAGTAAAGGGGTGACACGCGATATACGAGGAAAGCCCTTGATCAATCTAGATCGCCGGTACAAAACCTCGGGAGCTGACAATCACAGCTGCCTTGTTCTTCTTATTGCTTTAAACGTCAGGATACAGTGCAGGATATTGATCAGATCACTAAGTGTTACAATGCTTTTTGTGAGAGTGAAAGTTGCGAGAGAGTAAAGTGTTAGAGAGCATTGAGTGTTGTTGTGTCCTATTCGATTTGATTTATCCAACTATTTATAGCTAAGAAATACAAACAAAAATTCCTATAAACGGGGGATGCCTCCGAATATTCCATAGTTAACGTTATGGACCGAGTAAAGCGGCTTCAACGTCTTCCTTTGAACGACTTAGACCAAGTCTTCCGGGGAAAGGGTCCTCATGAACGTTACGAGCTTGGACTCATATTCCTGCACATAATCCGTTAGTGATCCTCAGGATACCATTCAGGATGTTACCAATATCCTGAATGAGCATCCCGGGCATGAACATATATCATACAACCAAGATATAACTTAAGATATTACCCAGGATATGGGCTCAAAATTTCACCCATAACAATTGTCCCCAAAAAATGTTACCATTTAGTATACTGGCACTAACGGTTATATCTTTTTACGAATAACGAGGCAATTAAGAGATTAGACCTTGATGTGACAGCTTGTAACCGCTTAGTCTATAATTACTCAATACCTCCCTATAACTTCTCATCCTCATCCTCTTTTAACCTTTATCGAAGAGAAAAAAGGTAAACATTTCTCTCTCAATCCCATCTTCCTCCTTCATTCTGTTCAATATTCCGGCACCATATGACGAGGCAAACAAGATCAAGCTCCGGTGACTCTGCTCCCACATTCATCCAGCAGAATGTTCTCCAAGAAACGGAGAAAGAGATATGCTCCTTTGATAGTGCCCACTTGTCGGCTCTCAAATCCTCCGGCATCTTCCCGAAAGGGATGGTGTTCCGGCCGTTTGACCGGGAAATCCGGTCGGACATGGTTTCTGACGAGTGGTTATTGTTTTGGTCAAAAATCAAGCAAGGATAATGCAACCAAATCTTTTGTTGTGAGGTGTGATGCTTGAATCTATGAACAATTGTTTGAACAACTTGCAATCAAATAGAGAGGTGACACAAGGATTTATACGAGGAAAAAGCCCTTGATCTTTAGAAGATCTCCGGCATAAAAAACCTCAGGTGATGGAAACTACCGATCACCAACTAAGATTAAACAGAAAAATGGTTACAACTTGGGATGATAACAAGCTTGTTACAAGGATCACTAGTGTGCAAAAGTGTTAAAGTGTATGAAATCGCCAAGTGAACTGTCGAGAGCTGTTCGAGAGTGTGTGTTTTGCTAAAATTAGCCAAGTGTTCTAAATCAAGCTTGTTATCCCCTATTTAAAATTAGAAATAACCACACTAACTAACTGTCAGCTAATTGTGCTAGCTTCCCACGATCTCCATAACGTTCACTAGAGCCAAGCACGTGCGGAATATTGAGGGAATATGCTCCACGAATATCGGCAAGACCAATTCCATACACGTACTCCTGCAAAACAAGCTCACATACAAGGTAGACAACCGTTAGTGTAAGGATAACAATGAGGATCCTGAATCCTGGTCCTGCAACACATTCCGAGGATCCTGAATTCAAACAGAATTAAGGATCCGTGATCCTGGCAGTACTTGAGGATCCATGATCCTTAGGATTGGAAAATCCTCCCCTAACAATTGCCCCCAAAATATAAGGAGTAAAGTGTAAATTAGAGAGTTATATTTTTTTATCTTATCCGCAACTAACTAACGGATATGTAGCCGTTAGGATCGAACTAGCCCTTACCGATCATACGTCATTGAAGCGACATCCCTGCAGAATCATCATTATAAATTCAAGTTAGAGATAAGGGTTAGGAAGCATTTAAATTCGTGCGTTACACCCTTTAAATCCTCATTCGAAGATCAAGCAGGTACTTCTCTCCCCTTTCTCTATTCTCCTTCTTACTCTGTTCTTCTTCGAAACCCTTGAATCACGATGAAGTTACGATCATCCCCTGCCAACGTTCACCAGAAAGATAGTCCTTTGAAAAGCCAAGGGATCATCAAAGATTCTCCGAAGGAACGTTGCTGCTTTACTGATCCTGATATCGACAGGATTCGTTATTGTTTTCTGGCAGACTCTGTCTTTAAACCTTTTGACCCTACAACCTTGAGTGACTTCGTTTCTGGAACATGGGTTGCTTTTCCGGCTACCCCATTTCTGATAGGATACTCCTATCCTTTCCCTGCTTTTACCCAGTCTTTCTTCTCCCTTACCGGCATATCCTATAACCAGGCTATGCCAATGATGTGGAGGGTTTTATATACCCTCGAGAGAATCATTAAGCAGGAGGATATAGAGTTGGGAATGTCGGAGTTGTCTAAACTATACAACCTTGTGAGCCATGGTTCACACCGCTTTTTATTCAAACACAAACCCGGTGAAGAACACCCAATCCTCAAGACCACCAAAAATGACACCAACTGGAAGAAACATTTCTTCTTCGTTAGGAGGGATTCTATCCCGGATGGGAAGGATCTCCCCTTAAAGTGGACCACTCATGGTAGGATAGAGGATCCTTATAGAAGGATCATAGGATACCCTGTTTCTGCTGAGGATCACTAACCCCATTGTTTCTATTTTGCAGCTATCTCTGTTTCACATATCATTCCATCACCTGCAACCAAAGAGAGGATCACCGCTTTCCGGAATCTTGATCCTGCAGTAAGGTCATTTCAAGCAAACACCAAGGATTCTCAAGAAGTATCCTCAGGTTCCGTTACAATGTCAAGTAAGTATCCAAGTTTATATATGGTTAAATGTTAAAATGTAAATAAAACAAGAATACTTATCTGCTGTTTTAAATTGGTAGGCGCTGGAAAATCCTCAAGGTCAGCCTCCCGCTTTAGTGTCAGGGATCTCAGCACTGTGGCTCCCAGGTCTGGGAAGAAGAAGACAGCTGCTAGCCCTAGTGCTCTAGTCCCCAAGCCTGTCACCTCCAAGGGGGGAAAGAAGAGGAAGGCCACTGAAGCTGAAAATCTTGAAGGCTTGCCTCTTATCCGCCACCAATTCCAAGAATATTTTGCTGATGTAAGGATCACTGATTCTGCTTGATTATCCTGCCCACTTGAGGATCACGGATCCTAAACTTTACCTTGTCTTTTTGCCGAAATTCGCCGAGATCGAAATGTTGTTTGATGCATATGTTGAGGAGGCGGAGCAAAAGCATTTGGAGTATCAAAAATTCTTCCTGGCTAAGGATCAAACCATCTCCTCCCTCGAGAAAGACCTCAATCAGGCAAAGAAGCAGGTGGTCATGGCCCAGATAAATGTTGATCATGAGAAGCACGACCTGCTGGAGGATGCTAAAGTCTCTGTTGCCATCACCATGTACAAAATCAAGCTGCAAATGGCCCAGGAAGCTGGGGATCCTGACTTCGACAGGACCACTTGGGACAAGGAGGGCTGGAAGGCGAAGCTGGCTGAGCTAGACGATGAGGAGGAGGCTACCGAGGTCTTGGCGATTGAGGAAAGTGGAAGCGGGAAGTATCAAGCTGGTGGTGATGATGCTGGTGGTGATGCAGCCAAGGTGTGAGCTGCAGAAATGGGCGATGATGGACATTTCTAGACGCGGCCAGAGTCCATTTTTAGGATTTGGTAGTGGTTTTTTGGTTATGATGTTTTTATCAAACAATAGTTGGTCTGTAATAACTTTAGACAATAGCTATTAGGGTTGAGGATCATGGATCCTTTGAACAATAGGTAGGATAATAGGTGGTGGAGGGATCCTCTGTTTGGGGGATGAAACCACTTGTTATCCTGCCAACTTTTATTTCCTGCACTTTTAAGACCTATTAACAATGGACACCCTTTGCCAACCCAAGTGGACGACGTTTTGCTGGTAGAAGCTTTAGTTGGCAATTTTGATAACCTTCAAGGGTTTAACATTTTGGTGAATAAATAAAACTTTAATCTTTTGGCTATTTCTTGTGTTGTTATTCTTGTTAATTCTTCATTCTTCAACTGTCATGATATACTTTCTTCGGATTTATAAGTAAAGAATAAAGGTTTAATAATGTCAAAAAGTTTTAGGATATGATCAAGGATCCAATATCCTATAATCGATAAATTCAAAAAAGTAGTATAGTTTAAGGATCATAAATCCTATTGTCAAAGGATAAGGGTCACTTATATAAATAGTGAATAAATATTAAAATGATTAAGGATCATACCTGAGAATCCAAGTTAGGATCCTAAATCTTTTACATTTACAATCATGATAACCAAAAGACAAACCTTAGTAGAAGGTAAGGATCAAGGATCCTTGACTGTTTGACTTCAACAACCTGAAATGGAACATAACTTGGGACTAAGCCAATATAAGAGAAGAGTTAGCAACTGGGGACAAGCCCGACAATTCTAGGGACAAGCCCAAAAAAACTGGGGACAAGCCCAAAGGATCTTGTGTAAACAGGAGTATGGCCCTCACTGGCGACTATCCAAACTTAGTGACATGAAGATGCCAAAACCTTAGCTAACGTGAAAACGTTAGAAACCTTAGGAACGGATGTATGGTACGTCTACCATTATACGTAGGATCCCGGATACAGCCAGTACAATGAAATTGTCAGCCCCTAAAGCGATTACTGGTCCCATTGCCATGAACTGTACCAGGATCATCGTGCGCTACTGGAGATACTGAGGACAGGCCCAAATAACTGGGGTCAAGCCCAAATAACTGGAGACTTATGTGGATACTCAATTCTTCGTTCAGGATATATGAACTTTCTACAAAACTCAGAATCAAGTGAAAGGAGGATAAAGGGTCCAAGATCCTTTTCCTTGTATATAGGATAATTAAAGAATGAAATAGTTTGAGATTAGATCATTACCAAAATGAGGATCATCCATTCTCTAAGGATCCTTCAAGGATGTGGATCATGAATATTGCTAAGGATCACAAATCCTTATCACATGAAGTACTTCTTCAGGTGGACAACATTCCAAGCTCTTGGTAGCAAATCACCTTCCATTGTTAGCAATATATATGCCCCCTTTCCTGCCTCAGCTTCGATCAGGTAGGGGCCTTCCCACTTTGGTGCCAATTTTCCATCAGCAGGATTTGTGGGATTCTGAAATGCTTTCCTTAATACCATATCACCAACTTGGAACTTCCTGATCCTGACATTTTTGTTGTAGGCTCCAGCCATCCTTTGTTGATAACTAGCCATCCTTATCCTTGCCAAAACCCTGAGTTCTTCTAGAGTATCCAAGTCTTGAACCAAGTTTTCAGCATTTCCTTCAGGATCACAGATGCTTGTTCTTGCAGTAGGAACCACCATCTCTGTAGGGATCACTGATTCTGCCCCAAATACCAAAGAAAATGAAGTTTGGCCAGTAGCATTCTTGGGAGTTGTCCTATCAGCCCATAGTACATAAGGTAGTTCTTCTGCCCATTTTCCTTTCTTGGACCCAAGCTTTTTCTTCAAGTTGTTGATGATGATCTTGTTGGATGATTCTGCTTGACCATTAGCTTGTGGGTGGACTAGTGTTGATGTTATCATCTTAATCCCCCAGCTGTCACAAAAGTTAGTAGTTCTACTCCCAATAAATTAGGATCCATTATCACAAACAATTTCAGAAGGAATACCAAATCTAGTAATAATATTTCTTTTAATAAAGGATATAACTTCTTTTTCTCTGACTTGAGCAAAGGCTTCAGCCTCTATCCATTTAGAGAAGTAATCAGTCATGGCAAGCATGAACACCTTTCCTCCTGGTGCTTTGGGAAGTTTTCCAACTATATACATTCCCCATCTCATGAATGGCCAAGAAGAGGATATAGGATGCAAGAGCTCTGCTGGTTGATGAAGGATATTATTGTGTCTCTGACAAGGTTCACACTTCTTGGCATAATCCACAGCATCCTTCTTCATTGTAGGCCAATAGTAACCTGTCCATAGGATCCTTGAGAATAATGTCCTGCCCCAGTGTGGTTTCCACAATCTCCTTCATGAAAATCCTTTAGGACTTCTTAGATTTCAGGATCCTCAATGCATCTTAGATATGGTCCTGCAAGAGATCATTTATATAACATGTTATTCAATATTGTAAATTGAGATACCTTAATTTTGAAAGCCCTGGGGTTTTCTCCTGTAGGAATCTCTCCATATTGGATATATCTTTTGATTGGAAGGATCCATGATCCTGAATGAGATTGTGTATCATGGCTACATGATCCTCAATAGCGGGGGTTAGGATGTGGATAATAGGGATCCTGCTATCCTCCGGAATCTTCAAGGATGATCCTAGATTGGCCAATGCATCAGCTTCTGCATTCTCTTCCCTTGGTACCTGTGTTAAACTAAAAGAAACAAAAGAGAATGCCAATTCCTTGACTATCTCTAGATATTTGATTAGCTTTTCACCTTTAACAGCATAGGATCCATTAAAGTGATTAGTAATTAACAATGAATCTACATGTACCTCAAGATACCTGATCCTCATATGCTTGGCAATTTTCAAACCAGCTATCAAGGCTTCATATTCAGCCTCATTATTAGTAGTTTGAAACTCACAAGCTATGGAGTAGGGTATTATGTCCCCCTGTGGCGATTTTAGTAGTATTCCAAGTCCTGTTCCTTTGACATTAGAGGCTCCATCAGTGAAAAGTATCCAAGGATCCTTAGTTTCTTCAAGCTGTTGGACTTCTAACTCAGCTTCCCTTTGCAAGTCACTACTGAAATCTGCCACAAAGTCAGCTAAGGCTTGGGATTTAATGGCAGTTCTAGGCTCATATCTTATATCATAAGCACTGAGCTTCACTGCCCACTTAGCCATCCTTCCTGACATTTCAGGTTTCCTGAGAACATTCTTAATTGGAAAGTTAGTCTTAACAATAATGGCATGAGTTTCAAAATAATGTCTTAATTTAGTGGATGCCATAATTAATGCAAGGATAAGTTTCTCTAAACGTGAATACATGGATTCAGCATCAAGCAAACTCTTACTTACATAATAGACAGGATGTTGTGTACCTTCGTGATCCTTAACAAGGACCGCACTTACTGCTTTAGAGGATACGGCCAGGTATAAGGATAATATATCCCCTTTTTCTGGTTTCATCAAGGCAGGAGCTGAGGATAGGTAGTCCTTAAGGGCTTTGAGAGCATTTTCATGTTTTTCAGTCCACTCAAATTTCTTGTTCTTTCTCAATATGTCATAGAATTCCTTGCACTTTTCTGATGACTTGGATATGAACCTGTTCAAGGCCGCGATCCTCCCTGTTAACCTTTGCACATCCTTGGCATTGGCAGGAGATTTGATATTCACAATAGCCTTAATTTGCTCTGGACTTGCTTCAATGCCTCTTTTTGTCACCATATCGCCTAGGAATTTACCCGCTTTAACACCAAAGTGACACTTAGAAGGATTTAGTTTCATATTAAACTTATCAAGGATATTGAATGCTTCCTCCAAGTCTCAAAGGTGATCCTCAGCTTTCTTAGACTTAACCACCATCTCATCTATATAGACTTCCATAGTGTGTCTAATTTGTTCCTTGAACATCATATTGACTAGCCTTTGATAAGTAGCACCTGCATTTCTTAGTCCAAATGGCATAGCAATATAACAATATATACCAGTTGGGGTCATAAAAGTTGTATCCTCTTGATCAAATGATTCCATCTGAATCTGTTGAAATCTAGATGAAGCATCCATAAAAGTCAACAACTCATGGCCCGCGGTAGCATCCACCATGGAGTCAATGTGGGGTAATGGGAAAGGATCCTTGGGACATGCCTTGTTTAAATCAGTAAAATCGACACATACCCTCCACTTTCCATTTTTCTTTTGAACAACAACCACATTGGCTAACCACCTTGGATACTTAACCTCTCTTATCATACCTGCCTGGAGTAGTTTATCAACTTCTTCCTGGATAATGGCATTTCTCTCAGGTGCAAACTTCCTCCTCTTTTGATGAATTGGCTTGAATGACCTGTCAATGCCAAGTTTATGAGTAATTATATCTTTAGATATACCTGTCATGTCTTCATGCTTCTAGGCAAAGGTAGTTTTTCTCCTTTTAAGGAAGGATACTAGATCCTGTTCAATGTTGTTGAGGATCCCTGATCCTATGAAGATTATGGATTCAGGATCATTAGGATCCATAAGGATTTCTTTCACATCCTACTCTCTTGCCTCCAAGACATCTCTTGGAGGATGCTTTAATTGCTATTGCTCCCTTGGTCTTGAGGCTGGCTTCATTGACGACGTGTAGCAATTCTTAGCTTCTTGTTGATCACTCTCAATTTTCACCACCCCCCATGGACTAGGAAGCTTCACGCATTGATGATAGGTAGATGGGACTGCTTTCATGTCATGTATCCATGGCCTACTAAGGATAACATTACAACAGGATAAGCAATCTATAACACAAAATTTTTGATAAGAATGGAGTCCTTCAATATAGATGGGGAATTTGATGTCCCCCAATGTATTCTTGGTTTCTCCGCTGAATCCCACAAGAACTGAGGATCTTGGGACAATGTCTGATTCAGGAATGTTCATTTTCTTGAGGACATCAAGCTGAATGATGTTCACCGAGCTTCCTCCATCGATTAGGATCCTGCGAACAAAATGGTTAGAAATAAACAACGTAATAACAAGACCATCATGATGAGGATCCTGCACATCAACACGATCATCCTCATCAAAGGTTATGACTTTCTCCTGTGTAACAGTAGAGGTCCGGATGGGTCTATCTCCATTATCCATCTTGGTCTCCTTGGCATGTCTTTTGGCTGCTGAAAAGGAAGTACCACAAATGTCTGATCCGCCGGATATAAAGTTTATAACTTATGCATCTGCTAGAGGAGCAGGAGCTCTTTCTGGGATCCTCTCAGGATGCTGGGTCCTTGACTTCTTTCTTCCCAAAAGCTCCTTCAAGTGCCCCTTGCTTAACAAGTAACCAATTTCTTTTCTAAGTGCAATACACTCTTCAGTGAGATGTCCGAAATCCTCATGATATGCACACCACTTGGACTTGTCCTTTGTAGCAGCTTCTTTATCACTTTTCCTTGGCCATCTTGCTTTCTCACCTAGATTCTGCATTGCAAGAATTAGTTCATTGTTATCAATAGAAAAACAGTATTCATAAATTGGAGGATAATCCTCATCATCCTCTTCTTGTTCTACTGCATGCACATTCTGGTTATCAGACTTGTTGTAGGACTTGAACTTGTTATTCTTGAAGTAGGATCCTTGCTTTTCCTGTTTCGAGGATCCTGCCAGTCTCTACTGGATCCTTTTATCATCCTCTAATAGGATGAATCTAAGGGCCCTGGTTCTCACTTCATCGAGATTCCTGCATGGGGTCATGACAAGATCATCATAGAATAATGAATCCCTAAGCAAACCCATTTTAAAGGCTTCCATAGCGGTAGCTATATCCAGATTAGGAATATCTAAGGATTCTTTACTAAACTTAGTAATGCAATCTCTAAGTGATTCATTTTGACCTTGTGTTATCCTATACAGATCACTAGTTAATCGTTCAAATTTTCTGCTACATGAGAATTGGCTATTAAACAGGTTAACTAGATTAGCAAATGAAGTAATAGAGTAAGGGGGAAGACTTAGCAGCCATTTAAGAGCAGATCCTGTGAGTGTGGATCCGAAACCCTTGCATAGGCATGCTTCTTTTAACCTCTCTGGGATAGGGTTGATCTCCATCCTTTCTCTATATTGAGCTACATGTTCTTCTGGATCTGTTGAACCATCATACAGCTTCATAGTTGGTATCTGGAACCTTTTGGGTATCTCAGCATCACAAATAGGTGGTGCAAAACGAGATATCCTATGGCTCCCATCTGGAATTTCAGGGATGGGTTTAACCACTCCTGGAACGCTGGATATCATATCCTTCAGCTTCTGTAATTCCCTAGCCATAGCTTGATTGATACCTGTATCCTGCATAGAGCCATGGTTAGTGTTATAAGAATTATTGAAAGTGTTACCTCCCGGAGGATTCAAGTTTGGAGTTGCGGATGTGAATCCATATTGACGGGATTCTGGTATGATTGAAGGACCAGAAGAGGCGATGGTCTGCATTGGAATGAAGTCTCCTTGATAAACGTTTGTGCTTGGGGGTTGTACACTTCTCAAGAATCCCTGATCCTGAAAGATGTTGGATCCTTGAACCTGGAAGGGGGATCCTTGAACCTGAAAGGATCCTTGCACCTGTGAGGATCCTTGGACCTGAGAGGATCCTTGCACCTGTGAGGATCCTTGAACCTGAGAGTATCCTTGAACCGTACGCGCTCCCATATATCCTCCTGAGCTGACGAAGGATCCCGGATGCTGGAAAGAGGATCCCGAAGGTTGAAAACAGGATCCTTGAGGCTGAAAGTGAGACCCAAAAGCCTGACTCATAGTAGTTGCTCCATAACACCTTCCCAATGGTTCAGTTTGGTACTGGATATCTAAGGCTGCAGATTGCTGGGCAGTTATAGTTGGAGTGTCGAAATCCAGTGACCTTGGTATCAGAGGAGAGTGATCCTCCCTGATCTCTTCTATTTCTTGATGTCACTGATCTCCCAGAGGATCCTTTCGTTGGTTTTGTCCTGCTCTTGTATGTGATCCCTCATCTACAAAATCAAAGTAAAAAGATCACTAGTAGCAGGATTAGAAGAAACAGAAGAAGTTGGTGGTTTTGGAAAAATGGGGCTTTGTCTCTTTGCAGCATTTTGAGCATTCTTCTGGGATCCAGAAGGTGGTGGAGGCAAAGGAGGAACGCCCTGTGATGAACTCATTGCCTGCATTGAACTTGAAGTGCTCTTTGCTGAAGAAACCATCTGCTTGGTTGTAATGAACAGAAATGATCACACAAACAAAAACTTCTTAGGAATGAAGCACCAATTGCCCCATGTTGGGCGCCAAACTGTTTTGGTAAAAAATCAAGCTAAGATAATGCAACCAAATCTTTTGTTGTGAGGTGTGATGCTTGAATCTATGAACAATTGTTTGAACAACTTGCAAATCAAATAGAGAGGTGACACAAGGATTTATACGAGGAAAAAACCCTTGATCTTTAAAAGATCTCCGGCATAAAAAACCTCGGGTGATGGAAACTACCGATCACCAACTAAGATTAAACAGAAAAATGGTTACAACTTGGGATGAAAACAAGCTTGTTACAAGGATCACTAGTGTGCAAAAGTGTTAAAGTGTATGAAATCGCCAAGTGAACTGTCGAGAGCTGTTCGAGAGTGTGTGTTTTGCTAAAATTAGCCAAGTGTTCTAAATCAAGCTTGTTATCCCCTATTTAAAATTAGAAATAACCACACTAACTAACTGTCCGCTAATTGTGCTAGCTTCCCACGATCTCCATAACGTTCACTAGAGCCAAGCACGTGCGGAATACTGAGGGAATATGCTCCACGAATATCGGCAAGACCAAGTCCATACACGTACTCCTGCAAAACAAGCTCACATACAAGGTAGACAACCGTTAGTGTAAGGATAACAATGAGGATCCTTAATCCTGGTGCTGCAACACATTCCGAGGATCCTGAATTCAAACAGAATTAAGGATCCGTGATCCTGGCAGTACTTGAGGATCCATGATCCTTAGGATTGGAAAATCCTCCCCTAACAGTTATGCTTTAATGCCTTTCCCTTTACCTTAGGATTGCAGTTTCCCTTTCCAGATTTCATCACTGATTTCTTTAATACCATGAAAATCAGTTTTAGCCAAACAATACCGATGCTCTGGCGAGTCTTGTCCGTTCTTGATCAGATCAAGAGGAATCATATCCCTGACCTTTTCGTTCATGACTTCCCCTTAGCATATCGGCTTAGATGCCATGGTTCCTGTAGATTCTTGTTCTATTCTACCTCCGACGATCCACTGATACTTCGTGCCACCAGGAATGAGGAGAAATGGCAATCCAAATTCTTCTTTGTAAAAAGAGACTCAATCCCTGGTGGAACGGAATATCCGGTGAAGTGGTTGAGAAAGGGTAGGATTTAGGGTTTAAGGATGATCCTGCCTTATATCTTGTTTCATATCTTGTACTGATTTTTTTTTCTTGTACACAACCGATTTCAGGAAGCTTGCACCTCCCATAGCTGATTCACAGAAGAGAATTGACGCTATCAGACTCCTCCCAGAGGCTGAAAGAAGTTTCAACCCATTTCTAGCATCTCCAAGTCCACTTTCCAGTGCAAACATGTCTGGTAAGGATCCTGCATGATATCCTGCATACATGTTTTTATTTGATATATTTAGGAAAGAATTTCACTCCCTGTATGTAGACTCCAGCAAACTTACAATCCTCCTGGACCTTGATGAGCTTGATAGCTACCCCACTCCAATCGATGTCAAGAAAGAAACTCCCGCCATTACCAGCTCCAAGCCGCTCCCGGCTCCCAAGCCTACTCCGAGAACCCGTGCTTCCACTTCCAAGAAGAGGAAAGGTTCTGAGGTGAGCACCCCAGGTCCTGAAGGGTTCTCATACGAAGACCTCAGCTTCACTGATTCCTTAGAACCGATGACATCCTTCCGCAACAAGGTAATATCCTGACACTATATCATGCACACATATCCTGATAGAATATCCTGACAGGATATCCTGGTTAATATATTTTGACTTATACCTGAATTTTGACGCACATGGCCTCCAGCATCTGCTTCATCTCTACACCGATGCTTGCAGCACAAACAAATTCCAGGAGGCCAGGATCAAACAACTTGAGACCACTGTTATCGACCAAGGGGCCATTGCTGAAGTCAAGACTCGACATTATGAGGACAAGTTGAAGAAGGTCACTCAGGATGCTGAGATAAAGCTGGCTGCCGTTCAAGTGGAGCACGAACAGGCCATGGTCTCTTTTCGGGAAGGGATCAAGAACTCGGCTATCGTCTCTCTGCTACAAGCTCGCATCAAGATGGCTTATGAGGCCAAGGGGACAGGTCTCGAATGCCCAGCCTGGCTGGTTGACTCCTGGGTGGCGAAGCTGAAGGAACTTGGTGGCAAAGCTGTGCCGCTTCCTGCCGAGACTGGTGAATCCACTAAGTCAGCAGAGCCGGTGGACAAGGCTGGAGAAGAGAAGGATGCTGGGACGGATGCTGGCGAGGATGCTGCTCAGGATGCTGAGAAGACGGAGAAGGCTGGAGAAGATGCCGTTGTGTGAGGACATTCAAGTGGGCGATGATGGATGTTGATGCCTAGGCCGGAGCCCACTTTTTTAAATTTGAATGTTGGTGTGTAACTGTTAGGGGAGGATTTTCCAATGATCAGTGATCCTCAATTACTGTTGGGCTTAGTGATCCTCACTTCTGTTTGAATTAGTGATCCTCAGAAGTGTTACAGGATCAGGATCATGTAACATCTTAAGGATCCTTATACTAACGGTTGTCTACTTTGAATATGAAGTTGTTTTGCAGGAGTACGAGCTTGGACTTGGTCTTGGCGATATTCCTGGAGCATATTCCATATTTATTCCGCACGTGCATGGCTGAAATGGACGTTATGGAGGTCGTGGAGGACTTGCACCAAATGCAGAATGTTTGTTAGCTTAGATATTTTCCATTTTTAAAAGGGATAGCGAGCTAAATAGAAAACACTTGGCTACTTTTAGCTTAACACACACACTCGCAACTGCTCTCACCAGCTCTTGACAATTCACTTGGCGATTACACACTTTTTTACACGTTACACTATAGTGATCCTTGTAATTAGCTCGCTATCATCCGAAGTTGTAATACATTTCTTGTATAATCTGAGTTGGTGATCGGTAGTTTCCATCACCCGAGGTTTTTTATGCCGGAGATCATTCATTGATCAAGGGCTTTTTCCTCGTATAAATCTTTGTGTCACTTGTTCATTACATTTCTGAGTGATCCTTCACATTGTTCATTGATTCAAGCATCATACCTCACAACAGAAAGTTTGGTTGCATTGTCATTGCTTGATTTTTGACCAAAACAGTTTGGCGCCCACCGTGGGGCAATTGGTGCTTCATTCCTAAGAAGATTTGTATTTTCGTGGTCATTTCGGTTCGTTACAACCAAGCAGATGGCTTCCTCAGCGAAGAACACTTCAAGTTTAATGCCATCATTCAGTTCTTCACAAGGCGTTCCTCCTTTGCCTCCACCACCTTCTGGATCCCAGAAGAATGCTGATAATGTTGCGAAGAGACAAACCCCCATTTTCCAAAAACCACCAACTTCTTCTGTTTCCACTAATCCTACTACTAATGATCTTTTTAATCTGATTTTGCAGATGAGGGATCGTATGCAAGAGTAGGATAAAACCAACGAAATGATCCTCAGGGAGATAGGTGATATCAAGAAACAGAAGAAATCGGTGGAGGATCATTCCCCATTGATGCCCAGGTCGCTGAACTTCGACACTCCAGTCATAACTTCCCAGCAATCAGCAGCTCCGGACGTGCAATACTTGGGTGAATTACCAGGAAGACGTTATGGAACAACAACAATGACTCAGGCACCAGGATCTTACCTTCAACCTTCCGGAGCCTCTGTCCAGCATCAGGGATCCTTCGTCAGCTCAGGAGGATATTTGGGAATGCACTCGGTTCAGGGATCCTCCATGGTTCAAGGATCCTCCTCTCAGTCTCAAGGATCCTCCCAGGCCCAAGGATCCTTCCCGGTCCAAGGATCCTCCATGGTTCAAGGATCCTCCCAGGTCCAAGGATCCTCCCAGGTCCAAGGATCCTTCCAGGTCCAAGGATCCTCTCTGGTTCCAGGATCCTTTCAGGTTCAAGGATCCAACATCTTTCAGGATCGAGGATCCTTAAGGAGTATGCAGCCTCCAAGTTCGGATGTTCATCAAGGAGACTTCATACCAATGCAGACCATTGCTTCATCTGGTCCTTCGATCATACCGGAATCCCATCAATATGGATTCACATCTGGAATTCCAAACGTGAATCCTCTGGGAGGTAATACTTTCAATAATTCTTATAACACTAACCATGGCTCCATGCAGGATACAAGAATCAATCAAGCTATGGCTAGGGAACTACGGAAGCTTAAGGATATGATATCCAGTGTACCAGGAGTGGTTAAACCCATTCCTGAGATTGAAGATGGTAGCCATAGGATATCTCGTTTTGCACCACCCTTATGTGATGCCGAGATACCCAAAAGATTCCAGATACCATCCATGATGCTCTATGATGGTTCAACGGATCCAGAGGAGCATGTAGCTCAATACCGGGAGAGGATGGAGATCAATCCAATCCCTGAGAGATTAAAAGAAGCATGTCTATGCAAGGGATTTGGATCCACACTCACAGGATCTGCTCTTAAATGGCTGCTAAGTCTTCCCCCTTACTCTATTACTTCATTTGCCAATCTAGTTAATTTGTTTAATAGTCAATTCTCTTGTAGTAGAAAATTTGAACGATTAACTAGTGACCTATATAGGGTAACACAAGGTCAAAATGAATCACTTAGAGATTACATCACTAAGTTTAGTAAAGAATCCTTAGATATTCCTAATTTGGATATTGCTACGGCTGTAGAAGCCTTTAAAATGGGATTGCTTAGGGATTCATTACTCTATGATGATCTTGTTATGACACCTTGCAGGAATCTTGATGAAGTAAGAACCAAGGCCCTTAGGTTCATCCGCCTAGAGGATGATAAAAGGATCCAGGATAGATTGACAGGATCCTCAAAACAGGAAAAGCAAGGATCCTACTTCAGGAACAACAAATCAAAGTCCTATAACAGATCTGATAACCAGAATGTGCATGCAGTGGAACAAGAAGAGGATGATGAGGATTATCCTCCTATTTCTGAATACTGTTTTTCTGTTGATAACAATGAACTAATCCTTGCAATGTAGAATCTAGGTGAGAAAGCTAGGTGGCCGAGAAAAAGTGATAAACCAGCTGCTACAAAGGATAAGTCCAAATGGTGTGCATATTATGAGGATTTCGGGCATCTCACTGAGGAGTGTATTGCACTAAGAAAGGAAATTGGTTACTTGTTGAGCAAGGGGCATTTGAAGGAACTTTTGGGACGGAAAAAGTCATGGATCCAGGATCCTGAAAGGATCCCGGAAAGGGCTCCTGCTCCTCCAGCAGATGCACAAGTTATTAACTTCATATCCGGTGGATCAGACATTTATGGTACTTCCTTCTCAGCAGCCAAGAGACATGCTAAGGAAACCAAGATGGATAATGGGGATAGACCCATCCGGACCTCCACCGTCACCTAGGATAAAGTCATAACCTTTGATGAGGATGATCGTGTTGATGTCCAGGATCCACATCATGATGGTCTTGTAATTACATTGTTTATTTCTAACCACTTTGTTCGCAGGATCCTTATAGATGGAGGAAGCTATGTGAACATCATTCAGCTTGATGTCCTCAAGAAGATGAATATCCCGGAGTCTGATATTGTCCCAAGATCCTCAGTACTTGTGGGATTCAGTGGAGAAACTAAGAATACATTGGGGGACATCAAACTCCCGATCTATATTGAAGGATTGCATTCTTATAAAAAATTTTGTGTTATAGATTGTTTATCTTGTTGCAATGTTATCCTTGGCAGGCCATGGATACATGATATGAAGGCAGTCCCATCCACCTATCATCAATGTGTGAAGCTTCTGAGTCCATGGGGAGTGGTGAAAATTGAGAGTTATCAACAAGAGGCTAAGAATTGTTATACATCATCAATGAAGCCAGCCTCAAGACCAAGGGAGCAATAGCAATTAAAGTATCCTTCAAGAGATGTCTTGGAGGCAAGAGAACAGGATTTGAAAGAAATCCTCATGGATCCTGATGATCCTGAATCCAAGATCTTCATAGGATCAGGGATCCTTAGCGACATTGAACAGGAGCTAGTATCCTTCCTTAAAAAAAGAAAACTACCTTTGCCTGGAAACATGAGGATATGACAGGTATATCTAAAGACATAGTTACTCATAAACTTGGCATTGACAGGTCATTCAAGCCAATTCATCAAAAGAGGAGGAAGTTTGCACCTGAAAGGAATGCTATTATCCAGGAAGAGGTAGATAAACTAATTCGGGCAGGTATGATAAGAGAGGTTAAGTATCCAAGATGGTTAGCCAATATGGTTGTTGTTCAAAAGAAAAATGGAAAGTGGAGGGTATGTGTCGATTTTACCGATTTAAACAAGGCATGTCCCAAGGATCCTTTCCCATTACCCCACATTGACTCCATGGTGGATGCTACCGTGGGTCATGAGTTGTTGACTTTTATGGATGCTTCATCTGGATTTCAACAAATTCAGATGGAACCATCTGATCAAGAGGATACAGCCTTTATGACCCCAACTGGTATATATTGTTATATTGCTATGCCGTTTGGACTAAGGAATGCAGGTGCTACTTATCAAAGGCTAGTCAATATGTTGTTCAAGGAACAAATTGGACACACTATGGAAGTCTATATTGATGACATGGTGGTTAAGTCCAAGAAGGCTGAGGATCACCTTAAAGACTTGGAAGAAGCATTCAATATCCTTGATAAATTTAATATGAAACTAAATCCTTCCAAGTGTCATTTTGGTGTTAAGGCAGGTAAATTCTTAGGCTATATGGTGACAAAGAGGGGCATTGAAGCAAGTCCAGAGCAAATCAAGGCTATTGTGAATATCAAATCTCCTGCCAATGCTAAGGATGTGCAAAGATTGACAGGCAGGATCGCAGCTTTGAACAGGTTCATATCCAAATCCTCAGAAAAGTGCAAGGAATTCTATGACATCCTGAGGAAAAATAAGAAATTTGAATGAACTGAGAAGCATGAAAGTGCCCTCAAAGCCTTAAGGATTACCTATCCTCAGCCCCGGCCTTGATGAAACCAGAAAAATGGGATATATTATCCTTATACTTAGCAGTATCCTCAAAAGCAGTAAGTGCGGTCCTTGTTAAGGATCACCAAGGTACACAACATCCTGTTTATTATGTAAGTAAGAGTTTACTTGATGCTGAATCCAGGTATTCACACTTAGAGAAACTTATCCTTGCATTAATAATGGCATCTACTAAATTAAGACATTATTTTGAGACTCATGCCATTATCGTTAAGACTAATTTTCCAATTAAGAATGTTCTCAGGATACCTGAAATGTCAGGAAGGATGGCTAAGTGGGCAGTGAAGCTGAGTGCATATGATATAAGATATGAACCAAGGACTGCCATCAAATCCAAAGCCTTGGCTGACTTTGTGGCAGATTTTAGTAGTGATTTGCAAAAGGATGCTGAGTTAGAAGTCCAACAGCTTGAAGAAACTAAGGATCCTTGGATACTCTTCACTGATGGAGCCTCTAATGTGAAAAGAATAGGACTTGGAATACTACTAAAATCGCCACAGGGGGACATAATACCCCACTCCATAGCTTGTGAATTTCAAACTACCAACAATGAGGCTGAATATGAAGCCTTGATAGCTGGTTTGCAAATTACCAAGCATATGAGGATCAGGTATCTTGAGGTACATGTAGTTTCTTTATTGATCACTAATCACTTTAATGGATCCTATGTTGTTAAAGGTGAAAAGCTAATCAAATATTTAGAGATAGTCAAAGAATTGGCACTCTCTTTTGTTTCCTTTAGTTTGACACAGGTACCAAGGGAAGAGAATGCAGAGGCTGATGCATTAGCCAATTTAGGATCATCCTTGAAGATCCCGAAGGATATCAAGATCCCTATTATCCATATCCTGACCCCGGCTATCGAGGATCATGTAGCTATGGAGATAGGAGAGGATTCTGCAATCATCCCTAGTGATGATACTCAATCTCATTCAGGATCATGGATCCTTCCAATCATGAGATACATACAACATGGAGAGATTCCTACAGGAGAAAACCCTAGGGCTTTCAAAATCAAGGTATCCCAATTTACCATATTGAATAATATGTTGTATAAACGATCTCTTGCAGGACCATATCTAAGATGCATTGAGGATCCTGAAATCCAAGAAGTCCTAAAGGATTTCCATGAAGGGGATTGTGGAAACCACACTGGGGACATGGCATTATTCTCAAGGATCCTGAGGACAGGATACTATTGGCCTACTATGAAGAAGGATGCTATGGAGTATGCCAAGAAGTGTGATCCTTGTCAGAGACACAGCAATATCCTTCACCAACCAGCAGAGCTTTTGCATCCTATATCCTCTTCTTGGCCATTTATGAGATAGGGAATGGATATAGTTGGTAAGCTTCCTAAGGCACCTGGTGGAAAAGTATTCATGCTTGCTATGACTGATTACTTCTCCAAGTGGATAGAGGCTGAAGCCTTTGCTCAAGTCAGAGAAAAGGAAGTTATATCCTTTATTAAAAGAAACATTATTACTAGATTTGGTATCCCTTCTGAAATTGTTTGTGATAATGGATCCCAATTTATTGGGAATAGAACTACTAACTTTTGTGACAGCTGGGGGATTAAGATGATAACATCAACACCAGTCCACCCACAAGCTAATGGTCAGGCAGAATCATCCAACCAGATCATCATCAACAATTTGAAGAAAAAGCTTGGATCCAAGAAAGGAAAATGGGCAGAAGAACTACCTTATGTGCTTTGGGCTGATAGGACAACTCCCAAGAATGCTACTGGCCAAACTCCGTTTTCTTTGGTATTTGGGGCAGAATCAGTGATCCCTACAGAGATGGTGGTTCCAACTACAAGAACAAGCATTCGTGATCCTGAAGAAAATGCTGAAAACTTGGTTCAAGACTTGGATACTATAGAAGAAATCTGGGATTTGGCAAGGATAAGGATGGCTAGTTATCAGCAAAGGATGGCTGGAGCCTACAACAAAAATGTCAGGATCAGGAAATTCCAAGTTGGTGATATGGTATTAAGGAAAGCATTTCAGAATACCACCAATCCTGCTGATGGAAAGTTGGCACCAAAGTGGGAAGGCCCTTATTTGATTGAAGCTGAAGCAGGAAATGGGGCATATCGATTGCTAACAATGGAAGGTGATTTGCTACCAAGAGCTTGGAATGCTGTCCATTTGAAGAAATATTTCATGTGACAAGGATCCATGATCCTAACATGACAAGTATCCTTGAAGGATCCTTACAGAACAGATGATTCTCATTTTGGTAACATTCTAATCTCAAACTATTTCACTCTTTTATTCTCTTATATAAGGATAAGGATCCTGCATCCTTTATCCTCCTTTCACTTGATTCTGAGTTTTGAAGGTTTAGGTATCCTTATCTAAGGATTGAGTATCCACAGAAGTATCCAGTTATTTTGGCTTGACCCCAATTTGGGTCTGTCCCCAGTTTCGCCAGTAGCGCACGATGATCCTGGTATAGTTCATGGCAATGGGACCAGTACTCGCTTTAGGGGCTGACAATTTCATTGTACTGGCTATATTCAGGATCCTACGTATAATGGTAGACGTACCATACATCCGTTCCTAAGGTTTCTAACGTTTTCACGTTAGCTAAGGTTTTGGCATTTTCATGTCACTAAGTTTGGATAGTCGCTAGTGAGGGCCATACTCCAGTTTACACACGATCCTTTGGGCTTGTCCCCAGTTATCCTTTGGGCTTGTCCCCAGTTATCCTTTGGGCTTGTCCCCGGTATATTGGGCTTGTCCCCAGAATTGTTGGGCTTGTCCCCAGTTACTAACTCTTATCTTATATTGGCTTAGTCCCAAGTTGTATCCTATTTCAGGTTTTTGGAGATAAATGATCAAGGATCCTTGATCCTTACCTTCTACTAAGGTTTGTCTTTTGGGTTATCCTGATTATAAGTGTTAAATGTTAGGATCCTAACTTGGATTCTCAGGTATGATCCTTAACTATTTTGATTTTATTCATTATTCATTTGAGTAACCCTTACCCTTTGACAACTGAACTTATGATCCTTAAACTATATTACTTTTCAGAACTTATCGGCTATAGGATATGTGATCCTTGATCATATCCTAAACTTTTTGAGGATATTTATTAAATTTTTCCTTTACTTGATAAGTTTAGACAAAATGAATATCACAACAATTGGAAAGTAAAGTACTAACAAGGATAGCAACACGGGAGATAGCCAAAAAGTTAAAGTTATTTTACTCACAAAACATTAAACCCTTTAAGGTTGTCAAAATTGCCAACCCACGTTTCTACCAGCAAAACGTGGCCCGTCCACATGGGTTGGCAAAGGGTGTCCATTGTTTACGGGTCTTAGTAGTGCAGGAAATAAAGGAGGAAGGATAACGAGTGGCTTCATCCCCCAAACAGAGGATCCATCCACCACCCATTATCTTGCCTATTGTTCAAGGATCCGTGATCCTTTAACCTAGTAACTATTGTTCAAGATACAACCCATCATTGTTCAACAAAAACACCATAACCAAAATAAACTACCAGATTCTAAAAAATGGGCTCCGGCTACGTCTAGAAATGTCCTTCATCGCCCATCCATGCAGCTTACACCTTGGCTGCATCACCATCTCCTCCAGCTCCACCTGCTTCTCCACCATGATCCTTGCCACTGCCACCAGCCTCGATTGCAAGAACCTCATCAGCCTCTTCTTCGTCCTCCAACTCAGCCAGCCTAGCCTTCCAGCCCTCCATGTCCCAGTTGCTCCTGTCAAAATTAGGATCCTGAGCTTCTTGGGCCATCTACAACTTGGTTTTGTACATGGCAATGGCAGCGGAGACTTTGGCATCCTGCATGATCTCGTGCTTCTCGTAGTCAGCATTGATCTGAGCTGCAACCGCCTGAGTTTTGGCATCATTGAGGTCCTTTTCGAGGGAGGCAATCTTGTGATCCTTGAGAACCGCTACTTTTTGGAGGTCAGAGTATTTCTCCTCAATCTCTTCGACGTTCCCAACATAGTCCTCGATTTCAGCAAATTTCTACAAAGAAGACAATGCAAAACTCAGGATCACGTGATCCTCAAGTGGGCAGGATAATTATGCTAAGTCAGTGATCCTTACATCAGCAAAGTACTCGAGGAACTGATGGCGGATCAGAGGCAAGCCTTGTAGATTGTCAGCTTCAGAGGTCTTCCTTTTCTTTCCACCTCTTCCCTTTGAAGTGGTTGCCTTGGGGATCCTGACAGCTGGGCTGGCAGCAAGCTTCTTCTTTGAGGATCGGACAGTGTCAAGGTCAGTGACACTGAATTTGGAGGCAGATCTTGAAGATTTTCCAGCACCTACACATTCAAAACAGATAAGTATCCTTATCCTATTTCTATTTAACTATTTATTTAAACATTTAATTATGCAAAAAACAGGATACTTACTCGACATAGTGACAGAACCTAAGGATGCTTCTTGAGAATCCTGGGTATTTGTTTTAAATGATCTTCTTGCAGGATCAAGTCTCTGGAAAGTGGCGAGTCTTTCCTGTGTTGCAGGTCTTGTGATGAGGTGTGCGACAGTAATAGCTGCAAAATAGAAACAAAAAGATGTTAGTGATCCTTAAACAAAAACAGGGTCATCTGGTGATCCTCCTAAGGATCCTCTATCCTACATGGGTGGTCCACTTCCTTGGCAGATCCTTTCCATCAGAGATAGAATCCCTTCTGACAAAGAAGAATCGCCGTTTCCAGTTGGTGTCATTCTTAGTGGCTTTGAAGATGGGGTGCTCTTCACCAGGTTTATGTTTGAGTAGATACCGATGAGATCCATGGCTTACGAGGTTGTACATCTCTGCCAACTCCGACATTCCCAGATCAATGCCTTCTTGCTCAATGATCCTTTCAAGGGTATATAAGACCCTCCAGATCATTGGCATCGCTTGAATGTAGGAGATGCCGGTGAGAGAGAAGAAAGACTGGGTGAATTCAGGGAAAGGATACGAGTATCCTATTGTAAATGGTGTGACCGGAAAGGCTACCCAGGTTTCAGAAATATGATCACTTAGAACGGTGGGATCAAATGGTTTGAAATTGGTGTTTGCCGGAAAGCAATGTCGGATCCTGTCTATCTGTGGATTAGTGAAGCAGCATCGTTCTTTTGCAGAATCTTTTATGATTCCTTGGCTTTTCAAGGGGTTGTCCTTCTTGTGATCCTTAGCCGGTGAGGATCTTAGCATCATCTCGATTATGACGGTGGTGAAGAAGAAGAAACAGAGAAAGAAGATGAAGAGAGAAAGGAGAGAGAATTACCTGATCGGATCTTCGAATGAGGATTTAAAGAGGAAACGCACGAATTTAAATGCTCTCTAACCCTTATCTCTAAACTTGAATTTATAATGATGATCTTGCAGGGTAGTCACTTCAGTGACGTCAGGATAGTAACGGCTAGTCCGACTACAACGGCTAGTTATCCGTTGATTCGTTACGGATAAGGACAGAAAATATAACTCGTTATTTACATTATTACTCCTTATATTTTGGGGACAATTGTTAGGGGAGGATTTTCCAATGATCAGTGATCCTCAATTACTGTTGGGCTTAGTGATCCTCACTTCTGTTTGAATTAGTGATCCTCAGAAGTGTTACAGGATCAGGATCATGGATCATCTTAAGGAACCTTATACTAACGGTTGTCTACTTTGAATATGAAGTTGTTTTGCAGGAGTAGGAGCTTGGACTTGGTCTTGGCGATATTCTTGGAGCATATTCCATATTTATTCCGCACGTGCATGGCTGAAATGGACGTTATGGAGGTCGTGGAGGACTTGCACCAAATGCGGAATGTTTGTTAGCTTAGATATTTTCCATTTTTAAAAGGGATAGCGAGCTAAATAGAAAACACTTAGCTATTTTTAGCTTAACACACACACTCGCAACTGCTCTCACCAGCTATTGACAATTCACTTGGCGATTACACACTTTTTTACACGTTACACTATAGTGATCCTTGTAATTAGCTCGCTATCATCCGAAGTTTTAATACATTTTTTGTTTAATCTGAGTTGGTGATCGGTAGTTTCCATCACCCGAGGTTTTTTATGCCGGAGATCATTCATTGATCAAGGGCTTTTTCCTCATATAAATCTTTATGTCACTTGTTCATTACATTTCTGAGTGATCCTTCACATTGTTCATTGATTCAAGCATCATACCTCACAATAGAAAGTTTGGTTGCATTATCATTGCTTGATTTTTGACCAAAATAGTAACCCTAAAACAATTTACTTTTCCTGCATTTTATTTTTTCTGCATTTGAACAATATGATGGCCAAAGGTGGAAGGATCCTGAGTTTCAGGACGAAGCCCTTGGTCATCAACGTTAGTATGCTTTACTTTTGGACAATATAACAGTTGGAGGTGGATGGGTCTCGGTTTGAGACAAAACCTTCAACTGTTAAGTAAATATGGTATGGGACTAATCGTGCTTTTGGTGGATGGACCTTGGTTTGAGGTGAAACCAAAAGAACAACTTTTGATATGTTAATAATATGACCTTCTTTTGGCTTTATTTCTGTTATTACAACTTTACTATATAAATTTTGTTTATGTAAATAGTTTAGTTTGAACATTCTTGGGAATATATTGTAAGAGTATCCTGAGAAATATCCTACTCAGGATACTGCCACATAACTTATAAAACTGAAGTTATCCAAATAAAAAGGAGAGATCATACCAAAGATTCTTAAAGAGTCAACTCCAATCTTTCATCATAGGAATGTCCCCAGTGCGCATTTATTAGTTCGAATCCATCCTTTGAATTGTATGATGTATGCCCCCTATGTTCAGCATATTTGAAGACTTAGGAATGCAAGCATAGTCATACCTTAGCTTTTTTTGTAGATGAATCCTGAATATCCTGGGATAAACCCTTAATATCCTGGGGATAAACCCTTAATATCCTGGGGATAAACCCTTAATATCCTGGGGATAAACCCTGATTTTCATGCGCTACAGGCGAGAGTGTACAAACTCCAAGACTTAGAAAGGTGAAAACCTTTAAACCTTAGAGAGTATGAAAATACCCTTTCATGAGAGAGGGTGATCAATCCTCATATACCTTTAGGATCCAGGATATAGCCAATAGTAACGAAATTGTCAGCCACTTTTACATGAACTGGTCCCGCTACCTTGAACTATCCCTGGATAACTTGCACTCCAGGTGGGGTGTTTAAACCCAATTCGTAAGAAAGGTGAATACCTTTAAACCCTTGAAGGGATTAGAATCCCTTATACGTTAGAGAGGGGGCCAATCCTTTAATCCTTTGAGATATCCTGAGCGTGTATCCTGGAGCTATATCCTGAGGCATATTCTGCAAAATAATCTTAAACTAAGGTGGGTGTTAGCTTGGCTAACACCCATCCGATGCTTAAGTCAGTATTGGGTTCAAAATAATAAACAAATTCAAATATATTTAAAAGAGGTAGAATACATACCATTCTGAGATAGAAATTAAATTCTATTCTTACTTGAAATAGAGCTTTAAGTGTATAGCATTCCAGGATCTTGGTAGCATATCCCCCTCCATACTCTTGAGTCGGTATGCTCATTTCCCTGATTCTGATTCAACCTCATATGGTCCTTCCCACTTTGGAGCCAACTTTCCATCGGTAGGGTTAGTAGTATTTTGAAAAGCCTTTCTTAATACCCAATCTCCAACTTGAAATCTTCTAGTCCTGATATTCTTGTTATATGCTCTGGATATCCTCTGTTGATATGCCGCCATCCTTAGCCTTGCTGCATCTCTTGTTTCGTCTACAGTGTCCAAATCTTGGCACAAAGCTTCAGGATTCTGCTCAGGATCCCGGAGGATAGATCTTGCCGTAGGTATCACCATTTCTGTAGGGATCACTTCTTCCGCTCCAAATACCAAGGAAAACGGGGTTTGGCCAGTTGCATTTTTTACCGTTGTTCTATCAGCCCACAAAACAAAGGGTAGTTCTTCTACCCATCTTCCTTTCTTAGCTCCTAGTCTTTTCTTCAAGTTGTTCACAATTATCGTGTTCGAGGATTCAGCTTGTCCATTTGCTTGAGGATGTACCGGAGTAGATGTGATCATTTTGATTCCCCAACTCTTGCAAAAGTTAGTAGTCCTCTTGCTTATAAATTGGGATCCATTGTCACAAATGATTTCAGCTGGTACTCCAAACCTGGTCAGGATATTCCTTTTTATGAAGGATACTACTTCTTGGTCTCTAACTTGAACAAATGCTTCAACTTCAACCCATTTGGAAAAATAGTCAGTCATTGCCAGCATAAAGACTTTTCCTCCTGGAGCCTTTGGCAATTTCCCTACTATGTCCATCCCCCATTTCATGAATGGCCAAGGGGAAGTTATAGGATATAGTGGTTCAGCTGGTTGATGTAGTATGTTACTGTGCCTTTGACATGCATCACATCTTCGAGCATATTCTGTAGCATCTTTCTTTATTGTCGGCCAATAGTATCTTGTTCTTAATACTTTTGAGAATAATGACCTGCCCCCAGTGTGGTTACCACAATCCCCTTCATGTATATCCTGAAGCACTTCCTTAGTTTCAGGATCCTTCAAGCATCTCAGGTATGGTCCTGCAAGAGATTTCTTGTACAGAACATTATTTATAATGGTGAATCGCAATACCTTCATCCTAAATGCCTTAGGGTTTTCGTCTTTAGGGATGTGTCCTTCCTTGAGATATCTTATGATTGGAGCCATCCAGGATTCAGTATCCTTATCAGGATCATGATCAGGATCCTGGATGCTTGTTACCTCGCTATCCTGAGTTCTGAAGGGATCCACAGCAGGATACAGGATATGAAGTATCGGTATTTGGGTTCCCTCTGGTATCCTGACTGATGATCCTAGGTTTGCCAAGGCATCTGCTTCAGCATTGTCTTCTCTTGGTACCTGTTCAAGTGTAAAAACATCAAAATATCTTGCTAATTTTTTGAGAATATCGAGGTACTCGATTAACTTTTCACCTTTAACTGCATAGGATCCATTAAAATGATTAGTAATTAACAAGGAGTCAACATATACTTGCCAATTCTTAATATTCATATTTTTAGCCAACTCTAATCCTGCAATTAAAGCCTCATATTCTGCTTCATTATTAGTAGCAGGAAATTCACACCTAATAGCCTGGGGTAATATGTCCCCCTGTGGCGATTTTAGTAGTATTCCCAATCCTACTCCTCTAACATTAGATGCACCATCAGTATATAATGTCCAGGATTCTGAGGTTTCTCCTAGTTGTTGAACTTCTAGGTCTACTTCATTTTGAATATCACTACTGAAATCAGCCACAAAGTCAGCTAGGGCCTGTGACTTTATGGCATTTCTAGGTTCATATACTAGATCATAGGCACTTAACTTTACTGACCACTTAGCCATTCTACCTGACATCTCAAGTTTCCTAAGCACATTTTTAACAGGATAATTGGTTTTAACATGAATCCTATGTGTTTCAAAGTAATGTCTTAGCTTTGTTGATGCCATAACTAGGGCCAATATCAATTTTTCTAGATGAGAATATCTAGTTTCAGCATCTAATAAAATTTTACTAACATAATAGACAGGATACTGCTGACCTTCATGATCCTTTACAAGAACAACACTTACGGCATTCCCTGATACTGCAAGATACATGGATAATGGTTCACTATTTTCAGGCTTCATCAATAGAGGTGCAGTTGAAAGATACTGCTTCAAATCATGCAGGGCTGCTTCATGCTTCTCTTTCCATTCGAACTTCTTGCTTTTTTTCAGGATATCATAAAATTCCTTGCATTTTTCGGAGGATCTTGAGATAAATTTGTTCAATGCCGCTACTCATCCCGTCAGTCTCTGAACATCCTTCATATTGGTACGTGATTTGATACCTAAGATGGCTTTGATTTGTTCTGGGCTAGCTTCTATCCCTCTTTTAGTTACCATATATCCTAGAAACTTTCCTTCCCCCACTCCGAAATGGCACTTAGCAGGATTTAGCTTCATGTTATACTGGTCTAGGATATCAAATGCTCCCTTAATATCCTGGAGGTGATCCTCAGCCTTCTTAGACTTTACCACCATATCATCAATGTACACCTCCATGGTGTCCCCCAGCTTGTCTTTAAACATCATGTTCACCAATCTCTGGTACGTTTCACCTGCATTTTTCAAACCAAAAGGCATAGCAGTATAACAATAAATGCTTGTTGGTGTCATGAAGGCAGTATGCTCCTGGTCCGAAGGTTCCATTTGGATCTGCTAAAATCCTGAGGATGCATCCATGAAGGTTAACATCTCATGGTCGGCAGTAGCATCCACCATTGCATCAATATGAGGAAGAGGAAATGGGTCTTTGGGACAAGCTTTATTCAAGTCTGTGTAATCTACACAAACTCTCCATTTCCCATTTTTCTTCCGTACCACGACTACATTTGCCAGCCATCTTGGAAACTTGACTTCTCTGATCATCTTGGATTTCAATAGCCTTTCTACTTCTTCTTGAATAATCATATTTCGCTCCGGAGCAAATTTCCTTCTCTTTTGTTGGACAGGTTTGAATGATCTGTCAATACCGAGCTTATGTGTTATAACATCTTTGGAAATTCCTGTCATATCCTCGTGCTTCCATGCGAATGTTGACATCCTGTATTTCAAAAAGTTAGTTAACTGTTCTTCAATATCCTGAGGGATATTGGTTCCTACGAGCACCGAGATATCCAGATTATCCTGATCCAGGGTAATTTTCTTTACATCCTGCTCTGAAGCCTCCACGATATCCTGGGCCCGCATCTTTAATTGCTATGCTGCATTAGGCTTAGTTGAGGATTTCATCGAGGATGAGTAACATTCCTTCGCCTCCTGCTGATCACTATCAACCTTGACAACCCCCCAAGGGGTAGGGATCTTGATGCATTGATGATAAGTCGATGGCACAGCTTTCATATCATGGATCCATGGCCTACCCAATATGATGTTATAGCAGGATAGGGAGTCCATCACACAGAAACGTTGTATTGAGTTGACCCCTTCAACATATACTGGTAACTTTATCTCTCCCACTGTGTTCCTACCTTCTCCACTGAACCCAACAAGCACGGTGGATTTCGAAGTGATATCCATTGGAGACACATTCATTCTCTTCAAGGTCTCTAGTTGGATTATGTTGACGGAGCTGTCGTTATCTACCAATATCCTGCGTACAAAATGGTTAGCCACATATAATGTTATTACCAGAGCATCATGGTGAGGATCCTGGATAGTATCTTTGTCATCACTGTCGAAAGTGATCACTTTATCAGTTGTGAGGGTAGTCATCCTGGCTGGTTTATCTCCTCTTTCGGCCTTAGCCTCCTTTGCATGTCTCTTGGCCGCAGAATATGAAGTCCCACAAATGTCGGATCCTCCTGAAATAAAGTTGATTATCTTGGCATCCGCAGGAGGTGATGCTGCTCATTCAGGATCCTTCTCAGTATCCTGACCCTTATTCTTCTTTCTTCCTAAGAGATCCTTCAGATATCCCTTGCTCAGAAGATAACTTATTTCTTTTCTTAGAGCAATGCAATCCTCAGTTACATGTCTGAAATCTTCATGGAAGGCACACCATTTGGACTTATCCTTCCAATCAGCTTTTTGTTGATTCTTCCGAGGCTACCTGGCTTTGTCTCCTAGACCCTGTATAGCATACATCAGTTCAGGTATGTTAACTGAAAAGCAATATTCAGATAATTCAGGATACTCCTCAGGATCCTCGTCTTCAACAGCATTCACTTTCTTGCTATCATTTCTGCCATATGGCTTAGAGCGATATGGTTTATACAAGGATTCCGATTTCCTATTGGTTGATTCATAAGTGGTGGACGAATTCATCCTCTCTTGCATCTTTTTGTCATCCTCCAGTCGAATATATCTTAAAGCCCTGTTTCGAGCTTCATCCAAGTTCCTGCATGGGTTCATTACAAGATCTTGATAAAACTGAGAATCTTTTTGCAGCCCCATCTTGAAAGCCTGCACAGCTGTTGCAACATCAAGATGTGGAATATCTAAAGATTCTCGGATAAACTTGTTCACATAATCTCTTAAGGATTCCTGAGGTCCTTGGGTTATCCTGTAGAGATCACTTGTTAGTTTTTCAAAACTCCGACTGCAAGAAAATTGACTATTAAATAAATTCACAAGGTGAGCAAATGATGTAATCGAATGAGGAGAAACATTTAAGAGCCATTTTAAGGCCGATCCTGTTAAGGTAGAACCAAAACCCTTGCATAGGCATGCTTCCTTGAGCTCCGGAGGGATAGGGTTGATCTCCATTCTATCCCTATACTGGGCAATATGCTCTTCAGGATCCGTAGTTCCGTCATAGAGCTTCATGTTGGGGGGTTTGAAATCTTTTTGGGATTTCAGCATCACAAATAGGATATGCAAAGCGAGATATCATGTGGTTGTCTTGGGACACTTCCGGAATTGGCTGGACCACCCCAGGTACACTGGATATCATGTTCTTCAATTTCTGAAGCTCCCTAGTAAATGCCGACGTTATACCTGCATCCTGAAAAGATCCACTATTGTTAGTAGCAAGAATATTATTATTATTTAACACGTTACCAGTCTGAGGATTCTGACCATATCCTGAAACATATCCTGAGCTCCTCACAGTTGACATCGTGACCGAGGAGGGTATTTCAGGAGTATGATTCTAAGAATGGCTAGGCACAATATTTCCCCTGTTATCCTCAGTATATACGGCTGGACTGAAGTTCAAAGCTCTTGGTAGTAATGGAGTGACAATATCCTCAGCGGGCCTGCTTGAGCTGGACTTTAAGAGTTATATTTCTCTCATCAGCATTTGGTTAGTTTCCTGCTGTTTCCTCATCTGTTCCTGTACACTACCAAATAAGGTTAGAATTTCATCATTAGAAGCCAAAACAGGACCAGATCCCTGAGTGTTCCGAGTAGGGATAATATCCTGAGGTTGTGAAGAAGCTTGCATCCTTGGAGGAGGTGGTGGAAGCGTCGAACCAATAGTAGCAGAGGTTGTAACGGACACGGTGGAGGAGCTCATGTATGATCTTGAGGCCATTGTAAATAGTGTGGCAAAAAGTTTTGAGAATAGAAATCCAAGTAACGATTTTACAAAGGTTTTTAGTAAAAATAGCACCACTTGCCCCACGGTGGGCGCCAAATTGTTTTGGTCAAAAATTACCGAAGAAATTAAGTGATCAAATTAGTCAAGTGAGGTAGTGTGCTAAGAAAGTGTGTTGAAAATATGCTGATTAAGTTGTTTGCAAAAACAGTGTTCAAGATACGGCTCAGGATATTGAGCTTTATCTATGATCAAACTATGAGCAAAAAGTAAAGGGGGTGACACGAGATATATGAGGAAAGCCCTTGATCAATCTAGATCGCCGGCACAAAACCTCGGGAGCTGACAATCGCAGCTGCCTTGTTCTTCTTATTGCTTTAAACGTCAGGATACAGTACATGATATTGATCAGATCACTAAGTGTTACAATGCTTTTTGTGAGAGTGAAACTTGCGAGAGAGTAAAGTGTTAGAGAGCAGTGAGTGTTGTTGTGTCCTATTCGATCTAATTTATCCAACTATTTATAGCTAAGAAATACAAACAAAAATTCCTATAAACGGGGGATGCCTCCGAATATTCCATAGTTAACGTTATGGACGGAGTAAAGCGGCTTCAACGTCTTCCTTTGAACGACTTAGACCGAGTCTTCCGGGGAAAGGGTCCTCATGAACGTTACGAGCTTGGACTCATATTCCTGCACATAATCCGTTAGTGATCCTCATACAACCAAGATATAACTTAAGATATTACCCAGGATATGGGCTCAGAATTTCACCTATAACATGTAGTACCCGGGATAAAGAGGTAATCGAGCATGTGTTGCCATTGGGGGTGTTTTTCAGGTTCGTGGTAAAGATCTTTTAGGCTTGGATAAATGTATTGATTAGATGGCTGACTATCAAACTTTGCAATGCGGCGTAAGGAATCGTATGACATCTTGACTTTCACTCCATTAACCGTTCCAATGAGTTTCATCTTATTTGGGGCCTTGAACGGAGGACATTCAAGCATGGCCATCCATTCTTGAATTTGTTGATCATACATTGTCTTTACCTTGTTGTCATAACATTTAAGAGCCGCCTCCCAACCCAAAGCCTTGAACTTATCCGTTATCCCAAAAGGCCCAAAATCCACTTCTCGAATCTCTTTCTCACAAATGAAGGCCTATTTCTGTTGTTGTAACTTGTTCATTTATTTGTGAAACAAATCAGTACGCCGCTTTTCGGGTTGCTCAAGTAAAGACCCGGATGTCCAATCCGGCTTTGGACCCCTAGGAGGAGCATCTTCTTCCGAATCCGGGTCACCAACCCGAACCAATCTCCTCTTTTTCTGTTGTGCTTCCGCTTGAGGTTGACTAGAGGAACTTGCTCCCGCTCTGTCTTTCGTTTTCACCATGTCCTACACACATTCACAAATCAAACATAAAAACCATATGAGTTCATCTTCAAAAACTTCCCCACACTTGCTTTATATTATGGATATAGATGTAAAAACACCAATGATTTTTCCTTTCAAACAAAAATTCAGCATGATGTCTCTACAATTTAGAGTTTTTCCAAAAATTTTCACTAGACATCAGCTACATCTATACCCATATATTCAACAACTCAACAAAAACATATTATGTAATCACTACAAGCAAGTATGTATAAGCAAAAACAATTAAGAAAACTTACACAACTGCAATGAACTTCAAAGAATGAAAATAAATTGCATACCTTGACTTTATTGAGGATGAGAATAACAAGCACTTCAATTTGAACAAAAACCCACTAAAAACCCCAAATTTTCAGACCCTAATTGCTCAAATTCACCACCAAAACAAAGGAATCTTCAGAATATAATTATGAATCTGAATTCCTTGTGAAATTTTAGTCAAAATAGACTCAAAAATCACTGGATTTGGGTCAAAGATGAAGAAGTTATGGAAACTTGATGATTATGGTGGTTCTAGGGTTTATTTGGTAGAGATGAAGGAGAAGAAAAGAAAAAGACGTGGATGGGGATCGATTAGAGAAAGATGTGGATGGGGATATTTACTGATTTCTTTAATGAGTTTTATGAATATTAAATTCGTTTTTTTTAAATAACTGACGACACTTGATCCCAAAGGTCACCAGC
Organism: Helianthus tuberosus; assembly: GCA_030545235.1. Taxonomy (NCBI): domain Eukaryota; kingdom Viridiplantae; phylum Streptophyta; class Magnoliopsida; order Asterales; family Asteraceae; genus Helianthus; species Helianthus tuberosus. The sequence continues at coordinate 41,755,735 of CM060409.1, read as the reverse complement.
AGCAATACTCGGCGCCGTAGCCTACGGCGCTTGCCGTAGGTTACGGTGGACTCTGGGCAAAAACATGTTACCGTAAGATAGTGTATCAGCGGCTTAATGAAAATTTTTTAAGCATGGGCCACCGTAAGCTACGCCGCCTGCCGTAGCTTACGACGCCATCTGGGCGATTTTGGCTGGCCATTTTTCAACTTTGCAAAAATTTGTTTTTAGTGTTATTTTTTTTAGCTTTTCTAAATTTTATAATTTTTATGGTTTTTTATAATTTTTTTTCGAAAACATGAAAATTATACCCTACCCCCCATTAAAAACCCGTGTTGTCCTCAACACTATGTTAGAGAAATTCGTACGGATTTCCCCACACTTATCTCGAACACAAAGTTAAACGGAAATGGTACTTATTCACAATAAAACAAACTAAACTAAATATGTACACTACCAAACTTGGGCCTCTTTCAAGCTTCCTCGTCATCCAATGGGCGTAGAATGTAACCCACTTTGTCGAGCTCGAGATGATTGATGTCGTTGCCTTCCAAGTATGGTTTAAGCCGATGACCGTTCACCGTTTGTTGCTTGTTGGTTTGCTCATCTTGAATATCAACATCACCAAATCTTCCCACTCTCCGGATAATATAGTGACCCATCCATTTACTCTTGAGTTTACCCGCAAACATCTTCAATCTTGAATTGTACAACCACACTTTTTGACCCACTTTGAAGTTCTTCTTTCTTAGCTTTGCATCATGAACCTTCTTAAGTTTGTCTTTATATGCAGATGCACATTCGTATGCTTCATCTCGAATTTCCTCAATTTCGCTCAATTGAAGCTTCCTAACTCGACCCGCTTCGTCATAATCCGCATTCACTGTTTTGATTGCCCAATGTGCTCGATGTGCTTACTCCATTGGTAAATGACATCCCTTCCCATACACCATCCGGTAAGGAGTAGTACCAATTGGAGTCTTGTAGGCCATCCGATATGCCCACAATGCATCGTCAATTTTACTTAACCAATCCTTTCTATTCGTTCGAACCGTCTTCATGAGAATTTCTTTAATTTGACAGTTGGACACTTCGACTTGTCCACTTGTTTGCGGATGGTACGGTATGCATCGTCAATTTTACTTAACCAATCCTTTCTATTCGTTCGAACCGTCTTCATGAGAATTTCTTTAATTTGACAGTTGGACACTTCGACTTGTCCACTTGTTTGCGGATGGTACGGTGTAGCAACTCGGTGGTTCACATTGTATCTTTTTAACAATTTCCCAAAATTAAAATTTTTAAAGTGTGAACCACCATCACTAATTATAACCCTTGGTACACCGAAACGAGCGAAGATGTTTGATTGCACGAACTTGCACACAACGGAATGGTCATTGGTTCTTGTAGCGATAGCTTCAATCCATTTCAAGACGTAATCCACCGCAACCAACATGTACAAAAACCCATTTGAATTTGGAAAAGGACCCATGAAGTCTATTCCCCAAACATCAAACACCTCCACCACCAAGATTGGTTGTAAAGGCATTTCATCCTGCTTCGAAATGCTTCCCACTTTTTGACAATTTACACAATTTCGAGCAAACTCACTAGCATCCTTAAAGATTGTAGGCCAATAAAACCCACATGACAACACCCGATATCCCGTTTTGTTCCCACTAAAATGACCTCCACATGCCGATGAATGAGCATGGGTCAAAATCTCTAACACTTCAGTCTCGGGAACACATCTTCTTATCACTTGATCGGGTCCAATCTTAAAAAGATCCGGTTCATCCCATATGTATTGCTTGACTTGGCTCAAAAATTGTTGTCTTCGTTTCATGGTCCAATGATTTGGAATTGCACCCTTGGCCAAATAATTGACATAGTGGGCATACCAAGGTGCAACAAAAGTAAAGACGACCAACAATTGCTCATCGGGGAACCGTTCATTAATTTCGCTCGGATCATCAACACCTTCTAATGGAATTCGGGACAAGTGATCCACCACAACATTTTCACAACCCTTCTTTTCCCGGATTTCTAAATCGAACTCTTGCAACAAAAGCACCCAACGAATCAACCGGGGCTTTCTGTCCTTCTTTTCCATCAAATATCGAACCGCGCTATGGTCCGAATACACGATCACTTTGCTCCCCCAAATGTAAGATCTAAACTTGTCCAAGGCATACACCACCGCTAATTATTCTTTTTCGGTTGTGGTGTAATTCAGTTGCGCCTCGGACAAAGGAACTGGGCTACGGTGGAGATTATGCATAAACTAGGCACCGTAACCTACGGCGCCAGCCATAGGCTACGGCGCCAGCGATAGGCTACGGCGCCGTCTGGCCCTTTTCCTTGTTTTCACTAGAAAATCTTCTCTCTTGAAATTTATCTTTTGCACATCCCGAGCTCCTCTCTAGTCACCATAAAATCCTTCTTTTATGCTTCAATAGACCTACAAACCAAATACATCGTAGTTACCCAATTCCAACCATTTAACCGTATAAAGTATAAGATGTGCGTGTAGTTAGAACATTTAAGGGTTGTCCTACAGACCAACCGTCACACCTCCTAAACGACACCCACTAGTACACTACCCATCCTAAAAGATATCCCATCCTTCCAAAACAACACCCCAAACCTTTCAAACTACACCACCTTACCAAACAACATATCCATTTCCACACGAAATCTCTTCAAGAATCAACTTTAACTCAAACGCCACCTATTGTCACCTTCCCCAAACAATAACCCAAATGACATCATCATGTAACCAAACGACATCCCCAACTCAAACGACACACTATGTCGTTTGGCACATCAAGTCAAGCGACACCCTACCTTTTGCAAACGACATATGTCTGCTATCTTCTTCTCCAAGATACTTGAACCGCCAACTAGTTCTAGCTGTTATACGCGTATAAACATTCCAAATTACCCAATTTAATCGGGCCTAATATATAACACTAATATACACCCTTAAAACATCCACATACACTTTTAAATTACCTAATTTTAATTAATACCAAATCTCCATTAAAGGGAACAATATTATAAAAATAAATACATCAAATTCGATATTCTCCACCCTCTATACCCATTCTAAACAAAATATCCACTTCTAAAATGCAAACCCTCATCCTCAATTCATGGAAACCTCTCTCCAGATTGCGGATTCAAGCAAGAACACATTCTAGGGCTTGAAACTTCATCTAGCAAATTTTCCTTCGTTTCTTAGCCAATTAATGTATTTCTTGAGCCTAAGTTGTTTAGTTTTTTCGAGGAATACAAAACTCCCATATCCATTCCTGTGATAGAGGGCTTATAAATTCGTATTTAATTTCTTGTATTTCTATGGTCCATGAGTTATAGATTTGGGGCTTTTGATTAGGATTTGTTTTTTGATGAAATTGGATGAAGATTACTAATTGTTATCATGTTAGTATAGTTTGTTTAATTTTTGAGAATTTTCGATTAATATCTATCAAAATATGAAAACTATTGAAAAGAGATTTTATAAATATTATTCTGAATTTTGAGAAATACATGTATAAAAACTATGGGATTTGTTATGATTTTCATGCCTCACATAAATTGACAGTTTAAAGAAAATGATTTAATAAACTAATATTGTTTTTTTATAAAATAGCAAGTTTTAAATAAAAATACGATAAAATCTGATTTATGTTGATACATTTTATGTGGACGCGACTCGGTTCGGTTCGACTTGGTTCGGTTCGAGCCCGGCGTCGCGACATTCCTCCGTCGTGCGGCCCAGAGTTCGACATGCGAAGCACGAAGCGCTGTGAGCTGACATCACCATGACATCATCATGATGATGTCACATTATGTCTTTGTAGTATGCATGACAAAGACTGCATTCTGTATGTTGACTAAGAATGGATTGTGATGAAGACTTCTTTTGGACGAACCCTCATGCATGACGAAGATTTCACATGCATGAAGAGACCATGTTGACGAAGACTCAATATGCCCATGCTTGTGACGAAGACTCTCCTCACAGCGAAGTCTCAAGGGTTCGTCACAGGTCATTCCATCAACGAAGAATGAGGACGACGAAAATTATGCATGATGAAGGATGATGTTGGCGAAGACTCATTATGCGACGAAGATTCACTCTTCGTCGAACTGAGAAGGGTTCGTGGCCCAGATCTAATGTTCATCGGCCTTGTGGATAAGGTTTTGCTATAAATAGCAAACACACAAACAGATAAGGAAAGACACACTAAGAGACACGAGAGAACACAGAGAGAAAACCAGTGAGTTTGTGTGAGTGTTTTCTGTTTCATACTCTTGTAACCGAAATTTCTGGTTTTAATACAGTTAAGGTGTTAAACGTTATATCTTGCTTGTGTATTCGTGTTCTTTGCTCGGTTTGCTTACCCGGTTGGATTCCGCACAACTGGGTTTGTTCGTATCACAAGGATTAGGCTACTAGATCCTCCGCTAGTGGACCTACAAGTGGTATCAGAGCCAAGGCTAGGCTCTCATCCTTGTTAAAACCGAGTCTTTGTGTCGAGTTTTCAAAGCTTGAGTCTTGAAAGTTCTATGGTTAAATATTTGAAAATCATACCATTTTGTTGTTAGTTCATATAAAAACCATTGTTAGATCTCATGCATATGTGATAAGGTTTGGTTTTTAGTGAAGTTTCAAGCAAAATTTGTTTCGAAAAATTTCTCTGGTGAACGTTTGGTCGGAAAATTCATAGAGTTCATCTTCATCTTCATAGTTTCTGGGTTTTGGTTTCATTTGAAAATTATTAAAATGGATTTTTCTTTTTCAAAAGGTTGGTGAACTAAAGTATGGTCTTTGGAAAAGTATGGTTGTTATATTTTGTTTACCAACCCACTTCAGAGATGTGAAAGGTTAAGATTTCTTTTCTTTAAAATATTTATTTTTCAATCTTTCTTTCACAAAATTCCATTTCAATGAACCTTTAAAAATTTTATTTAATCTTCGTAGCATTCTAGATCTTCGTGGCCCCCTTTAAATTTTTTTGTGGTGAACACTAATTGTTCGTGGGTTTCCAAGATTTCTTTTAAATTTAAATTTTCTTTGGGCTTCGTAGTAAATAGTTGACGAACAATATCACTGTTCGTGATATCACTCTTTGTGGGACTTGAGTCTTCGTAGACTTGAGTCTTTGTGGTCTCATTGTTTAAAATTTTTCACAGAACACTTATTTTTCACACCAAAAGTTGTTTAAATTTGTTTTTCAAGTATTTGTCATTTAGTCTCAACCAAAATGAGTTCAGACTGGTGGGGTATTCCATCCAATACGGAGAGCAAGTATACGAGCAAGGGTTTATCGCCATCATGGGCCGAATCTCCCACACCATCGTCATCGTCTATTCCATCTCAAGCGATTCTTGTTTCGACAAGTCAATGGGCATTCGTTTCCAATCAAAATCAAAGTATTCAAAGTATACTTTTAAGCGAAAGTGAAAGCGGAAGCATTAATCGTCCACCGAAGCTAATGCACATGAATAAATATCCTGGATGGGAAGGCAGATTACATACGTATATTCTTGGGCAAAACACAAAATTGTGGTTATGTTTTACTACAGAATTCGATCAAGCACTTGATGTTGCCGCTTCAACTGTCGCGACATTTGCAGATCTTACGGCAGACGAGAAGAAGAAATATGATTTGGAAAAGAAAGCTTTTTTCTATTCTAACTCAAGCGTTGAGCAAGGATATATATCATCAGTTTGTTAGCTTCAAGATGACTAAGCGGTTATGGGATGCATTAAAGACGAGAGGTCAAGGAAATGAAGCGTCACGTAAATTGTGACATGATCTACTCAAGAAAGAGTTTGATGGCTTCACATGTATGGAAAGAGAATCTTTGGGAGATTTGAAAAGTCGATTTTATCACTTGGTGACTGAATTGAATAATTATGGGGTAGTAGCAACTCCAGAAGAGGTTGTCATGAAGTTTGTCGACTCACTGCCAGCTCAGTGGAATGGTTTCTTGGAAATTCTAAAGTACAACGGCACCTTGGCTACGACCAACATCAATGATTTCGTTCATCTGGAGAACAAAGATCAAGAAGAAATCAGGAAGGCGAAACGGATTCCAGTGTAACAAAATCCTGATATGTATTATGGTAACTGTGGAGGTTCTAGCACTGTTTCAAGACCTGCTACACATGCTCCGCTACAAACGGCTTTTGTCTCAAGCACTGACATGTATGGAAATCCACAACCAGAAGTCTCAAAGCAAAGCTATCAATATACTGGAGCAAGAGATATGTACGGAAATCCACTACCAGTTCCACAACAAGCTTGTTATGGAAGCACTTCATCTGCTGGTCAGTCATCTAATCCAAATACAGTTCGGCTCGACACTTCAAATTTCTCGAAAGTAAGTGTTGAAGTAGCTAAAGAACATATGGAGCTGCTGAACACTTTGGTGAGCGCATATTGTGGGTTGGTAGCAGGGCAGATTGGGAACATCAATCTGACGCAGGAAGATTATCAGCAGATTGATAAGGAGGAAATGGATATGATGGACATCAAATGGGCTTTTGCTAGTGCGGTTAGGCGAGCTAAAGACTTCATGGATAGGACTGGTAGGACCAGTTTGGAAAGCAAGAAAGACACCAAGTATGGGTTCGGTAAGCAATCAGTCAAGTGCTTTAATTGTGGTGAAAGAAGTCACTTCAAGAGAGAATGTACAAAGCCATCTCAGCAAGGGAACCAGAATCCGTTTAGGAATCAAGGAAACCAGCAGAATTAGAATCAAAACAGGAATAACGAGCGTACGTTGATACCTGTGAACAATCCTCGTCAAGCAGTAGCATCAAACAACAACCAGGCTCTTGTGGTACAAGTTGATGAAGGATGTGACTGGTCGATTCAATTGGGAAGTGGTGATCAGGATGGAATAGCTTGTTTTGCTCTGGTTGTCAAGGATCTGAAGCACGCCAGTGGTGGAGAATCTTCCGCCAGTGGTGGAGAATCATCTGAAGATGAAGACAGTTCTGGCTATAGTAGAAGCTCAGATGAAGAATCCTCAACTTCAGGCGATGATCTTTTGGATGAAACGTCAAGTGTGACAGTCAATGCAGATGTTGATGAATTGTTGGGAGAAGTTGAAGCAGGGAATCATAGAAGATCAATCTTGGTGAATGAAGATGCTTATTCTTCTTCTTCTTCTAATCATTCAGCCTTTATGGCTAATGTGGGCGGTTCATCAAACCAGGTATGTGTCGATGATCCAACTTCTGATAAATGTGATTAATGTGTTAGTTTAGGTGATAAATTATCGGACTTGCAAAGCAAATATGGTGATTTGCAAAGCAAGTATGATGTGACACATATCCACAATCAAAAGTTGATAGTGGATCTTTCGAAATGCAAAAAGGCCAACATGTTTTATGAAAACCATGAAAAAGAGTTTAAAACGGTGATTGAAAATTTAAGAGAAGATAAAACCGAGCTAACAAAAAGGGTTTCAAGAAAACAAACTGACATAAACTGTTATATCAATCGTCTCGAGGACATGCAAAAAGAGTTAGCCTGTGTTAAGTGTGAAAGTGAGGCGATCCAGCTTAAGTTAGATAGGTATTCAAACTCTAGGTATGTGCTGGATCACATCATTGACATACAGAAAGAGAAAAAGGATGTCACGTGCATTGGATATAAGAAATGTCCACCACCTGTTAGACACAATTATGATGCAATGCCTGATGAGGAGAATAGAACTTATTTTGAGCAATCTGTTCCTTTAGACATTGAGAACTTTGCAACCGGACTTGGATACAAAACGGAAGTATCATCAGATTCGGATGTGTCAGCAGATACAAATGTATCAACTGCTGAACAAAATCAGGATCCTCCAGTCATTGTTGAGGATGCTGATTCTTCAGATGATGAATCCGATGATACTGACTCAGCATAGTCTGATGCAGTAATCAAAGAAGAGGACATACCTCTTGAGAATCATATTTTACGTGATCCTCCCGCAAAACCTGCTAAGACTGTTCTGGTCGAGTCCACTTCCTCGCAAGAATCTGAGAGTGTGAATTTGCTGTAGACTCTTGTTGGTGATGGTAAAATCTATTCTGACAAAGATTTTCTGATGAAAAATATAAATCAATCTTTAATCAGTAAAGTTTTTGAAGATTCGACAAGTAGGTTTTTGGGAAAGTCGGGTTCACGAATTGTGGTAACACAATGTCCTCTGATTCCAAAGGCCGAAATTCGAAAACAATATGGCAATCAGAAATTACGAACAAAGAAAATTCAGCAAAATCACACTAAACCAAAAGAAAATCCACAACTCAAGGTCGAAAGGAACAAAACCAGAGGAAGAACAAAAGGGTGAACTTTGTGAAGTCGAAGGGAACAGATAAACTTGAAACATTTGCCAATAAATCTAACTTAGATCATGTTAATCAAGTTAAAATGTTGAAAAAAATGGTCAAAACAATTTAGGACCAAGTACCTCGCAATCACAAAGTTCATCACCAAGACATCAACATGATACTTCGGGGTTTGTAGAACGAAGATCATGTTTCAAGTGTGAAAAAGTTGGACATATTATTCGAAATTGTCCATATCTTCATAAACTAAAAGCCAAAGTTGATGATCCTCGTGAACTAAATTACCGAAAGCGATCTGTTTCTTCAAAACAAGATCCTCATCTTGTAAAAGAAAGGAAAAAGAAACAGAAACGCCAACAAGTCAAGGTAATTGAGAAGGCAATTAAAACCGACGTGGTTCACAAACAACCTGTTTCAGTTAAACCTGAAATTTCTAAAACTTCTAATAATCACAAAGTTAAGATTTCAAAAATTCAAGCTGGTAAAACACAATAGACTTGGAAACCAAAAACGGTTACTAACTCAGGGGGAGCATCACAATTTCCTAACCATCGAGAAGTTGAAATAACCTTTGTCAATGAAAATGGAAGACCCAAGACAACAAAGGCTTGGGTCCCCATCTCCAACTAATCATGTGAGTTCATGTGCAGGGTGTTCCAGGAGGAACTATCAGTAGTCTTTGGATTGTTGATAGTGGGGCATCCAGGCACATGACAGGCGACATGAAGCTTCTCTATGACGCTAAATCTATTAGAGGAGGTTATGTTGCTTTTGCTGGAGATAAAGGCGGATATATTACTGGTGAAGGAATGGTATCCAACGGGGTTGTAAGCTTTGATAAGATCAACTTTGTGCAACAACTTGATCACAATCTTCTCAGCGTTTCACAAATCTGTGATAACCAGTTTTCAGTACACTTTGATGCTAATGGATGTTGTGTGCTGAAACCTGGTTTCAAAATTCCAAAAGAGTGGATTCTCTTATCTGCTCCAAGGATTAATGATTTGTATGTCCTTGATATGAGCCAAACAATTACAACGTCTGCACAAGCAACCTGTTTCGTTTCCAAAGCCACAGAAAAGGATTCAATCTCTTGGCACAGACGGATGGGACACATTCATTTAAGAAAAATGAATCATTTGGTGTCAAATGAATTAGTGACTGGTGTTCCTCTTAAAAATTTCCATCTTCAAGACGTCTGTGTTTCATGCCAGAAAGGAAAGCAAAGAAAGAAGTCGCACCCTATAAAGAAGATCAACACCGTGGCAGTTCCGCTTGAACATTTACACATGGATTTGTTCGGTCCTGTCAAGCATAAAAGCATCAGAAATGATCAGTACTGCCTCATGGTGACTGATGATTATTCCAGATTTTCTTGGGTGGCGTTCATGGCACACAAGAGTGATACTTTCCAAATTATCAAAAACTTGATCACAACGATTGAGAATTTGTATACTTTGAAAGTTAGACGGATACGCAACGACATTGGAACCGAATTTAAAAATCATGCAATGGCGGAGTTTTGTACATCCAAAGGTATTCTTCATGAATTCAATGCAAGTTACACTCCTCAACAGAATGGCGTCGCTGAGCGTAAGAACCGTTCATTGATTGAAACTGCTAGGACTATGTTGGTAGAGTCCCAGTTGCCCATTCCATTCTAGAGTGAAGCTGTGGCCTCTGCCTGTTACACAATGAACCGAGTCCTTACAGTAAAAAGACACAACAAGACCTGCTTTGAGCTTCTTCACAAACGAAAACCAGATTTACAATATCTTGAACCGTTTGGAGCTCCTTGCACAATGATCGATCCGAATGGAAAGTTTGGGGCAAAAGCAATTGAAGGATTCTTTCTTGGGTATGCCACCCCGAACTTAAGAGTCTGGAATCTAGAGACAAAAAGGGTCGAGGAATGGTCTGAAGTTAGAGTACAAAGGCACACATTGCCAGTCAAATGTCCTGGTCAGCCTTGGATGTTTGAGTACGATGACTTTTTCAATTCGATCAATATTGAAGAAGTTGCAGTAGATGCTGCGGCACAGATGTTTTTCGAGAGTGACAACGCAACAGATTCACCTTTGGTTCGTCCAATTATTGTCAACAATCAAGAACCATCTTCGGTTAACAATAATGCTCTCGACAATGAGGATTTTCACGATGCAACCAAACTGAACGAATCTTCAGAGGATGATGAATTTCTCGATGCAGACCAAGAAGCTGTTCATGGTACTTCAGAGGCTACACCTCCAGTGGATGCCCCCAAAACAGCTGAAGCTACTGCATCATCCTCTTCGACAGTTCAGGGTATTGACTTGTTTGTTGATCTTAATTTCAACAATCTGGATACAAACATTCAAGTTCCAGATAATCCAGAAACAATAATTCATAATACCCATCCTCAACAAAACATCATTGGTAATGTACGAAGTCGCGTTCAAACGAGAAACCAGTTGCACGACAACAACAATGCGGGCTTGTATGCAGCTATTCGAGAATCAGGTTTGCAGAACGATTGGTCCTTCACGTGTTATGTATCACAAGAAGAACCAAAATCTTGGAAAGAAGTTTTGAAATATAATTCTTGGGTGGAAGCTATGCAGGAAGAACTGCAGCAATTCCAGAAGCTAGGTGTCTGGAAACTCGTTGATAAACCTGATGATTACAAGAAGATTGGTACCCGTTGGGTTTATAAGTGCAAAAAGGATGACCGTGGAATAGTCATTCGAAACAAAGCAAGATTAGTCGTTCAAGATTTTCGTCAGATTGAAGGGATCGACTACAACGAAGTTTATGCACCTGTTGCACGTCTTGAAGCAATTCGAATCTTTCTAGCCTATGCGTCCTTCAAAGGATTCAAGGTATACCAGATGGACGTGAAAAGTGCATTCTTACATGGTGTGGTTGAAGAAGAGGTGCACGTCGAACAGCCTCCAGGTTTTGAAGATCCTATTCACCCTGATAGGGTTTGGTTGCTCAACAAAGCTCTCTATGGTCTACATCAAGCACCGAGAGCTTGGTACGCAACCTTATCTAATTATCTGCTGGAGAATGGATTTCGCCGAGGTCTTATCGATTGCACTATTTTCATCAAAGAGAAGGGATGCCCGGACACCGGTCTATGGTACCCTAGGGATGATAGCTTTGACTTGATCGCTTTCAGTGATTCAGATTTTGGCGGATGCAAAATCGACGGCAAATCCACAACGGCTGGATGTCAATTTTTGGGAAATCGCCTAGTCACATTGCAGTGCAAGAAGCAGACTTGTGTCGCCACATCAACATGCCAAGCTGAATACATTGCTGCCTCAAGTTGTTGCTCCCAAGTCATGTGGATTCAACAACAAATGCGCGACTACGGTTTTGAATTCCTATTTTCTCCTATTTTCGTTGATAATTTTGTTGCCTTACAGATCACTAGAAATCCTGTGCAGCATTCAAAGACCAAACACATCGAAATTAAGTATCACTTCATACGTGATAGCTTTGATAAAAAGCTTATCAATGTTGTTAAGGTCCACACCGTTGACCAACGTTCCGACCTTTTTACCAAAGCATTTGACAAATCACGATTTGACTTTTTTATTAATGGTAAACGGCATTAAGGTCAAGCCAGAGTAAAACCAACATCCGAAAATCATTTTTGTAAATATTTGTTTGTGTTTTCTTAATTTATCGGACTTTTTGCATTTTAGGGGGATTAATTCGAAAAATACAAAAACATCAAAAAAATTTAAAAACACAAAAACTTTAGAAAAACAAAAATGAGTTTCCTGGTGAGCAAAAGAGAAAATGATAGTACATCAGTGGTCTGTCGAAACCTCTTTAAACTTAAAATGAAAATCGATAAGCAGTTCTATATAAGATGTATCGATAGGCTCACAATCGTTTTAAAGTGTGCAGGGTGATATAAACTAAATCGACTGAAGACTGTGTGGGAACCGCTCATTGGCATATGGTCTTGGTACCGAAATTTCGTTTGATAGATTGCTGAGGTTCTGAGATACGTGGTCTTTATGCTGTTTATCATCTGGGTATCATGGTTGTTTCTTTTACCGAAAACAACGGAGACGCAAGTCTAGATCTTCCATGATACCATACATACGTGTACATATTGCATACGACCTCAATAAGTGATAAACAATCACACGTCCCAAAATAAGTGATAATGTATCACAACTTTTTTTGCGGGAGTCAAGTTCGTCTCTTTGTCTGTACGTTGGTACTAACCTGTTCACGGACTTGCTCCTGTGCCCTGCATGAATCTAAAAATCAAGTTCCTCATCAATAAGTGATTTTTATCACATAGGACTTGTTTTCAATAAAAAAATAAGTGAGTATCTCACATCATTTTATACGTCAAAACAGATGATAAATGGTATAGTCACCAGTAAGATGAACTCTCGTGCATACCTTGATACGGGAATGTGTCGTGTGTGGATGAACACCGGACGGTAAGTATAAATCATACACTAATCGTATCCCCTCAACATGATTACATATGATAAGTTGAGCTTATGTGGACAACAAAACCGATAATCGTTATAGGATGCTTATCTAAATCTTAACTAATTGAACAACAAGAGCGTTTTGGCGTAACCGTACACTGATAGGATTCTCTTACCCTCGAAACTCGCAAAAAGATTGTCTGTAAATATTTATTTAATGCATTTTATTTCTGCATCTCTGTATATATTTATTTACTGATTTCTGTCTTTACATTTGAAATATTCAAAAATCCCAAAAAGATTTTCGGTGTGTTTTAATATAAACGTTATAAAAGATAAAAAGATTTTATTTCTATCTTATTTTCGATTGCCCGATGTTGGAACTCGAGTCTTCGTTACCTGAAATCTGAACGATAACCAAAACAACTAAATCTTCATAAACGGTCAAAATTTACAAGTCTTGAAAGTTAAAAACTAAAATTGATCAAAATGTGTTAAACTTTCAAACAAATTGTCGGACGGTAGTTGATTGAAAACTGGTCACATGTCTGTCGTTTGTTTATGTTAACTATATTCCAAGCGGTTGTTCTCATTACGCGTTTAGCTTTCTTGTATGTGCAGATGCTACAATCAAACCAACTAAAGGCAAAGAGAACGTGTTAGATAACAAGCTTTGGAATGAAGACACGACATGGATGCACTCAAATGTTCAAGATGATCGAGTTGCTATTGACCACTCATCAATGCCACAAGGATCTAAAGTATCGAAGATCAACGTCTCACGAGCAACATTCAAGGGGGAGTTTGTTGATACACTCCCTGTTCGTGACATGTGAAGACTTTAATGATTCGACAACAATGTGGAGATCGAATCATCTCCAGTAGCATCCAAGGGGGAGTTTGTTGATACATTTTATGTGGACGCGGCTCGGTTCGGTTCGACTTGATTCGGTTCGGTTCGAGCCTGGCGTCACGACATTCCTCCGTCGTGCGGCCCAGAGTTCGACACGCGAAGCACGAAGCGCCGCGAGCTGACATCACCATGACATCATGATGATGTCATGATGATGTCACATTATGTCTTTGTAGTATGCATGACGAAGACTACATTCTGTATGTTGACTAAGAATGGATTGTGACGAAGACTTCTTTTGGACGAACCCTCATGCATGACGAAGACTTCACATGCACGAAGAGTCCATGTTGACGAAGACTCAATATGCCCATGCTTGTGACGAAGACTATCCTCACAGCGAAGTCTCAAGGGTTCGTCATGAGGACGACGAAGACTATGCATGACGAAGGATGATGTTGGCGAAGACTCATTATGCGACGAAGATTCACTCTTCGTCGGACTGAGAAGGGTTCGTGGCCCAGATCTAATGTCCGTCGAACTTGTGGATAAGGTTTTGCTATAAATAGCAAACTCACAAACAGATAAGGCAGGAGACACTAAGAGACACATGAGAACACAGAGAGAAAACAAGTGAGTTTGTGTGAGCGTTTTCTGTTTCATACTCTTGTAACCGCAGTTAAGGTGTTAAACGTTATATCTTGCTTGTGTATTCGTGTTCTTTGCTCGGTTTGCTTACCCGGTTGGATTCCGCACAACCGGGTTTGTTCGTATCACAAGGATTAGGCTACTAGATCCTCCGCTAGTGGACCTACAATTTACGAAATTGCTAAATTAACTTTTACAAACTTATTTATCAATTACAACATATAATAACATAATAGATTGTTATTATTATCGATCCCATTTTATTTCAATACTTTAATAAATGTTAAATTATTTTTCATATTGGATATATTTTGGGTACACAAAAGTCCCCAAAGCATTGGGTTCGAATTTACAGATTTTATTTTTTTGTTGTTAATTAGTATTGGTTTATTTTATAATTAGGGCGATTCTTATCTCTTGGAGTTTCTCTTATTTTTTTTGTGCGGTATTATCAAGGATCACCAAATTAGGTGGCGCCCGAAAAAAAGTGTTCCATTTATCTGAGGTAGTTGTGTATTAATAAAGCCTATGGTATTTCCACGGGGATGGTGACTCGGGTGGTACATACCCTCTAGGTGGAGTTAGAAAAAAATGATTAATATGTGAAGCTTATGGCACTAACCACTGGGATGATGACTCAGATGTGGTATGTCCGCTAAGATGCTCATAACATCATCCATTATCCATCACAAATTTAAGCGGGATTAGGTAGCGTTGTGGTTTTTGTGTGCGAGACCCATAGATGAATAATTCACTTGAACTTAATGGATTATGAATAAGGGCTTGGACATCAAAGAAACGAACGGGCAGATTCACTTTATCAGTCTCCGGAAAAAATAAACTCCGTTTAAAAGAAACCAGAGAGAGAAGGCAGAAAAATAAGAGAGCAGTAAGAAGAAAAAGTGATAATAAAATTACCAAATCGCCTTTATATAAGGGAATGTGGTACACAGCTGTATCACCTGTCCTGTCAAAGGTCGTTTCAGTAAGATGAAAAAAGACAAGTCTCGTTAAGGCCAACACCCTACTCTAAATGATTACCCCGTAGCCAAATCCCACGGTCTACACCCGTTGGGGATGTTTGACACGAAGAACTTGAGTACCGACTATAAATGATTACCCCGTCCTGCCGCTTCCTTACTTCCTTTTACCAGCGGCGGCCGATATAATCTTGCCAGACCTCTCCCCTCTCAAATTATTAAGCAGCCCCATTAACTTTTTTTTTTTTTTTTTTTTTCTCATTGAACATGTTCATTGCACTGAATACTCATTTTATTCTTTCTTTTTGAAGACAGTAGTAAATGTTCATGGTTATATATATATATTAGTTTTTCGTTGTAATAACTCAGAATCGTTATAAAATAATGGTCTATTAGCAACCAATATACACAATAAACATGTGAACATAGATCATGTAGAGAAATACATATGGATAATGGGTTAATTCTTATTGATATTGAGTATATCATATCAAATACATAGGACCTTTATATATAGGCCATATTATTAATCTATAATACTATATTAAGAGAACTGGGTTTCTACCATTTTCGTAATTTTGCCATAGGTACAAATCTTGAAGCACCATGTACAATATAGTCAAACTATTTTAGAGGGGGTAAACTTGTGCATTGTCCAAAAATTTAACACACTTTAGGGGCATTTTAGGGATTTCGCCACCTATAATTAAGATGAAATGTAAAGAAGATATTAATTGTTATTGTAAATAAATTTATATTGGTCTTGAATGTAGAAATTGAATGAATGCTGTACTGTAACTGAGAAATTGGAAAATGAAGCGAGTAGATGCATTTATTCTCCAAAAATGAATGCCACCTTCTAAATTCCTCGTAGACGCTCCATCTAAACTGGTACAAAAGGAAGCTCCATCTAAATCGGTACAAAAAGAACTTGGGGTGCAGATTTTCTCCCAAATTGGCTTCCATTGATTTTGGTTTACAACACCACTAAGTTTGTCTTTGATCGTGAACTACCCTGGTGATCGGCACCCACAAATTTCATACATACAACTCTTTCTTCGATTGTGAACTACCCTGGTGAGCGGCACTGATTCCTGTGTATAAAACTCATTTGGTGCAATATGCAGATTTATTGACTTATCCTAAGAGCCATCGATTTTGGAGCTTTCAAATTGGCCTTCCATTCTTTAAACCCAGGTGAATAATTTTGTTAATTACCACGACTTCTTTAATTCACGATGATTTGCTTTTTGATCTTACGAGTATGGGGTTGGATTGAGTCGCATTTTCTTATGTTTTATTGTCTTTAATTTATGCATACAAGGTGCTCGATGAAATGCTTGTGTGAATACTTGTGAACTTGGGTTGAATCCTAATTCAACTTGCTGCATAGAGTTTCTTAATTTACTGATGTATAATCCAAAACTATTAAAATTGGGATGAATCATAATTTACATGTTGATTAAAGTTGCTTAATTTGATTGGCCACGTATGTATTTTACCTATGGAGTAAACTATTAGTATCATTTTGGTGAAATATTATTGAAAAGTGAAAACTTAATTACATCATAGAGATCAAATGAAAATATGAAACATAAGAAGCGTGCATAGAAAATTAATTAACTATTTATACTTATCACGTCATGTAAGTCCTTCATCTACATGTCATACCGACCAAATAATGATCTGGAGGTGGAGTTTGTATAGCCTTGACTGTTGTGCTTGCACTGACAGGCACAACTAAAACTTATACATACTATGACTTGCATCTTTGGAAAGGAGTTTTCTATTATTACACATGAGTACTTTCTAGATTATGTTAATTGCAACTGAGTATACGTTTAGTCTAAGAATACCTTAAGATAGTATGTGCTAGAAGAAGTGTTTTTGTTCCATATATTTATTTTGTATAAACTAAGGTGCTGATATTTCTGGAGTATTAACAATAATGGGGTTGAGAATGTAAGTTTAAATGCTCCAAAGGTCCACTATACACTGAAAATATGCTCATCTGGTCAAGCAAAACAATCGAGCAGGTTCTATGCTGCTGTTGCTAGAATAGTTTTTTAAGGTGAAGGGCAACAAAGCTTGCATCAATTCTGGTATACCAAACTGTTAATCTTCTAACACAGAAAATGATACTTTCTTGTTGTTTTAACTTAGTAATAAAAGGCTATGCGAAAGTGCTGGAATTAGGGATGTAAACAATCCGAGCCTGAGCTTGAGCTTCGCAGTCGTGTGTAGTTTTCCTAGCTCGAGTTCATCTCGGCTCGGTCTGGTAATTATATATTAAGTAATTTATATACATTTGTCACTCTTTTTTGCATTTATTTATATTTCCAGTTTATATAAAATATTATTTACTACATAGTTACTTTTATCATACTTTTATATATAATAATAGTAATTATTATATGAATCTATAATCAATATATTACATAAAAAGTTATATAACTAATAGACTCGTGAGTCGGCTCGAACTCAATTAGTGAAGCTCGGGCTCGTTTATTAACGAAGCTTATATTGTGGGCTCCAGACCTGGCTCGTTTAAGCTTGGCTTGATTGAGCTTATAGATAATGACAAATAGTAGACGTTTAGTGATCATCTCAACAATAACACTTATTCCAATGATCGTTAATAACTTGTGAATCAAATTCATTATTATCAAATAAATATACTAATTTGGATTAATATGCTTGTTATCACATTAGCTAAGCCACAATCACACAAGCTTCAGGTTGTGGATTTGATAACCATTTAGACGATGCATCGATTTAAAAACACTAAATGGTATCATGTTGGGATATGCTTATCCGTTAATCATTTCTAGAATATTTAGGGATACAGCGTCCTTTATTTGGCAAATATACAATTTCCCTTGAGAGCAAAAATTACATGCTAATTATCAGCTTAAAGAACCTTCCAGTTCTTTATTATGTTTCACATCAACATTGACTCGGTGTGGTCTAACCGGTCATGCCAACTAATTAAATAATTATCAACCATATACTTCAGGTTTATGATCATATATTCTTTTAGTTGCACTCGTGTTTGTGTGATACACGACAGGAAGTACGGGAAAATAATATGTTATTATTTCAAAAATTCATGTTATAACATGTTTCTCATGTTTTATGTTCGTATAATCACTCCCTAAGTGTGCCACTTTTTGTAGTCAATTTCAATATTAAAATGATTGTCAACATGAGAATTATTACAATTTCCTCAGTTAGTTACCATGATCATGACCTTTATAACGATCATTGTATAATCATTGTACTAATAACATGGTTGATCTCATTACATGCTCATCATAACAATTTCTTAAATTACCATCATCACGAACTTTACACCAATTATTATATCATCACATTCTATTTAAGGGATAGATTATAACCATACAACATTCATGGTGGCATCAATACAATTTCCCTAGTTATTATATACATGATCGCGACCTTACATTAGTCATTATATCATCACATTCACTTCATGAATGGATTAGAATCACACAACTTTCATGGTGGCCGTTTCAAACCTTACATATTCTTTAACAATCTTGCTTCTTCAAGAGCATATTTGAGGTTTGACAATGGAACTTGTTTTATTCCACATGTATAACTAATCTTTTCACCACAAAACATCAGTTATATGAACGAACCATTAAGATTTGTCAGTCCAAATATTACAAGCATCAATAAATTTACAATAAGCTTTAGTGAGTTTAAAAATTCGAATGTCATATTATAAATAAATTTTGATCACTATTCAATCATGTTTATAACGTGTGATCATATACACAACTTTAATTTAGCTGCTTCATTGAAGACTGTCTATATACATAAAAAATGGCATATTACATAAACCTACAAAAAGTAACTTGGGGTGCCTTAGGGTAACTCAAGAGTTGTGCCTCTTTACATCACACCCTAACTAATACCCTTGCCTTAATAAACACATAACCCAACCAACATGTCCCAATATACACACCCTTTAAATATAACCTCCCAAACCAACATGTCCCAATATACACACCCTTATAACCCAACCAACATGTCCCAATATACACACCCCTTAAATATAACCTCCTAAACCAACATGTCCCAATATACACACCCTTAATTATATATATACAAAAAACAACATATACCCCATTAAATACAATATAATAAAATATACATTTTTTTATTTTCCTTCCTATCATGGTTAAATATGAAGAATATATTAAAAACACTATTAAAAGGTTTAATGTAATATATCCACGTTATATCTTTTCTTATGATAATGTGTTAACTGCATAACTCTATGATACATTACATAGATTACTAAACAAATATAAAGTTTTTAATCATATAGTGTCACCAAGTATATGAATCATATAAGAAGCATTTCTATATATGAATTGTACTCAAAGAAAGGAACACAAGACTATTATAATAAACCTATGTACATACATCATGCATTCAATCATAATATAATATAACTATGTACACAATCATATATGAAATAAAAATCAGTTTCCTAAAAACATATAATACTGAATGATAAATCTTACACATTTATCATTTAGCCATAGTAACCCGATCACTTCAATACTGATTTTTTTTATTTTCTTTATCCAGTCAAAAGATTTTTATTATTTTTTTTATCCAGTCTAAGATTCATAAGACCATTAAAATATTAATTTTATTTGTTTAACTTCTAATTTCTTGCCTATAAAATCATATAATCTTTAACTGTAATAAAATAAATAATAAGCGATAGCAAATCTTGCAATCTAAAGAATTCATAACCAAATGATGGATATCATACAACATACATTTTTCATACAAACATTTCAAATCTTTAAATTCCCATGTAATTAATAAAAAAAGATTATGAAGTTAAAACATAAGTATGTATGTGGTAACATCGACCAATGTAAATTATGCAATTTCTACATGATAACATAAATTTACATCATATTATTATCATGTGGCAAATAATAATCTTCCGATAATAAAACAATTAAACAATTAAAAAATTATGCTATTATATATGTACACATTAAACAATTGCGTGGTTATACATTTACACTTTTACTCATATTGAACTTTTAATTACAATAATACTAATAATCTTAATTATGATAATTAAGAATAAAAATAACATGAGGTAACTTCATAATAAGACCATTGTCGTTGCTATACTTCTATAATAATCTATCTTTTATATTAAAGCAAAATAGCTTTGACCAATTGACCATGAAGTGGCATAGGTCTTTAGCCAGAGAATTATGTTTTAGGCGGGATTTTCCTTTCTCTCCATTCTCCTTCACTTTCATGAGCGGCGATTTATTTTCCTAATTTCTCAGCTCTTTTTGAAACCGCCTACATTTGTTCTTCAATTTAGAAACCCTAATCAATTCTCAATCTTACCAAAATTATGAAATCATTTCTTCAATTTTATTTCAAATCAAAAACCCTAGATGTTACAAAATCATCCACATTCTCTAATATTGCTATTCGGATTCCTCTCGGCGTGTGTAGATTGTGGAATTTCTTCTTCAATCGATAACTTTTTCAATTGAATCTGTAATATCTTTGAATTCTTTGTGTATTTTTATCTGTTAATCGGCGACCAAGTCTTGATGATTGTCAGAAGAAGAACGATGGCGGCAACCAGTATTTCTTTGAATTCCAGTCCCAGTCTGATTTATTTTGCGAACGTATATTTAGAGTTTCAGATGAACCCTTCTTCTCAATTCGATCAGGTATTTGTTTTACAGATTTACATATAATTTAAAGTTCTTCAATATTCAAAACCCTAATCTTCACAATTGTGTTTGATTCCGCTTTAAACCCTAATTTCTTTGTAAGTATATCTAAAAATGAAGATCTGATTGGTTGATTTGTGAATGACGGCATTGGTTTTTGGGAACGTAAAGAGGCTGAAGTTTCTTAACAAGACGAAGGTTAACTCTGGCGATAGAAATAGAATACAGAGGCCGAGGGTATGAAGTTATAAGGTTTGGTGATCATTCAACCAAATTTTGTTTATTACGGTGAATGGTGATAAAAAAACTCTATGGAAATAGGTTTCTTCATATGCTTATAACTCCTTTTTTTTAATAGTTGGTATTCACTAATGTTTAACCTGTCATAACAAAATTTTATTGTTCAATTGTTTCTTTAAATTGTTTTTTCATTAGTGTGCTATATGTACAGATCAGTTGTTTTTATGGGGGTAACTGATTCTGGTTATGGCTTTACAACGTTTTAACCTCCTACACTGATTTGTGTGTGCGTGTACGAATAGGTTGTTTGGCGTGGCTTGATAAATGCATAAATATTTGAGAATATCACTATAATATGATTTTCATTTCCATCGTTTGCTTATCCAACTTTTAATGACATCTCTATACTCGAATTAATTTCATGTGAATACAAACTTTTGGGTGATGCTGTACATTAAGCATGGTGATCTTGGGAGTGCTTGGAAAGTGTTTGATGAAATGTTCAAGAGAAAGTTCTTTATCCTTTACAGAAAAAAAGAAGTAAGTTTAGCTTGGTATAATTATGAAAAGTTTAAGACTCTCAATTGGGTCGAAAGTAGCTTAATAGAATATATTCAAATGGCTCCAAAGTTTTTCAAGTTTGCAGCTTACAAAATCGAACTTCAAATAAATTCTCATGGTTTAATAAATACATAAAAATTTACTTTATACTTGAATATTGCTGGTGATTTTCTAATAGATGAGGGAGGATTAAAGAAGCTATTTTGTTGATAGTCATACTTTTGAAAATGGTGCAGTTAATCAACCAAAATAGAACGAATAATGTGTTCCAATAAGTTTTTTGTGGGATAAAAAGAATAATCCAAGTGAAGATAGATGAGCAAGGTGTAAAAAAAGGTATAATGGAGCTTAGCCTTGGTTGCTGTCTTTTTGTAGATTAAAAATGGAACTTTAACCTTATCTATATTTCTTTTTAGTTTTTAACATGTTTATTTGGTTTACTTTCTGGTGGATTTTGGAGAATGGTTTTCACGAATTGACAACGTTCAAGTCTACTACCAAGTAAAGGTTTTTTTATTGTTATTTGTTAATGTTATAATTATTGATACTACTATTATTATTGACATTATTATTGTTATTAACCTAGACTCTAAAACATTTATTGTAATAATATTTCAAATATTTTTTTCTTTTTTTATTACTTTCATTACTAAGTATCTTATTTGCCATTTTTGCAATTCGTTGAAATTTTCGGCCCAAGTATTTTCTGTTAGAAACTTTGTGAGGAACTTTGTGTATTTTAATATAGGACAAACATTTTGTCTAACCCTGGCTTGATTGCTTGAAATGGGCTAAGGTACATGATTATGTTTATTCAATAGTCCTTTGAAATATATGTGGCTAACATTTGAAAAAAAATTATGCACTTCATTTTGGTTTTAAAAAGCACGCCTCAGGTGGCGCTTCATGCACATCTATGTCAAAAAAAAAGCGTCGTAGTTTGTTAAATGTTGATCTGAACAAGTAATGTGTTTTGTTACTAACATTTTCTACTAATTTTAGGTGCGCTTTGGAATATTGGAGGCTGGAGCTTTTGGCGTATCACAATCACGCAAATGAGGTTTCATATGGGTTGTTTTTTCCTGAAGAAATACTACCCGAGTGGCCTGAAACAATGTATGTATTTGCCAGCCCAAAACTTAGGGTCTCACTAAATAGAAACACACAATAAAAAACATTGGCTTGATATCTATGGTTGTATTTTCGTTGTTTTTTGTGATTTGTTTTTCAGAGTTAATTGTGCGATCTCATGAGGTCAAATATGAAGGCTAGGAAATTGAACATGATGGTAAACTTATTAGTGTTGTCTCTACTCCAAACTACCGTGTGCAGGTAATTTTATGTTGTTGGTTTTTATGTTGTGTAGTTATCTTATAACTTTTTGGGATTGATTTCTCATTATTTATAATCTTAATAATTAAAAAATTACGGTTGTTGCAAATGGGTAATTTAATTGCACTATACCACATTTTTTAACTTATTAAAAATCTATATTTATTATTGTGTTTTTGTTATGGATATAATGTTGTTGGTTGGGTTGATTTGATCAAATCTGGTGAACTTCCATGGAGTTTTGGAGCCAAAACCAAGAATGAGAAGCTCTCATTGAGTGCCACATCATTATAACTTGCCGTTTTGCATGTTCAAATTGGCCGTGAAGAATGCAACTTCATTACCAGATGACAAGGATATAACAAAGTTGGAGGCTGAGGCTAGGATCAATGATCCAGAAAATGCGCCAACCTCTCGGAATGGCTTTTTGTATCAAAATTTTCAATTACTCATGTAAGTTCAGTTGATTGAGTTACCAAAAATGTGCATGATATATCAGATTGGATTTATGTTGATTCTATATGTGAAATTATAAATATCAAGAAGAAATATGAAATTGTGTTTGATTATTTTGCTTCCCAGGGTACTAAAACTCATCTGAAATTAACTACATGTAGGGAGTGTTGTGCTTTGGTTTCCTCAAGCACGCACGCCAACAAAAGGAATTTTCAACACAAAAAACACTTAGATAGGTACTTGGTTCATGTTAATTAACAGGAAAAGAAAGTTAATTGGTATGTCTTAAACATTAGTACAATTAGTCATCGGCTTCTTATTACTCCAATCTTAAATGGCAACAATGATCCATTCACTTATACATGGACTTTTTTTTATCTCTAATGGGTCAAATAGTTCAATCTAAAAGGAATATGGGTGAAACTGATTAAAGTTTAATGAAATTATAAGTACAATTGATTGTATATTGAGGTCACCATTAATCAAGGTGATTCAGCATACAACCATTTATATATTATAACTTATTTTATTATATGGTTAATGTAAGGACCTGCACGAAAATGTCCCAAACCACTCCGTAAGTGGAAACCCGGACCCCTAAAACCCTTATCTTTAAGAAAAATCAAGAAAATCCAAATTTATCAGTCTGTCGCGGGCCACGTAAGACTTAAGGTGAGTCTACGCGGGGCGCGACAGCTTGGTAAAGCTCCAGATAAGCTTTAGGCCACGTGTCAGACACGTGGCAGACCTACGCCATGACACGGCAGCCCTAGCCATAGCTAGGGTGGCCCTTGTGGGCCACGTAGAATGGCCTTAAGGCCTTCGCGGGCCGCGACAAACTCAAAAATCAGCTATAAAAGGGACGTGCATGGGCATTCACTGCTGCTCGAAAAATTTCATTAAAATCACTTTCATACTGCTCAAAATAGTACGTGTAGGTATCGAAACGCTGCTACGATTACAGGGTAATAACTCGTCACTGCTACGTTACAATGTCCGGTCGATTGAAACCGATCAGATGGATGTTTAAGTGCTGCATGATTCGGGCTATACTTTGTCATTCGTCGTGAGGGTTTTGATTTCGTGAAGTTATCGTAAATGTTGTATTAAGTTACTAACCAAGTTTCGTTTGCATTATTTAACTAGGTTACCAAGCTTAATCAGTAGGCAAAACTCTGTCCAACTAAACTTGCAATGTGAGTCATTCTCTTTTTATCAAAAGTGTTTTACAATACCTAAATGTTTTCCAGTTATATTTTACAGGGATTAAGCCTTTGTTATCTTAAATTACTGTCAGTAAGTGGGGTATTGTGCACAATTACTACTGTTTTATCACTTTTAGGGGGAAAGGACCTAAATAGTGATACACGTCACTTTTGGGTGAACGGACCCAATAGTGGTATGACCACAGTCATAGATCCGGCCGAGTGACAACTGAACCAGCTAATTATAAGATAGGGGCAATTGTAATCGCTCTTAATACTGTAATCTATAACAATGTGTCATTTTATGTAAATTGAATGACTCGCCAGTATTTCCCTGCTGATAAAATCTTTTTAAACATGTTTCAGGTGATTTACTGTGAACAAAGGAAAAGTGTCGCGTAGCAATCCAGCTTGAATGAAGTGGCTCAGTAAATAAATAAACATGTTTTTTTTGTAAACAAGGGGTTCCCAGTGAATTCCTTTATTGTAAATTACGGGATTGGTCCCGAAATTTGAAATAAAATAAAGGGGTGTTTTCAGTTTAAACGATCCTGTTAAAATTTCCGCTGCCTAATTAGACACCAATACCACGGGTTTTCTGTCCCACGACTTCTGAACCGGGTAAAACCAGGTCGGAGGTCGTGTAGGGGTGTTCAAAAATCTCTTGGCTCGCATCTCGCTCGAAACTCGCTCGAAAAAAGCTCGAAGAAAGATCGGCTCGAAATTGCCTCTGTTTTTAACGAGCCAGCTCGGCTCGGTTTGTAAACGAGCCGAGCTCGACCTTGGTCTGGCTCGGCTCTTGAGCTCGCGAGCTGGCTTGATAAGGTTTACATCCTTCATTTTTTGGTCCCACATCGCTTAGAAAACAAAAACTAAGGGAGTATTTCCCCTATAAAAGAAGGTAAAGACAATGTACAAAATGAATTAACTATTTATACTTGCATATTTAGCCATATGGTTAAATTAAATGGCAATTATGGCCCTTAGTCTAAGAAGAAATTCATTTTTAAGAGCTTTTTAAGTAGAAAATTGTGTGGTTTTTTGTTAGTTCGAGCTAGATCGAGCCAAGCTAGCTCGAATTCTTATCGAGTCGAGCTCGAGCCTCAAATATCAGCTCAATTTGAAATTCGAGCTCGAGCCGAGCCAGCTCGAATGGAGATCGAGCCAGGCTCGAGCTGGGTCTAGCTCGGCTCGACTCGGCTCGTTTACAGCCCTAAGGTCGTGACGGAAAAAGGTGGTATCAGAGCCACTGATTTAAGCCAATTAAGTATTTAGAAATACTTAATTTTTTGAATTGCCATTTTGTGATTCTGTGAAAATTTAATTTACAAAAATTTTAATTTGGAATTTTGTGTGTTTCTTCATGTGTGCTAACAGCATGAATGAACTGTCAGAAGCACTCCGAAACTTTACAATCCATACGACTGATATGGATATAACCGGAACCTAGACTGGTTATCAAGCTGACACTGAGGAGCCAATAGTATTCTAGGCCCAGCCCAGGAGAAACCCAAGCCTAAAAAGAGGAGAAGACTCCTGGACTGGAAAAGCGGACGAAGGAAGAAGCCAGCCGCCCAAAACGTGAAAAAGACAGAGGATCCAAAAAACAAAGGAAAAGGAAAGGAAGTAGGAGAAGGTTCTGGTCAACCCAGGAGATGCCACCTTGGGAAGAGCTTGATAGGAAACTGTCGAATTGTGACCTTATCGGACATGCTGATGAAAGTTTTCAATTTCCACGCCCAATCACAACTTCCAATTAATTTGGAACCTGCTACTCCAGACCCCATTGTCAACCCCCGACCTGTTACAGGGCAGCTGGAAGAATGGTGGACGAGCGACTGGCGTTTTCAGAACTTCATGAATAACCCCAATGTTTATTTTCCTCAGTTTGATCCTGAACCTGCACCATTCCCACCTATAAGCTAGGAAAACATTGTTGAATTACGTCGTTACGGCGAGGAACTGGTGGATGCGGGAAATCGGATTCAGGTAGTGGGGGAAAACATCACGTGGAAGTACGACGAGAGGGAGCGTCGTTTCTGAGAAGCCAGTTAACTGAAGTTGAAAAAGTTTTTGTATAATATTATTATGTGAAAAAAAATCATAATCTATATATATAATAATAATGATATCATATTGTATAGTAATAACTAAAAATAACCTTTGTAAAATAAATGGTGTGTACTGATGCATAAATATTATATAAATATAAAATGTCGCAAGGTCAATGATTTTGGCTATATGGGTTAACGTGTTATGTGTGATTGCTTTATTGTGTGTGATTGCTATCCATTCTGTGATAGTAATATAAATATTGTTAATGATTCAGATGGAAAACGCGGAAAACCAACCGGCAAACGAAGTTAACCAATCCGAACAAAATAATGAAGACCATTTTCTTAATAGGCAAGATATAGAAAATATTGTTGCTCAGGGAATAGCCAATGCTATCCCGGCAATTGTTGCTACCATTAAGAATCCTGCTGAACCTTCCCAAGTCAACCATAGTAAACGCACTCGTGACGATAATTTTAGTAACAGTATAAATGGAGGCGGCAATAATGATAATAATGTGGTTCAAGCCCCATTTCTTAAGAATGAAAGTTGCAACACTTGGTTGCACTTACAAAGAATTCATTGCCTGTAAGCCAGTCCAATTTGCAGGCAATGAAGGGGCGACTGCAGCACTGCGTTGGTTAGAAAAGATCGAAGCAGTAATTAAAATCAGTAAATGCGCAGAGGAAGACAAGGTTATGTATGCATCCCACATTTTCAAGGAAGAAGCGTTAGAATGGTGGAACACGGTGCTGCAAGCCAAGGGAAATGACGTGGCTTATGCCATGAGCTGGGAGGAATTCAAGGAACTGGTGGAAAGGAAATTTTGTCCTGCCTACGAAAAGGAACAAATGACAAATAAGTTCCTGAATCACCGGATGGCGAACGTGGATTGTCGAGGGTATACTTCGAAATTTTTCGAGTATGCTAGAATTGTACCAACTCTGGCCTCGCCAGAACCGGTGCTTATTTCTCGCTACATTTGGGGATTAATTAGCGAGATTCGTGATATAGTCTAAGCTGTGAGACCCCGCACGATGGACGATGCGGTTGAATTGGCCAACACCTTGACTGACGGACTGGTGCGCACGAGAGAAAAAAAATAGGAAAAAGGAATTGGCCCAAAAGATTACGCAAGGTTTTCATGGGAGTAATAATGCCAGTAACTTCTAGAAAAAGGGAACCAGGAAATCCTCCACTACTCCATTTTGCAGTACCTGTAAAAGAAAACATTTTAGAAAATGTAAGGGGTACTGTAATTTCTGCAAAATCCTGGGGCACCAAGAGGAGAAGTGCAGGAAGAATTCCATGATCTGCTACAATTACGGAGAAACAGGGCATTTCAGGCCCGACTGCCCAAAATTGGTCAAGCCAGCTGACAACAAGGCCAAACCTGCTGAAGGAACTAATAAGAAGAATGCAAGAGCCTTCCAACTGACTACATAGGAAGCGGATTTGATTCCAGATGTGATAGCTGGTGCGTTCCTTGTACATGACGTTTACGCAAAAGTATTATTTGACTCTGGTGCAAACCAAAGTATTATAAATACTTCATTCTGCCAAGCTCTTAAGCAACCTTTAACCAAACTTAGGCATATCTATACGGTAGAAACAGCAGATGGTAATTCTGTTAAAATAGATAAGGTTTTGTAAGAAGGAAAAATAGAACTCTCCAGACATAAATTTTCTGCAAACCTGCTGCCTATGAATTTAGCTGGATTCGATGTCGTGTTAGGAATGGATTGGCTAGTAGCCAACCATGCTCGAATCCTCTGTGATAAGAATTCCATAGAAATACGTATGCCAGTAGGAAAAGTAATTTTGATTTCAGGAGATAAGCCGCGTAAACCAATGAAGTTCATTTCAGTAATGAAAGTTGCTAGTTATGAACGAAAAGAAGGAATAGTGTATATGATTTCAGTAAGCATTAACACTAAAGGTAAGAAACTTAAGAAAATTCCAGTAGTATCGGAATACCCGGATGTATTCCCAGAAGAACTACCTGGATTACCACCCGATAGGGAGGTAGAGTTTAGAATTCATCTAATTCCTGGAACTACACCAATAGCTAAGGCACCTTATCGATTAGCACCCACAGAAATGTTAGAACTGAAAAAGCAATTAGATGAATTGCTAGGCAAAGGATTCATACATCCTAGTTCATCCCCTTGGGGAGCACATGTACTATTTGTAAAAAAAAAAAAGGATGGTTCAATGCGAATGTGTATCGATTATATGGAACTGAATAAGGTTACAATTAAGAATCAATACCCATTACCTAGGATTGATGATCTTTTCGATCAACTTCAGGGAGCTAGATATTTCTCTAAGATAGACTTGCGCTCCGGATATCATCAGCTAAAGGTACAAGAAGAAGGCATACCTAAAACTGCTTTCAGGACTAGGTATGGTCACTACGAGTTTATCGTCTTGCCATTTGGACTAACGAATGCTCCTGCAGCATTTATGGACATGATGAACAGGATTTGAAAACCATATTTAGATAAATTTGTAATTGTCTTCATCGACGATATACTTATTTACTCCAAAAGCCAAGATGAGCTTGGTGAACACCTGGATGCACTCTTAACTTTGTTAAGAAAAGAAAAACTGTACGCCAAATTTTCCAAGTGTGAATTTTGGCTACAAGAGGTGCAATTTTTAGGACACATGGTGAATCACGAAGGTATTCACGTAGATCCCTCCAAGATAGAAGCAATCACGAACTGGAAGGTCCCGTAATCAGCTACCGAAGTTAGAAGTTTTCTAGGATTAGCGGGATATTATAGGCGCTTCATTAGAGACTTTTCTAAGATAGATGTTCCATTAACTAAGCTAACCTGTAAGACTGTTAAGTTTGAATGGGGACCCAAGCAAGAAGAGGCCTTTAGGATTTTAAAGCAAAGGTTAACAAATGCCCCAATTCTTGCCTTACCAGAAGGGACAGAAGATTTTGAAGTTTACTGCGATGCTTCTAAGCTAGGATTAGGATGTGTGCTAATCCAACGCAAAAAGGTCATTGCATATGCATCAAGACAATTGAAAAAGCACGAGGAGAATTATACGACTCACGACTTAGAATTAGGAGCCATAATTTTTGCCCTTAAGATTTGGAGACATTATTTGTACGGAAGTAAGTTTGCGGTCTATACAGATCATAAGAGTTTAAGATACATATTCGGGCAAAAGGAATTAAACATGAGGCAAAGAAGATGGATGGAAATTCTAAGTGATTACGACTGTGATATTCTATATCACGAAGAAAAAGCAAATGTAGTAGCAGATGCCCTAAGTCGTAAGTATCATGAGAAGCAAAGACGAGTCCGTGCTCTTAGATTAAATCTACAATTAGATTTAATGGAACAATTGAAGAACGTTCAAGAAACAACAATCAAGGATGATGCTGAAGGAATGAAAGGAAGGATAACGGAATTAGAGCAAGGATCTGATGGAATTTGGAGATTCCACAAGAAAAGAATTTGGGTACCTAGACAAGGAAATTTAAGAGATAAGATTCTAGATGAAGCCCATAAGTCTAGGTATACAATGCACCCTGGTAATAATAAGATGTATCAAGATTTAAGAAATAACTTCTGGTGGATAGGAATGAAAAAGGATATAGCCAGATACGTTTCTAAGTGTCTAACTTGTTTGCAAGTTAAGGCAGAACACCAGAAACCCTCAGGTTTACTTCAACAGTTAGAAATGCCCATATGGAAATGGGAACTAATAACAATGGATTTTATTACCAAGTTACCCAAGACCAAGAAAGGTAACGATGCAATCTGGGTGATTGTAGATCGATTAACCAAATCAGCTCATTTCCTGCCAATGAAGGAAACCTTTAGCATGGAAAGATTAGCAAAGTTATACATAGACGAGGTAGTATCCCTACATGGAGTTCCACTCTCCATCATGTCAGATAGGGACAGTCATTTCACTTCTCATTTCTGGACAAGTTTCCAAGGAGCAATGGGGACCCGACTAAATTTAAGTACTGCCTACCATCCCCAAACAGATGGATAAAGTGAAAGGACGATTCAAACTCAGGAAGACATGCTCAAGGCATGTGTAACATATTTTGGTGGAAACTGGGATGACCACCTCCCCTTAATCGAATTCTCCTATAATAATAGTTATCACACAAGCATCAATGATGCCCCGTTCGAAGTACTGTATGGACGAAAGTGCCGAACCCCAGTTTGCTGGGCAGAAATAGGAGAAAGTCAATTATCAGGTCCCGAGAATGTACAGGAAACCACCGATAAGATAACTCAAATCAAGGAGAGACTGAAAACGGCTCGAGATCGCCAAAAGAGTTATGCAGACAATCGACGTAAGCCGCTAGAATTCCAGGTTGGAGATAAGGTACTATTAAAAGTTTCTACTTGGAAAGGAGTAGTTCGGTTCAGTAAGAAAGGAAAGTTAAGTCCAAGGTACATAGGATCATTCACCGTTACCCATCGAATAGGACCAGTTGCTTATAAATTACAACTACCAGAAGAACTAGCCGGGGTACATGATGTGTTTCATGTATCTAACCTTAAGAAGTGTTTATCTACTGGTAGTACCTCTTCAAGATATAGAGATATATGAAAAGTTGAAATTTGTTGAGAAACCTCTCCAAATAGAGGACAAAAAGGTCAAATTCCTCAAACACAAGATATTGGTGCTGGTCAAAGTGAAGTGGGATTCAAAAAGAGGACCTGAGTACACATGGGAACTGGAATCGGAAATGAAGCGAAAATATCCTTACTTATTCCAGTAAATCTCGAGGACGATATCTTAAATAAGGTGGGGAGGATGTAAGGACCTGCACGAAAATGTCCAAAACCACTCTGTAAGTCGAAACCCGGACCCCTAAAACCCTTATCTTTATGAAAAAATAAGAAAATCCAAATTTATCAGTCTGTCGCGGGCCGCGTAAGACTTAAGGTGAGTCTACGCGGGGCGCGACAGCTTGGTAAAGCTCTGGATAACCTTTAGGCCACGTGTCAGACACGTGGCAGACCTACTCCATGACACGGCAGCCCAAGCCGTAGCTAGGGTGGCCATCGCAGGCCGCGTAGAATGGCCTTAAGGCCTTCGCGGGCCGCGACAAACTCAAAAATCAGCTATAAAAGGGACGTGCATGGGCATTCACTGCTGCTCGAAAAATTTCATTAAAATCACTTTCAAACTGCTCAAAATAGTACGTGTAGGTATCGAAACGCTGCTACGATTACAGGGTAATAACTCGATCACTACGACGATACAATGTCCGATCGATTGAAACCGATCCGATGGATGTTTAAGTGCTGCCTGAATTCGGGCTATACTTTGTCATTTGTCGTGAGGGTTTTGATTTCGTGAAGTTATCGTAAATATTGTATTAAGTTACTAACCTAGTTTCGTTTGCATTATTTAACTAGGTTACCAAGCTTAATCAGTAGGCAAAACTCTGTCCAACTAAACTTGCAATGTGAGTCATTCTCTTTTTATCAAAAGTGTTTTACAATACCTAAATGTTTTCCAGTAATATTTTACAGGGATTAAGTCTTTGTTATCTTAAATTACTGGCAGTAACTGGGGTATTGTGCACAATTACTACTGTTTTATCACTTTTAGGTGAAAGGACCTAAATAGTGATACACGTCACTTTTGGGTGAACGGACCTAATAGTGGTATGACCACAGTCATAGATCCGGTCGAGTGACAACTGAACCAGCTAATTATAAGATAGGGGAAATTGTAATAGCTCTTAATACTGTAATCTATAACAATGTGTCATTTTATGTAAATTAAATGACTCGCCAGTATTTCCCCGCTGATAAAATCTTTTAAAACATGTTTCAAGTGATTTACTGTGAACAAAGGAAAAGTCCGGGTAGCACTCCAGCTTGAATGAAGTGGCTCCGTTAATAAATAAACATGTTTTTTTGTAAACAAGGGGTTCCTAGTGAATTCCTTTATTGTAAATTACGGGGTTGGTCCCGAAATTTGAAATAAAATAAAGGGGTGTTTTCAGTTTAAACGATCTGGTTAAAATTTCCGCTTCCTAATTAGACACCAATACCACGAGTTTTCTGTCCCGCGACTTTTGAACCGGGTAAAACCAGGTCGGGGGTCGTGACAGTTAATTACAATAGTAGTGAGACGTTAGGTTGGTTAGATCTAAACTAATCGCATAGCCTTCTTTGATTTCTCTAAAGATATTCACAATACAACTTTATACTTCCCTCATCTGCAGACTTAGGTCGATATATAAAGCATGTTTATTTTACACTTGAAAGTATGCTTTCTAATCCTCAAAAGATTATGTAGCATGCCATTTATTTTACTCATGGGGTTGTTGTAAAGCATGTTTGACTTGGTCAAACGTAAGTTTTTGAGGGACCAAAGTCCACTTTAAATGACCAACTTAAAAACACCAGATAACATAAATATTGTATAGCTTCAGGTGATCATCATAAGGACTTTAAAGTATTTTTTAATTATTGTTTATTATTACTGCAAATTGGTCACCTAACTGATTTATGGTTCTATTATTAGTTTTTTAAATTCGTGTATTTGCTTATGCAGCTTGAAGTTTTATATTGTCAAGTCTAGATTGTTCTTTTTTATTTAATATGTCGTCATCCTGTCATCATGCAAGTCTGGATTGTTCTTTTTTGTTTAATATATCTTCATCCACATGCTTACAAGAAATATGCCAGCATCCCAGGAATGAATTCTATGTACAGAACTTTGATCCAGGTATCGCTTACCAAAAATAGCATTAATAAGTCAAAACATAAGAAACTTATCTCTTTTAATTATTGAGTGATTTGTTTCTTATTGTTACAGTATTAATCACTCAAAACATAAGAAACTTATCTCTTTTAATTATTGAGGGATTTGGTTATTATTGTTACATAGTTTGTTAACTCTTGACATCTAGCAATTATTATTCTTCTTAGTAAAAAAATATATATTTTCCAACTTTTTATCCCACAAGTTTCATCTAAATTAAAAAAAACAACATATTAAAAACTATTTAAACTTTCAGGCAAAGGAGGTTCGGGGAATTCAGACTCTTTAAACTATTTAATTCCACCAACTATTTAAACTATATACACTTGAGATGAGGTAACTGAGATGTGTAAGGTTTAGGATTAAAATTGATCTCACCACTGCAAGGCATATGTTAATTAATATAAAGTTATCATGATAAGATAGGATAGAATAGGTGTTTCGTTTTTAGGGTTAATGGATGTATAATTTGGTTTCCTAAATTTGTGACAGATTCCTTAATTTTGAGCATAGCTGGGAAGTGGTAAAAAAGTGCAAACTCATTACACAATCTCCATTACAGTTCTCTGCG
This sequence comes from Helianthus tuberosus, assembly GCA_030545235.1. Classification (NCBI taxonomy): domain Eukaryota; kingdom Viridiplantae; phylum Streptophyta; class Magnoliopsida; order Asterales; family Asteraceae; genus Helianthus; species Helianthus tuberosus. Next base: position 41,721,524 of record CM060409.1, on the reverse strand, counting down.
CTCATACATACGTGAGCCACCATGGCGAACTCACAAAATAAACTGTTATTATTCGTTACAGATGTATTTATTCATTTTTTTCTGATTTTGTTGCTTTAATTCATTGTAATTTAATATTTTCTTTAGTAACATGACCTTTATTTCATTTAAATTTTATTTTATAAAACTGTTTTTGAATCTGATGAGACACTACAAGTTGTTCAATAACACATTATAAGTAGATAAAAACACAACATGGTCAATTGTATGTTGCTTTATTAAGGGTTAAAAGACGAGATAGAGTAAAGCTACTAATACTTGACAACGACGATAAACCTACAAATAAAACAACTAATGTTGTTTATTAAGAGATCTTCAATGAGTTGTGATTTTTTGTCCTATTCATGCATTTCAATTATTTCGTGTACTGTTGTAACACCTCGGAAAATCATGTCCAATGTAGTAACGACACGTGTCATGAACTTTAAACGTATAATGAATTGGTTTCGATGGATTAAAGTTGACAAACGAAGAAAGTATGTGTGTAGAAGGATCCAAAGTGTCAACATTTGAAAATTTCACCTTTCAACGACCCTACACGATGTTTATACCCTTAAACGAATAAATTGTGAAACGTATGAAGTTGTTTGTGAAAGTTTACAAGACGCGAGGGTTAAATGTGTCAACATGTTAATTTAATACCTCTGAGTGACCTTTTAACGAACCCGAAGCTTTGTAACGATTAATTATACTCCCTAGAATAAGTGACGAAAATTTCACAAGGTTTCGATATCGTTTGAGATAAATACGTTAACTTTCATAATTAAAGGGTTAAAAGCGTCAACGAGGCAAAACTTGTGTTTTCGGTTATCGTTTATCGAAACTGGACCTAACGATGTTTGGTTATATCGTATGGATCATCAAAATATAAATTATATGGGTTAAATGTGCTTGAAATGAAAGTTATTACGTTTTAAAAGGTCCATGGGTGAAACTGCCAAGTTTGAAACTTGGTTGGCTAGTAATCCACATGGTGGCGTCGCGCCACACCCTCACCTCTCTGCCGTCACGCGACGCGAAAGCATGATCTAATCAGAATTCCATGCACAGGTGCAGGTTCTGCAAGTTCTTCACCCATTTTAGCTTTAACTCGATACTAGGGACTATTTGTTGGTTTTAAAAACCACTTGGGACACCTGTGATCATCAGAGAAGAGCCCTAACACCTGTAATGATCTGGTGATAACCTCTAGTAGTATAAATAGGTGAAGTTTGGGCAGTATTCTCACTTGCAAGTTCAATCTTTCATACTCTCAAACTTTCTCAAGCTTTGGAGCTTTCTAACTCCTTCTCTGAAGCATCCTGACTTGGAAGGAAGCTCTCTTAGTCTAATTTTTTGTGCTAAGGACTCTTTTAAGTGATCTTAGTTTTGTAATTAAGTTTTCATTAGTGTAATGACCGAAAGGCAAAGTTAGCATAAGTCTGCTTTGACTTTGTGATTAATCACTAACGGTCCAGCCATTATTCGAATTGAAAGTGGCTATGTGTTGGTAATTATGTAGGTGTTAAACCCTTGAAAGGGCACCTCCTAATTATCAAGTTATCTCTGTCAATTGTCGGGTCAAACTACTTAACAGAAAAGTCAAACGAGTTAGTTTTTGCAAAATAAATCATAACTGATAATGTAGGAGCTATAAAATACGTTTTAACACTTAAATAACTTGGTAAATAATATAAGAACATGTTTAGGCATGTTCAACCCGACAATTCTGAGTATTAGGCTCGGTTCGCAACCGAAAGTCACAAAAGTAGACTTTTGCTTTGACTTTCAGTTCTGACCCGATTTAGCTTAGTTTAGTTATGCCTTAGGGTTCCTTTGTGGCCATATTATATGTTAGGATAACCCTCTGAGGTTATACTACATGGTCCTTTAGAAATCTGAATCATTTACATGTTTCCGTAATGCTTAAAAGTTGACCATTTTGCCCTTATGTTATAAAAACGAGATTTTTGAAAATGTGAGTGGACAAAAAACTTTATTACCGATATATAAGTATGTCCTAAAAATTTGACATGAGTTTCTGGTCTGAAATGAAAGTTATGCAAGATATCGTAAAACAAAAGCTTTTTGTTAATTAAATGGCATTTTCAGCATAAATCATATTTGAACCCAATTTTTGGCACCAAACTTGCTACCCACTTTTATGATATAATATTTAGGGATTTTTGTAAATTTTTGTCAAATTTTATACTGACCATAACATAGAGTTCTATCATAAATTCGGTAAATGACGGTAATGCCCTTTTTGTTAATAAAATGAGTTTAACATATGATTTGATTACCAAACCTTTTCCTACTGATATCATATGTTAAATAAAATATTTTAAGCTTCAGAGATTGATCAAAACCTCAGAATTTTATAAACATCTTGAATACCGTCAATTACCGACTTTTACGCTTATTAAGCGCATAGTATGGTTTAAAACCATATTTAACGCTTAAGACTTGTTACCTACTGAATTTAAAAATAAATTTTTATACTTTAACAGTAAGTATAAGTCTTGAACTCTGATTTCCAAATTTGACCTTAAAACATATGTGAAATGACCAAAATGCCCCTATGGTGCATAGTTTGGCCATAAATGTTTAAACACACATATGTATGATATCTTACTGATGTAACTTGATAAAATTAATATTTTTACTGTATAATTTAGATCAGAACCTCAGTTTGCTATTTAACCTCTTTTATAAACTTTAAAATGACCAAAATACCCTTACGGGGCTTAAATGGGTTTTAAATTCGTTTTGGGCATAATGTAAGATATCCTACTGATATCACAACATATTTTAAGCATGATAACTTATGGAACTTGTACATGACTCATTTGGTTACCCGTTACGCATATACGCATTCGGCACGGTTTATGTAACTAGTTTGCATAAATTAGCCGAAACGGGTCAAACCTTATCATTTTTACTTCAAAATCCAGAATGTATTTAGTTTACCCATTATATACAAGTATTCATACTTGTCGGGTCTAAATCACATTCTAATCCGGTCACCGCTTAATCTTGCGTTTTGTACCGTAAACTTTCCTTTAAAACTAATCGGTCAAAGTTACAACTTAAATAAGACCCGTTAGGAATCTAATAGGTTAATAAAACCTTCGTTCCAGATTAGGAGCCCAGTAAAAGCTCCATGTGCTTGCTGAATTGAAAATACGACTGAGAATAAATTACTTTAGCTCAGGTAAATACTTTTAACTTATTTTCCCTTATACGGGCTTGGGATACGGTAAATTATTACCGCTTGGTCGGGTATTGAATATTTAATCGATTAGTGGTTAAATCATTGAGAAAACCTGTTTTAATCCGTTTTGTTTGATACAAAGCCTTTGGGGGTTAATATGACCATGTCCTGGATATCCTCGGCTCATTCATTTGAAATGGACACATCTTAAGCACGGGGTGTAGGCATACACCTGACTGTTGCGTATGAAAAACAGTATCTCACTCGTAAGGAAACTTCTTGTGGCCCTATACTTGTGGTGTGTCTATTAATCTTGTCTCGGTTTCTGATGTGCACAAAATGCAACATATAAATTACATCAATTGTGGCATAAAACTAACCCTTTTTTAGTACTAATGTTGGAAAAAGTGTGTTTTTGTCTTCCTTTTGTATTTTCAGGATTAAATGAGCTCAAATTAACAAAAGAAGCAAAAAGGCAGCTAAATCTAACATAAATACAAGAAAAGGAACAAACGTGGCATGCCCGACCTCCTCGACAGCATCTTCCCAAGCAAAACAAGAGAACAGAAGGCTGAACACGCCCCGTGCTCAGTGAACACGGGGGCGTGCCCAAGTGTCAGCATAAAAGACAAAGCTGTAGAAGCTTCTATCACCCACCACGGGGCCGTGCTCAGCGGACACGGGGACGTGGTCAACTATAAGATTCGCAAAATCCAGGAAAATCTTGATAGTACAGATATGCTTCTGCACACGGGGGCGTGCCCAGCGGACACGGGGCCGTGGTCAACTAATGCAGACAAGAGCAATTAATGAAGACAGAGAAGGATGATGGACACGGGGCCGTCCCTAATGGACACGGGGCCGTGCCCGAGCTTCTGTTCAGCCTATAAATATGGGTGCTTGGCTCAATTGCAAACCATCCATTGGCACACCACCTCTCTCACACTTCACCCACCACCCACCACCATCACAACACCATCATCCACCACCATCATCCATTGTCCATCATAGAGTGAGTGAGTTGTCTCGGGATCCAAGATTGATCGTAAGAGTTCTTGGCAATCAAAGGCCATGTTTGCCTAAGTCTCTTACATCACTTGGTGAAGACAAGTGTCTAGTGTAATACTTTTTATTTTTAATCTTTTCGCACTTTTTACATGGTTATGTATTAATGACTTTAATAACTAGTTTCTTATGTTGAAGGTGATTCTTCCTTATCGTTTGTCTGTGGTGTCTTGGCATTATTTTACTGTCTATATATAAAATAAAAGATTTTCACCATTCATATCTCCACGGTCTATATGGAGGTATGTTGGCTACCTGGTCGGGGGTTAAGGGAACGGTTTGGTAAGAGTCTTGTCTTGTTCAGTGTATAGATCCTGCAAGGACCTGGGTCAAATTTAGTTGGACCTCCTTCAATACTTACCGGTATTGGATGGCGGGGGTCCAAACTCTTTGATCCCCTCATATGTAAGCTACTATTAATACTTTAACCCGGCTATTTAGGACTGTATCCCTGCTGACTCAGACTACTTAGCCGAGGGTAACGTCACCTTCAAAAGAGGGGCCTACCATAATATGCCTTAATAACTTAATTAATTGTCTTTCAATAATCCGACCCTTTAGGATTGTATCCTTGCTGACTCAAACTACTGGGTTGAGGGTAACGTCACCTTCAAAAGAGGGGCCTACTACAATAACTAAGATAATCTCTTAAAAAGTGCAAAAGTGCGGAAATAATCAAAGGTTACACTATACACGAGTCGGAGCCAAGTGATTCATCTTGTCTATCTGTTTTTATTTTTATTTTATTTTTCAGCATTTTAGTTAGTTTTTATTTTTCTAGTTTAAAACCTTTTTACTAAACTTTTGATTTGATTAGACGTTGAGGATAAACCGGTACTAAAAGCTCTTGTGTCCTTGGACGACCTCGGTATCTTACTAACACTATACTACGCTCACGATGGGTGCACTTGCCCATATGTGTGTTTAGTGTTAGTAAATATCGTGTTTTATAAATTTAAAACTTGACTAACGTGTAAAAAGGGGTTAAAATATACTTAAACTTATATATACACTCGCACACATCAGTTTCTATATCGGGTCCTGAACGTACGACAAACATATGAATCTGTATACAAGATTATTTTTAATAATTATCCCAAGTTATAAAAGATTTATGCCTTGTGCATCCAAACCGATTTTCATAAATGTTTTCAAAAGAGTCAGTTAATTGTATTTACCAGTGTAAACTGACGTATTTTTCAAAAAGATTAAGTGCAGGTACTATACGAAATGGGCTGGAAACTCCTGAGTATTATTAAAGAGTCTTGCAAGCTTTTAATACTTTAAGTCTGTTGAACAATGTTTACTTTCTGTTTTAGATCCGCCTGTGGATCCACTTACAACCGTTGTGTAATATTTTATGTTACTTTTCAAATTCGGTTTGTAATTTTATTTTAGACTTCCGGCTGTGCATCAAACTGTGATTAATTGTCTATGATGATATCAACTACATCACAATACTCCCCACCGGGCCCACCGGTAATACGTGGAAATATCGGGGTGTGACAACTGTCTAACATTTTCGTTAATAATTCAACGTATATAAAATTATAATTTTTATTTCACAATTTTAAAGGACTTAGTTTTCCTGTTTAGCCACCCGTGTAACACACGGGAACATAGACTAGTAATAATAATAAATGTAAACTTAACTTATTATAAGTTTTAATAAACCTTTTTCTTAATTCAACTAATTAAGTAATAATTAAAAAGAATAAATACACATAAATTCAAATGAATAACATTTTGTAATGAGGTTAATGAGAAATAATATCACAATTAATACTTTTCAATTCAATATTGCAATTAATAATATTCCATTCACCTCGTAAGTTGCATTTGATTGAATTTAAGTTATATTACTATTACTAAATTAAAATAAATTCCAAAAGAAAAATAGTAAGAAAGTGGACTAGTGATAATGTGCTTCAAACAGTATACCAAATGAATTATAATTCAAGAGTCGAAACATCTACGATATATATATTAAAATTAGCACCACATTCTTTCAAGAAAAATATGGTTTGAGGTAATCTTCCACAATCTCATATTCAAATTTTCATACCAAAGCAAATAAGTTAGCATTGATAGAAAATTGGAAACGAAAAAGAAATCGAATCATACCTTGATCTTTGTTCATGTGAGATTTTCAAACAAAACTTGTTTGTGTAACATTGATAGATTTCAGGTTCCTTATAGGTCGATGTAAAAAATTGATATAAAGATATAACGATGGTCACGTTAACTTACGATAACTTGATCCAACTTTAAAAGCGTTCGTGCTGATAACGTGTTATAAAATAACGGTCTATTAGCAACCAATATACACGATAAACATGAGAACATAGATCATGTAGAGAAAGAAATATGAAGAATGGGATAATTCTTATTGATATTGAGTATATCATATCAAATACATAAGACCTCTATATATAGGCCATATTATTAATACAAGACTAAATAAAAGACGGGAGTTAAGAACGTGGAGAGTCATCATAAATAATTTGTTCATAACGGGAATAAATACTATTGTGTTTTTCAAGGAAATAAGAGAAACAAAACCAACAATATAATCTATTAAATATTATTAAAAGTAATATTAGACAAAAGCAATACTGATAGCGTACCTAACTCAGTTGCATCAAGCCACATACAAAGAGATTGGCCGCCATCTAAAAACGTCCTCGTATCGTTCATGTCCCCATGCCACGTAATACAACCTCCACCCTCAGCCCCCAGCACTTGCGTACCCCTTGCACGGGCTATTCCTCAAGCACAACTCTTTGCATGCTTTTAAACCCAAAATCATGTTCACATGTGGCGATGATGTGTCAGGTATCTTAACCCGGGCCAACTCAGTGAACCGGTCTCCAACCTTGCACATATGTATTCCGACCTTTCCATTAAGTATGTGTCCCAGTCCTTCAAGGAGAATGCGTTAATCTGGTAGAAGGCACTGATCCAATCGACGGGCAAGGTTGCACTGTACAACCTAAGCTGGTCCAAGTTCGTGGAACTTATTTGTGAGACTTACTGCCACCTCACGAGGTGGAGAAAGTTGAATCTGACTTTCTCACGCTAACCATGAAAAATCTTAATTGTCGAGCTTATGTATCTGAGTACAACTCTCTTTCAAGACTCGTGCCTTATCTGATTACACCTGTGTCCATGCGCATTACGCGATTCATTAGAGGACTAGCTCTAGAAATCAAGGGGATGGTTAAATCCTCTAGGCTTGTGACCTTTAGATCAGTTGTGGATCTAGCTTTATCTCTCACCGAGGATGAGAAAACGGTGAGAACAAGAGGAAACATGATGACACTCCTGCCAGAGATTCCAAGAAAGGCAAGACCGGTTCGAACTATAACCAGTCTAAGCCAACTGAGGCAAAGCCCGAGTGCAAAACTTGCGGGAAAAGGCATTTTGGGAAATGTCTGTTTAATCAGCCCAAAGGTTGTGGCATCTTTAAGCAGATGGACCACAAATCCCATGAGTGCAAGGATCTGAAGAACGCCACCTGCTATGGGTGTGGCGAGAAAGGGCATATGAAGACTCATTGCCCTAAGTATGCAACTGATGCCAAGATAAGGGTTACTAAAGCTAAGAAAGGCAATGCTAGAGCCTTTTAGCTGACTGCAAAGGAAGCTGTGAATGGTGCACAAGTCATAACGGGTACGTTTCTCGTAAATGACATATTTGCTAGTCTTATTTGATTCCATGACCGATAAAAGCTTTGTTGACAATAAGTTTAGCAAACTTCTAAACCTACCTTTAAGAATCCTAGATGTCACTTTTGAGGTCGAAATGGCCGATGGTAGTATAGAAGTAGCTTCCACGATTCTTGACGGATGCGCTATATCCATCAAGAATCAATCTATTCCTATTAACCTCTTGCCTATGAATCTCGCGGGATTCGATATAGTTTTAGGAATGGATTGGTTATCCATTAACCAAGCCCGCATTGCCTGCGACAAGAAACTTATTGAAATTAAATCCCCATCTGGTGATATACTCACTATTTATGGGGATCGTCACTACGGATTGCCCGAGGGAACTTCTCTGCTCAAGGCATCTAGGTGCTTAAAGAGGGGATGTGTCATTTACGAGCCGAAGCCTAAAATTGAAGACATTCCAATCATCGGAGTATCCTGATGTTTTTCCTGAAGATCTACCCGGTCTTCCCCCGAATAGGCAAGTCGAGTTTAGAATCGACATTCTACCTGGATCAGCTCCTGTAGCAAGAGCACCATATTGTCTGGCACCCACTAAGATGAAGGAGTTGAAGGCACAGCTTGAAGAGCTATTAGAGAAAGGCTTTTTACAGCCGAGTTCCTCGCCCTGGGAGCTCTTATTCTTTTTGTTAAGAAGAAGGATGGTTCGATGCGAATGTGCATCGACTACCACGAACTAAATAAAATCACAATCAAGAATCGGTATCCATTGCAAAGGATCGATGATCTGTTTGATCAACTGCAAGGAGCCCGCTACTTCTCAAAGATTGATTTGAGATCTGGATATCACCAAATGAAGGTCTGAAGTGAAGATGTTCCGAAGACTGCGTTCCAAACTAGATATGGCCACTACGAGTTTCTCGTGATGCCTTTTGGGCTCATGAACGCACCTACATCATTCATGGATCTCATGAATAGAGTCTGCAAGCCGTACTTCGATAAGTTTGTCATTGTCTTCACAGACGACATACTTATCTACTCGCGCAGCAAGGATGATCATGAGAAACATTTTCGATGTATACTCGATCTGTCGCAACAAGAGAAGCTCTATGCTAAGTTCTCCAAATGCGAGTTTTGGCTTCGTGAAGTCCAATTCTTGGGACACGTGAGTAGTGAGCGTGGTATCCAAGTGGATCCCGCCAAAATTGAAGCTATCTTAAACTGGGAAGCACCCAAAACCCCTTCAGAAATCCGTAGTTTCTTAGGATTGGTTGGCTACTATAGAAGGTTCATTGAGAACTTCTCTCGAATTGCCACTCCTTTAACTATGTTAACTCGCAAAAATGTGAAATTTGACCGTGGTCCAAAAAAGAAGGAATCCTTTGAGATTCTAAAGCAGAAACTGAGCAATGCCCCAGTTTTAACTCTACCTGAAGGGATAGAAGAATTTGTCATGTATTGCGATGCGTTGCATACAGGAATGGGTTGCGTGCTTATGCAAAGAGGCAAGGTGATTGACGTGTGTGCGGGTGTGTATGATTTTTAGATATATTTTAAGCACTTTTTACTCGTGAATCAAGCTTTAAATTTATAAAACCCAATATAATACCATCACTCTACACATGTTAGGGCAAGTGCACCCATCGCAGACGTAATATAGTGATGGCAGGATACTGAGGTCGTCCAATGACACAAGAGCTTTTAGTACCGGCTTATCGTTAACGTCTAATCTAACCAAATTTTGATAAAAAAAAATTGAAATTTTTAAAAAGATAAACTAGAAAATGAAAATAAAAATATAAGGAAAACAAATAGACAAGAAGGAATCACTTGGTTCCAACTCCTCTTTTATGTATCATTTGATGATTTCCGCACTTTGATCTTTTTAAGAGATTATCCTTAAGTTATAGTAGTAGGCCCCCTTCCAGGCAGTGTTACCCTCAACCTATTAGTCTGAGTCAGCAGGGATACAGTCCCGCAAGGTCAGATTATTAAAAGATAATTAAGTAAGTTATTAATGCGAAAAGTGGTAAGCCCCCTTCCAGGCAGCGTTACCCTCAACCTATTGGTCTGAGTCAGCAAGGATACAGTCCTGCAAGGTCGGTTTAATGTTTTAATAGTAGTTTATTAAGATAAGGGATTACAAGTGACGTGAGGTCGAAGTCTCACTCAAATTTAATCCAATTACTACTAATAGCTAGTGGTAAGTGGGTATCGAACACAGGGAGCTTGTGGAATATGCGTTATCTAAATGGTTTATCTAAATGACTAAATTAAACTAAGTTGCAGAAATGTAAATTTAGAGATTTGGTTGATTGGTTTTAAGATTGAAAATAACTAAACTAGATTATGAACCAAAGATTTAGGTTGTGAACAGATTAGGAAAAAGTGACCATCCTAGGTTTCCAGTTTCAGTTTCAATCGACACTAGTGTTTATATCAAACTAGAAAGAACCACATAGACATGGCTCGTGTGTAGTTACTTGTTTGTGATAAAAGGGAACTAAGTACTCGGATTACACGAATGCGAGTTTGTTACCCGATGAACAATTAATCAATATCCAACCCTAATCCCTCCCATGATATCTCATTTGCCAACGTATGGTTTAGACTATGATCAAAACATAAATTAACAATTTACAAACAAACATCAACACACCATAATAAACAAACAAACATTGCAAGTCTATTATTCTAGAAATTCGGATAAAAACACAAATGTCTCAAACAAACCTTCAACCTAGGATGATCACCAACAAGTTTAGCCGCTCATGGTTTGGTACATCATCATCACACAAAGATTAATGTTCATACGAATCAAAACACAAACTAAAATGTTTAGAATTGTTTAGAACCCTTGAACAAAGCCAAATTTCACCTAGGAACTGATCCCAATCGAAAACCAATGATAAGATAATGAAAAGGCACCATCAAACTCCATAAAAGTGGGAGTTACAAAATTCTCGCCAGTCTCCACCGTAAGCTCGCGAGGACCATAGCCTACGATTGACTAAAAAGTCCTACGGTGCTGCTTCACTGTCTTACGGTGGCCCATATGTCTTCAGAAGCCACCGTAAGCTACGGTGCTCGCCGTAGCCTACGGTGGAGCCCTCTTTCATTCCTTTGTTTTCTTTTTCAACTCCGCATCACTCCTTCTCGTGTCCGCTGTGTACATGCTCCCTTCTAAGCACTTTAACATCACTCTTTTATGCCCATTTGTACCTGCAAAGTCAAAAGCACCGTAGTTATCCTATTCCAACAATTAAACCAATTAAGTATGAGATATTTAGTTCATTTATAGCACTTAAGGGTTGTCCTACGGACCACCCGTCACATCCCCACACTTAACCGTTGCTAAGCAACTCGTTCAAACAAACCATAATTTCCTCAAGCGATCAAACACAAACCAAGCAAACAAATGTCCTCATTTTACTATTTTTTTCTTAAAGCCCCGCATAACACACCCCTCACAATGACTCTCCTCTCGGTGGCAAATAATACTAACAAGGATGAGCTAGAAGACACTTAAGGCAAATGGGTGGTTGCATAATAATAGGCTTATACTTAAATCGGTCATTCGCCTAAAGAGTTTGCTAAAACACGCATGCGAATCAAAGGGGCTTAAAGGTTGGAACGTGGCTAGGCATATAGTTAGGAAATGGAAATATATATGAAAAGTAGCTAATGATTCAACCCGGTCTTTTATTTCTATCTAAACATACCATAAACAACTATATACAATATATCTCGTTCATTTTCAAATTTTTTTCATTGCTTTTTCTTTTCTTTTTCTTCTTTCCTTTTTCTTTATATATATATATATATATATATTCATATTAATAAACAGAAATCACATAACAGACATACTAAACAAGATGCTAACACTAAAAGACCAGGTCAAATACGGGTGAATTTTTTTAGGAACGAGGCATGGGTTAACAAACGATTGACTTAAAGCACAAAATGGCTACTAAAAGTCCAAACCCCCGCCCCTCTCGCTACCATGCTCATATATATAATTTATGAGGTCCAACCCCCCAAATCCCACACTCGCACACACCAAGACGAGGCTACCGAAATGCCCTTATCCTTTTCACATGCATATCAAGCTAAGGCCCTCAAACCGCATTGAAGCACAAGTTCCAATTCACCCCCACCCATTGCCACTCTCATCAAAAAACTATATTCTAATTAATCAACAAAGTGGCTCAACTCTCACCAAGAAAAAGGGAAATACGGGGTTGCCGGTGTGTCATGCGGTTTAATACTTAAGTGTTCAATTTTTGACCATTTTTCGCTTGAATTCAAAATTTTTCACAATTTTTCAAAAATTTCCCCCCATCCCCACACTTGGGATACATTGACCCCAATGTATGGCTTTGGAAAGGAAAGATCGCTAAAACATCGCAACATCAATTTTTGTTTTTCAACTCAAACCCCAATTTTTTTTTGTTTTTTTTTTTATTCTCTTTTTTTCTTTTTCTTTTTAAAATCAACTACTAACACCGTCACCTTCCACAACCCAATAACATCAACCATAAAACATTAATACACCACCTTACCACCCAACCATAAACATAAACACAAATATATTCACAAAATTTACAAGATGAGAATGAGCACACCCTGGTCAACAATAGCGAGGTTGAGGAGGTCCAAAGATGGATATCATCATCTTCGAGAAATCCCCAAATCCAAAAGCTCCACCACTACTACTACCTTCACCACCTTGATCACTGGATTGTTGTCTTCCCACGCCCGTATGTGGATCCACCCAATTAGAATGGTGCAATGGTGGAGTGGGATACGTCACACTACCATCATAAGGCGGTAATGTGGAGTAATCCACAATAGGGGGATCCTGTACAACTGGGCGTCCCGCATGCTAGTCATTGTGCATTCTCCAGTTCCGATCATTAATGTAATGGTTGTTTATCTCCTCCTGTCGCAACCCCCGATCCCTCATTCCCCGGGAACGGGTGGCCGCGAGCCAATTTTGGTGGTATCTTGTATTGTCTAATTTGGCAGCAGAATTTTTCATCAGGACCGTAGTTAGGAAATATTGATTAGAGTAAAATACCACATTTTCATAACATTAAACAAATGGGATAAAACCCAAGTTCGTAGTACACACGTTTTCATAGGAATAAATCATATTTTATTTAACAAAAACATCTATTTTATTTTTGGTAACTTTATTGCCACTTTTCCAAGCCTTCAGTGCTGTCCAGCTGGCTTCTATTTGGCTTTCACAATTTGTTACCTGAAACGCGTTTTAAAAACATTTTGTCAGTGGGAAATACTGGTGAGTGAATCTCAGTTTAATCAAGAAACATTAATTTAATTTAAACAGTATTGGGAGCGATTACAATGTTTATATCTACACAATTACTCCATTAGTACTGTCAATCCTGACTTGTGGGTCATATTACACATTGGCTAACTCATTGTCCAATGGTAACGTATTCCACATTTTGTATACAAAACCCCAACATACCAGCAGTAATTAAAGAACTACAAAGACTCAATCACTGCTAAATTGCATTGTAAAATAGTTAAGGTTTCGTAAAAACTGTTTACAAAAAGGAGATTACTCACATTGCTGTCTTAGATTTTCTGTAAGGGTTTCCTGGTGATAATATAAAATTTATACAAATGCACACGTGTTAGTATAATAACCCATTTTAACATTAGTAATACCCTCCCCGAGACGGCATTCCAATGACTACGTCGGGCAGAACCACGACAGCAGTTACGGAACCCTAGATCAATCGGCAGCGTATCTAATACGTATCCAGGGGTTATAATACTTACAACGTAGTAGAACTTCGCTATTTAGGGGGGTATAATACCCGAGTATTATCTCTACTATTCAAAAATTAAGTAAGAAAGAAAGATTTGAGCGATCGGAACTGAAAGCCGATGCCATTCTTATATAGTGCTGAAATCTGTCTTTCTCGCGGCTCGCGTAAAACAAGGACAGGGGTTACGCGGCCCGCGTCAACCCTGGTCAAACGTGTAGGGGGTTCGGGTCATCACATAGGCTCGCCACGATGATCACACGTGTCATCACCGGGCTGCGCCACCTTTATATCTCACGCGGCCCGCGTTAACTTAACGGGGGTCTTACGCGGCCCGCCTAAACTTAAAAATCAACGAAATCAGGTTTTAACCTTTATACCGCCCGCGTAAGGTTTGGGGTGGGTTCTACGCGGCCCGCCTCAACTTAAATTTTCTTGTTTTTAATTTATTTTTGATGCTATATTGTATTTCGGGCTCGGTTTTCACATACAGGTATATTTTGGGACATATTGGGATATTTTAAAATATATTAGGGTGTCGGAAAAATAATCGAGGGTGTCGGTTTATTTAGGATTGATACATCCTCCCCACCTTGTTTTAGAGCTCGTCCTCGAGATCTACTGGAACAAGTGTGGATATTTCCTTTGCATTTCAGATTCAAGCTCCCTTGTATACTCAGGTCCTCTTTTGGAGTCCCACTTCACTTTGACCAGAACTAATCTCTTATGTTTGAGATTCTTGACTTTCCTATCTTAGATCTGTAGAGGCCTTTCTACAAACTTGAGTTGTTCATTTACCTCTATATCCTTAAGAGGCACTACTAGTGATTCATGAGCTAGGCATTTCTTGAGATTAGATACATGAAATACATCATGTATTCCTGCCATTTTCTCTGGCAGTTGTAGCTGATAGGCTACAGGTCCTATTCTTCTAATAATCTCAAAAGGTCCAATATACCTGGGACTTAGCTTTCCTCTTTTGATGAATCTTACTACTCCTTTCCAAGGAGAGACTTTTAACAATACTTTGTCTCCTACTTGAAATTCCAATGGCTTGCATCAGTTGTCGGCATAGCTCTTCTGTCGATCACGTGCTGCTTTTAGTCGTTCCTTGATTTGAATAATCTTGTCGGTTGTTTCTTGTACTATCTCAGGTCCAGATAGTTGCTTTTCCCCAATTTCTGCCCAACAGACTGGGGTTCGGCACTTTCGTCCATAAAGTGCTTCGAATGGTGCAACATTGATACTTGTGTGATAACTATTATTATAAGAAAATTCTATTAAAGGTAAGTGATCATCCCAATTACCTCCGAAATCAATTACACAAGCTCTAAGCATGTCTTCCATTGTCTGAATTGTTTTTCGCTTTGTCCGTCTGTTTGAGGATGATAAGCTGTGTTTAGATTTAACTTGGTTCCCATGGCTTTTTGGAAACTTGACCAAAAATGAGAGGTAAATCGGCTATCCCTATCAGAAACAATTGATAAAGGAATTCCATGTAATGAAACAATTTCATTTACATATAATTTAGCTAGCTGTTTCATACTGAAAGTTTCTTTCATTGGTAGGAAATGAGCTGACTTAGTTAGCCTATCTACAATCACCCAGATTGTATCATTACCTTTCCTTGTTTTGGGTAATTTAGTAACAAAATCCATTGTTATCAATTCCCATTTCCACACTGGCATTTCTAGCTGTTGTAACAAACCTGAGGGTTTCTGGTGTTCAGCTTTAACTTGTGAGCAAGTTAAACATTTAGAAACATAGGCTGCTATGTCCTTCTTCATTCCTATCCACCAGAAATTTTTCCTTAAATCCTGATACATTTTATCACTTCCTGGATGCATCGTGTATTTAGACTTATGGGCTTCTTCTAATATACGATGATGTAGGTTTCCTAATTTAGGTATCCACATTCTCTTTTCATGGAATCTCCAAATTCCATCTGTTCCTTGTTCTAATTCCTTAATCATACCTTTCAATTTTTTAGTATCATCCTTGATTACTGATTCTTGTGCTTCCTTATTTGATCATTTAAATCTACTTTTAGATTTAATTTAAGAGAACGTACCCTTTTTGGCTTTTCGTGATACTTTCGGCTTAAAGAATTTGCCACTATATTTGCCTTTCCTTCATGATATTGGATATCACAATCGTAATCACTAAGCAATTCCATCCAACGTGTTTGTCTCATATTTAACTCTTTTTGCCCGAAAACATATCTTAAACTTTTATGATCAGTGAATATGGTAAACTTACTACCATAAAGATAATGTCTCCAAATCTTAAGGGTAAAACTTATAGCTCCTAACTCCAGATCATGGGTTGAATAATTCTTTTCCTGATTCTTAAGTTGTCTAGAGGCGTAAGCTATAACCTTTTGACGTTGCATTAATAAACATCCATAACCTAACTTAGAAGCGTCACAATAGACTACAAAGTCTTAAGTTCCTTCTGGTAACGCTAGTATGGGTGTATTGGTTAATCTTTGCTTAAGAATTCTAAAAGCTTCTTCTTGTTTTGGTCCCCATTCAAACTTAATGGATTTACAAGTTAACTTAGTTAAAGGAATGACTATACTAGAAAAATCTTGAATAAATCTTCTATAATAATCGGCCAATCCTAAGAAACTTCTAACCTCGGTTGGTGATTCAGGGGTTTTCCATTTAGTAATCGCCTCGATCTTTGTGGGATCCACATGAATTCCTTCATGATTAACTAAATGTCCAAGAAACTGTACTTGTTTTAACCAAAATTCGCACTTTAAAAATTTAGCATAAAGCTTTTCCTTTCTTAATAGACTTAAAAGTGCGTGCAAATGCTTTGCATGTTCCTCTTTACTCTTAGAGTAAATTAGAATATCATCTATGAAGACAATTATGAATTTATCCAAATATAGCTTACATATTCGGTTCATCATGTCCATAAATGCAGCTGGGGCATTGGTTAAACCAAATGGCATGATAGTAAATTCATAATGGCCATACCTTGTTCTGAATGCGGTCTTAGGATTGTCCTCTTCCTGTACCTTTAATTGATGATATCCTGACCTTAAATCGATTTTATAGAAAAATCGAGCTCCTTGCAATTGATCGAACAGATCATCGATTCTCGGTAATGGGTACCGATTCTTAATCGTGACTTTGTTCAATTCACGGTAATCAATGCACATACGCATTGATCCGTCCTTATTTTTAACGAATAGTATCGGCGCTCCCTATGGCGATGAGCTTGGCTGTATGAATCCTTTTTCTAGCAATTCATCTAATTGTTTCTTCAGTTCCTGCATTTTGGCTGGTGCCAAACGGTAAGGTGCTTTGGCAGTTGGTGCTGTTCCTGGTAGTAGGTGAATTCTGAATTCGACTTCTCTGTCTGGCGGCAGTCCTGGCAATTCTTCTGGAAATACATCTGAAAACTGAGACACTACTGGAATGTCTTTTAGTTCTTTTCCTTTAGTGTTAGTGATTATGGAAATCAAATACACTAGAGAACCTTTTCTTATATAGCTTGCAGTTTTCATCACAGAGATGAATTTTGTGGATTTAGAGGGCTTATCTCCTTTAATTGTGATCTTTTCACCCTTTGGTGAATTTACTTGGATTGACTTTTGATCACATAAAATACTGGCTTTATTGGTTATTAACCAATCCATTCCTAATATGACGTCAAATCCTGCCAGATTCATGGGATAAAGGTTTGCCATAAACATTTGATTTAAAATTTCTATTCTTGCTCCCTGCAAGATTTCAGAAATCCTAACAGTTTCTCGATTAGCTGTCTCAACGAGACATTCTTGTGGTAGTTTAGTTAATGACTGATTTAGAAGTTTGCAAAACGAAGTATTAATAAAACTTTGGTTTGCACCAGAGTCAAATAATACCTTAGCAAAAACATCATTAACTAAAAACGTACCAGCTATCACGTCTGGAATCATCTTGACTTCATCTGCAGTCAGAACAAATGCTCTAGCATTTTTAGTGTTCTTGTTGTTCGCAGCTGGAGCTAGTTTTGGACAGTTTGGCCTAATATGACCTTTTTCTCCATAGTTGTAGCATAATCCATTACTGAATTTCTTCCTACAATCTTCTTCCTTGTGTCCTGGCATCTTGCAATAATTGCAAAGAGTGGAGCATTTTCCCGAATGCTTTTTCTTGCAGACCTTGCAGAATGGTGCAGAGGTAGAACCCATATTCCTACGGTTGTAATTCCCAGAACGGAATTCTTGGGTAAGCCTTTGGGTTAGGTTTCTCCTCTGGCCTTCCTCTCTAGTACGGATTAATTCATTTGTCAAGGTATTCGCTAGTTCTACAGCTTCATCTATGGTTTGAGGTCTAGCTGCCTTGACTACATGTCTAATCTCTCCAATTAATCCCTAGATGTAACAGGAGATTAATACTGGTTCAGGTGATGCAAGGGTTGGCACTATTCTAGCATATTCAAAGAATGTGGTAGTATAGCCCTTACTATCTACCCCGGTCATTCTTAAGTTTAGGAACTTATTTGCTAGATGTTCCTTTTCATTTGGAGTGCAGAATTTCCTTTCTACCATATTCTTAAATTCCTCCCATTCCATGTTGTAAACTTTATCACTTCCTCTAGACTGAAGGATAGTGTTCCACCATTCTAAGGCTGAGTTCTTAAACAGATTAGAAGCAAACATCATTTTGTCTTCTTCAGCACACTTGCTTATTTTTAGAACAACCTCAGTCTTTTCTATCTAGCATAGAGCTGCAATGGGTCCTTCATTGCCCGAGAATTCTATTGGTTTGCAGGACCAGAATTCCTTATAAGAACAACCATAAGGCACGGTTCTTCTTCTTTTGGGAATGGGCACTTGAAGTACGGGTCCATTGTTCACGCTGTTTTCTGGTTCAATTGGTCGCTTACTGCTATGCTTACTTTTATTATTCACTTCTTGAATCGTTTGAATAATAAATGGCATTGCATCTATAATTCCTTGTGCCACTATGTGTTAAACGACACTATTATCCATTTGGTTTCCATTGTTATTGATGCTCGGATTCTCATTAACCACGTTAATGTTACTCTGGTTATCGTTATTTAGATTTCCTTGATTTCCTTCATCGGCCATCTGGATTTTAAACATTTACCCCGTATTAATATCACAAAATAATATTAATATAGTCAATCACATGACACGCATTTTTTTTTTGCCAAAAGCGTCGATCATTGCGACTTTACTCTATTCCTATAATATGTATCTATTACACACCAGTACTGAAATAAAAATTACAATACCAACAGAAATAAAATTATACTAATAGTAGTAGGCATCCATACACACATATTTTATTTTATTATTTTATTATTATTACTACTACCGTTTCACCATCACATTCACGGATATGGATTCATCCAGAATTCCATATTGCGCTCATCGTATTTCCATACGAATCGCTCTCCCACCTGTCTCATCCGTTCACTACTTTCTAAAATTTCCTCGCCAAAAGTCCTAAGTTCTTGTACGTTTTCTACACTCATTGGGGGTGCAGGTTCTAGGACTGGGTTCGAAATCTGGGGTGCGGGTTCCTGGTATGGGGGTGTAGGTGCCTGAAATTGGTAAGGATCTTCTAAGATCTCCGTAATGTATTCATCATGGTAATAGGGATCTAACGGGTCAATACCTGGATAGGCTCCTATGTTCGGCATGGGTGTGTCTTCATGGATCGGGTAACGTTGCACATAGTCCCTATTGTCGTCCCACCAGGGGTCGTAATTTGGGTCTAGGGGGTTAGGTGCTGGTACCCTAGGGATCTCTTCCGGATTGAAGTCATGCATCTCTACTTGGTTTTCAGGGTTTTCTATTTCCATGGGTTGGTCAGGGATTGGCAGTTGTGGTTGTGGTTGGGGTGCTATTATTTGTTCCAGATTTGGGTCAGCTGCAGTGGTTGCTAGTATGTGGATGTTGGCTATACCCCTATTTATCATATCCTGGGTATAGGCATCTGTCTCTCTTTTGGCTGCTGCTAGTACCCTCTGTTCCTGTAACTTTTTCATACGCATCCTACGCTCGTGTGCCCCTCGACTGAACCATCCCCTCTTTTTCTGAGGAAATGGCTCCTCGGACTGAGCCTTAAACACAAAGATTCCTTCTTCCGTATCAATAGAGTACCCTGAGAGGGCAGGCTGAGAAGAGGAGGTGCCTTCGCTTCTAGGCGAACCAGACAATTGACGGTACGCGTCAGATGGTCCTTGGTCGCTCATACTGTAAACTAACAGATAGTCAAATAACACATATTAATAAATACAGTTATGCACGTATTTCCGTAATTTATTTCCTAACACTTTACATTTTGATGTCAGGAGAACACCTCTGTGGCTGAATCAGTGGCTTAGCTCTGATACCATCTTCTGTCGCAACCCCCGATCTCTGATTCCCCGGGAACGGGCGGCCGCGATCCAGTTTCAGTGGTATCTTGTATTGTCTAATTTGGCAGCGGAATTTTTCATCAGGACCGTAGTTAGGAAATATTGATCAGAGTAAAATACCACATTTTCATAACATTAAACAAATGGGATAAAACCCAAGTTCATAGTACACACGTTTTCATAGGAATAAATCCTATTTTATTTAACAAAAGCATCTATTTTATTTTAGGTAACTTTATTGCCACTTTTCCAAGCCTTCAGTGCTGTCCAGCTGGCTTCTATTTGGCTTTCACAATTTGTTACCTGAAACGCGTTTTAACATATGGGTATATTTTGGGACATATTTATTTTTAATTTATTTTTAATGCTATATTGTATTTCGGGCTCGGTTTTCACATATGGGTATATTTTGGGACATATTGGGATATTTTTAAATATATTAGGGTGTCGGAAAAATAATCGAGGGTGTCGGTTTATTTAGGATTGTTACACCTCCTCACGAGCATACATCTGAGCTCTGTTCCACTGCTCCTAACGATCATAATTCTACTTTAATGCCCTTTCCATACTCGCCCCCATATATGGTTGATGATCAAAAAGCATTTGTCTAGAATCGGGCCAATCAGAAAATGTAGGTGGTCGCATACGCTCCACAACTTGTTCCATGATCCCAAAATGGGCAGAAACAGATAATCCAACATCGCGTTCCATCTTGGATGCTTTTGAGGATTAAAATACAAATCATCTAAACTAGGGTATATATATATATTGGTTCGCGGGCTTACTGTCAAACTTTACTACCCATCGCAAAGTATCATAAGACATTTCCACTTCAATCCCATTCACTTTACCAATTAGCTTCATCTTTGAAGGATTTTTAAATGGGGGACATCTTAGAGTGGCTATCCACTCTTGTATTTCTGCATCATATAAATTCTTTCCTTCCCCTTCATAACACTTTAGAGCACCTTCCCACCCCAAAGCTTTAAACTTATCAGTAATCCCGAAAGGACCAAAATCATTTTCCCTAACCTCTTTCTCACAGATAAATGCCTCCTTGCGCTGAGTCAATGCATTCATCTGATCATGAAATAATTCAGCTTGCCATTCAACTGGCTGATCTAACAATGAACAAGACGCCCATTTCGGCTTCGGAGCCCTTAGCGGTTCTTCTTCTTCCGGGTCTTGATCCCCCAAACGAAACAACCTTGTTTTCTTTTGTTGAGCCTCCGGTTGGCTCTAAGACCCTCTGCCTCTTTACCTTTTCCTGTTCGACCCATTTGCCTAAAATATCACATGAGACATAACAAACAATTCCCATCAGTTCTCATTCAACCCAAACATCCCCACACTTGCTTAACACTATGGTTGTAAAGGTAAGTCAAACACATTATTATTTCCTTGCAAAAAAAATTTAACATTATTCCTCTAGGTTAGCAACATTCTGCCCAAACATCATGTTTTAACCAAACAACTTACCATCTACAACTATAGCCACATACAAACTCATCAAATTCATATCATCCTATCACTATAAGCAAGTGTGTAAGCAAAAACAAGCATGACAACTTACAATTCTGCAAATGTACTTCAAATAAAGAACATAAATTGCATACCTTTCCTTTGAAGATGATAAGAATAACAAGAACTTCAAGTTGAACCAAAACCCACTAAAAATCCCCAAATATGTTCGGACTGAAAAACCCAAAATCGGCTAACAAAACATGTTTTTTCTTCCAAATATGCACCCAAAATCAAATTGCTTGTGAAATTTCAGTCAAAATAGACCCAATAATCATAAGATTTCATCAATATTTGGGAAAGTTATGAGAGTATGAAGATGGGGACTTAGGGTTCTTGATGAGAGTGATAGAAAGTGAAAGAAGATGTTTGTGGTTGGGAAATAATAGTAGAATTCGTGTGGATGGGGTTAAGTCTCGAGCATTGATGAACTGTTATATATATTTTTTTATAAAAATGCCGACAATTGCGACCCCTCACAGCCCAGGATCCACCGTAAGCTATGGTGGATATCGTAGCCTACGGTGGTATCTAGGCTCAAATTCTCACCATAAGGCAAACGGTTAGCACCGTAAGGGTTTTTATTTCCCAGGCCCCACCGTAAGCTATGGTGGGCGCTGTAGCCTACGGCAGACACTTGGCAGCTTTCCTTCTCCAATTTCAAGTTTTGTGTTTTTTTTAATCTTGTAATTTTTATGGTTTTTTATTTTTTTCAAAAATAATGAAAATTACCCTACCCCCCATGAAGAACTCGTGTTGTCCTCAACACCGTGTTAGAGAAATTCGCATGAATTTCCCCACACTTGGTTCAAACACAAGTCGATACGAGTACAGTAATTGTTTAAAAACAAACTAAACTAGCCTATACTAAACTAAATATTTGCACTACCATACCTGGGCCTCTTTATGTTTCTTCCTCATCCAATGGGCGTAGATGTAGCCCACCTTGTCAAGTTCGAGATTTTTGATGTCGTTTCCTTCCAAGTACGGTTTGAGTCGGTGCCCATTCACCGTTTGCTTCGTGTTGGTATGAACATCTTCAATCTCTACATCTCCGAACTTGCCCACTCTTGTGATCACATATGGACCCATCCATTTACTCTTCAATTTCCCCGCGAAAATCTTTAATCTTGAATTATACAACCACACATTTTGACCCACTTCAAAGGTTAGCTTCCTTAGCTTTGCATCATGAACCTTTTTCAGTTTATCTTTGTATGTGGATGCACATTCATACGTTTCATCCCTAATCTCCTCAATTGAAGCTTCTAAATCTTTCCCGCTTCGTTATAGTCTACATTAACCGTCTTGATTGCCCATAACGCTCGGTGAGCTAACTCCATTGGTAAGTGACACCCCTTCCCATAAACCAACCGATAAGGGATTGTACCAATTGGGGTCTTGTAAGCCGTTCGGGATGCCCATAATGCGTCGTCTAACTTGCTCAACCAATCCTTCCTATACACCCGCACCATTTTCATCAAGATCTCTTTTATTTGCCGGTTGGACACTTCAACTTGTCCACTCGTTTGCGGGTGGTATGGAGTAGCGATTCGACGGTTCATGTTGTATCGCTTCAACAACTTCCCAAAGTTAAAATTCTTGAAATGCGAACCACCATCACTAATTATAACCCTCGGAATCCCAAAAGGAGCAAAGATGTTGGATTGTACAAACTTACACACCACTGAGTGATCGTTGGTCCTTGTCGCTATAGCTTCAATCCACTTTGACACATAATCAACCACGACCAAGATATACAAGAACCCGTTGAGCCTAGAAAGGGACCCATAAAGTCTATGCCCCATACATCAAACACTTCCACTATCAAAATGGGTTGTAAGGGCATTTCATCCCTTTTTGAGATACTTCCCACTCTTTGACAATTCAAGCAATTCCGGGCATACTCACAATCATCCTTGAAAATTGTAGGCGAATAAAACCCACATGTAACACACGATAACCCGTCTTATGGCCACTAAAATGACCCCCGTAAGCAGATGAATGAGCATGGGTCAAAACTTCTAACACCTCCGTCTCGGGAATGCATCTTCGAATTACTTGATCGGGCCCGATTTTGAAAAGGTCCGGTTCATCCCATATGTATTGCTTGACTTGGACCATAAATTGTTGCCTTCTTCTCTTGGTCCAGTGGCTCGGAATCGCACCCGTGGCTAGGTAGTTAACATAATGAGCATACCAAGGTGTGGTAGAAACGGATAAAAGTTGTTCGTCAGGAAACCGTTCATTAATCTCGCTTGTATCATCAATTCCTTCCAATGGAATTCGGGATAAATGATCCGCCACAACATTTTCACATCCCTTTTTGTCCCGAATTTCTAAATTGAACTCTTGTAGCAAAAGCACCCAACGAATAAAACAAGACTTCGCATCTTTCTTCTCCATCAAATACCAAACCGCACTATGGTCTGAGTACACAATCACCTTGCTTCCCCATATGTACGACCGAAACTTGTCCAAGGTATACCCACCACCGCTAATAACTCCTTTTCGGTTATGGTGTGTTAGGATCTGAGTTTGTTTGATTGTGTTGTTTAGTTAAGTGATTAATGTATGAAGGTAAAACAAAGATGAATTGCAGCGGAATATTGAAGATAAACTTTATATCATAATCAAAGAAGAATAGCTTTCAGCAAACATGATTTCATTAGTCAAATGATCATATGAATTACAATGATTCAACTATGCATGCACTACTAAACTCCCCCTCAGCCTGAGCTCACAGTTAGTTCGTACAAGATGAATGGTGAAAGAGAGCTAATAGAACAGGACAGGTACTATTCTATTTATAGTACAATCCTAACCACCGAGTATCAAATGCTGACGTCACCTAGACAGTGACATCTAATAGACTAACAACCTCTAAACATTGATCTAAATAAAACACTATTACAATAAACAATTGATAAGTAAAACACTGATATTGCTATCCGCTGTTGATGCCCAAGCACTGATGTTGCTGATCAGTGCTTTCTTCAATGGTTGATCAGGCCTTTGAATCAGCAGTGCTTAGTCTTCATCAGTTCTTTGAAAATCAGCAGTTGTTAGATCTTTTCAATCTTTATACCCAACAGTGCTTTGATGAATAGGTGTTAAGGAGAACAGTCTTTAAGATGATCAGCTGGTAGAAGCACTGCTATTAGAGGGAACTTAGAACATGCAAGCTTATTGTGGATCAACTGTTGAAAACTAGTTTTGGCTTTCAGTATCACCTGTTCTTCTAGGTTTGATTACATGGGCCAACAATCTCCCCCTATAACAGATGATGCCAAAACACTTCCATATTCTTGATCTTTATTCTCTCATTAGTTTTTCCCTGATTTGCCCTTTGAATTGTAGTTCAAAGTTCAGGGAATCTTCATCATCCTCATCCCTGTGAAGTTGAAGTTCCAAAAGATCTAGGAGATCAGCTGCATCCAGACCTAATGCATCCTCCCTTGAAATATGTTCAACTCTACCATTGGACTTGAGCATAGTCAATACATGGGTCTTTTTATCAGACTTCCACTTTAGTATTTTTGAGTCCAATGGGTTTCTTGGGAGAGGTTTTATTTGTGATGAGTTTGGAGACGGAGGTCTGCTTGTCAGCCTTTGAACTGTTTCAGCAAGTTGAGCTTGAAGCTTTAATGAGGCATCATCCAAGACAGGATCTGATTCTTGATAGCCTGTTTCATGATTTCAGCTTCTCTCTTTTTATCTTCCTCATCCATCTGCTTCTGTCTTTTTCTTTGATTTAAGACATGGGTGGATAAGTTAGAGGATGTGAACAGTGTTTTAAGAGAGAGGGTATGCTGCTTTGGCACATCGGTGGTTTTGTCTTAATATACTGGCTTCTTTGGAGCTGTTGGATCAGTTTCTCTTAGTTTTTCCAGCTTATCATATATTTGATCAATGTACTACCTGGACCATCTTGAAATGGCCTTTGAAGATCCATACTTGGCTGCAACCAACTCAGCTCTCTTCCTCTTGTATTCTAAAGTAAGCTCTGCCTTGGATTTCTTGAACTTATTCCAGTTTGGTGCAGTCTTCTTTATCTGAGGATCATTCTTCATCCTTTCAATTCTGTTGGCTTCTTCTTTTAGAGCTATGAGAGGCCAGTCTTTGAACTGATGTTCTTTGGCAGGGTATGGTTTGTCTCTCATGATGAACTCTAAGAGATCTTTCCTCAGCTTTCTTTGAAGATCAGCATTTGGTGGTAGATTTTACATCTCCTTGCTCAAGTCTCTTTCAAAGTCTTCTAGTTTCCTGACTTTACTTAACCCATGCTGCATTCAACTTGACAAGTTGGTGTCACCTTTCCCTTTACTCTCTTGCTTAGCAATATATTCAGCTTGCTTAGCTTTAAGTTTCAGATATTCATCCATGTTTCTTGGAGTTCTGAAGCCATGAAAAGATGGGAAGGTTCTTTTGGATGGATCATCTTGTGTATAGAATTGTCTCATTTCATATTTAAGAGCATGCAATTCCAGAGGATAAGTTACTGCCAATGGGATGTCTCTTGCATGGTCTTGACCCGTGAGTGGTTGTGGTTGAACAAGTGGATTTGTTGTTGGTGATGATGGAGGATCAAATGGCTCAGGGTTTGTTTGGATAAATGGTGAAGATGATAGAGGAGTAGGTGCGGGTATATCATCATCATTCACTTGGAACTTTCTTTTCGTTTGTATAAACAGATTTAGGAGAAGGAGTTTTTGTTGGAGAGTTGGAAATAGGAATGAAAATTGCTTGAGAAGGAAATTGGAAAGTGGTGGAAGTGGTTGATTGACTAACAACTATTGAAACAATTGATGTCTCAACCGCTGCTGTCTTAACAACTGTTGAAGTGTCAACATTTGTTGCAGTGGAGTATGGTAGTGGTGAAGATGGTTTTGTGTTCTGCTTTTTAGCAGGTGGTTTTTGTGGTCAAGGTGTTGGTTTAGATGTAGCAGTGTGTGGCTTTTCTGAACCAGCAGTGGTTTTGAGGCCAGCAGTGGTTGGCTTTTTGGGTGTTTGTTTTTGTGGTTGTGGTTTTGAAAATGTGACAAGTGGTGGTTTATTGTGTTTGAATGATTTCTTCCTGTTGGAAGTGCCAAGATCCTTTGTTTTGATTTCCCAATTTTTCAACTCCTTTTGTTCCTTCTTCCAAATCCTTTCCTTTGTTTCATTCCAATTTTGAATAGTCTTTTTGTTTGAAGCCTCTTCATCTGCTTGAATGTTCAAGGTTTCATCAATTCCCTTTTCTTTTTCTTTGACAGATGTTTCAGCAGAGGTTGCAGAAGACTTCTTTTCAGGCTCTGCTGGCTTTTGTCTTGGTGTAGCTTTACCAAAGTTCTTCATGTTATGTTTCTCCCCCTTTTTTGCATCATCTTCTGCTTTTTCAAAGACAGGTGCAGGGGTAGTGCCAGTCAATTTTGTCAGGGCTTCTTTGATGCCCCTGATATCAGCCTGAGTATCCTTGTATCTTGCCTCAACCATGAATCTTACAAACTCCATTTCAACTTTATGTTGAGCAACTAGCAATTCCCTTTGATGAGATAGAATTGGTTGAACAGTGGGTTGACTTTTGGAAGATTCTACTAAAAACTTGAGTGAATCATTCATTGTAGCAACAGTGTTTTCAATATTTGTGAGCCTCTCCGTCAAATCCTGGTATTTTAAACCCTCACCCAAATGAATGGGATCATCTGATTTCCCACCAGTGGTGGTTGTATCAGCTGTTGAAACAGGAGGATTCTCCAAATTTTCATCAACTGATGCCCCTTTTTCTTGGTACTGGGGACTTCCCTCTGCAGTGGTTACCTTGGAAATCTCACCAATGGTTAGTTTGAACACACCAGTGGATACCTTGATAGCATCAGCAGTGGTTGCCTTCAAGGGAGTCTTAAGTATGTAACTACTGCCCAGATGTAGATCAGTGGATCTGACACCTGTAGTAGCTGCTCCACTTGAACTACCAACAAGAATTTCATGAAATTCTTGTGGTGTAGCCTCCTCAGCTGTTTGTGGGATAACCAATTGAGGTGGTTCAGACACAGCCATTGTGGAAGTTGTACTCTCTGTAATGTATTTGTGAGAGGGGCTGTTTTGAGTCTGAATCTCAATGGCATCAAACAGGGATATGATGGATGGTGGTATTTGAGATGTGGAGAGTGGTGTAGAAAGAGAATTTGCCCCGGGAGAAGGACTGTTAAGCACACTCTCAAATGAGGGTAATACTTCATATTGAGGTGTCCCTGTGTATACAATATGTTCCTTTTGTGAGGAAGCATGAGGAGTTGAGGCTTTGGGTGGAGATCTTTCCAACTATTGTGAGGAAGTAGCAACCGTGGTTTCTGGTGACATTTGTGTTGTTATTGGGTTAACTTCTGGGATCTCATCTTCAAGAAGACCCTTTTTGGTGGGTTTGGTGGGCTTGGTGGATTTCTTTTTGGTCTTTTTAGTAGTTTTTGGTAGGGGGGTACACAGCAGTGGTTGTGATGTTGTGGTCGCCATGAGCAGTGGGCTTAACAGCTGAAGTCTAAGGAGCAGATGTAGACTCATCCAAAATTTGCTCAGACCCCCCTGCTTGTGTTTTTTGAACTTTTTGACTTTTTGGCCATTAGGCGAGTAAAAGTTTCAACAGACAAGCTGTTTATTTAAAAAAGGTGTTCCCTGTTCCAAAACTTTAGCATTTTCTTTTGGAATTTTTTGTTGTAAATAATAGCTAAGGAATCTAGGGAACAACAAGAAGGCCAGTGGCTTCTTTTCTTTAATATTTTTCACATTATTAACCATATCATTAAAAATTGCTTGGGAGTAATTGAAATCAGTTTTAGACATGATAGCATATCCCAAGTATTGGATTTTCAGAGGAATTTCATTAAAAGAAGTTGTTTTATTTGAAACACAGGTGAGCAGGGTATGAAACAGGAATTTCACTGGAGGTGGAAATTCTCCTTTTTGCATAGTAGCTTCTGACAATTGTCCTGCATACCCTCTTTCGATCAAATCAATTTGATACTCATCCTTAGGGAAAGAGGTTTTACCTGTTAGGTCATTCATCTGAAAAACTTCTGAGATGGTTTGTGGTGTTATTGGAACCAAGATTCCTCCTACTTCTGATGAGATTGCCCAAGCATTTTTATCTTGAATTTCAAGTTTTGCATTTGCCCAGAAATCTCGTAGGGTATCTTGATAGATGGGAGCATTCCAAGTTAACAAAGTTTTGTACTTTGATGATGATAGGGCATCAATGATGGAATGGAAATCTGTATTTTTACTTGATTTTTCAAGAGCACAGAGATAGTTGTGTGGGTTTTTAATTATGAGAGTCATGATTGGAGTGTAAAATCGCGAATGGGAAGAAAAAGATGAATGTAAGATGGAAACCGCTTTTGAGGAATTTTTGAATTCGATACGGTAGTGAAAACTCTGTTTGGGGTTTTTATCAGGGTTTTATTAAAGGGAAAATGTCACACCCCCAAAATCCACATGCGGAGTACCACCGCTTGGAGGCGTGACTGACCAGGATCCAACCACCAATTATACTGAGCATTTGTTAATAGTAATAATATTCATCACTCATAATGGTTAGTAAGCATCATGGTGTAGATTTCAAAAGTTTAAGTTAAGTAGCAGTTTAAGTAAGTAGCGGAAGCATAGACAAATTAGTTTAAAACAAAGTTCAGGGTTCAAGTTTATTTAGAACCCAACACATGGGCTAGACGACCAATACACATCCCCAAGCAGCAAGCTCCTGAGTCACTAGGTACCTGCAAAGCATGCAGTAGGGTATCAACAAAAATGTTGGCGAGTTCACGAGTTATCCAGTTTTTAATTACCAAAACTTGTTTCACCAGTCAATTTATCCGTTTATACATGCCATGGGGAGCTACCCCATAAGTAAGCGACTAAACTGTTTTTCTAATACCGAACACTAGGTGACCGTATGTTTCCGCAGTGCCCCGTTTGTCAATGTTCTATCGTCATTGACGGTTTGCCAGAGTACATTAGTTCACTCCCGTTCCCAGTAACAAGGGTCGGTGTGAGGCTGGTTAGACCTAAATAGCGCTATCAACTAATAACCCGTTTGCCAGGCCCCGGCGACTAATCGGTATTAAATGGTAGGGACTTAAGTGATAGAGTTTCGTTTAGTGTTGCTCGTTGCATTCTGTATAAACCGTAATTAACTAAGAGTCCCATTTAAGGGGAGAAAAGTAGGTTTGTATCCCTTAAAAAGGGATAGCGTTGTTTTAAGTTCCGTTTCCCAAACCACCGGGAACGCATGCTTTAAAAGTTGTGAACTCACCTTGGGTTGCTCACCAGATTAGTTACTTGGTCAAACACGTTGGTCACCACGTCCTAACATGGTTACCAGTATAGGTCAGGTTTGGGTACAGAGAAGTCACGTATATTTTACACGTATCTAACACATAGCATACATATCACATAAGGTTATTGGGCCAGTCCTATCACATGTTCAGTAACACATAATCCATTTAAACAGTAACAAACATGAACAGTCCATACAATTCGGCCCAATAACGTAGACAAGTAGCCCAGTCGAGACCAGGTGGTCTCGACTCGAGATTATGCGATCTCGAGTCGCAACCAGGAGATCTCGAGTTGTAAATGGCTGGTCTCGAGTGGTGCAGGCATGAGTAGCAACCTCAGAGGTCTCGAGTCCCGTCTCGAGTCGAGACCATGATGATCTTGAGTCCCTGAAGTCGGTTTGAGTGGTTTGGTCGAGATCTCGAGTCACTATCACCGTGGTCTCGAGTTGTTACTTGATGGTCTCGAGTCGAAACCAAGGGTCTCGACTCGTTTGTCT
This sequence comes from Helianthus tuberosus, assembly GCA_030545235.1. Lineage (NCBI taxonomy): Eukaryota > Viridiplantae > Streptophyta > Magnoliopsida > Asterales > Asteraceae > Helianthus > Helianthus tuberosus. The sequence goes on along the minus strand of CM060409.1, from coordinate 41,691,035 downwards.
GCTGATTCTGGTGCACCTGCAAGGCTTGTACTAACCAATAGGATTTCGATTTCATGATATTATGTACTATCCAACCACAATGCTCAAACATGTTTTCCTGTATAATATGGATTCAAAACAAATCAAACATTCAGTTTTTCAAATATTCAAGTCACATTCAAACAGTTCATCATTAGGGTTTTCATTTTCAATCAACATGTTCATTTAAGCCAATACAACACACGGTTCATCTTACACACATATGTATTTCATGGTCAAGAATTTCGTACACTAGATGTCAAAACCATTTTAACCAAAGCAAGCAATAGATCAACATACATTTTTACTTATACAACAATCACGATATCATTTATATAAGAAAGACATATTCATGATCATCAAACATAGATATTCACACAATCTATCCTAGCTCATTCAAATAATACAATGCTTGCATGTCATCAATATTCATCCATTTGAGCATTCAAAATAACCAACAACCATCATGCTATTCATTCACTCTAATGACACCATTTTTACACCTAAACATCTAGTAAAGCACTTAAAACACTAACCGGTTGTGAGAAGGCACCGAGACAAGAAAGAAGATAAGAAAATGAAGTGTCCGAGTGATGATGATGAGCTTGGCCGAGTGTCCTTGTTGTTGCCGATTGATCCACGAGAATGAGGGGAGAAGGATGTTGAGACTTAGGGTTTTAGAGAGAGAGAGTGTGTGGGAGTGAGTGTGGGTTGCCCAAAAATGGCAAGGTTGGCTAGGAGCATGGGTTTTATACTCGTTCCAAGTTGGTGCACCCTAATGGGCTTTCGGGTGGACTAAAGGAGGTCCACGGCCCAACCGGCCCACTGTTTACTATTCACTCGAGACCCAGTGGTCTCGAGTCGTGGTCTCGGTTCACTAGTACTTATACACGTATATATATATATATATTTATTACCTACCCGTTATCAACACATAGCACATCAAGATAATTCACACCTTTCATTTAATAATTCATACGTACACACGGCTAATACAAGAGGGTTGTTCGGGAAAATCCAGAGTGTCACATTATCCCCAAGTTTTAAGAACTTTCGTCCCGAAAGTTAAGGCAGCCACTTTCAAGCTGGTGAGAACGTTTCAACGGGTGTCACATTATTCCCCCGTTAGTTTGGAATTTCATCCCGAAATTCGGTTGTAGCTTCAGTGCTGGGAGTTTCATTAGGGAACAACTGGGGATATTTGTGCTTCATCTGGTCCTCCCGCTCCCAGGTAAACTCTGGCCACGTCGCGAGTTCCAACGAACTCGCACGAGAGGTATCTGGCTACGTTTGAGGATTTTGATCTCTCGATCCGTGATCTAAATCGGTTCCTCAGTAAAGTGTAGCTATTCGTCAATAGTGAGTTCCTTGAAAGGAATGATGAGTGTTTCATCTGACAGCCACTTCTTCAGATTAGACACGTGAAAGACGTTGTGCACCGCACTCAGTTCTTCAGACATATCGCAGATTAAGCTTGCCCCGTTTTCCAAAACGAACCACACCCTTCCAGGGTGAGACTTTAAGTAGAACCCGGTCACCGACCTGGAATTCTAGCAGTGCCCTACGCTTATCAGCGTAACTTTTCTGATGGTCACGAGCTGCCGCCATGCGTTGTCTGATCTGGGCGATCCTTTCCGTTGTCTCGACCACGAGTTCCGGGCCAGTAATTTGGCTTTCGCCAACTTCCGCCCAACATAAGGGTGACCGGCATTTACAAACCGTACAATGCCTCAAAGGGTGCCGCCTAAACGCTGGTGTGGTAGCTATTGTTGTAGGAGAACTCCACCAATGGTAAGTGTCATTCCCGTTCTGAGATCTTGGTAAGCCTGTGACGAAATCCATAGAGATGCGCTCCCATTACCATTTTGGCAGTTCTGGTTGTTGTAACAAGCCCGACGGTAGGTGGCTATGTTGGCCTTCATAATAGGCCACCAATACGTAGTCTTGAGTTCGTGGTACATCTTATCCGAACCAGGATGTACCGAGTAACGAGATTTGTGTGCTTCGTCCATCACAAGTTCGCGCAGATTTCCATAAAGTGGGACCCATACACGCCCTGCCACATAGTAAGCGCCGTCTTCCTTTTGTTCTAAACATTTCCTTGATCCTCGTAGGGTCTCAGCCCTGATGTTTTCTTCTTTCAATGCTTCAACCTGAGCATTTCAAATCCGGTTAGGGAGGTTCGAGTGGATAGTGAGCTGTAAAGCACGAACACGCTTAGGTTTGGTTTCCTTCCTGTTGAGGGCATCAGCCACCACATTGGCCTTGCCGGGATGATACTTAATTGTGCATTCGCAGTCGTTAAGGAGTCCTACCCATCTGCGTTGCCTCATGTTCAACTCCTTCTGATCCAAGATATGCTGGAGTCTCTTGTGATCGGTGTGAATCATGCACTTGGTACCGTACAAGTAATGTCTCCATATCTTGAGTGCAAAGACGACTGCTCCGAGTTCCAAGTCGTGCGTCGTGTAGTTCCTTTCGTGAATCTTAAGTTGTCGAGAAGCATAGGTGATAACTTTCTCGCGTTGCATCAACACGCAACCGAGCCCACGAATAGACGCGTCACAATAAACCACAAAGTCGTCCGTACCTTTAGGTAATGAAAGGATAGGAGCACTACAAAGGTTTTCCTTTAGCTTCTGAAAGGCAGAGTTTTGAGCATCGTTCCACTTGTAAGCAATGCCCTTCTGGGTGAGGGTCGTGAGGGGTTGAGCGATCTTCAAAAATCCCTTGATGAATCTACGATAGTACCCTGCGAATCCCAAGAATTGGCGAACTTCGGTCGGTGTCTTAGGGGTAGGCCAATTCTTTATAGAGTCGATCTTAGCTGGATCGACGTGAATTCCGTCCTTATTGGCCACGTGTCCAAGGAAGTGGACTTCTCGAAGCCAGAAGTTGCATTTCGAGAACTTGGCGTACAGTTGTTCATTGCGAAGGAGTTCGAGAATAAGATGCAGGTGTTGTTCATGCTCCTCTTGACTCTTCGAGTAAATTAGGATGTCGTCAATAAACACAATCACGAACTTGTCGAGGTAGGGTTTGCACACTCGGTTCATGAGATCCATGAAGATCGCAGGGGCGTTGGTCATTCCGAAAGTCATGACAAGAAATTCATAGTGACCCTAACGAGTTCTGAACGCAGTTTTGGAGATGTCTTCATCACAGACTCTCAGCTGATGATAACCTGATCGCAGGTCAATCTTAGAGTAGTAGTTTGATCCTTGCAACTGATTGAATGGGTCGTCGATACGTGGGAGTGGGTAACGGTTCTTGATGGTAACCTTGTTCAGCTCACGATAGTCGATGCACATACGGAATGTGCCATCCTTCTTCTTAAAAAAGAATGATGGTGCTTCCCCTAGGGTGACGAACTAGGACGGATAAATCCTTTATCCAACAATTCTCGTAGCTGCGTAGAAAGTTTCTCCAGTTCTACGGGAGCTGGTCGGTAAGGCACATGAGCCATAGGTGCTGCTCCAGGAGCTGGCTCGATTTGGAATTTGACCTGACGGTGAGGAGGGATTCCAGGTAGTTCCTCAGGAAATACCTCGGGTAGTTGCGTACTATTGGAAAAATTCTCGATCCTCTTTTCCCCTTTCCTGGGTGTCGGTGACAAGTGCTAAGATAGCAGTGTGCCCCTTTTATAAACACTTATGGGCTTTTAAGTACGAAATGATGTTGGTGACTTCTCCACCTTTGTCACCTTGAACGATGGGGGTTTGCCCGAGGGACGTGGGATACAAACGACTTCCTCTCAACAGAGGATTCCAGCCCGATGTTTGGGTAGCCAATCCATACCAATGATGACGTCGAAACTTCCAAGAACGATAGGAAAGAGGTCGATGGAAAAGGTCTGACCAGACAACACGAGGTTGCAGTTACTGACAATGGGTGAGGCCTCAAAGTTTCTACCATAAGCCACTTCGTCAACGGGCTTAGAGTTTGGTGTCGGCCTAGGCGTCTACTTATGCGTATTAATACGTAACTATCGTCGGTTTCAGAATTAAAGTATGGCAACACAATGATCGTTAAGTAGGAACTTACTCGTTTCTACGTTGGGGTTGTCCCGGGCTTCACCAGCACCTTGCTCGTTGTCGTTACGGCTTTGATTCAATTGTGAACAATCCTTCCTGATGTGTGTTGTGTCCCCGCACCGAAAACACCCTCTAATGTTACCTTGTTGCGGGCAATTTTTCCTCATGTGCCCATCCACTCCACACCGATAACATCCCTTGTTGATCCCTTGGGGTTGCTGTTGTGGTTGCCGTAGATGGACTTGCTTTGCTGGGTGTGGGCTCCTACAATCTTTGCTTCATGCCCAAGCTTGTTGCATCGCTGACACTTGTTCCTGGCACAGGGACCATTGTGATGTCGGCCACACTTGTTACACTTGGGTAGTTTTCTTTGGTAACCACCCGTTCGCGGGTCAGGGCCCTCGCTCCCAACGACCCTCCTTTGTTGAGCTTGAGGTGGCATAGTGTTGGGACTCCCACTTTGGTAGTCATTCCACTTGCGTTTGCTGAAATCAAAAGCATTAGCTGTAGCAGTTAAACGCCTGGGCAACCTGCCCTCTTCCACCGCTTGGTTTGTGAAATGGTGTGCTAGACGGATGACCTGGTGGATTGTAGGGGGTTTGGTTGCAATCACTGAACCCTGGATTTCTGGGACTAAGCCCCTAAGGTAGAGTGCGATTCGCTTGTAGGGAGGCTGCGATGAGTTAGGACATAAAGCAGCCAAGTCATTGGACCTTTTCGTGTATGCTTCGATCTCTGAGCCAACCATCTTTAACCCATAGTATTCCATTTCCAGCTTCTGCATGTCATCCCTGTGACAGAATTCTTCCCTGATTAGATCCTTGAAATCACCCCAGGGAGTGGCATTTGCATCTGCCAATCCGAGCATCTGGACTTGCGCGTTCCACCACGAAAACGCTTTACCTTGCAACGTGCTAGTGGCGTACTCTACTCGTTTGCTACATGGGCTTTCACCTTCTTCAAACGCAGACTCGATCCTCCTGAACCAATATAAAAGACCTACTGCTCCTTCTGTGCCATCGAAGGGGTGTGGTTTGCATTCCAAGAACGCCCTGAGGGTGCCAACTCGGGGTTAGGTGTATGTGGATGGTCCTTCTGGGTTGGTTGCCAAGGCTTCAGCGACCCGAGCGTCTATCAGGGCCGCCAGCTGGTCCCTTGTTAGGGCTATGCTGTCTCCATTGAGTCTGGTCATTGTCTTGATGTTCAGAAAACACAGAGTGAGAAAGGACGTTGTAGTGAAACAAGAATGTGGGGGAGGATTGTGTATACATCTAGCTAGGCACACTAATACGTATATTAGCACATAAGCACTTAAACAAACAGCAAGCAAACATAAGTGAGAACTATGAGGTCTAATGCGTTGAGTCTTGCACTTGGAGTGTAGTGTCGTCACGAGTCACGGGTTATAGTCTGGTTTTTCTCAAAAAGACTTCCTTTTTAAAACCAAGTTCACTATAACCAATGGCTCTGATACCAATCTGTCACACCCCCAAAATCCATATGCGGAGTACCACCGCTTGGAGGCGTGACTGACCAGGATCCAGCCACCAATTATACTGAGCATTTGTTAATAGTAATAATATTCATCACTCATAATGGTTAGTAAGCATCATGGTGTAGAGTTCAAAAGTTTAAGTTAAGTAGCAGTTTAAGTAAGTAGCAGAAGCATAGACAAATTAGTTTAAAACAAAGTTCAGGGTTCAAGTTTATTTAGAACCCAACACATGGGCTAGACGACCACTACACATCCCCAATCAGCAAGCTCCTGAGTCACTGGGTACCTGCAAAGCATGCAGTAGGGTATCAACAAAAATGTTGGCGAGTTCACGAGTTGTCCAGTTTTTAATTACCAAAACTTGTTTCACCAGTCAATTTATCCGTTTATACATGCCATGGGGAGCTACCCCATAAGTAAGCGACTAAACTGTGTTTCCAATACCGAACACTAGGTGACCGTACGTTTCCGCAGTGCCCCGTTTGTCAATGTTCTATCGTCATTGATGGTTTGCCAGAGTACATTAGTTCACTCCCGTTCCCAGTAACAAGGGTCGGTGTGAGGCTGGTTAGACCTAAATAGCGCTATCAACTAATAACCCGTTCGCCAGGCCCCGGCGACTAATCGGTATTAAATGGTAGGGACTTAAGTGATAGAGTTTCGTTTAGTGTTGCTCGTTTCATTCCGTATAAACAGTAATTAACTAAGATTCCCATTTAAGGGGAGAAAAGTAGGTTTGTATCCCTTAAAAAGGGATAGTGTTGTTTTAAGTTCCGTTTCCCAAACCACCGGGAACACATGCTTTAAAAGTTGTGAACTCACCTTGGGTTGCTCGGCAGATTAGTTACTTGGTCAAACACGTTGGTCACCACGTCCTAACATGGTTACCAGTATAGGTCAGGTATGGGTACAGAGAAGTCACGTATATTCTACACGTATCTAACACATAGCATACATATCACATAAGGTTATTGGGCCAGTCCTATCACATGTTCAGTAACACATAATCCATTTAAACAGTAACAAACATGAACAGTCCATACAATTCGGCCCAATAACGTAGACAAGTAGCCCAGTCGAGACCAGGTGGTCTCGACTCGAGATTATGCGATCTCGAGTCGCAACCAGGAGATCTCGAGTTGTAAATGGTTGGTCTCGAGTGGTGCAGGCATGAGTAGCAACCTCAGAGGTCTCGAGTCCCATCTCGAGTCGAGACCATGATGAACTCGAGTCCCTGAAGTCAGTTTGAGTGGTTTGGTCGAGATCTCGAGTCACTATCACCGCGGTCTCGAGTTGTTACTTGATGGTCTCGAGTCGAAACCAATGGTCTCGACTCGTTTGTTTGCTGATTCTGGTGCACCTGCAAGGCTTGTACTAACCAATAGGATTTCGATTTCATGATATTATGTACTATCCAACCACAATGCTCAAACATGTTTGCTTGTCTAATATGGATTCAAAACAGATCAAACATTCAGTTTTTCAAATATTCAAGTCACATTCAAACAGTTCATCATTAGGGTTTTCATATTCAATCAACATGTTCATTTAAGCCAATACAACACACGGTTCATCTTACACACATATGTATTTCATGGTCAAGAATTTCGTAAACTAGATGTCAAAACCATTTTAGCCAAAGCAAGCAATAGATCAACATACATTTTTACTTACACAACAATCACGATATCATTTATATAAGAAAGACATATTCATGATCATCAAACATAGATATTCACACAATCTATCCTAGCTTATTCAAATAATACAATGTTTGCATGTCATCAATATTCATCCATTTGAGCATTCAAAATAACCAACAACCATCATGCTATTCATTCACTCTAATGACACCATTTTTACACCTAAACATGTAGTAAAGCACTTAAAACACTAACCGGTTGTGAGAAGGCACCGAGACAAGAAAGAAGATGAGAAAATGAAGTGTCCGAGTGATGATGATGAGCTTGGCCGAGTCTCCTTGTTGTTGCCGATTGATCCACGAGAATGACGGGAGAAGGATGTTGAGACTTAGGGTTTTAGAGAGAGAGAGAGTGTGTGGGAGTGAGTGTGGGTTGCCCAAAAATGGCAAGGTTGGCTAGGAGCATGGGTTTTATACTCGTTCCAAGTTGGTGCACCCTAGCTAATGGGCTTTCGGGTGGACTAAAGGAGGTCCACGGCCCAACCGGCCCACTGTTTACTGTTCACTCGAGACCGAGTGGTCTCTAGTCGTGGTCTCAGTTCACTAGTACTTATACACGTATGTATATATTTATTACCTACCCGTTATCAACACATAGCACATCAAGATAATTCACACCTTTCATTTAATAATTCATACGTACACACGGCTAATACAAGAGGGTTGTTCGGGAAAATCCAGAGTGTCACAGAAAAAATGAATTCTGATGTGGCAGTGGTTTCAAAGATCGGACGGTTAACATCTGTCCACATGGCAACCTTTGATGGAATAGTGGAAGACAGTTGTTTAGAAACCACTGATGGACAATATTAGTGGTTGAGAACAGTGAATGATCAAAACAGTGGCTGATTTTAACTATCAGTGGATAGACATCAGTGGTTGAAACACTAATGTTTAAGCAATAGTGGACAACAGTGATTTGGAGAAACAGAGGTTGTCTTTCAGCAGTGAGTGAACTGTCAACAATCAGATGTTTGAAACAGACAGTGGATATGGACAGACTTTTAAGGATTTATGAAAAAAATTCATTTTAACTATTTTTAAGGATGGAGTTTTGATTATCTGAAAATATTTTAATGCTTTTTATTCATGTACAAACAAGATTTTGCTTGTTAGTCCATGTTAAGCATGCCAATTCTAGAGATCAAGCTTTCAAAGTGGATGTGTCTAATGCTTTTGTTAGCACATCTGCCAGGTGATCCTTAGTTGGAACATGATGCAGAGAAATCAAACCTTTTTCATAGCAATCCCTCACAAAGTGATGTCTGATGTCAATGTGCTTGGCGGTTGAATGAGATACTGGATTTTTTATGATATTTTCAGCTGCTTGACTATCCAACATGAGAGGGGTCTGTAAAGCAGTTATACCAAAATCCAGCAGTTGATTTTGAAGCCACAACAGTTGGGCTGTACAACTTGCAGCAACAATGTATTCTGCTTTAGCAATGGATGTGGAAATAGCTGCTTGCTTTTTGCTTTGCCAAGACACTAAGCAATTGCCTAGGAATTGACACCCACCTAATGTAGACTTCCTGGTTGTGTTGCATCCAGCAAAATCAGTGTCTGAGAAACCTGAAAGCTTAACATTCCCATTAGCAGGGTACCAGATACCAAGTGTGGGAGCACCCTTTATGTATCTGAATATCCTTTTCACAGCAATGAGGTTAGACTTCCTAGGTACTGATTGGGATCTTGCACAAACACATGTTGCAAACATGATGTCTGGCCTAGATGCCGTTAGGTACAATAAAGACCCAATCATGCTTCTATATAATGTTTGATCGACCAAATCATCATTTTCATCAGACATGACTAGCTTTGTGGTTGCCATGGGTGTACTCATGGTTTACAATCATTCATCTCAAATTTGTTTAAAAGATTTGTAAGGCCATATAATTAAGTAGGTTTACGCTTATCTTTATCAAACATAATTACAGGCTATTGGGCTTAGTCTGCTAGTGGGTTAGATAACATTAGAATAAGCCATGTGGGCTAATTAATGATTTGGGCTTGTTTAGTTAAGAATGTGCATGTGGGCCTGGCCCAGTCTGTAACTAGGTCACCCTATGTAACTATATATAGGGTGAGCCTAGGTCATTTTAGGGTTGCTGTTCATATCATTGTTCTTCTAGTCATTTTAGAATTCTGTGTTGGGTGTACCAGAAGGTTCTTTAGAAACCATGTGCACGTTGATTATTCAATCGATACAAGTTCTTGTTCTTCATCACTTTTCTTAGTATTCCGTACTATGATTAGTGATTTTGATATCCGATTGGTAGTTTTGGGATTTACAATTGGTATCAGAGCCTAATTAGTCTTGCGAAGGCTCGGTTGTGTTGGATATCATTCGAAGAACAAGAATATTTTTTTCAGATTCAAAGAACACGAAGAAATTGTTGAAGATCTCAAAGATAGGTCAGAAATTCATATGTTTGATCTATTTTGGAGAAAATTAATTGTGTTTGCTGATTTTTAGGAAATTATTGGTAGAAAGGATATTTTGGAAAATTGATTTTCAAATTATCCTTGATTTTTGGGATTTGAATATATTTTATTTCCAAGATTTAAGTGTGCGACAGTGTGGAATTTGAATTAGGGGTGTAGGGAGTGGTTAGACACTTGAAAGTGGTAAACTTCAAAATCAAACAATGAGAGTGTGCCATGTCAAAGTGGTAAACTATGCTTCAAGGTGTTGGCAATGGTTAGACACTTGGTGAAGTGGTAAACTATTTAAAAAAAAAGGAAAAAGGTGTGATTGGATGAGATGGCATGGACCCTCACCGATTTCTTCCCCATTTTCGGTAACAATTGTGCGGCAAAGGAATTGGCGGTGGTTGCCGCTCGGTGCCGATGTGTTTTGCCGCTGCCACTCCGGACAGCCTAAGTGTACTATATACGATTGGAGTGTGTGACAATTTCATGATTTAAAGTAAAGTGTGCGGCTGAATTACTTTGGTTACTGTGCGAACAATTTTGAGTGTACAACATCAAGAGACATCATCATTTGAAATTTAATCTTCAGTGTGCGACATTTATCAGTCATCATCATCATTTTCAATTCAACAAAGTGTGCGACCAATAAGAAAGTTGTGTGCAGTGGCGAAGCTTGACGTTTTCGACGCGGGGGTATCACCATGACCAAGTCCAATCCGGTACTCCTGCAAAACAATATCGAATTCAAAGCAGACAATCATTAGTATAAGGATCTTTAGGATGATCCATGATCCTGATCCTGAAGCACTTCTGAGGATCACTAACTAACACAGAAGTAAGGATCACTATGCAGGATAACAATTGAGGATCACGGGTCATTAAAAAATCCTCCCCTAACAATTGCCCCCAAAATATAAGGAGTAATATTGTAAATAAACGAGTTGTATTTTGTTGATCTTATCCGTAACAGACTAATGGATAACTAGCCGTTGAAGACGGACAAGCCGTTGCAAACCTGACGTCACTGAAGTGACAATCCTGCAAATCGTCATTATAAATAGGAGTTAGAGATAGGATCAACTTGCATTTAAATCCGAAAGAAACTCCCTTTAAATTCTCAGCCGAAGATCAATCAGGTATCTCTTTTCCTATTTCTCCTTTCTTACTCTGTTTTTCTTTCTTTACGAACATCACGTTAAGGATGATGCTCCGGTCCTCCCCCTCCAAGGATCACCAGAAGGATAGCCCCTTGAAAAGTCAAGGGATCATCAAGGACTCAGCGAATGAGAGGTGTTGCTTTTCTGATCCGCAAATAGATAAAATCCGACATCGCTTTCCGGCGAACACCTTTTTCAAACCCTTTGATCCCACTGTTCTGAGCGACTACATTTCTGAGACATGGGTTGCCTTTCCTGTTACCCCATTCACCATAGGATACACCTATCCTTTTCCAGCCTTTACCCAGTCCTTTTTCTCCCTAACCGGCATCTCCTACATCCAAGCTATGCCGATGATCTGGAGGGTCTTATATACCCTTGAAAGGATCATCGAGCAGGAAGGGATTGATCTAGGAATGTCAGAGTTGGCTGAAATGTATGATCTCACAACGTTTGGATCCCACCGATATCTGTTTAAGCGAAAACCCGGCGAAGAACATCCCATTTCTAATGTTACTAAAAATGATCCCAACTGGAAACGACGCTTTTTCTTTTTCAGAAGGGATACCATTCCAAACGGAGAGGATCTACCAAGGAAGTGTTCCACCCATGGTAGGACAGAGGATCCTGAGAAGGATCACCAGGTAATCTTGCTCTTGTGATAGGATCACTAACCCCCTTCTGTTTTATGTTATGCAGCTGTCACTGTTTCACACCTCATACCGTCTCCTGATACTAAGGAAATGCTTGCTGTTTTTAGAAGACTCAGTCCTGAAACAAGATCATTCAAGACAATCACCCAGGATTCTCAAGAGGTATCCTCAGGCTCAGTCACCATGTCAAGTAAGTATCCTGCTTTTTATATAGTTAAAGATTTAAATAAATAGTTAAATAGAAATAGGATAAGGATACTTATCTTGCTTTGAATGTATAGGTGCCGGAAAAGCTTCCAAGCCTGCCTCCCAGTTCGACGTTGCTGACCTTGACACTGTTCGATCCAGAAAGAAGAAGGCCATTGCCAGCCCTAGTGTCCCCATCCCCAAGGCACCCACTAAAGGAAGGGGTGGCAAGAAGAGGAAAAACTCCGAGATAGAGGATCTACAAGGCCTGCCACTGATCCGCCACCAATTCATTGAATACTTCAATGACGTGAGGATCACCAATTCTGCCTAGGTATCCTACTTATTTGAGGATCACCCGATCTTGAACTGCTTTGTCTCTTTTGCAGAAATTTGCTGTGATCGAAGACTTTGTGGGGAGTGTTGAGGAGTTGGATAAGAAGATTGCTGACCTCCAACAAGTTGCAGTACTCAAGGATCTTAAGATTGCTGATCTCGAAAAAGCCCTTCAAGACGCCAAGACTAAGACAGCTAAGATCTTGATCGACATTGACTACGAGAAGCATGATCTCATAGAAGGTGCAAAGGTCTCCGCTGCCATCACAATGTACAAGACAAAACTGAAGATGGCCCAGGAGGCTCAAGATCCTGACTTCGACAGAAGCAGCTGGGATGTTGAGGGTTGGAAGGCGAGGTTAGCTGATCTGGAAGATGATGAGGAGGCTGAGGAGGTTTTGGCGATCGAGGCTGGAAGCAGTGGAAAGGATCAGGTGAAGGATACCGAAGCTGGAGGGGATGAAGATGCAGCAAGGTGTGAGCTGCATGATTTGGCGATGATGGACATTCCTAGACGTAGCCGGAGCCCAATTTTTTTTAAATTCGGTAGTAGTTTGTTTTGTGATTGTGCTGTTTTAAAACAATGATGGTCTGTATTTGAACAATAGTTTTAGGATTAAGGATGTAGGATCCTTTGGATAATAGGTAGGATTACAAATGGTGGAGGGATCCACTGTTTGGGGGATGAAGCCATTGTGATCCTGCCGCCTTTTGATTCCCTGCACTTGCTATAACCGCATAAACAATGGACACCCGTTGCCAACCCATGTGGACGGGCCACGTTTTGTTGGTAGAAACGTGGGTTGGCAATTGTGACAACCTTTGACGGTTAATCCTTTGATAATAAAATAACTTTAAACTTTTTTGGCTTATTTTGTGTTGTTATCCTAGTTTGTCCTTTTAATTTTCAATTGTTTTGATGTACACTTGTCTGAGTAAGAAAAGTTGAACAGCTTAGATAAAAAATTTGGGATATGATCCAGGATCAAACATCCTATAGTTGAAAAATTCCAAAAGGTGGTATATTTTAAGGATCGTGAGTTCAGTTGTCAAAGTATTAGGGTTATTCAAATAATCAATGAATAAAATCAAAATAGTTAAGGATCATACCTGAGGATCCAAGTTAGGATCCTAACCCTTAATACTATAACCAGGATAACCATAGGACAAACCTTAGTAAGAAGTAAGGATCAAGGATCCTAGGTTGTTTAACTTTGAAGACCTGAAATAGAACATAACTTGGGACTAAGCCATTATAAGATAAAAGTTAGCAACTGGGGACAAGCCCAAAGGATAACTGGGGACAAGCCCAAGGATAACTGGGGACAAGCCCAAGGATCGTGTGTGAACTGGAGTATGGCCCTAACTGGTGACTATCCAAACTTAATGGCATGAAAATGCCAAAACCTTAGCTAACGTGAAAACGTTAGAAACCTTAAGAACGGATGTATGGTACGTCTACCATTATACGTAGGATCCTAGGTATAGCCAGTACAATGGAATTATCAGCCCCTAAAACGAGTACTGGTCCCACTGCCATGAACTATACCAGGATCATCGTGCGCTACTAGCGGAACTGGGGTCAAGCCCAAATAACTGGGGTTAAACCCAAGTAACTGGTTGCTTTTGTGGATAATCATCCTTTTGCTAAGAGTACCTGAACCTTCAAAACTCAAAATCACGTGAAAGGGGGATAAAGGATGCAGGATCCTTATCCTTATGTGAGGAAGTAAGGAAATGAAATAGTTTAAGATTAGAATGTTACCAAAATGAGGATCATCTGTGCTTTAAGGATCCTTTAAGGATATTTATCATGTGAGGATCATGTATCCTTATCACATGAAGTATTTCTTCAAATGGACAGCATTCCAGGCTCTAGGTAGCAAATCACCTTCCATTGTTAGCAATCGATATGCCCCCTTTCCTGCCTCAGCTTCAATCAAGTAAGGTCCTTCCCATTTTGGTGCCAACTTTCCATCAGCAGGATTGGTGGTATTCTGGAATGTTTTCCTTAGTACCATATCACCAACTTGGAATTTCCTGATCCTGACATTTTTGTTGTAGGCTCCAGTCATTCTTTGCTGATAACTAGCCATCCTTATCCTTGCTAAATCTCTGATTTCTTCTATAGTATCCAGGTCTTGAACCAAGTTCTCATCATTTTCCTCAGGATCACGAATACTTGTTCTAGCAGTTGGAACCACCATTTCTGTAGGGATCACTGATTCTGCCCCAAATACCAAGGAGAATGGAGTTTGGCCTGTAGCATTCTTAGGAGTTGTCCTATCAGCCCAAAGCACATAAGGTAGTTCTTCTGCCCATTTCCCTTTCTTGGATCTAAGCTTCTTCTTCAAATTGTTGATGATGATCTTATTGGAGGATTCTGCCTGACCATTAGCTTGTGGGTGGACTGGTGTTGATGTTATCATCTTAATCCCCCAGCTGTCACAAAAGTTAGTAGTTCTGCCCCCAATGAATTGGGAACCATTATCACATATAATTTCAGAAGGAATACCAAATCTAGTTATAATATTTCTTTTAATGAAGGATATAACTTCCTTTTCTCTGACTTGGGCAAAAGCTTCAGCCTCTATCCACTTGGAGAAGTAATCAGTCATAGCAAGCATAAACACTTTTCCACCAGGTGCCTTAGGGAGCTTACCAACTATATCCATGCCCCATCTCATGAATGGCCAAGTGGAGGATATAGGATGCAATAATTCAGCTGGTTGATGAAGGATATTGATGTGTCTTTGACAAGGATCACACTTCTTAGCATACTCTACAGCATCTCTCTTCATAGTTGGCCAATAGTATCCTGTCCTCAGGATCCTTAAGAATAATGCCCTGCCCCCAGTGTGGTTTCCACAATCTCCTTCATGAAAGTCTTTTAAAACTTCTTAGATTTCAAGATCCTCAATGCATCTTAAATATGGTCCTGCAAGAGATCGTTTATACAACATATTATTTAAAATTGTGAATTGAGATACCTTAATTTTGAAAGCCCTAGGGTTTTCTCCTGTAGGAATCTCTCCATGTTGTATGTATCTCGTGATTGGAAGGATCCATGATCCTGAATGAGATTGATTATCACTAGGGATGATTGCAGAATCCTCTCCTATCTCCATAGCCACATGATCCTCGATAGCCGGGGTCAGGATATGGATAATAGGGATCTTGATATCCTCCGGGATCTTCAAGGATGATCCTAAATTGGCTAATGTGTCTGCCTCTGCATTCTCTTCCCTTGGTACCTGTGTCAAACTAAAGGATACAAAAGAGAGTGCCAATTCTTTGACTATCTCCAAATATTTGATTAGCTTTTCACCTTTAACAGCATAGGATCCATTAAAGTGATTAGTGATTAACAAAGAATCTACATGTACCTCAAGATACCTGATCCTCATATGCTTAGCAATTTGCAAGCCAGCTATCAAGGCTTCATATTCAGCCTCATTGTTAGTGGTTTGGAACTCACAAGCTATGGAGTGGGGTATTATGTCCCCCTGTGGCGATTTTAGTAGTATTCCAAGCCCTGTTCCTTTGACATTTGAGGATCCATCAGTATAGAGTATCCAAGGATCCTTGGTCTCCTCTAGCTGCTGGACTTCTAACTCAACTTCCTTTTGCAAATCACTACTGAAATCTGCCACAAAGTCGGCTAATGCTTGGGATTTAATGGCTGTCCTGGGCTCATATCTTATATCATATGCACTAAGCTTCACTGCCCACTTAGCCATCCTTCCTGACATTTCAGGTTTCCTGAGGACATTCTTAATTGGAAAATTAGTTTTCACGATAATGGCATGAGTTTCAAAATAATGTCTCAATTTAGTAGATGCCATAATTAATGCAAGGATAAGTTTTTCTAAGTGTGAATACCTGGATTCAGCAACAAGTAAACTCTTACTTACATAATAGACAGGATGTTGTGTACCTTCGTGATCCTTAACAAGGACGGCACTTACTGCTTTTGAGGATACCGCGAGATATAAGGATAACACATCTCCTTTTTCTGGTTTCATCAAAGCCGGGGCCGAGGATAGGTAATCCTTAAGAGCTCTTAAGGCACTTTCATGCTTCTCAGTCCACGCGAATTTCTTGTTCTTCCTTAGGATATCATAGAATTCCTTACACTTCTCTGAGGATTTGGATATGAATCTGTTTAAAGTTGCAATCATGCCTGTTAACCTCTGAACATCCTTAGCATTGGCAGGGGACTTGATGTTCACTATAGCTTTGATTTGTTCTGGACTGGCTTCAATGCCTCTCTTTGTCACCATATATCCTAAGAATTTTCCTGCTTTAACACCAAAGTGACATTTTAAAGGATTAAGTTTCATGTTATATTTGTCAAGGATATTGAATGCTTCCTCCAAGTCTCTTAGGTGATCCTCAGCCTTTTTTTATTTTACCACCATATCGTCTATGTAAACCTCCATAGTTTGTCCAATCTGATCCTTGAACATCATATTCACTAGCCTTTGATAGGTTGCACCTGCATTTCTTAGTCCAAATGGCATAGCAATATAACAGTATATACCAGTTGGAGTCATAAAGGCTATATCCTCTTGATCGGATGGTTCCATCTGAATTTGTTGAAATCCAGATGAAGCATCCATAAAAGTTAACAGTTCATGACCCGCAGTTGCATCCACCATGGAGTCAATGTGGGGTAATGGGAAAGGATCCTTGGGACATGCCTTATTTAAATCAGTGAAATCGACACATACCCTCCACTTTCCGTTTTTCTTTTGAACAACAACCACATTGGCCAACCATCTTGGATACTTGACCTCTCTAATCATACCTGCTCGGAGTAATTTCTCTACCTCCTCCTGGATAATGGCATTTCTTTCTGGTGCAAATTTCCTCCTCTTTTGATGGATTGGTTTGAAGGACCTATCAATGCCAAGTTTGTGAGTGATTATATCTTTAGATACACCTGTCATGTCTTCGTGTTTCCATGCAAAGGTAGTCTTTCTCCTTTTGAGGAAGGATATGAGGTCTTCCTTTATTTCGCCAATGATCCCTGATCCTATATAAACTTTAGATTCAGGATCATCAGGATCCATAAGGATTTCTACTACATCCTGTTCTCTTGCCTCCAAGACATCCCTTGGAGGACGCTTTAATTGCTATTGCTCCCTTGACTTTGATGCTGGTTTCATTGATGAGGTGTAGCAGTTCTTAGCCTCTTGCTGATCACTATCAATCTTCACTATTCCCCAAGGACTAGGAAGCTTCACACATTGATGATAAGTGGATGGGACTGCCTTCATGTCATGTATCCAAGGCCTGCCAAGGATAACATTACAACAAGATAAACAGTCAATAACACAAAAATTTTGGTAAGAATGTAGGCCTTCGATATAGATTGGGAGTTTAATGTCCCCCAGAGTATTCTTAGTCTCGCCACTGAATCCCACGAGCACAGAGGATCTTGGTATGATATCGGATTCGGGAATATTCATCTTCTTGAGGACATCAAGCTGGATAATGTTCACAGAGCTTCCTCCGTCTATAAGGATCCTGCGAACAAAATGGTTAGAAATAAAAAGAGTGATAACCAAACCATCATGATGAGGATCCTGAATGTCCACACGATCATCCTCATCAAAAGTTATAACTTTTCCTTCGGAGACACTGGATGTTCGAATGGGTCTATCTCCATTATCCATCTTGGTTTCCTTTGCATGTCTTTTAGCTGCAGAGAAGGATGTTCCACAAATGTCTGATCCTCCAGAAATAAAGTTTATAACTTGTGCATCTGCTGGAGGGGCTGGAGCTTTCTCTGGGATCCTTTCAGGATCCTGAGTCCTTGACTTCTTTCTACCCAATAATTCTTTCAAGTGCCCCTTGCTCAACAAGTATCCAATTTCTTTTCTCAGTGCGATGCATTCTTCTGTGAGATGCCCAAAATCTTCATGATATGCACACCACTTTGACTTATCTTTGGTTGCAGCTGGTCTGTCATTTTTCCTGGGCCATCTAGCTTTATCACCTAGATTCTGCATCGCAAGGATTAGTTCATTGTTATCAACAGAAAAACAATAATCAGAAATTGGAGGATAATCCTCATCATCCTCTTCTTGTTCAACAGCATGCACATTGTGACACCTCGTTAAAACGCTCTCACTTTTACTAGCTTGTCAGTGGCTGCTCTAACTTTCGGGACGAAAGTTCTTAAAACTTGGGGATAATGTGACACTTCGGGTTTTCCCGAGCCAACTTTCGTCTTTAAATGAATGTATGTGCATAGATATAATATTAAATGAGAACTTGTTATTTATTGTTGTGCATTATGTGATCTTTTGATTGTGTCGTGTGTATTATGTATGTATATATATATATATATATATATATATATAAGTGTGAACCGAACCGAACCCGACGAGTAAACAAGTAACGATATGGGCCGGTTGGGCCGTAACCTTAGCCCACCCGGAAACCCCCCTTACCCACTCGAGATATATAACCGGCCACCCTCACAACTTGCACCATTTGGCAACATCACTCTCACACTCCCTCATCTCACACACTCTCCCTCTCTCTCTCTCTAAAAACCACTAAAACCCTAAAGTTCTAACATCAAACTCACCTCCTCTCCTCTCCCTCTCTCGGATCAAACCGGCTACAACAAAGGGAGCTCTCGGATCATCTCGGATCATCACTCGGAACTTGGTTCATCAATCTCTTGTACTCCTCCATCTAACCGGTTAGTGTAGTGTAGTTGTTTGACTTAAAATGATGGTTCATGATGCACAAACTATTTGATTTATTGGATATTTGATTGAGTATATTGCTTATTTGATAATAGATTGTTGTCAATGTTTGAATGATAAATGATGGTTAGTATAGGGTGTTCGGAGTTTAGAATAAATGTTAGTATAGCATGATATGCATTACCATTAAACCGATGATTGTATGTTATGTTGTATGTTTGTTCAAGTGAATGATAAAGAATGAATATTAGTTATGTTGATGATGATTATGTGCTAGAACTAGGGCCGAAGATGATGTCTAAATTAGGATTCGACTTAGGATTGTGCTATGTTACAAAGGATGAATATATTTGGGTTGTTTTGAATGAGTGTGCATAATAGACAACTTGAATGTATGAAGAACAGTTTGAAGGCTGATATGAATATTCAAATATGCTTGTTTTGATCCATTTTCATGAGATATTAGACAAAGAAACATGTTATTGCAATATGGTTGGTTAGTACAAAATCTCATGAAAACAGAATTCTATTGGTCAGTACATCAGAGGTTCTAGAAGGTTTCTTGTGCACGTTTCCAAGGTTGCGACTCGAAACCGCCCGGTTGCGACTCGCAACCAAACCATGACAACTCAAGACCATCGGTTGCGACTCGAAACCGCCCGGTTGCGACTCGCAACCACAACATGACAAGTCGAGACTACGGCGGTTGCGACTCGTAACCAAGACATGACAAGTCAAAACACCGGTTGCGACTCGCAACCAAGACGTGACAAGCCGCAACCTCCGGTTGCGACTCGCAACTGTGTGTTCTCACCACCTGGTCTCGACTGGGCTGTTAGTTATTGGGCCCAAAGTGGATTAGCTGTGCATGATTGTTACTGTTTAAGTGGGCTGCGTGTTAACTATTAACTGTTGCTGTAATTATATGTTGAGCATGCTATGTGTTAGTTATGTGTAGATTATACGTGAATACTTGTACCCCAACTTGACCTATATTGGTAACCATGCTAGGACGTGGTGACCAACGTGATCAACCGGGTAATTAATCTACCGAGCAACCCAAGGTGAGTTCACAACCTAAAGCATGTATTCCCGGTGGTTTGGGAAACGGAACTAAAACAACACTATCCCCTTATAAGGGATACAACTTACTTTTCTTCCCTTGTTATTGGGAACCTTTTAGTTAGTTACTGTTTATACGGATTGCAACCAACGGCACTAAACGAAACTCTATCACTTAAAGTCCCTACTACTTAATACCGATTAGTCGCCGGGGCCAGGCGAACGGGTTATTAGTTGATAGCGCTATTTAGGTCTTACCAACCTCACACCGTGCCAAGGTATGGGATCGGTCGTGAACTAATGTACTCAGGCATCCGTCAATGATGATAGAACATTGACATCGGGGCACTCTCTTGCGGATACGCAACGGTCACCTAGTGTTCGGTATTGGAAAAACAGTTTAGTTGCTAACTTTTGGGGTAGCTCCCCATGGCATGTATAAACGGATAAATTAACTGGTGAAACAAGTTTTTGGTAATTAAAACTGGACAACTAGTGAACTCACTCAGCATTATTGTTGACCCCTTACTGCATGCTTTGCAGGTAACCAGTGACTGAGGAGCTGCTGCTTGGGAAGTGTAGTGGTCGTGTAAACCCGCGTGTTGGGCTCTAAATAATTTGAACCATGAACTTTGTTTAAACTATTTTATCTATGCTTCCGCTACTTACTTAACTGTTATTTGAACTTAAACATTTGAACTTTAAACTATGGTGTTTACTAACCAGTGCGGTTGGTGATCATCCTTACTATTATCCAATGCTCAGTATAATTGGTGGCTGGATCCTGGTCGGTCACGCCCTCAAGCGGACGGTACTCCGCAGGTGGAATTTGGGGGTGTGACAGATTGGTATCAGAGCCATTGGTTATAGTGAACTTG
Organism: Helianthus tuberosus; assembly: GCA_030545235.1. Classification (NCBI taxonomy): domain Eukaryota; kingdom Viridiplantae; phylum Streptophyta; class Magnoliopsida; order Asterales; family Asteraceae; genus Helianthus; species Helianthus tuberosus. Next base: position 41,670,356 of record CM060409.1, on the reverse strand, counting down.
GTTTTAAAAAGGAAAGTCTTTTTGAGAAAAACCAGACTATAACCCGTGACTCGTGACGACACTACACTCCAAGGGCAAGACTCGACATACTAGACCTCGTAGCTCGGACTTGTGTTTACTTGCTTGTTTATCTTATATTGACTGCCCTATTATACATACTAGTGTGCCTGATTAGATAGATACACATCCCTCTTCTGTCTTATTCTCGCTACGTTACGACATCACACTCATACTGTGTTTTCTGGTTATGAAGACAATGAGTGGACGCGGAAGAGGAAGCGTTAACATGACTCAGGCTCAATTCGCCAACTTGCTCAACACGGTGGCTGCAGCTTTCGCAGCTCACCCTGGAGGTCAGCCTGCGCCTGCGCAACCACGTGTTTGTACTTTCAAAACCTTCATGGATGGCAAGCCTCTCCCTTTCAACGGCACTGAGGGTGCCATAGGCCTTCTGCATTGGATTGAAAAGGCCGAAGCTGTCTTTGCTGTCTGCGAGTGTCCCCCTGCTAACTGGGTTAAGTACGCAACTGGTACGCTTGAAGGAAACGCGCTTTCATGGTGGAAAGCACAGATTCAGATGCTTGGTCTGGAAACTGCTAATGCTACTGCATGGGAAGATTTCAAGGACATGATCAAAGAGGAGTACTGTCACAGGGATGACATCCACAAACTCGAGAACGAGTACTATGCGCTCAAGATGGTCGGATCAGAGATTGAGACCTACACTAAGCAGTCCAACGACTATGCTGCACTTTGCCCAAACATGTCCCAACCCATGTATCGAAGGGTCGAATTGTACATCAAAGGCTTGGTCCCAGAAATCCGGAGCCATGTGACCTCGGCCAACCTCAACACCATACAGCCCGTGGTTCGTCTTGCTCACAAACTCACCAATCAGGCTGTGGAAGAGGGCAAGCTGCCCCAGAGGATCGGTGCTACTACTGGAACTTCTGGCGATAACAAGCGAAAGTGGGATGGAAATCAGGGAAAGGATGCTAACCCCACTCAGGCCCCAGTTCAACAAAGGAAGACTGAAAGCAACAAGGGCCCTCAGCAACAGGGTGGCTATCGAGGAAACCACCCTAAGTGTAACAAATGTAACCGACATCACAGTGGGCCATGTGGAAAAGGTCAGTGTCAGCGATGCAACAAGATGGGGCATGAAGCCAAAGACTGCCGAAGCCAGTTCCCCGCTAGGCAGAATCAGCAACAACCACAGCAACAGCAGCAACAAGGAAACAACCGTGGATGCTTCAAGTGTGGAGCAATGGGGCACATGCGAAAGGATTGCCCTGAACTGAATCAGAACAACAACAATCAGGGTGCTGGGAACAATAACAACAATGCTGGAAATGGTGCTAGAGGAAAAGCTTTTGTGATTGGAGCCGGAGAAGCAAGGAATGACCCCAACGTTGTAGCGGGTAAGTTCCTACTTAATGATCGTTATGTTTCCATGCTGTTTGATTCCGGAGCAGATGCTAGCTATGTATCTCTACGTATTAGTAAGAAACTTAAGCTCACTCTTACGCCACTGAGCTCTAAGCACACCGTTGAAATAGCTAATGGTAGAAACCTCGAGGCCTCACACATAATTCGTAACTGCAAATTAGAGTTGTCCGGTCAGACCTTCCGTATCGATCTTTTCCCCATCATTCTTGGAAGCTTCGACGTCATCATTGGTATGGATTGGCTATCCAAACATCGAGCTGAAATCCTCTGCCAGGAGAAAGCTATTCGTATTCCCCGTCCCCCTGGCAAACCTCTTATAGTTCATGGCGACAAGAGCGGAGAAGTCACAGGCATCATTTCATTCTTAAAGGCCCAGAAGTACCTACGAAAAGGGCACACCGCTATCTTAGCACTCATTACCGACACACAGAAAAGGGAAAACAGGATTGAAGATTTTCCAGTTGTACGCGACTATCCTGAGGTATTCCCGGAGGAACTACCTGGACTCCCTCCTCACCGTCAGGTCGAATTTCAAATCGAGCTAGCTCCCGGAGCAGCGCCTATAGCTCGTGCACCTTATCGATTAGCCCCCGCGGAGCTCAAGGAACTTTCTACTCAGCTACAAGAACTTTTGGACAAAGGTTTTATCCGTCCTAGTTCATCACCCTGGGGAGCCCCAGTGCTCTTCGTCAAAAAGAAAGACGGCTCATTCCGAATGTGCATTGACTACCGCGAGCTTAACAAGGTTACCATCAAGAACCGCTATCCACTTCCCCGTATCGACGACCTGTTCGACCAGCTGCAAGGGTCGAGCTATTATTCCAAGATTGATCTGCGATCGGGTTATCACCAGCTGAGAGTCCGCGATGAGGACATCTCTAAGACTGCTTTCAGAACCCGCTATGGTCACTACGAATTCCTTGTTATGCCTTTCGGAATGACCAACGCACCTGCAATCTTCATGGATCTCATGAACCGAGTATGCAAACCCTACCTCGACAAGTTCGTGATCGTATTCATTGACGACATCCTAATCTACTCAAAGAGCCAAGAGGAGCATGAACAACACCTACGTCTTATTCTCGAACTTCTTCGCAATGAGCAACTGTACGCCAAATTCTCGAAATGTGATTTCTGGCTTAGAGAAGTCCATTTCCTTGGACACATCGTCAATCAGGAAGGGATTCATGTTGACCCCGCTAAGATTGAGTCCATTAAGAATTGGCCCGTACCTAAGACTCCGACCGAAGTTCGCCAATTCTTAGGATTGGCGGGATACTATCGAAGATTTATCAAGGGATTCTCTAAGATCGCTCAACCACTTACGACACTCACTCAGAAGGGTGTTGCTTACAAGTGGAGTAATGCTCAGGAATCTGCCTTCCAGGAACTGAAGAAGAACCTTTGTAGTGCTCCTATCCTCTCCTTACCCGAAGGTACCGACGACTTCGTCGCTTACTGCGACGCTTCTATTCAAGGACTTGGCTGCGTATTGATGCAACGCGAGAAAGTTATCGCTTACGCCTCGCGACAACTCAAGGTCCACGAACGGAATTATACGACGCATGACTTAGAATTTGGAGCTGTGGTCTTCGCGCTCAAGCTTTGGAGACACTACTTGTACGGCACCAAGTGCACGATTTACACTGATCACAAGAGTCTCCAGCACATAATGGGACAAAAGGAGTTGAATATGCGGCAACGCCGATGGGTCGAACTCCTAAATGACTACGAGTGTGCAATCAAATATCACCCAGGCAAGGCTAACGTGGTAGCCGATGCCCTCAGCAGGAAGGAGACCAAACCCAAGCGTGTTCGTGCCTTACAGCTCACTATCCACTCAAACCTCCCTAATCAGATTCGGAATGCTCAGGTTGAAGCATTGAAAGCTGAGAACATCAGGGCCGAGTCCCTACGAGGATCGAGACAACGAATGGAACAAAAAGAAGACGGCGCCCACTACGTAGCCGGACGCATATGGGTTCCGCTTTATGGGAATTTACGTGACCTTGTGATGGATGAAGCTCATAAGTCCCGTTACTCGGTACATCCAGGTTCAGATAAGATGTACCACGACTTGAGGGCTACCTATTGGTGGCCTGGCATGAAAGCCCACATAGCAACCTATGTCAGAAAGTGTTTAACCTGCGCAAGAGTCAAGGCTGAGTATCAGAAACCATCAGGCCTACTCCAACAGCCAGAGATCCCGCAATGGAAATGGGAGCAGATTTCCATGGATTTTGTTACTGGCCTGCCTAGGTCTCAGCGAGGAAATGACACCATTTGGGTAATAGTGGATCGCTTAACTAAGTCTGCACACTTCTTGGCTATTAAAGAAACAGACAAGTTCTCTACCCTAGCAGAGGTATACTTAAAAGAAGTGGTCTCGAAGCACGGAGTGCCTACCTCTATTATTTCTGATCGAGACGCGCGTTTTACTTCTGAATTGTGGCAAGCCATGCACAAATCTTTTGGCTCACGTTTAGACATGAGCACCGCTTATCACCCGCAAACGGATGGGCAGTCTGAACGCACCATCCAAACCCTCGAAGACATGCTTAGGGCTTGTGTGATCGATTTTGGCAAGAATTGGGAGAAGCACCTACCGTTGGTGGAATTCTCCTACAACAACAGCTACCACACCAGCATTCAGGCAGCACCCTTTGAGGCATTGTACGGCCGTAAATGTCGATCGCCTCTCTGCTGGGCTGAGGTTGGTGACAGCCAAATCACAGGCCCGGAACATGTAGTTGACACCACAGAAAAGATTGCCCAGATTAGGCAACGCATGGCGGCAGCTCGTGATCGTCAAAAGTACTACGCCGATAAAGATAGGAAACCGCAAGAGTTCCAGGTTGGTGAACGGGCTCTACTTAAGGTCTCACCCTGGAAGGGTGTGGTTCGTTTTGGAAAACGGGGCAAACTTAATCCAAGATATGTCGGACCCTTTGAAGTTATCGAAAAGATCGGTACGGCCGCTTACAGATTGAATCTGCCTGAAGAACTGAGTGCTGTGCATAACGTCTTCCACGTGTCTAATCTGAAGAAGTGCCTGTCAGATGAAACACTCGTCATTCCTTACAAGGAACTTACTATTGACGAACAGCTACACTTTACTGAGGAACCGGTTGAGATCACGGATCGTGAGATCAAAACCCTCAAACGTAGCCAGATACCCCTCGTGCGAGTTCGTTGGAACTCACGCCGTGGCCCAGAGTTTAGCTGGGAGCGGGAAGACCAGATGAAGCGCAAGTATCCCCAGCTGTTCCCAAATGAAACCCCCAGCACTGAAGCTACAACTGAATTTCGGGACGAAATTCCAAACTAACGGGGGGATGATGTGACACCTCGTTAAAACGCTCTCACTTTTACTAGCTTGTCAGTGGCTGCTCTAACTTTCGGGACGAAAGTTCTTAAAACTTGGGGATAATGTGACACTTCGGGTTTTCCCGAGCCAACTTTCGTCTTTAAATGAATGTATGTGCATAGATATAATATTAAATGAGAACTTGTTATTTATTGTTGTGCATTATGTGATCTTTTGATTGTGTCGTGTGTATTATGTATGTATATATATATATATATATAAGTGTGAACCGAACCGAACCCGACGAGTAAACAAGTAACGATATGGGCCGGTTGGGCCGTAACCTTAGCCCACCCGGAAACCCCCCTTACCCACTCGAGATATATAACCGGCCACCCTCACAACTTGCACCATTTGGCAACATCACTCTCACACTCCCTCATCTCACACACTCTCCCTCTCTCTCTCTCTAAAAACCACTAAAACCCTAAAGTTCTAACATCAAACTCACCTCCTCTCCTCTCCCTCTCTCGGATCAAACCGGCTACAACAAAGGGAGCTCTCGGATCATCTCGGATCATCACTCGGAACTTGGTTCATCAATCTCTTGTACTCCTCCATCTAACCGGTTAGTGTAGTGTAGTTGTTTGACTTAAAATGATGGTTCATGATGCACAAACTATTTGATTTATTGGATATTTGATTGAGTATATTGCTTATTTGATAATAGATTGTTGTCAATGTTTGAATGATAAATGATGGTTAGTATAGGGTGTTCGGAGTTTAGAATAAATGTTAGTATAGCATGATATGCATTACCATTAAACCGATGATTGTATGTTATGTTGTATGTTTGTTCAAGTGAATGATAAAGAATGAATATTAGTTATGTTGATGATGATTATGTGCTAGAACTAGGGCCGAAGATGATGTCTAAATTAGGATTCGACTTAGGATTGTGCTATGTTACAAAGGATGAATATATTTGGGTTGTTTTGAATGAGTGTGCATAATAGACAACTTGAATGTATGAAGAACAGTTTGAAGGCTGATATGAATATTCAAATATGCTTGTTTTGATCCATTTTCATGAGATATTAGACAAAGAAACATGTTATTGCAATATGGTTGGTTAGTACAAAATCTCATGAAAACAGAATTCTATTGGTCAGTACATCAGAGGTTCTAGAAGGTTTCTTGTGCACGTTTCCAAGGTTGCGACTCGAAACCGCCCGGTTGCGACTCGCAACCAAACCATGACAACTCAAGACCATCGGTTGCGACTCGAAACCGCCCGGTTGCGACTCGCAACCACAACATGACAAGTCGAGACTACGGCGGTTGCGACTCGTAACCAAGACATGACAAGTCAAAACACCGGTTGCGACTCGCAACCAAGACGTGACAAGCCGCAACCTCCGGTTGCGACTCGCAACTGTGTGTTCTCACCACCTGGTCTCGACTGGGCTGTTAGTTATTGGGCCCAAAGTGGATTAGCTGTGCATGATTGTTACTGTTTAAGTGGGCTGCGTGTTAACTATTAACTGTTGCTGTAATTATATGTTGAGCATGCTATGTGTTAGTTATGTGTAGATTATACGTGAATACTTGTACCCCAACTTGACCTATATTGGTAACCATGCTAGGACGTGGTGACCAACGTGATCAACCGGGTAATTAATCTACCGAGCAACCCAAGGTGAGTTCACAACCTAAAGCATGTATTCCCGGTGGTTTGGGAAACGGAACTAAAACAACACTATCCCCTTATAAGGGATACAACTTACTTTTCTTCCCTTGTTATTGGGAACCTTTTAGTTAGTTACTGTTTATACGGATTGCAACCAACGGCACTAAACGAAACTCTATCACATAAAGTCCCTACTACTTAATACCGATTAGTCGCCGGGGCCAGGCGAACGGGTTATTAGTTGATAGCGCTATTTAGGTCTTACCAACCTCACACCGTGCCAAGGTATGGGATCGGTCGTGAACTAATGTACTCAGGCATCCATCAATGATGATAGAACATTGACATCGGGGCACTCTCTTGCGGATACGCAACGGTCACCTAGTGTTCGGTATTGGAAAAACAGTTTAGTTGCTAACTTTTGGGGTAGCTCCCCATGGCATGTATAAACGGATAAATTAACTGGTGAAACAAGTTTTTGGTAATTAAAACTGGACAACTAGTGAACTCACTCAGCATTATTGTTGACCCCTTACTGCATGCTTTGCAGGTAACCAGTGACTGAGGAGCTGCTGCTTGGGAAGTGTAGTGGTCGTGTAAACCCGCGTGTTGGGCTCTAAATAATTTGAACCATGAACTTTGTTTAAACTATTTTATCTATGCTTCCGCTACTTACTTAACTGTTATTTGAACTTAAACATTTGAACTTTAAACTATGGTGTTTACTAACCAGTGCGGTTGGTGATCATCCTTACTATTATCCAATGCTCAGTATAATTGGTGGCTGGATCCTGGTTGGTCATGCCCTCAAGCGGACGGTACTCCGCAGGTGGAATTTGGGGGTGTGACACACATTCTGGTTATCAGATTTGTTATAGGATCTGAACTTGTTGTTCTTGAATGAGGATCCTTGCTTCTCTTGCTTTGAGGATCCTGCTAACCTCTCCTAGATCCTTTTGTCATCCTCTAGCCGGATGAACCTAAGGGCCCGGGTTCTTACCTCGTCTAGATTCCTGCATGGTGTCATAACAAGATCATCATAGAATAATGAATCCCTAAGCAATCCCATTTGAAAGGCTTCAACAGCCGTAGCTATATCTAGGTTAGGGATATCTAAGGATTCTTTACTAAATTTAGTTATATAATCCCTTAATGATTCATTATGACCTTGGGTTATCCTATACAGATCACTAGTTAAACGCTCAAATTTTCTACTACAAGAAAACTGGTTATTAAATAGGTTAACTAGATTAGCAAACGAGGTAATAGAGTAAGGGGAAGACTTAGCAGCCATTTAAGAGCCGATCCAGTGAGAGTGGATCCATATCCCTTGCACAGACATGCTTCCTTTAACCTTTCTGGGATGGGATTAATCTCCATCCTTTCCCTGTACTGTGCTATGTGTTCTTCAGGATCTGTTGAACCATCATACAACTTCATGGTAGGCACATGGAACCTCTTGGGTATCTCAGCATCACAGATTGGTGGTGCAAAACGAGATATCTTGTGGCTCCCATCTGCAATCTCCGGGATAGGCTTGACCACTCCTGGGACACTTGATATCATATCCTTTAACTTTTGTAATTCTCTGGCCATGGCATGATTGATACCTGTATCCTGCATAAGGCCATGGTTAGTGGTATAAGAATTATTGAAAGTGTTACCTCCCATTGGATTCAAAATAGGAAGAGCGGATGTGAATCCATATTGTTGAGGCTCTGGAATGACCGATGGACCAGTAGAAGCAATGGTCTGCATTGGAATGAAATCTCCCTGATGAATATCGGAGCTCCCTGATTGTAAACTCCTTAAGGATCCCGGAGTCTGGAAGGATCCCTGAAACTGAGAGGATCCTTGGACCTGGGAGGATCTTGGGACGTAGGAAGATCCTTGAACCTGGGAGGATCCTTGAAACTGAGAGGATCCTTGAACCTGGGAGGATCCTTGAACCTGGGAGGATCCTGGAACATATGAGGATCCTTGAACCTGGGAGGATCCTTGAACCTGGGAGGATACTTGAAATGGCCAGAATCCTTGAATCTGCTGCGCTCCTGAATATCCTCCTGTGCTTACGAAGGATCCTATATGCTGAGGATGGGATCCTGCTGGTTGGAAGTATGACCCTGAAGCCTGAGTTATTACTGATGATCCGTAATGCACTCCTTTTGGCCCTCCCACATATTGAACATCTGGAACCGCTGAAGGCTGAGAGGTTATAACCGGAGTATCGAAATTCAAAGATCTGGGCATCAGTGGGGAATGATCCTCTGCCGATCTCTTCTGTTTCTTGATGTCTCCAATTTCTCTAAGAATCCTTTCATTGGTCTTATCCTACTGCTGTATATGCTCCTTCATCTGCAAAATCAGAGTAAACAAGTCACTAGTAGTAGGAGTATAAGAAGCAGAAGAAGTTGGAGGTTTTGAGAAAATGGGAGTTGGTTTCTTCTCGGCATTTTTCTGAGGTCCAGAAGGTGGTGGAGGCAAAGGTGGAATGCCCGGGGATGAATTGACTGCAGACATCGCACTGGATGTGTTCTTTGATGATGAAGCCATCTGCTTGGATGTAACGAACCGAAATGATCACAAAAATGAGAATTTCTTAGGAATGAAGCACCAATTGCCCCACGGTGGGCGCCAAACTGTTTTGGTCAAAAATTAGACGAGGATAATGCAACCAAACTCTCTGTTACGGGGTATGATGCTAGAATTGGTAAACAACAATGAGGATCACTATAAAATGAATTGCACGGGAGACACAAAGATTTATACGAGGAAAAAGCCCTTGATCAATGAATGATCTCCGGCATAAAAAACCTCGGGTGATGGAAACTACCGATCACCAACTCAAATTAAACAATAATCTTTTACAACTTTGGATGATAGCGAGCTAAATACAAGGATCACTATAGTGTATCGTGTAGAAATGTATGAAAAATGCTAAGTGTTTTGCCGAGAGCTGGTGAGTGCGATTGTACGAGTGTGTGTAGCCAAAAAATAGCCAAGTGTTGTCTAATTAGCTCGCTACCCCTTTTAAATTTAGAAAATATCTAGCTTAACTAACTGTCCGCATTTCGTGCCTTCTTCCCACGTTCTCCACAACGTTCACAATGGTCAAGCACGTGCAGAATTGAAGGGAATAAGCTCCAGGAATATCGCCATGACCAAGTCCAATCCGGTACTCCTGCAAAACAATATCGAATTCAAAGCAGACAATCATTAGTATAAGGATCTTTAGGATGATCCATGATCCTGATCCTGAAGCACTTCTGAGGATCACTAACTAACACAGAAGTAAGGATCACTATGCAGGATAACAATTGAGGATCACGGGTCATTAAAAAATCCTCCCCTAACAAACGTATATACCAAAAAATTTCTATAGAACCGGGGGTTCGAAAACGTATATACCCAAAAATTTCTATACGAAAACTATATATAACACTACTGAGCGAAAAGTTCGAGGGGTCGGGCGCCCCTCCCAGCCACTTCAAAGTTGCGCCAATGGTTGTGTGTGCGACAATATCCTTTCGTCACAGTTAAACATCTTACATTTAAACTAGGGATGGCAAAAATACCCGAGCCCGACGGGTATACCCGAAACCCGACACAAATGGGACGGGTAAACCCGATACCCGACGGGTAATGGGCCGAGTATGGGATTAGTTTTAAAAAGTTTCGCGGGTATGGGTCGGGTATGGGATTAGGATATACCCGAACCGATTACCTGAACCGATTACCCGAAACCACATACCCGTTTACCCGAACTATATACCCGATCATATACCCGGATTTTTTTATTTATATTTTTATTTTCCATTAACCCTTGTCTATTAATGATTTATTTTAATATGTCCATAATGTGAAAAAAAAAAATTTCTTTTAGTATATGTATTTGATAATAGTATTTATATTTTGTATGTTGTGAAGTATATACGTATAAGTGTATAAGTATTATAAAGCTATTATTAATTTACAATAAAACTTATATTATGTAATGTACATTTTTAATTAATAATAGTTGTTGTATAAATTAAATATATAATAATTATAATCGTAAAAAATGTATTTGGAAACTCCAACGTAAATATTTCAACAAATTAATGGGTATATCCGATACCCGCGGGTATACCCGATACACGATGGGTAATTACCCGACAAATACCCAACGGGTATTGGGTCGGGTATGGGACAGGATTTTACAAGCGGGTATGGGTATTGTCACACCCAAAAAACGTCGCAGCGGAATATTAAACGTAGTGGTGATGGAAGTTGGTGCCCATTTATATCTTGTCGATTGATGCATTTAATTGTTGGACATTTTAGTATATTTTAAACATAAGTTATTTAAACATTACATTTTAAGACACGACACAACCACATTGTTAACTTGTCCTTGATCCTCGCGGATCTTATTTACATACGTCCCAGAAAGTTTAAAAGTCGTCCAACATTTTTAAACAGAACAACATGCATCATTCAAACACAAGATACGCCATGATTCTCGAAGCCAAACTTCAGTACCTGTAGAACACGTTAAAAATCAAGTGTCAACACAAAGGAAGGTGAGTTCACTTATTCACATACAAACAATCATCTCAAAGGAAAACTTTCTAATTATGTGTTTATTTGAAAACATCCATATAAATTTTAGAAAGTCCATTTTTACTTCCTTAATAAAATCCATGGGTCCTTCCGTTACAGTTCTCCCATCCGACAATAATATCTTGACCCAGGTTTTGTATATTAAATTATTGCGTCAATTTTCAGACTCGTATGTTAGCTAGACGATACGAACTATATATTAACCATGCAGGGATAATCAAAGCTAGACAATAAACAGAATTTAAATTCATCGCTTGACTTGACACGGGGCGACCAGTCACGACGGGGTTGTCAACCCGATAGATCTACCAACAATTCATCGCGTGCAATACTTAAATGATTAAACGACACCATTGGCGCTTGGTCCATATTGAGACCATTTATGATGTCTGCCTCATGTACAACATATATATCCTACTAATATGACAATTTAATACACGATGTTGTACGAATCCCCTGAATCTCCATCACTCAAGACCCAGGCCGGCATCCGTCCCAACTTGACGGTCTGTTTCGCCTTGGAAACACCGTACCAATCCCGTTTCCTCCCGAAACAAATATATTTAACAAAAACTGTTACATCCCCGAGACATATATTTTCACAAATCCATACATTTTCAATGAAAATATATAATTTATATCAAAAAGGTATGTTTTATTCTGAAAAACATTATTAAACCCTTTTATTGGCATGTTCTACCCCCAAAATATATAAAGCAATAAAAAGAGGGGTTTAGGGACACTCACCTTTGGGTGCGTATTTTAAATAGCGCAATCCCAGATATTGATTTCTACACGTCCTAACATATATATATATATATATATATATATATATATATATATATATATATATATATATAGTGTGAGGTTCATTGGGGAACACTAAAAAAGTGGGGAACAGTGGGGAACCGACTCAAACGAACTCCGATTGGACTCATTCCAGCGGCGTTGGAACCGGCTCGTCGAACCCTAACTAGGATCTCTTAATCCTAAACCCTAAATCATAACCCCTAAACCCTAAATATATTAGGGTTTACCTTTTAGGGTTTAGCTTTAGGGTTTAGATTTAGGGTTTAGGGTTTAGCTTTAGGGTTTAGGGTTTAGCTTTAGGGTTTAGTTTCCGGGTTTAGCTTAGGTTTAGCCTTTAGGGTTTAGCTTTTAGGGTTTATAGTTTAGATTTTACGGTTTAGCTTAGGTTTTAGTCTTATTTTTTAGCTTTAGGATTTAGACTTTTGGAGTTAGGATTTAGAGTTTGGGGTTAAAAGATCTTAGTTAGGGTTCGACGAGCCGGTTCCAACGCCGCTGGAATGAGTCCAATCGGAGTTCGTTTGAGTCGGTTCCCCGCTGTTCCCCACTTTTTTAGTGTTCCCCAATGAACCTTCCCCTATATATATATATATATATATGAACGATTTTAAATCAATATACATAGCACAAAAATCCTAAGTTTCTTCGTTTCTTAGAATTATCACATAACATTGAAATTTTTTGGAAAAGTTATCATTTTTTATTATGTTGGCACGTTAATATATATATATATATATATAGGGATGAGTTCATGCGAGAACCACCCTTATTGCGAGAACCGCGAGAACCAATGTGAACACAACCTAAAATAGCTAAAAAAACCTAACCCCCACCCCCCCCCCCCCCCAAAAAAAAAAAAAAAAACCTAACCCCCCCCCCCAAGCTAAATGCTAAAAACTAAAACCCCCAAAAAACCACAAAAAAACCTAACCCCCCTCCCCCACCCCCCAAAAACCTAAACCCCCCTACCCCCCCCCCCCCCATAGCTAAAATGCTAAAAACTAAACCCCCAAAAAACCTAAAAAAATCTATAAAAAATCTAAAAAAATCTAAAATTTTTTTTTAATATTTTTTGTGCTCAAATCGCTACTTTTAGTGGCCAAAAAAAATTTTTGTGTGATTTTTAGCTATTTTTAGGCATTTTTGGTTGTGTTCACATTGGTTCTCGCGGTTCTCGCGGTTCTCGCAATAAGAGGTGGTTCTCGCATGATCTTCTCCCTATATATATATTATATATATATAGGGAGAAGATCATGCGAGAACCACCTCTTATTGCGAGAACTGCGAGAACCAATGTGAACACAACTAAAAATAGCTAAAAATCACACAAAAATTTTTTTTTAATATTTTTTATATAAAAATCGCTACTTTTCGAAGCCAAAAAAAAAATTTTTTAAAAAAAAATTTTTTTTTAATTTTTTTTTTGCCACTAAAAGTAGCGATTTTAGCATAAAAAATATTAAAAAAAATATATATATATTTTTAGATTTTTTTTTATTTTTTAGGTTTTTTGGGGGTTTAGTTTTTAGCATTTTAGCTTGGGGGGGTGGGGGTTTAGGTTTTTGGGGGGTTGGGGGAGGGGGTTTAGGTTTTGGGGGGGGGTTAGGTTTTTTTTTAGGTTTTTTTGGGGTTTTAGTTTTTAGCATTTAGCTTGGGGGGTTAGGTTTTTTTTTTTTTGGGGGGGGGGGGGGGTTAGGTTTTTTTAGCTATTTTAGGTTGTGTTCACATTGGTTCTCGCAATAAGGGTGGTTCTCGCATGAACTCCTCCCTATATATATATATATTTATGATTTTGCGACTTGAACGATTTTTATTGGTGACCATTATTGTTTAAATCCATTAACTCTCCCGTTTATACGCAATATATCTACGATTTGCGCGTCGTAATATGTATACATAAATGTTTACATAATTTAACACCGAGACACGCGAAATCTTGTTAACTTATCTATTTTGTCATTTTTAAAGCAAGTATACATAAAACATCTCATAAGTATCAAATTTCATGCTCGACAAACCAGTTACATAATTAACGTGATTTTCACCGTTTCTACCACACAAAACACACAAATATACATGCAAAGTCTAAACTTCCAACAACATGTTAAAACTTAACATACTTTCACATTCTCATGTTTAAATCACATAACACATTTTAACACATAAGGTTTACCCAAAATTTTACCCATGTTAGTGTACATTGAAAAATGTGTATTTTGTGATCTGGTAACGTTTTCGGGCGTCGGAAGTCACGTATGACCAACCAAACACCAAGTAAACTTAATATTAGTTAAAATACTTATTTTTAAACTAAAAACATCTGTTTATTTACTGATCTAAATCAGTTTTACAAAAATCACTCGAAAATCCGATTTTTGACCGTTTTAACGCATAGTTTTGCGTTAAGCGTTACTATAACCATCCCAACTCGAAACGACTTGATATTTTTACACAATACATGTTATTTACTGATAAAAATAGTGGTTATAATCAGATTAGTTCAGTTTTTGTTTAAGTCACATAAATCATGCGATTTCACGTGTTTTACAACCTTTAATGCACCAAGTTCAACATGCAAAGCTAGCAAACATTATGACAAAGTTATATGTTACTAAAAACTTTAAAATAACTTTATTTTAATGTTTATAATCTGTTCAAAACTGATTTTTATTAAATCATACTCAAATCACCTTTTTATAAACATTTATCTCCATGCATGATCTAGTTTAGGGCCGTTCAAACCGCTCGCCGCTCTTCGCTCGTTCGACGCTCGTTCGGAAATTGCTCAGAAAATGCTCGTTCGATTTGACGCTCGGTTGTAAATGAGCCACTCTGCTCGGTTCGGTTTGTAAACGAGTCAAGCATGAGCAAAGGTCCGCTCGGCTCGGTTCGAATCGAATTATTATTTGTAATTAGTATATATATACGTATACATATACACATACATATACATATATAAACATGTATATACACACATATATATACAAATATAAATTATACGTATATGTATATATACACATACATATATACTTAAATATAAATTAAATTTAAAGTTTTATATATACCACTCTATTAGATTTTGGTCTACTATATACAAGTTTACAACTATATCTATATGTACTAGCCCAATTACGCCAATACAAAAATTATTATCAAATATAAAAGTTAAACCCTAAACTGATAAACGACAGTCTGCTCATCGACTCAATGTTTCATGTCGTTACCCTAAGTCGATCGTCTCCTGCTCTCAACGTAATTGCTCGTGCTATATAATCATCGCCTTGTTGGCCACAACATTGTTATTCATAAGAAAAATATTATGCCATAAAATGTGTATGTTTTTAAAGACATAAAAACTTAAGACCCAACATTGTCACCATCTCTCTCAGGAAATTTAAATCGGGCGACACGGTTGTCAAAATCGCTCGAACTTCGCTCGACGCTCGCTCGAAATATTTACTGCTCGGAATATGCTCGCTTGATTTGAGGCTCGATTTTAAATGAGCCGCTCTGCTAGGTTCCGTTTGTAAACGAGCCAAGCACGAGCAAAGGTCCGCTCGGTTCGGCTCGGCTCGTGAACAGCCCTAATCTAGTTAGTGCATCTAATATACCCATATCATAACATCATCATCCAATATAACCTTAAATGCATCAAAGACCATATTTATGTAATGTTCTTCTAAATCAAAACATATTCATTTCATTATCATTAAATCATTTTCACATAAATGCAAACATTCCTTCTTTTTAGGGCTGCAAGCGAACCAAACGTTCGGCGAACAGTTCGTGAACCGTTCGGTGGGAAGTTCGTTTGTGTTCGTTCGTTTAATAAACAAACGAACACGAACAAAAAATTCCGTTCGTTTAGTTAAATGAACAAACATGAACAGAGGTCATGTTCGTTTGTTTATGTTCGTGAACGTCCAGTAACGTGTTCGTTTGTGTTCGATACTTCATTAGTGTTTTTAGTTTTTATATTTAATGAAATACTTCAAAATTCTAAAAAATTAAATATCTAATAAGTGTCGGTGTATTATATATTATGTTAATGAACGATTGTTTGTGTTCGTTTGTTTCCATTTGTGTTCATGAAGATTAGTTTGTGCTCATTTGTGTTCGTCAATGTTCGTTGCCTAAAATTAACAAACAAACACAAACGAACACGAATAAGTTCATTTCCTTAACAAACGAACACGAACATAAAATCACGTTTAATAAGTGTTCGTGAACGGTTCGCGAACACATATATTTCTTAACAAACGAACACGAACAAGGTCTTGTTCGTGTTTGTTTGGTTCGTTTGCAGCCCTACTTCTTTTATTTACATGTGACAAAACTTTATGTATGCATTTATATATATATTCATATATATATACGACACACACACACCACATACATGTATAAACTTCCAAAACTTTACTTTTTAACACATCTATTTCAAATCATGGAAACCTTTTTTAGAACATTCTTTTATGACACCTTTACAACACAAGCATGAAACTATCTTTCAAAAATCTACTCAAATCAATCAAGAACAGGAAATTAAAATACAACTTATCATACACATGACCATAATTTTCGGCCATATATATTCACATATATACACTCACTTTACTTTGATTTAAATCTCATTCTTTGTTAAGTACAAGTTTTGTGATTCATTCCAAGTTCAAGAGAAACCATCTAACATCTCCATCATCACTAAAAATCAAGAACATGATTTAAAAACACGTTTATACCTTCAAGATTTTTAGATGGTTTTTTGAGAAAAGATGATGATATGAAGGTTGTTCTTGCTTGAATCTTGCTTGAAATCACTCCCAAACACCCATTTTAGCTTGAAATCATCTTCGAAAGCTCTTGATTCTTCATGGAAAGATTGAAAATTTTTGAATGTGGGTGTCTAAGGGGGGTGTTCGGCCGTGTATATCAAGAGAAAGAGAGAGATGGAGAGAGAGAGAGAGAGAGAGTTGCTTGATTTTTGAAAGGGTTTCTTGAATGTTGTAAGATTTGATAGGATTTTGTAAAGATGTAATCATATAACACACATATCTAGCCAACACATGTTAGAGAGAGGAGAGAGAGAGCCCATGAGGCCACCACCTCTCATCGTACACACATACCATGCACGTATATATACATATATCATATGTATAAGGATTAAAAACTGGTATTTTACTGGATACCGGGTATTTTATCTAGCGTTTTAATCCCGTTTTATCGCGTTTTAAATTATTTTTAACGCTCTAAAAAAATAAACCTGCCAAAATATTACGGAACAATATTTTGTTTGCCTGGACTGGCTATGTTGTCGGTATTTGGTAGTATGCGCGCTGTGTTGCGCGGTACGCGCTTAAAATCGCAAAAATAGGAATTTAAGCGTTTTTATTTATTTTTATTATTCTATAAAAATAAACTCATCAAATTATTATTGAAATAATTATCAGTTGCCTTGATTGGCTGCGTTGACATTATTTTTTCGGCATACGCGCTATATCGCGCGGTACGTGCTCAAATTCGAAAAATAGAGCTTCTTAGCGTTTTAAATTATTTTCCTTCGCGAATATGATTAAAATTATTATTCTAGTCATAACAGACTATTTTTAGGATTTTAACACTGATCGGGTGGTCACCGACGTTCGTTCCGCATTTTAACCGTTATGCGATAAGTGTTTATCTTACCGTTGCCAACGTAATTTTTATCAAAGTTTAATTTTACCAACTCATTAAATTTCACATAAAAACATCATAACCAATCAAATACAGCCATGTTACCTATTCACAACACGTGTTACAATTGTACGGTACGGCCTGAAAAGCCGGGTGTCACAGGTATGGGATTACCAATACCCGACCCGAACCCGAACCCGACCCATTGCCATCCCTAAATTAAACATCTTACAACTCTCTTCTTTGACAATATCTTCCGTCATCATCACTGTCATCTCTGACCTCAACTCCGGCTGCTTTCATCGTTAACAACCACCATACCACCATCTCCGGTGTAACAATCGTCACAGCTCCGTCACGACCTGCAATTATCATCTCCGGCAGTAACATCAACAAAGCATTAAAGTGTGTGAGAATTTGAGTGTGCGACTACGTTTCGTTACTGTGCGACAAAACTCTTCAAGTGTGCGACTACAGGATATTGTGCGATTAACTGTGCGACAAGATTAACAACATCATCATCATCGTTCATCCGTCGCACACTACACCACCCACCTCTGTCCTCTTCTCCGGTCATCTGAAAATTTCACATTCATCACCTCCGTTTCAGTATCGAGTTCGAGTTCGGGTTTCCGATATTGCACTACCATCAACGATCACCACAGCCACCATCATTCCTCCACACCACCATACCCTGTTGAACTGAAAACCACCGTACACCGATCCCCGAAACCTGCAACTCCGATCATCTTATCCGGTCACCGCACAACATCACCGTAAACCGCACACCGTTCAAAACCGCACAGCGTTTCAAATTTACCGTCGCCATCACACCATACACGTTCATCATCTTCATCGTCACTCAACTCCGATCACCATCTCCACCTCCGACGCAGTTCAAACATCAAATTCGTCACCGTTATCTTCCCGTCGACCTCCGACACACTCCGATCACCGTGCACCGTAGTGTATCATCATCGTCATCGTGTTTGTAATCACCGTCATCACCTTCATAACCATTACCTCCGACTTTCATCAACCTCTCACCGTCACTGTATTCATCTCAGTTCCTGTTATTCATCTCCGTCGAGCATCATCGTCGAACTCCAGTCATCACCATTCAACATCGAACACCACTGTGACGATTGACTCTTAAAATTAGGGTTTTTGTTTTGTTAAGTTCAACGAAGACGAAACAGTTTTAGTTTTCTTTTGTTTTTTGTTAATTAATAATAATAATAATAATAATAATAATAATAATAATAATAATAATAATAATTAGATAATCATTAGGTAATCATTACTTCATTATTAATAATATAATTATAATATTATTAGGTTTTCTTTATATATATATATATATATGAAGGTTTATTAATTACAAAATTAATTATTATTGAAATAGTTTTTTATTAAAAAAAAAAGGTATTATTAAAATTAAAAAAAGGGGGGGTTTGTTTGTTGGTAATAAGTTTTAACAGGTTTGGAGGCGCGGTACAGGAAGCTGGTTCGTGCGTGTGGCAAAGGGCTTGAGTTAGCAAGTACACGGGTTCTCGCTTTGGGCTTGTGTTGAGGAAATAGTGTACGTGATCCTACGTGTACGACCTATACTAGTGTGCGGCTATGGTTTTAGCGCTCCGTTTTAGTAAAACACACATTTTCGGGGGATCACATTTCCGGGGGGATCAAAGTGTATCAACTTACAAATGTCTTCTCAGGATGATGTGATTAAGCGAAATCTTGAAGGTTTTCACTACATTCCTGGTGAATCTGTTGAAGCATTAATTGACAGATTTGCTGAACTGCTCACTGATACGAAGAAGGCTGGAATTATAGTGCCAAGTCATATGAGCAACAAAAGGCTTCTAGATGTTCTGAAAAAGATTCCAGATCAGCCCAATAGTAGTTGGTTTTGGAATGTGAATCAGATCATCTTGACAACCATCTTAAAATGAAGCCGGATGAGCTAATCTCACTCATAAAATTATATGACAATGCTGACAAGCAGTCTACTCAAGGCAACACATCTGATGCAGTTTGTTCACCCACTCCTACTCCTACTGCTCCATTGCCTACTGTAGTTTGCTCATCCACTTCTACTGATTCATCACAAAATTCAAAATCAGGTTGCTGTACAGGTACTCAAATTCATGACTACACTCCCACGATCAAAGAGGTATGTGTAGTCAATATATGTTGTACTCCTGCTCGTAGGGAAAAAGTTAAAGGGTATAAAGAGCAGGCCCACTCGCTCGTTATGCAACTTCAATTAAAATCTAAAGATTATGAATTTAAAAAGAAATTAAATGGATACAAGGATATGGTGGACGCACAGAAGCTTGATATCCGTAAGTTGCTTAGCGATCTGAGTGAGGCACGATGTAGATATCTCCACTTTAAAAAATTGTCTGAAAAACTAACTCTTGAACTCGATAATCTAAAATCAACTTTTGAAAACACAGAATTTAATTTTAAAAATTTGATATATCAAGTGAAAAAGTTAAAAATATGATTAATCAACAGTTAAAATACAGTAAGAAGGAAGTGAGGAATAAGGGATTGGGATTCGTATGTATACCTCCACCATACAATCACAATTACACCTCACTTCCCATGACTGAAGAGGAGATAGATAATCTGTCTAAAATGGAGTATGGAAAACCCAATGACATCAAGGTTGAGCCGGTAAAATCAAAAAAAGTTAACATCTCAAAACCTAATAGAAAAGAAACAAAGACAACTGAACCAGCATCTGCACCTGTCTTTGTAAAATCAGATGATGTCTCTAAGCAAACAGAGACATTGAGTTTTGAGAAAAATGAAGAATCGGCAAATAAACCAACTGAGCAAGTTGCTCTATTTGATTCCAAATTTGAATCACCTGAAGCAACTGATTCTGAGAAGTTGGAATCAGTTGAATCTTTTGGAGAAGCTGACTCAGCAGAAGAAGATTCAGCAGAGTCACTACAAAAGGAATGTAACTCAAGTGGTTCAGCTGAATCAAGCAGTGAAACAGTGACTGAGCCCACAACATCTGAAATTGAAATAACAAGGCCAGTCCCTGAGCATAATTGTGTGAATGTTACTGATGCTTCTACTTCATGTGTAGATGAGGTAAAAGTAGAGGATTGGGTTGAGGGGGATGATGTTGTTTGTCAAAAAGCTGACGATGTTTGTTCAAAAACATCAAATTTGTCTGCCGATGCTCCTCCTTATGTGAGAAAGGGTGTTTTTGAGCCAGCTTTGAGAGACCCGTCCACTAAATATGTGCCTCTAAAGCAAACAGTTAGAAATGAAAATACTAACCCTAACAGTGAATGTTCTAACTGTTGTAAAAAGGGACATAAGAAGTAAGGGAGAAAGTCTGAACAGTTTGCAAACAAATCATCCAACAAATCTTATAAATCAAATCTATCATTAGTTGGGTCTAATTGATTGGGATATGCTCATTATGTGAAGAAGCAAACATGCTACGACTGTGGCATACCCGGTCACATTGCAAGGAATTGCACACATCGTCCCTATGTGCCATACTATACACAGCATCAGAAGGTTACACCTAGGGATAGATCTTATTCTAAGCCAATGAAGGTTGAAAAACCTAAGGCAAATGAAAAATAACAAGACAAACAACACAAAAAAAATCCAACTGATTATCAAACAACTTTGCCTCTTACGAACACCCTTGAATGACTATCTTTCAATTCCGCGACTAGCAATTTATACATTCGAACATCCTCTCTCAAATACTTACTTCATCTTCAAGCACAACCTTCGAATCCATCAGTCCTTTGATGACCACACATGCCCGATGACACATGGGAGGATCGTGCAACGCAAAGAAGTTGCACTTAGAACGCTGACACGGAAGAGGAATTAGTGTTTCAAAGTAGGGATGGCAAAAATACCCGACTATATACCCGATCATATTCCCGATTTTTTTTAATTTATATTTTTATAACCGGGTATGGGTATAGGATTACCAATACCCGACCCAAACCCGACCCATCGTCATCCCTATTTCAAAGTGTTAAAAAACATGGCTTAAACAACATACCATACTGTGGCAAGTGTAAAATTGACGTCTGGGATTAGCTTCAGTCCAAGATGTTCTTAGTGCAGCCGTCCTACCACATTTGTAAACAACCATTGTGAATTTGTGATTGTGAAGATGGTGTATATTTCTTTTGAAACTTCTGATACGTATCACAAGCTTAAGAAAAAACAACTCGATAAGCCGCTCATAGGGCAATACGCGCGTATGGGGGTACGGAGTCTGACACCTTTTCAGGTTATACGCTCCGTAGAGCCTGATAAGCCCCGTATATGCATACTTTTCTGAAAAGTTGGCAGAAACATTTACTACACTTTACTTCTATACGGGTCTCATTGAGCTATGAGCGGCGTATTGAACTTCAGTTTCTTTTTATAGTTAAAACGAAGATCCCTGGCCACAAGTACACATGTAAAGCGATTTTTTGGACTGAGCTCTGGACCACATGATGACGATCCGGAAGGGGACACACATGAACGAATTCTTTGTCTCCCATATAGTTTGTGCTCTCGCATCGCTCTATACGGTCAGAATATTCAAGGTTTGGTTTTTTTTTTTTTTTTGAGGTTTTATTTTGGTTGTTTGTGGTGGTGTTGGGGTTGTGGTTGTTGTTTTCGGTGTTGGGGTTTGACGGTGGTGGCGATTGACGGTGGGTGGTGGTGGTGGTGGGTCGGCTGTGGTGGTGGTAGTAGTGGGTCGGATGGGGTGGTGGTGGGTCGGCTGTGGTGGTGTTGGTGGTGGGTCAGCTGGGGTGGTGGTGGTGGGTCAGCTGGGGTGGTGGTGGGCCAGCTGTGGTGGTGGTGGTGGGTCGACTGTGGCGGTTGTCACACCCCAACCACGTTAAAACAACAAAACCGTGGCGGAAACGTCGGGGAGTGTTGTAACAGAATCATCGTTTCAACAACCATGGTAATTAAAAGTTTCGTTATATTGATTCATTAAGTAAATTACATTGTCTTGAAACCAAACAAACAAACTACACATTGTTTATAACTGTTTTTAAGTCACTAAGGCCTCGTCCAAGTCCTATGTGACACAAGCTTCTTAGCAGGCAACATCAAGCATTACCACCTAAAACATATGTAAAAATAAAGTCAGCAAAGAAATGCTGGCGAGTACATAGGTTTTGTAAGAGTATCGGAATCATGGCTCGTTTATATATATTGCAATACCTCGAAAACCTTGTTTTGAAAAGTATATAATATTGCAACATGATTAACCAACTCAAATCAAGATGGTTATAGTTTATAAAATCTCGTAGCCATGATTCTTAACCCCAAAACATTTGTTTTAGTAAACCAATTCGTAAAACATCTCGTTAAAACTCGATAATAAAACTCGTATGGTTTATATCCTTTCGAAAACCTCGTTGTGTGACATCGTTTCCCAAGTGAACTAAATAATGACACGCAATGTAATATGATAGAAGCATTTATATATAAGATGTACCAGCGGTGTATCTACCATGCTATTATCACGCTACACCCGTCCCATTATCTAATCACTACCCAAAACCAATCGTTCGTTCAAATTGTTTATTTCGTTTAGGTCGTTCCAAATCGTTTAATTCATCCCAAAATCGTATTCGTTTTAATTGCGAAACTACTTATGGTCGCCTCGCTAATAACATTCAAACCTTCGTGACTCGACCACCTCGTTTATCGTATTAACAAACCACCAAAGGGTAAGTTAACAATCATCAGATTCGGTCATTACCTACATAACCCCCACACATAACCATGGGTGTAGTCTGATAACGGGATTTGTCAGATCCTATGGTACCATAACCTAAAACTGGTCGGCTTGATCAATGCTAATGAATGCCATTCGTTATGTAGTTACAACCAACAAGTTTCATTCACATTATCGAAATCGTATTTCGTTTAATATAAACCATCTTAATCGTTTTTGAAAACATCATTAAAATATCGAAATCGTTTTAATACATATGAATCACCCCAAAACAATTGAAAACAGTAAAATAGGGGACTATGTACTCACATTGAATGATAGGGTATCCTTGATCTAAAGAACTTAGCGAAGCTTAGACAAACCGAGGAAATTTCAAGTAGTACCTAGTAATCGGATCACTAGTAAATAAATCAACACCTAAATCGGAAGATCGGATAGAATGTGGTCTTGTAAACCAAATGAGTGTTGGAACTCATGTGATATGGTTTAACAAATCCTACATTCTAAATCGGAACTTATCCTAAGTGCTTTTGACCCGTTACGACCCATTAAGGTAGCTTATGCTACTTTAACACGTCGTTCGCGCGAAACTATGTTCAGATGGTTAACTATGTGCTATGTCAAGTCTTACATGCCCAATAATACCTAAACATGTTACTACATCAGATTATATGTCAAAAACATGTTCACATATGTAAAAATACGGATTTAAGCTTCAAAAGGGCGTTTTGGTCATTTTCTATGGGCATACAAGCTACTTAACAAATAACTAAACAATCCTATGTGATCATAAGGTATAACCTCAGTGGTTATTCCCTATGTAACTATGATCACTAATCAAGCTTGGTCGGATCCTAATGATCGACCAAACGGGTCGGGTTCGAAAGTCTAAGCGGTTGTTTAGACCGCTTAACTTACGACCTTAAACAAGTACTAAACTAATAGTGACGAGTTAAACATGTCAAAACATGTTTAACTAACATATAAAACTGATTTGGTATCAAAACAATGGGTTTTGATACCCGAAAATAGTTCTGTTGCCAAATGCGTGCTAAAACGCATTTTGACCGAAACTTTGACTCGTCACTAGGCCTAGTTAACGTGGTAATCAGTAGGTATAATCACTAAGGATTATAACCATCGTGATTACAATCACGTTGCAAAGTTCAATTGAACTTTGACTTGACCAATTGATGGTCAAAACCGAAAGTCAAACTGTTGGCCAAACTGTTTGACTTTCTGCATAAACATAAAGAATAAGCATGAAAGAAGACTTACAATAGGTCCTAGCTATCTTTTCTACAAGAATAATCAGATTAGAAAGCTCCAAACACTTGAGGGAGCTCCCAAATCAGATGTAGAGAAGAGAAGAGAGAAATGAGCAATGAATGAATGAAATTGCTTGGCTATTTATAGTTGTTTCAACTTCATGGGATCATTACACATGTTTGTGTGGCCTCCAAGGATTAAATCATGGCCATACAATTGTTAGGAACTGATTGGAGACCTTGGAGAACACTTAAACTTGCCCATCACACAAAGAATTTACCATAACAGCCCCTGAAGATCAAACAGAATGCTGAAACTGAGTTTTTGTACCTGGGCACACTCATACGGACCGCGTAAACAATGGGGAGGGGGTCACGTGGCCCGCCTGGGCTCCCCAGTTCAGCAAAAGTTTGTTAAATTACAGTTCAGGTCCCTGCATGTGTTTTAAACTCATTTCAGGCCCTTTTGACCCCTGTTAAGCCATTTTCAAGGATCTACAAGGTCAATAAAGTTTAGAGGACTCAAAATATGCTTGGAACACTCTCGGATGTCGTCTCGTTTGGTCGTACGGTCGCGTTGTTCGTTAAATTACGACGAAACTCAAACGGACGCGAAAACGAACCAAATTAAGCGACGAACGGTATTTTTGCATGCCGATCACTAAAATAAAAATATTTTAGTGTGTACAAAAACTTTGGATGTCCAGATGTGGTCAGAACGTAAGATATGCGCGAAAATGCAAACTTACGTCGTTTTTGACACTTTTAGTCCCTGTAAGATCAAATAAGCATGTTTTCGCACACCGAACCCCTCAAAGATTATTTCTAAGCTATGTTTAGGTTATTTATGGTATGTTTAGCTTATGATCAAGTTCCGGACTATTCGATACCATATGAATCGGTATATTTTCGCAGTTTGACACAAATAGTCCCTGCGATCGAATAGACTTGTTTTCAACACACCAAACCATCCAAAACTTATTTCTAAGTTATGTAAAGGTTATTTTAGGTATGTTAAGCCTATTTCACTATTCCGGAGTGTTTGTTTCATTAAACTGGTTATATTTACGCATTAGTGCGCGTATAACCTTCAAGAAAGCGATTTAGAGCTTGAAATCGGAATCGAATCGAATCGAATTGTAAAATCATCAAACACAAATACACATAAATATACCAAAGCACATTGTTTTATTAATAATTATCATTGTTTTACATTGCATTGTTCATCAATTACAGAGCACAGTTGTCACAGTCTCCCCTACTTTAGGAAATTTCGTCCCGAAATTTTAACTAGAGGAAACTTGTGAGAACAATTGCGGATATTTCGCCTTCATTTGGTCCTTGCATTCCCAAGTAAACTCTGGGCCACGTTTGGATTCCCAGCGAACCTTGACCAAATTAATTCGTTTGTTCTTCAACTGTTTGTAAGTACGGTCCACTATCTCCACAGGTTTCTCGACAAAGTGCATCGTTTCATCGATTTGAATCTCGTCGAGAGGAATGTGAAGATCAGCGTCAGCTAAACACTTTCGCAAATTGGACACGTGGAAAGTCGGATGAATATTTCCAAGCTCTGGAGGTAGCTCTAGTCGATAGGCAACCTTTCCAACTCTTTCAACAATCTTAAATGGTCCAACATATCGTGGTGCAAGTTTTCCTTTCTTTCCAAATCTCACCACTCCCTTCCAAGGTGACACCTTGAGTAAGACATGGTTTCCGACTTGAAATTCTAAGGGCTTGCATCGTAAATCCGCATAACTCTTTTGACGGAATCTAGCTGTCACAAGATTTTCGTGAATTTTCTTGATTTTGTCTGTTGTTTCCAGAACAAGCTCCGGTCCAGTAAGCCGAACTTCACCGGTCTCGTTCCAACAAACAGGTGAACGACATTTTCGAGCGTAGAGAGCCTCGAATGGTTCCATTTTAATGCTAGCATGATAACTGTTGTTGTAAGAGAACTCGATCAATGGAAGATGAGAGTCCCAATTACCGCCAAAGTCAATCACGCATGCTCTAAGCATATCCTCCAAAGTTTGAATCGTTCTCTCAGATTGTCCATCTGTTTGGGGATGATAAGCAGTGCTTAGATTTAGTTGGGTTCCCATAGCAGATTGCATGGTCCTCCAAAAATGAGATGAAAATCGAGCATCACGATCGGATATGATGTCCAAAGGAACACCATGTCGAGATACAATCTCATCAACATAAATCTTTGCAAGTTTATCAGCAGATAGATCCTCACGAATCGCAATAAAATGAGCTGACTTCGTTAATCGATCGATGACAACCCAAATCGCATCGTGACCTTTGGATGTACGCGGTAATTTAGTGATGAGATCCATAGAAATGTTCTCCCACTTCCAAACCGGTATCTCTGGTTGTACAAGCAAACCAGAAGGTCGTTGATGTTCAGCCTTGACTTTGAGACAAGTTAGGCATTTTGACACATACAAGGCAACATCTTTCTTCATACCAGGCCACCAGAACTTGGTACGAAGATCCTTGTACATTTTATCAGCACCAGGATGGATAGAATATCGAGACTTACGAGATTTTTCCATCACTAAAGTGCGAAGATCGTCTTGTTTCGGAATACACAAACAATCCATGAAATAGAGTAAACCATCGTCCTTCGTTTCGAGTTTAAGCTCAAGCTGATGTGGTAATTCCTTACCTATCAAATCTTGTGAAACACAAGATTGCTGAGATTGAAGAACACGAGTTTGGAGATCAGATGGAGTTCGAACAGAATGAAGCTTGACTCGCTCTTTTCGACTAAGCGCATCGGCTATGACATTCGCCTTACCGGGATGGTAGCGAATCTTGCAATCGTAGTCATTCAAGAGTTCAACCCAACGACGTTGCCTCATGTTGAGCTCTTTCTGATTAAGAATATGCTGGAGACTTTTGTGGTCTGTGAAAACCACACACTTCGTCCCATAGAGGTAGTGTCTCCAGATTTTGAGAGCGAAAACCACAGCTCCCAACTCAAGATCGTGAGTCGTATAGTTCTTCTCGTGAACTTTCAATTGTCTAGATGTGTATGCAATAACCTTACCTCGTTGCATAAGAACACAACCAAGGCCTAAGTTGGACGCATCACAGTAGACAACGAAATCATCGTTTCCCTCAGGTAAAGATAGAACAGGTGCATCACATAGCTTCTGTTTCAGCGTTTGGAACGCTTCTTCTTGCTTGGGTCCCCACTCAAAAGGCTTATTCTTTTGAGTCAAAGCAATGAGTGGAACCGCAATCTTCGAGAAATTCGAAATGAATCGACGATAATAGCCAGCAAGACCAAGGAAAGAACGAATTTCTGTAGGTGTCGTTGGTGTATTCCAATCCTTGATTGCAACAATCTTGGATGGATCCACATGAATACCTTGCTCGTTAACAATATGTCCCAAAAACTGAACTTCTTTAAGCCAAAATTCACACTTGGAGAATTTAGCAAAAAGTTGTTCCATCTTAAGGAGTTCCAAAGTCAAACGAAGGTGTTGCTCGTAATCGACTCGAGACTTCGAATAAATGAGAATATCGTCGATAAACACAATGATGAACTTGTCTAAATAAGGTTTACAGACCCTATTCATTAAGTCCATGAAGATAGCTGGGGCATTGGTCAAACCAAAAGGCATGACAGTAAACTCGTAATGCCCATATCTCGTGCGGAATGCAGTTTTGGGAATATTTTCTTCGAATACACGAAGCTGATGATACCCAGAACGCAGATCGATCTTGGAAAAACAGGTAGCACCTTGCAGCTGATCAAAGAGATCATCGATTCGGGGTAGGGGATATCGATTCTTGATGGTAAGCTTGTTAAGCTCACGATAATCGATACACATTCGAAAAGATCCATCTTTCTTTCTCACAAAGAGGACAGGAGCTCCCCAAGGTGAATAACTCGGACGGATGAATCCTTTATAAGATAACTCTTGAAGCTGTTTCGATAACTCTTGCATCTCAGACAGTGCAAGAAGATAAGGTGCTTTCGCAATCGGGTTGGCATTGGGTACAAGGTTAATATGAAACTCGACTTGACGAACTGGAGGTAAACCAGGCAGTTCATCAGGAAACACCTCTGGATAATCCCGAATAATCGGAATATCCTGAATACTCTTGTTCTTGCCTTCCTCCTCGGTGACATGTGCCAGGAAAGTAACATATCCTTTTCGTAGATAACTTTGGGCTTTCGTACACGACATGAGTTTCAATCCACCAGATGGTTTCTCACCACGAACTTCTAGGACATCACTAGACGAAAGAGGGATACGAATGATTTTATCGAAACAAACCACCTCAGCATGGTGTTTGGTTAACCAATCCATCCCCACGATAATATCGAAACTCCCAAGTTGCATCGGTACGAGGTCGATGGGAAAAAGATGGTTATCGAGGTTCAATTGACAACCACGAATAACAGAATCGAGTACAAGGGGTTTACCAGTAGCAACTTCAACAGATAAGGGATTCCTTAGTTTAGTTCTAGGTATCGCAAGTAAAGGCTCAAAAGATAACGAAACAAAACTCCTATCGGCACCAGAATCGAAAAGAACAGATGCAAGTTGATTGTTAACAAGAAACGTACCGTTAACAACTTCGTTGTCCGCCTCGCCTCGTTCGCGTTTAGATTGAATACCCGTCCACGAGCGGGATTCACATTTGCGTTCGCGTTTACATTTAGATTTGCATTCGCATTTACCAATCTCGGGCAATTGTTGCGGAAATGACTCATTTCTTCGCAATTAAAACACGAACCAGGTGGGAATCTCGCAGCATTCCCCTGAGCTTGTGCTGGAACCTGAGCAGCCTGATTCTGACCCATACGACAAACGTTGGCCAGATGCCCAAGTTTACCACACGTAGTACACTGTTTACAGGCCTGTTGGGCAACATGGTGACCATTACATCGAGCACAGTGAGGTGCGGTACCAGCATATGCTTTCTTTGCAGGAGGTTGAGTCGGTGGGTTCTGAGTAGTCTGTGCTGTAACAGTAAAGTTCTGAGCACCCTTTCGCTTTCTCGACTTTTTTGACGACTCACCTTTCTTACCCTTACCCTTTTCCTTGTCAAAATCGGTCGACTTCTTTTTATCACCCTTGCGGGTGAGTTTACCCTTCCTGACTTGGGACTCAGTCAGGGTAGCCGACAACTCGATCGCGTGACGGACGGTAGTAGGATTAACGCCGGTCACAATATCCTGAATAGAATCGGGTAAACCATCGATATACCTCTCAATTGCTTTCTCCAGTGGGGTAACCATAGTGGGACACAACAAACTAAGCTACTCAAATCGATCCGTATAAGCACGGTGTTCTCCCCCGTCTTGTTTCAAATCATCAAACTCTCGTTCCAAGGCTCGAATTTCGTGACGGGGACAGAACTCTCTCATCATGAGAGCTCGGAGCTCTTCCCAAGTTTGCGCTAATGCCACTTCGACACCCCTATCACGCATCACTCTGTTCCACCACGTAAGAGCTCGCTTCTCAAACACGCTTGAAGCAAATTCAACCTTACGCACATTCGGACACTGCACATGTCTGAATGTGCTCTCGATACTCTTAAACCATTGCTGGAGCGCAGTTGCTCCTTGTGACCCAGAAAACTTAAGCGGCTTCGCAGAATTGAAATTCTTAAAATTACACTGTGTGTTATTGTTGTTATTATTATTATTGTTGTATAACTCGTGGATTTGGGTCACAACGCCTGGAAGTACAGCAGCCATTTGCTGAGAGACAAGGGCTGCAACTTCCTCAGAAGTAAAAGTTCGAGCTTCGCATCGAGGAGGCATTGTCTAACAAGGAAACATGAGAAACGAGTGAGGTCGACAATTGGAGAAACAAAAGAGGTATTGAAAACATCGACAAAACACAAGGAGTGCGATCATTTGTTCATTACCTCGAACAAACAAATCACACGCGGTGACTGATCAAAGTAAATAGGTCATAATAATGTATCGCTGAAGACATGCTCGCCTATAAGTGAACACTCACCCCAAGAGTTCCCAGGTAAGAGTGACTGGTCCGATACTGCGGATTTGTACGAACACTCTAGCCTTAGACAGAAAACTCAGGGTACAGGCATTCACTCTTCCAGTTTGCACGTGTTCACATTATTTAGACCCAAACTTTGACGAGATTTTGAAAACTCAGAGGGCGTAAAGCCGAAAATGAATCAAACTGAAAGGGTTCAAAACCTTACAATCAATCATCCAAGGATAGATGATTAATTGTCAAAGCGGATTTGTTATTGTGTTTTCGTTGTGGTTATCACCTAAGGATAGGTGACGGTATTGTTTTAAAATCTAAACGCAAGATAACTCGCGTTAGGGTCCTAGAAAGTTATAGTCTAGGTCAAAGCAATACTAATAACCTAATTCCCTATAACCATTGGCTCTGATACCAACTCTTCTGTCACACCCCGACCACGTTAAAACAACAAAACCGTGGCAGAAACGTCGGGGAGTGTTGTAATAGAATCATCGTTTCAACAACCATGGTAATTAAAAGTTTCGTTATATTGATTCATTAAGTAAATTACATTGTCTTGAAACCAATTAAACAAACTACACATTGTTTATAACTGTTTTTAAGTCACTAAGGCATAGTCCAGGTCCTATGTGACACAAGCTTCTTAGCAGGCAACATCAAGCATTACCACCTGAAACATATGTAAAAATAAAGTGAGCAAAGAAATGCTGGCGAGTACATAGGTTTTGTAAGAGTATCGGAATCATGGCTCGTTTATATATATTGCAATACCTCGAAAACCTTGTTTTGAAAAGTATATAATATTGCAACATGATTAACCAACTCAAATCAAGATGGTTATAGTTTATAAAATCTCGTAGCCATGATTCTTAACCCCAAAACATTTGTTTTCGTAAACCAATTCGTAAAACATCTCGTTAATAAAACTCGTATGGTTTATATCCTTTCGAAAACCTCGTTGTGTGACATCGTTTCAAATCGTTTCCCAAGTGAACTAAATAATGACATGCAATGTAATATGATAAAAGCATTTATATATAAGATGTACCAGCGGCGTATCTACCATGCTATTATCATGCTACACCCGTCCCATTATCTAATCACTACCCAAAACCAATCGTTCGTTCAAATTGTTTATTTCGTTTAGGTCGTTCCAAATCGTTTAATTCATCCCAAAATCGTATTCGTTTTAATTGTGAAACTACTTATGGTCGCCTCGCTAATAACATTCAAACCTTCGTGACTCGACCACCTCGTTTATCGTATTAACAAACCACCAAAGGGTAAGTTAACAATCATCAGATTCGGCCGTTACCTACATAACCCCCACACATAACCATGGGTGTAGTCTGATAACGGGATTTGTCAGATCCTATGGTACCATAACCTAATACTGGTCGGCTTGATCAATGCTAATGAATGTCATTCGTTATGTAGTTACAACCAACAAGTTTCGTTCACATTATCGAAATCGTATTTAGTTTACCATCTTAATCGTTTTTGAAAACATCGTTAAAATATCGAAATCGTTTTAATACATATGAATCACCCCAAAACAATTGAAAACAGTAAAATAGGGGAACTATGTACTCACATTGAATGATAGGGTATTCTTGATCTAAAGAACTTAGCGAAGCTTAGACAAACCAAGGAAATTTCAAGTAGTACCTAGTAATCGGATCACTAGTAAATAAATCAACACCTAAATCGGAAGATCGGATAGAATGTGGTCTTGTAAACCAAATGAGTGTTGGAACTCATGTGATATGGTTTAACAAATCCTACATTCTAAATCGGAACTTAGCCTAAGTGCTTTTGACCCGTTACGACCCATTAAGGTAGCTTATGCTACTTTAACGCGTCGTTCGTGCGAAACTATGTTCGGATGGTTAACTATGTGCTATATCAAGTCTTACATGCCCAATAATACCTAAACATGTTACTACATCAGATTATATGTCAAAAACATGTTCACATATGTAAAAATACGGATTTAAGCTTCAAAAGAGCGTTTTGGTCATTTTCTATAGGCATACAAGCTACTTAACAAGTAACTAAGCAATCCTATGTGATCATAAGGTATAACCTCAGTGGTTATTCCCTATGTAACTATGATCACTAATCAAGCTTGGTCGGATCCTAATGATCGACCAAACGGGTCGGGTTCGAAAGTCTAAGCGGTTGTTTAGACCACTTAACTTACGACCTTAAACAAGTACTAAACTAATAGTGACAAGTTAAACATGTCAAAACATGTTTAACTAACATATAAAACTGATTTGGTATCAAAACAATGGGTTTTGATACCCGAAAATAGTTCTGTTGCAAAATGCGTGCTAAAACGCATTTTGACCGAAACTTTGACTCGTCACTACGCCTAGTTAACGTGGTAATCAGTAGGTATAATCGCTAAGGATTATAACCATCGTGATTACAATCACGTTGCAAAGTTCAATTGAACTTTGACTTGACCAATTGATGGTCAAAACCGAAAGTCAAACTGTTGGCCAAACCGTTTGACTTTCTGCTTAAACATAAAGAATAAGCATGAAAGAAGACTTACAATAGGTCCTAGCTATCTTTTCTACAAGAATAATCAGATTAGAAAGCTCCAAACACTTGAGGGAGCTCCCAAATCCGATGTAGAGAAGAGAAGAGAGAAATGAGCAATGAATGAATGAAATTGCTTGGCTATTTATAGTTGTTTCAACTTCATGGGATCATTACACATGTTTGTGTGGCCTCCAAGGATTAAATCATGGCCATACAATTGTTAGGAACTGATTAGAGACCTTGGAGAACACTTAAACTTGCCCATCACACAAAGAATTTACCATAACAGCCCCTGAAGATCAAACAGAATGCTGAAACTGAGTTTCTGTCACTGGGCACACTCATACGGCCCGCGTAAACAATGGGGAGGGGGTCACGCGGCCCGCCTGGGCTCCCCAGTTCAGCAAAAGTTTGTTAAATTACAGTTCAGGTCCCTGCATGTGTTTTAAGCTCATTTCAGGCCCTTTTGACCCCCGTTAAGCCATTTTCAAGGCTCTACAAGGTCAATAAAGTTTAGAGGACTCAAAATATGCTTGGAACACTCTCGGATATCGGCTCGTTTGGTCGTACGGTCGCGTTGTTCGTTAAATTACGACGAAACTCAAACGGACGCGAAAACGAACCAAATTAAGCGACGAACGGTATTTTTTGCATGCCGATCACTAAAATAAAAATATTTTAGTTTGTACAAAAAATTTGGATGTCCAGATGTGGTCAGAACGTAAAATATGCGCGAAAATGCAAACTTACGTCGTTTTTGACACTTTTAGTCCCTGTAAGATCAAATAAGCATGTTTTCGCACACCGAACCCCTCAAAGCTTATTTCTAAGCTATGTTTAGGTTATTTATGGTATGTTTAGAATATGATCAATTTCCAGACTCTTCGATACCATACGAATCGGTATAGTTTCGCAGTTTGACACAAATAGTCCCTGCGATCGAATAGACTTGTTTTCAACACACCAAACCATCCAAAACTTATTTCTTAGTTATGTAAAGGTTATTTTAGGTATGTTAAGCCTATTTCACTATTCCGGAGTGTTTGTTGCATTAA
This sequence comes from Helianthus tuberosus, assembly GCA_030545235.1. Lineage (NCBI taxonomy): Eukaryota > Viridiplantae > Streptophyta > Magnoliopsida > Asterales > Asteraceae > Helianthus > Helianthus tuberosus. The sequence goes on along the minus strand of CM060409.1, from coordinate 41,636,216 downwards.
ACTGGTTATATTTACGCATTAGTGCGCGTATAACCTTCCAGAAAGCGATTTAGAGCTTGAAATCAGAATCGAATCGAATTGTAAAATCATCAAACACAAATACACATAAATACACCAAAGCACATTGTTTTATTAATAATTATCATTTTTTTTCATTGTTCATCAATTACAGAGCACAGTTGTCACAGCGGTGGTGGTGGTGGGTCAGCTGTGGTGGTGGTGGGGTCGGCTGTGGAGGTTGTGGTGGTGGTGGTGGGTCGGCTGTGGAGGTAGATGAGGTGGTTAAGGGTGGTGGTGGGCTATGGTGGTGTTGTGGTGGGTGGTGGTAGTAGTGGTGCTTGAATTTGTTTTTTTTTTTTTTTTTACAATATATTTTTGAATGTCAAGACTAATGCTAAATTGTATTTTTTTTATTAACAGGATATCGAAAGTCAGTGTTTTGAAGGTGGTAGTAGCGTAATCCTTTTGGAGAAACTACGTTCGTATATCAGATTCATGCTCTAGAACGCCGATCTAGGATTACGTGTTATCGAAGAAGCCTGTGGCGTCGTCAGCTCCAAGTGACGCTAGCCAAAGTGATCTGCCCTATAGCATGTCCTTCCAAGAGAGGCGTTCATTAGTGTTCTCATGAGCCTTCCACCAATGGGAATGCCTCTACACTCACCATCCCTAGGGGACGCGGAAGACTGGACGGTGGTTGATAAAGGAAATCCCGATTCCACTGCTCCAACCTCCTGATCCCTTGTGCCATTGAAATGTGGTAGATGTGAAGCCGAAAACCCGTTGGAAGGTAGGGTTTGGTACACAATTTCAAGACAACCGGCCTGTCTTTAAATTGTGTATGCTACACCCATTGTTTTCCTTTGCAAGAATTCAAGAATATGTAACAATTAGCGATTTAGGGTTTAGGGTTTAGTCGTTACATTTTGTATGAAAGTTACATGTTTTGTGTATTAATATAAAACGATGTTTAATTAGATTTTGAATTACGTTTCTTGTTGCGTTATGATTAATAAACGACAAGTGAAAAACAATTAAAGACATAAAAATTTGACATTTTGTAACATACACAATGTTTTATGGTTAATAAATGACAAGTGAAAAACAATTAAACACAAATAATTAATAAATAAAAAATTGGCATTTAATAAAACGTTATAATATACCCATTTAATAAAATTTGACATTTAAAAGTTTGACAATTAAAAACATTATAATACTCATTTAGTAATATTAAATAATTCTCATTTAATAAAAATTTGACATTTAAAAAATTTGACAAATTAAAGACATAATAATAATTCATAAATAAAAAACTTTATTATAATATATACAATTCGTTTTATAAAAAAAAATTGACATTTAATAATACTTATAAAAATTTGACATTTTATAATATACACAATTCATTTCATAAAAATATGAAGTTTTTAATAATAATACTTAATAAAAAAACATATGCGCATTTTTTTATTAAAAATATACACAATTCATTTCATAAAAATATGAAGTTTTATAATACTAACATAATTTTTTATAACATCATTTTATAAAAAAAAATATTAATTTTCTTATATAAATATTTCACAATTTCTCCATACAAAAACCCCATCAACTAAAATAAAGTTCCTTACATCCTAATCATTGGCTGACACCCAATGATTGGCATTAATTAGATGGTAAGGACCATTTTCAACGTATATAGCTATGAGGGGCGTATGGGGGTCATTTTGAGGCGTATTGGGCAATGAGGGGCGTATAGGGTTTGGGAGAAATGTAGATACTTTTAGGGGATGTGTGGATACCTGCACTGTAAATTTAAAGTTAATCTATGAAGACAAAACATATACACTACATCCTTCAAAAAATATTCATGCGTCTTATACTTTTTAGAGGTAAAATCTTGTCTACTTCTATGCTTAAGAGTTATTATTTTGCATTTTAGCAAAGTCTAGATCTCACCAAGATCACCTTGAAGCACCGTTATATAATGTTCCTACCCTAGCTGTGTGGATCTTTATAGAAACAATGTACAAGTACATTACATACATAGGTTTATCAATTCTTTAGATTAAACCGGATTTAGCCAGTGTATCGTATTGATGAAGATTAGGATGTTACTCCATAAATCGAGTTCCTCTTTTGGTGTATGATTATGATGGGGTAATATGAACTTAAAGATCATGATATTTAGAGATAGAGGGAGGTGAATAATGGTGGTGTAGTAATTGTGGTGACAAACCTAAAACCTCTCTAGTAATATCTATATATACACCCAAAGGGAAACCCTATTCTCAAGCAAGGGTAAATACGTCCATCAAATATTTACCATTTTATTGAATAAGGGTAATAAGATCAATGATCAATTATAGTATAAATGAAAATAATGTTATATCAATTATTGTAAAGCTTATGGGACGAAACTAATATCCTATTGAGTTTGTCTCAGTATATTTTGATATCTTTCACATGAGAGGTATCTCCGAGATTCATTTTATCAAATTATGTGTGAACAATCCTTTGACTTATGTAACATATGTCATCTATATGAACAAGTTTACATTAGTTTCTCTCACTCATCTTGAGGTAGGTATATTGATCGACTTGATTATTAATGAAAATAATTGCATTAAGATTTCATCATATTATGATGTTTGCTTCAACCCATACATGGATTTCATTGTCTTACAACGTAAGTGTTCTTGACCTTCAGTTTAAAACGTTCAGGTTGTTTTATGAACATGTAAATATCTATTTAGGGAAAGTTGTTTTAATGTTCATATAATGTAGCTCCAATGATTATAAGCTACTGGAACAATAATGATCCTCAAAGAAAACTTTTGAAAATAAAATAAGAAGAGTCTCTGATAATTTATTCCCTCTTGAGTATAGGCTTTAGTAATCAATCGTACTTCTTAGGCCGGAGGGTGTGGGGGCGCCACCCAGGCCAACTCAGCCTCTAAGCGCCCCTAGGTGCTATACAACCACACCAAGCAATTCAATGGGGGCGCTATAGAATGGGCTCCATGGTGATGACGAGCAGGAATCGCGTCGAACGAGGAGTTATGACATTTGACCGTTGAACGGTAACTTTTAAAAAAAAATTAATTTCCTTTTTTATAAATTAACCTTATAAATACCCAACATTCCTTACATTTTTTATTCCATTCCTTTCACTTTCTCTAAACTTTTTATACCATTCTCTACATTTTTTAAACCATTCTCTACAATGTTTCCCAACAATCCAAACCCATGGGACCCGAGCAATCCGTTGTGGCAAACTTTGCAAAACAACGAGCAAGAGGACCGGTATCGGCGAGACCCGCATACGGGTGAGCTTGGATATTATCCAATGCTACCAAGCACCCGAACATCTCCTCATCCCATCACTCCACCGATGCCCGATTTTTCGGGTATTATTCTCAACCCCCATTTTTTCCCTCAAACATACCCCAAAACATACCTCAAAACATACCCCAAACCCAAACATACCCGGAACCCAAAACACAACCCAAACCGAATCCGTTCCCGAAACCAAGTGGAACCTTCTTCTAGAAAAAAGAGAAGTCATAAAAAGAAGGATGAGGCCAAAAAACGTGCTACTAAGAATGTCGAATTTTGGTCGCCTAAGGAAGAGTTCGAGTTGGCAAAAGCATGGCTCGACGTATCAGAGGACGAGATTGTTGGTAAATTTTACATACTTTTATAAACATATAGTTTTGTAAATTTAATTTTTAATTCAAACATATTGTTTTGTAAATAATTTTTTTTATAGGAAACGGCCAAGACTTAAAGGTATTTTGGGTTCGTATATGTGAAAAGTTTTTCGCCGCAATGGGTCGTGGCGAATATCAAACACCCGACTCTTTTTCAGGAAAGTGGGGTGCTATGAGGATGAAGGTTACCTATTTCAACCACATATATACTAATCTTGTCAATAGTAGTCGAAGGAAAAGTGGTTCGAGCGACGTCGACGTCATGACCCAAGCCCACAACGACTATAGATTATACAATGGGCATATTTTTACATTGGTAACAACATGGGAGCTTCTTAGCAAATCTCCCAAGTGGCATCTTGTACCACCATTCGACCCAACCCGCCCTAGGTCTAAACGGTCCAAATCAACATCCACCACCGAACCACCAGGGTCCAATGCTCGTACAGTAATTAATCTAAATGACGATGTTCACGAATTTGAAGAACCAGAAGAGCTGCCTCGACCAACTGGTAGGGATAAAAGTAAGCCAGCGGCACGAGGAAAGTCTTCTACAACGCCATCGGATGGCCCCATCAAAGTTGAGCGACTTCGAGGCAAGTCTCAACAAAATAATCTCCATTAGGGAAAAATACCAACAAATGAGAATGGAGAAACAAATCCAAAAAGACATGGATTTTCTCGCAAGAGATTTGTCAAATCTACCAGAGGAGGACCGAGTCATTTTGGAGGCTCGTAAGGCACAAATTCAGGCAAAATATATGTAGTTTTTTTTTCTAGTATGTTGTGTTTTTTTATCTAGTACCTTGTGTTTTTTAATGACTTTCTAGTGTTTTTATTTTTTTTAATGAAATTACGTTTTTTTTTTAATTTTCTAGTTATTAAAATTGCCATTTAATTTAAAAAAATAAATATATAAATAAATAAATAATTAGGTAATGATGACGGGGCTCCATCCACATCCTGCAAATTAAAGGGGGCGTGATAAAGCCCCCTGGCTGACGTGGCTCCTACATGTCGCTTACGTGGCCTGATAAAGCCCCTAGGGGGCTCCAAGTACCACACCCTCCAGCCTTAGTGTCTTAATGTTTCCATCCAGATTTAATTAATTCAGCGATATCCCAAACGCTATTTAAACACGCAAAATCAGTTTTACTAGAAAACACTTATATTCCATTTAGAAGATTGATTGACATTAACGACTTCATTACAAGACGCATGATTGGTAAACTTTCTAATATCCATTTCAGCTTCATTCAGGGAGGATACATAATCATAAAAAAGGGCTTTTAAACCTAGATGACCACCTAAGTAGATTATTGGGTTTATGGATTAGCTCTGAGTTAGGTTTCTATCACTTTCAAAATTCTAAGTGTGTAAAATTAAGTGTAGTATGACGTACAAGAGGTATAATCAGGGTTAAATTTAGAGTAAAATTTAATGAGGTCCTTCCCCCACCTCTTGTACTTCAGGAAAGTCATGATAAGGACTTTTACTGCTCCCACTTAACTTAGAAGTCTTTAGGAAATTAGCATGCTTATGTAACACTTGTTCCCGTTGATACCGGATATCTTAAATACTCAGATGATAAGGTCCCGGATTTTTTTTAAATAGAGATAACTTACGAGTCTGGGTTAACGGATAACCTAGACAAACAAACATCACGTTTTATTACACATATATTACAGTCCAAAAACATTAAGGTTTTAGACTTGAAAATCTTGCTACGCAAGGTCATGCTTTATATTTCCTAAAAGGTTTTTCCAAAAGATTACGGTTTAAGAGTATTCGGTTCTTCGCGTGCTTAGTCGTTCATCTGGTGACAAACTTTGTATAAGCATGTCATAAACACCAAAAACAATTAGTGTTTATGTTAAATGATCATAGGCATTAAAATCAACAAGGAAAATGAATTTTCTGATTCGGGATGCCCCCGTGACACGCGTAGGGTTCACCTTTTCACCTCGCGTGGCACAGGGAGATAGTTTTGACTTTTCGTTGACCAGCTCCCACCCGACATGTGTAGAACCTTGGTCATTCCGTCACGTGTCGCAAGGGAGGCCGTTTTCCAGCAGGTAGCCAAATTTTCAGATTTTTGCCCGGTTTATACCCAAAATGGTCCAATCCCAAATTATTTCACTTGGGACTTTTCCCTTCAAGTTTTAAACCCGTAATCCATTACCCAGACCCGGATTTTTAAATTTCACTTCCTTTGTTCGGTTTGGTGTTTATTACCCAAACCTACCCGTTATGAGGAATTAGGCATTCTAAGGTTGAAAGGGGTGCACCCCTCATGAGATGGGGTAAACTTTCGACCCACCTAGTCATTTATTACCATGTCAATTCCCCTCTCTAACTCCCCTCTTGCCCAAAAAACATAAGGGGTAGTCACCACCCATGAGATGGGGTAAACTAATTTTTTTCCTTGTTTTTATAAATTACTTAATTAATAAATGAAACGTATTTTTACCAAAATAAAAGTACAATAAATTAAAAAAACATTACATTAAATTAAAAATAAAATAAAATTACATTTAATTATTAATGAAAATTATATTTAATTAAAAATAAACTAAATTAAACTAACTAAAATTACTACTCTTCTTCGGATTCGATCAATAGGTGGGGTAAATCTATTCTTCCAAGATCCTCAACGAGATCATGTTTTAGTCTCCAATGCATATCTTCATCCATAATCTCGTTTAACACACTGTCATCGAGAGTGGGCTCGTCTGAAATATCCCGAATGTGTACCGGTGCTATCGCGTTTCTGTCATCTTTTAAAATCATGTTATGTAAAATAATACAGGTAACATCACGTACCTAATTTTTTCACACTTCTAGCACGCATTGACCGGTTCATTATACCCCATTTTGACTTCAAAACACCAAAAGTTTGTTCCACATCTTTTCTTGTTGTCTCGTGTTGCTTCTTGAACTTCTTTTCATCTAGTAGGTGAGGATATGGAAATGATTTGACAAACACGGACCATGTAGGGTAGATTCCATCCACGAGATAGTAACCCCGTTTGTATAAGTGGCTGTTAACGTAAAATGGACATTTCGGCGCCGTTCCATTTCGTTCAATAAGAAATAATGGAGATTGCTGAAGCACATTGATATCGTTTTGTGCACCTGGAGGACCGCTAAAAGCATGCCAAATCCACAAATTTTGAGGCCACCGCTTCGAGCATAACTATCAGGTAATGGTGATCTCCTCTCATATATTGGCCCCAAAACTCTGTGGGACACATTTTCCAGACGAAATGGGTGCAATCAAGGCTACCCACCATACCAGGAAGGTGATTTTTATCTTCATGAGCTTGGTACAAAAGCGCCATGTCGTGGCTTGTTGGCCTACATAAGAACTCAGGAGCATATATTTTACATACCGTTTCGTAGAAATATTCTAGACACTCGCGGGAAGTCCTTTCGGCCATATGTAAATACTCGTCGTTCTCGTCTGGAGGGTTACCGCTTGCAAGTTGTTTAATAGTTGATGTAACTTTTTGCAACGGGGTAAAACCCTTCTTCATTCTCGCATCTACGCCCTCTTCAAACCACGGGTTATTCACTTCCAAATCGCTTACAATTTTTAGAAACAAACATTTTGACATACGGAACCTATGAAGAAAAATATCTTCGTTGTATTCCGGGTCCTCGACAAAATAATTCTCCATAAGAGTTTCGTGGCCACTCTCCTGATCACAATGAACAAAACTTTGTTACAAGGTGTGCCCGTGTCTTGTAGTTCAGCTTCCTGGATGAGATTTTGGAAAAAAAAAATTATGCTACTATCGGTTGAAGCTAACTTGTTGTCACTACTATCAGGTGGGAAAAACAATGGTATTTCTTCCACCATTTTAAATGAAATAGGGGTAGAGTAGTTTTGGAGAAATAAGGAAATGGGTTGGTGTGAATTTGTTTAAAATGGGTTCGGTTTATATAGTTTAAATATATTAAAAAAACCTTTTTTAATATAAACGGCTATATAGCCGTTAAATTCAAACGGTCTTCGAGCAACGGTCGGATTTCCATGTGGTGAGTACTCCCCACAAATTAAAGGCCCCGTACGGTGAAGGGGAATGGCGGCGGAGATCCCCGCACGGTGAAGGGATTCACCGCCCTTCACCCCGCACCCGCCCCGTTCACCCTAACTCATGCTTCCTTTATTATCCATCAAGGTATTCGCATTTTCAACCAACCACAACCAAGATGATGTTTGGTTTCATTGGGAAATGCCTTAGCTTTCCAATACCTTCTTTCGGTAGGCGTTTTACCAAAATCAACCCATTACAAATACCTGGCGGGGTTAAGGCAATGACCCGTTACCAATACCTGGAAAATTCCCTTATTAATTCGTGGCAATGCATGCCCTTACCATTATGCTTACCTGTAGGTATAGAACTCAACAAGAAAAAGAAATAAATACCAATTTCAAATGGTGATGACATCACCATTTGACCCGTATGACCCGTTATCCATTTGACCCATTCTTGCTTTACCCTTTAGGCATCTCAACCTAACAATTTGTTGTTTATCACCAAAATTTGATTCAATGAAATGTTTACCCATTGACCTGCTATGGTTTACACCACAGAGTCTCATCTTAACAAGTTAACGTTTAATCACCAAAAATGTGATTCTTTAAAATTTTACTCATTTGACCCGTTATGGTTTACACCGTAAAGCCTTATCTCAACAAATAAATGTTTAATCACCAAAATGTGATTCTTTAAAATTTTACCCATTTGACCTGTTATGGTTTACACGATGAAGCCTTATCTCGACAAATCATTCTTTAACCAATATGTAATTCTCTAAAATTGTACCCATTTGACCCGTTATGGTTTACACCATAAAGCCTTACCTCAACAAATAAATGTTTAATCACCAACATGTGATCCTTCAGATTTTAATCATTTGACCCATTATTGTTTATACCAGAAAGCCTTCTCAATAAATCAATGTTTAATCAACAAAATGTGATCCTTTAAAATTTTACCCATTTGACCTGTTATAGTCTACACCATAGGGTTTTATCTCTACAAATAATCTTTTATCACTAATATGTGATTTATCATAGCTATTATACCCATTCGATCCAATCATGGTTTATCATAGCTTTACCCATTCAAAAAATCATCAGGCCAAACACATCTGGTTCTTAGTTAAAATCGATTTATTATAGTGACCCTCGTTATGAACTAGAATATTTTCCACCACATAAGTAGTGGTACTATTCTAGGAGGTGTAAGCTTTACTTACATTGCGTATGTTCAAGCTTCCTTGCACACTTGACCCGTTTGACTCGTTCCTCTCCAAGCTCCCACCTAGCTTGTTAACAATCAAACTATCACATCATATGATGATTAGATTAGTCATCCAACATCATGATCATCGTATCTTATGGATTTTACACCACGTTTATCATTCAATTCTATTATAGGTCAATTTAACTTTTAAAAGTCAAACTGCTGATTGACATATATATGACTTAACAATTTATCCCCTTTGTTCTCGTTTGTAAGAATTGGTATTCAAGATGCCTTCTACTCATTACATACGAGAGTATAAATACTGATACAATGATATCTCTATTGATTGCCCATCAATCATTCCTATAAATATAACAAATCACTATACAAAATATACGCCATCTATTAAATATGTACGCCAGCTATTACACCCCCGCAGTGGAAGCGGGAGGAGAGCGGATGCTGAGACTGGAACGAAAGTCTTCAAAGAGAATCCGTGGGAGGCCTTTGGTGAAGATATCGGCAATCTGGTAACGAGATAGCATATGGAGAATCCGAACATTGCCACGCTGAACATGTTCCCGAACAAAGTGAATGTCCAGTTCAATGTGTTTGGTACGCTGATGATGAACTGGATTGCCAGATAAGTAAATGGCACTGACATTGTCGCAGTAGATTAACGTTGCATGTGAGAGGGGACGGTGCAGCTCAAGTAGCAGGTTTCGAAGCCAACAAATTTCGGCAACAACATTGGCGACCCCGCGATATTCAGCTTCTGCACTGGAGTGAGAGATGGTAGATTGCCGTTTAGAGGACCAGGAGATAAGATTGTCTCCAAAATAAACACAGTAGCCAGAGGTTGAGCGGAGAGTGTCGGGACATCCAGCCCAATCGGCATCGGTGTAAGCACGCAAGGATAACTGAGGTGTGGGTCCTAGAAGGACACCAAAGTCAGAAGTGCCTTGAATGTATCGCAGAATCCGTTTGAGGGCATTCCAATGATCAACCCGGGGGGAATGCATATGCATGCAAATCTATTGAACCGCGTATGTAATGTCTGGACGTGTGAAAGTAAGATATTGTAGTGCTCCCGCGAGGCTCCTGTAGGTAGACGGGTCATCAAACATTGGACCGGAGGAGCTACTTAGTTTAGATTGAGTGTCGACGGGAGTGGGAACAGGTTTGCAAGAATCCATGGCAGCCCGATGCAGAATATCTTTAGCATAAGCATGCTGGGATAAGAACATTTGATCCCCGCTGTGAGTAACTGAAATACCTAGAAAATATGTCAAGGGTCCCAAATATTTCATCGCAAATTCGCCGGTAAGAGAAGACATTAGGCGCTTACGAAGATCATCCGACGAGGTGGTGAGGATTATGCCATCCACATAGATCAATAAATAGGCGGTGTGGGATCCCTGATGATATATGAAAAGTGAGTTGTCGGACTTGCTCTGAACGAAGCCTAGCGTTAGAACAAATTCTGTGAAGCGTTGATACCACGCACGCGGGGCTTGTTTTAGGCCATACAGGGATTTCTTGAGACGACACACATGATCCGGATAATCTCGATGTCGGAACCCCATGGGATGATATATGTATACTGTTTCAGCCAAATTCCCATGAAGAAAAGCCTTAGTGACGTCAAGTTGGTGAATCTTCCATGACTGAGAAAGAGCTAAAGATAACACCAAGCGAATGGTGGCGGGTTTGACCACCGGACTAAACGTTTCCCCACAATCAATGCGAACCTGCTGTTTTCTACCGTCACATACCAAGCGAGCCTCATAACGTTCAAGACTTCCATCAGATTTGAACTTATGCTTAAAAAGCCACATGATGCGAATAATATTCATATCTGAGGTTCTAGGAACAAGTTCCCAGATCTCATTTTTAATAAGGGCACGAAATTCGTCATTCATAGCATTGTACCATTCGGGTGAGGACAGAGCAACCTGTGGGTTTTTGGGAATAGGAGCAATGGTGGAAGTGTGAAGGTTAAGGTTCGGCCTAATTTTTTTAGAGATGCCATCCATAGCGCGTGTGCGCATAGTACGGGTGGGAGGTTGCGACGGTGGGGGTGGGGGTGGAGGGACAGTTGGGGAATGATCTGGGAAGAAGACAGACCTAGGTTAAGTGGTACCAGGCTGTCTGCGGGTGTATGTGTGAATGAGGGGAGGGGAGTTGGGTTGAGAGGGAGAAGGGGGGGTTGTTTGGGAAACAGTTTCGGTGTTATTGGGCTGGGTTGGGAGCGTGAGGTCTGATGGGGTTAGGGTTGTGTTGGGAGGGGGAGTCGGCTGGGCGGCGGTTTGTGTAGCGGACTGGTGATGGGCCAACAGCTGGGGAGAACTGGGCTGGGCTGAGACAGAGGATTGAGTGTTTGGTTGGGAGACATGAGACCATAGAAGTGGGTGTAAGGGAGAAGAAAGAAAGTCATACGAATGGGAAGGGGTGGGGGAACGGATGGAATATGGAAAAATGGATTCCTCGAAGTGAACATTGCTGGTAATGAAGATTTTGTGCGTGTGAAGGTCGAGGCACTTGTAGCCTCGGTGGTTAGTAGGGTAACCAAGAAACACACAAGGTTGGGATCGATTAGCTAATTTATTAATTGTGTTGGAGGGGAGGATGGGATAACACAAGCAGCCAAAAATGCATAGGTGTTCGTAGGTGGGTTGGAAATTATAAAGAAGGGAAGTGGGTGAAAGAAATTTGTGGTTTTTACTTGGAAGAATATTAAGAAGGTAGGTGGCAACTTCAAGCGCGTGATGCCAGAAGTTTGTTAGGAGAGAGGATTGAGAGAGTAGAGTGCGTAGCATGTTGTTGATAGTGCGGATTTTGCGTTCCGCTTTTCCGTTTTGGGAGGATGTGTGAGGGCAGGAAAAACGAAAGTACATGCCGTCGTTGTGACAAAAATTTTGGAAATTATTATTTGCATATTCGTTCCCGTTGTCGCACTGAAACTGTTTTATTTTTCGCTCAAATTGAGTATTTATGTAATTGTTAAATTGTGTGAATATCTCAAAAACTTGTGACTTGTGACTGATGGGGTATGTCCATAGAAAGTTAGTAAAGTCATCAAGAAACAATATATAATAACGATGCCCACCGGTGCTAAGAACTGGTGATGTCCACAAATCACTATGAATAATGTCAAAAGGTAAAGAAGTTTTATTCAAGGAATCATGAAAGGGTAATTTAACACTTTTGCCAAAAACACATGGTTGACAAATAGTGGAACTAGGTTTTCCATAATCAATACTAGAAGAAGATTTTAGCGATTGCAATAAATTTTGTCCCGGGTGCCCAAGTCGTTGATGCCAACGTTCCTGGGTGATAGCAGCAAATGTGGAAGGTGAGGAGGTGAGATTCTGATCAAGAGGTGTGGTGAGAGGATAGAGATCACCCGAGCTATTGCATCGTAGGATAGGGGCCTTGGTCTTGAGGTCCTTCACAAGAAAACCGAATGGGTCAAATTCAATAGATATTAGATTATCAGTGGTAAGACGACGGACATAAATAAGGTTTTTAATTAATTGAGGGGCATAGAGAACGTTATTAAGTTTAAGTGGGGGGAATAGGGGTGGTAAGGTGTGGTTGCCCTGTCCAAGAACGGGAATGGTCATGCCATTTCCGACGATAATATGTTTAGGAGTGCCATTATTAAAAACAAACGGGGAAATGTTACCTTGCTGGTTTGCCATGTGGCCTGTGGCTCCAGTGTCCATGATGCCGACCGGGTCTGGTTGATTGAGAGATAAAGTATAAAGGGCTTGCGCGATGTCGGTTGGAACTGGTCCTGCAGTGTAGGCCTGAGACGACGCTGGGCCAAGCAATCCTGCACCCGTATTGGGCCGTGGCATAGATGGGTAAGGGCATGGTGGACTCGTGTTTGCTGCTGCCCATTGTTGGGCCTGATTATTCATAAGGCCAGCCCACTGATTCGATGCCCAGCCCTACGGAAACACAATGTACGGGTGCTGAGCATTGTACCCCCAGCCCCCACGACCATTGGGGCCACGCCCCCTGCCACGTCCATGGCTACGACCCCGTCCACGATTTCGATCAGAAGGAGGATTGGCGTTGTTGTCAGTTGGTGAAGGGCTGGTTGTGACAGCCGCCAGAGCAGTGGCGGAGGAATGAGCAGCATGAGCAACCTGATGTTTCTTCTTACTTTCCTCCATCGTGAGACATGAACGTGCTTCATTAAAGTCAGGCAGAGGATCCCTATTCTGTAGGATCATGGAAATCCCGTCGTACTGTTCGGTAAGACCGGTTAAAAGTTGAAGAACAAGTCTCTGATTGTCAACTGGGACCCCCACGCTAGCAAGTTGATCTGACAGAAGTTTAACTTGTTGACAGTAGGCCGACATGTTTGGAAAGTTCTCGAGGCGGACGTTGGAAAACTCCTGTTGAAGAAAGACAGACCTGGTGTTTTTGTTGTCTTGAAAGAGATTAGCCAGGGTGGTCCAGGCATCGTAGGCTGTTTGACCTGGGGTGAGGATGGTGTGTAGGAGGTCAGTGGATATGGTACCGTAGATCCACTGTTTGACAATGGCATTAAGACGGGACCAGAGGGCTTCAGCATCAGGGGAAGGTTCTGAAGGAGAAGTGTCCTTAGCCTTGTCGGCATCAGAAGAGGGGGTAGGGGCTGGTGTTTTCTTTCTGGGTTGCAAGTGGTCATAAACCTGGTATGCTTTGCAAGAATTCTGGAAGAGTTCTGCCCAAGTGGTGTAATGAGCAGCGTCGGCTTCTAGGGTTATGGGTACGAGGTTTTTGACGTTGGACACTGTCATAGCAGGATGAAGTTTGCTGTCCATGATGAGTGACAGGATGATATCGGGAAAAAGAGAAGAAAAATTGGAGAGAGGAGATGGGGCGGAAGGTGGCGGCAGAGAAGATACAGCTGCAGAAAATAGGTTTAGGGAGAGGAGGATCGAGGGAAGGCTGATACCATGTAAGAATTGGTATTCAAGATTCCTTCTACTCATTACATACGAGAGTATAAACACTGATACAATGATATCTCTATTGATTGCCTATCAATCATTCCTATAAATATAACAAATCACTATACAAAATATACGCCAGCTATTAAATATGTACGCCAGCTATTATCGTTAATGCAACTACTTACATTATTCTATATGCAAGTACCTTAGACTCTTAACCACACCCTATTAAGTGTTAATTATTCATTAAAAGTCATATTCATATCTAGGCCAACCGGAGCCTAATTATCCGCCATTAGTTAAACTTTTATAAAAGCACAATTTTAGTGCGACACTTTTGTGCAACAGCTGTTCACAACACATTTTGACGTCTTTAACATTTAAATCAACTTTTCATGTCAAAGATGGATTTTCGAGGACTCAAATACCTTTCTAAGCATATATGGCATGCCCTCTAACGATTTTTCTGTGATTTTATATGACTTTTCAAAAATCAGGACAACATGTAAAATGGTCCGAAACAACATGCTGAGAAAACTGCGTAGCTGAATAAATCATCAATTTTGACCCGTTTAACATCCTAATCAGTTCTTCATGTATAAATATAAAATAATCTATGCTCAGAGGGATTTTCCAGCATATATGGCTCGTCTTCCCATGAATTTTCTGTGATTTTATACGATTTTTATAAAAACATACCTGTAACTCATTTTTAAATTTTAACTTTCTCTTTCTTTGAGGCATTTCCATAAACACGTGGTGTGCATACGTACAGGCTATCATATTAACTCAATTTGCCAACCAAATTTACCATGTTATTGAAATTTAAAAAGTTCATATCTTCGTTAGCATCAAGTTAACATAACATTTTAGTTAACCTAATCTAATACATCATTTCTTTTTTTACCAAAGAAATTATGAGTTCATCTTTGATGTCAAAGCCCACTTCAACATTCATAGGGTTTTCAACCTAGAACAACCATACATATGATTTTTACATATATTTCCATTCATATCATGATTCTAAACCAAATTTATACCTTAATTTCTTAATACCATTGAAACCCACTTAACATCAAAACTCATCATATGAGATTTTGGCACATACCTTATGTTTGTTAGGGCTAGATGATTAGAAATCTTTGATCATGCAAGGGTTTGGTTTCAATTTCAACCTCCAATTTCTAGATAGAGGTAGTGTGAGAACCCTCCATGGCCCTCTTTGTGCATCTCGACATATGCATACATTCAGGGGATTTTTGTTTGTTAAAACCTTGATCATCATCTTGCAATATTAGCCCCCTCGTGTTTTTTTTCTACCCTTTTTTATTTAAAGTTCACCCCCTCATATAATCTAACTAAGTTAGATAACTTAGTTATTTTTATTTCATCACATAACATACGAAAACATATTAATTAGTAAAAGAAATCGGGTTCTGGGGCGTCACAGAGTATGACCGATCTGGTTTAATTTTAAGTCTCGGTAGCCCGAGCCTTTTATAAACACTATCTTCTATAAAGCATTCATTCACCTTTTATCTAACATTATATGTATTTATTTAAATCCTAATGTTTATTGGATTAACCTTTACCACTAATGGCATTTTACCCGCTCATCCCTAATTATTTTGGTTTAATTACCAAATTTGTTTTGGGATGTTACAGCTTATGGTCAAAATTTGAAGACCAATAGATCTAATAGGGAAACAAGTTAATGATATTCCTCGTTGTAGTTTCTCTTGTTTAAGGATTATGGTTTTGGTATGAAATACGAGTATGCCCATATTTAAGCAACAATGAAACTTTTGTAAGAGTATGATTAGATTTTAAAGAGACAAGTTGTGAAGGAGTAGTGTCTTGTACAAGAAGTGCAAATTGAGGTAATAACAAGTTTTCACTCCTCTACCTCTTGCAACTCTTGCATTTTTTGATTTAAGACACTTAATGCTCCTACTAAACTTTTAGGTCTCTGGAAATGCTACAAGATAAGTTTCAATGATGTATGTGACGTGGGAACCTGTCATATATGTTAAGACTTGATTTCCTTGATGTTTAAAAATCATAAGAAACTTAGGGACACATTTTAGAATGAATCATAGTATATATGAATTGAGTTCTTCAGTACCTTGATCCATAGGAGACATATTAGATACAAGTAAATATTATTTTAAATGTCTAAATATTCCATTTAGGATAAATTTCAGTGAAATATAATTTCTGATGAAACTTGAGTTATTCCCTTAGCCATTCAAATATTATGACATTTAATAGATGCTTGTAAGTCACTAAGAATGAGATTTGAGCAAATCCATCCTTCATTGACCTTGTCATGATTTCTCATGAATTTCGGTCTCAACGGATGAAATTTATATGTCTCATTTATCCTTTGTTAAAGTCACATTTGCATGATAATAAAGGTTGTGAAAAGTGTAGTGTTATCTAGTTCAATCTTATAAGATTTCTATCTAGATTGTAATCACAAATAATATGAGAGGTTAAGATAAGGGCAACTTTGTTTTGGTTATGCAAACCTGTTGATACATTTTTGTGTGGACGCGGCACGTTCGGTTCGAGCCTTTAACGGAATGAAGACCAAGTCGGATATCCTCCTATCCCACTTGGGTCCGACAACTTTATCTCATTTGTTTTGTAATGTTAAACGAACAATGCATGTTGCATTTAGATTATTAGTTGTCTATGTGTGTGTTTATATAGTTCACTGGGCCAAATCTTCATGTGGGCCAAAACCTCATTTGGGCTTAACCTTCACTGGGCCAAAACTTCATCATGGGGAAACTCCCTGATGATGACGAAACCCCCCTTTATGATGAAACTCTAAGGTTTCATCACACTAAAGGACAAAACACGATGAAACTCCTAGAGTTTCATCACACTACAGGACAAAAGCATGACGAAACCCCCTGGTTTCGTCGTCTATTGGGTTTCTTCAGGCCCAATGTTGTTTCGTCGAGCCCACATATAGTTTCGTCGAAGTTAAGGCCCAGGCTGCTATATAAACACTTTCTAGTTTCATTCTGAAACTAGATGAGAGCATACCCTGTACTGAGAGTTTTACTTCAAACATTGTGTGTATTTGTTTGATCCTTGTTCTCATCCACGTTAATCAATTGATTGTGTTTCATTGGTTATACCGTGTTGTTATTATCTGTGTTTGGTTTGGCATCGTTACGGGGATTCCGCACCCGTGACATTGTTTGTTATAAACAGGGATCTGTTTTCGTTATCGATCCTCCGATTTCAGGACCTACAAGTGGTATCAGAGCCGTGGCTCTAATCCTTGTTTAAAACCAAACATAGTTGGGTTGTTATAAACTGTTTGTTTAAGATTTTCTGAAAATTGTTATCTTGAAGTTCATATTTTTCTTGAAAAGAAATCTTAAAATCAGTTGGATCTTGTTTGTTTTGTCAAAGTTTTACCAAAAACCTTGTTAGTGTGCATTGTTATATAGTAAAATTTGGTTTTTAGTAAAAGTTTTAAGCAAAACTTGTTATTTGAAAAAGTCTTCAGTGTCCAGAAAATGCATATCTTCATGAAACCTTCAAAAATTTCATAAGTGTTCTTCATAATATCCATTTTTTAATCCTTTGAGAAGTCACTGTGCAAGTTGTTGTGAATTAAAAAAAAAATTATATCTTGTGTTGAAAATTGTGTTTTCAAAAAGCATGGTTTAGTTTGAAAAATAGGTGTTTGTGTCAGGAGAAGATAAGGCCACCTTTGAAAAATCTTACCAACTTCACCATACGGTTGATCTTATCTCTTTGTTGACTATAAACACAATCCACGAAACCTCACTGGATTTCAATCAAAAGGAGTTTCGACTTATTTATTCAGAGAGTTTCGTCGCCAATATTAAAATGTCCCTTTTAGTTTCGTCAATCAAAGTTCATAACTAGAGGTTTCGTCGTTCATTAATTCATCCAACACTTTCGTCGATTATAATTATCAAACAGGTTTCGTCGACATTACAAGCATCAGAGTTTCGTCATTTAAAACATTATACATATACAAGTTTCCTCGGTCAACATCATCCTCAAGGTTTTGTCGGACAAACAAATTTTCGCCATAATTCACAAGTTTTGTCGAGCTAAAGTTTCATCATTGAGAGTTTCGCCAAAATTTGGGTTTCGTCGAAACTTGTTAAAGTTTTTTTAACAGAGGCTTTGCAAAAGTGATTTAACAGTGTGTTATTAAGTGTGTGACCAGGTTTTCAATTTCATACACCAATCATGAGTTGTACGAGTCCATGGGATTGGAGTACGGACCCACAACCAGGTCAAAATCAGACTTCGTTGGCCGCATTGTTAATGAATACCATACCTCAACAACAACAACAACAATCAATAAGTACGAGTCCATGGGATTGGAGTACGGACCCACGACCAGGTCAAAATCAGACTTCGATGGCCGCATATTTAATGAATTCTGTACCTCAACAATCAATAAGTGCATGGCTACCAACACCCCAACCTCTGCCTCAAGTTACCACTACTCAACCACAGTTCAATCAAAGTGCTTATCTTTCATGATCTCAACCCCAACCTCAACCTCAAGTTTCCACAACACAACCTCAATTCGATCCAAGTGTCAATTGTGGTCCGGCCATACAGTTGGGAAACGGTGATCAAACAAGAACTGTGTTTTATGCTGAAATTGTCAAGAATGTCAATGATGGTGAATCTTCAGGAAAAGATGACAGTTCATGATATAGTGGTACTGATGAAGATAGCTCAGGTGTGAGTGATTACAGTTCAGAATCGGACATCAAGGAGAGAATGGATTCTGAAGATGATAGTTTGTCGAATGATGCCAAGGAGATTAAATGTCAAAATTCTGACTTGATCAAGAAATCTGGTGCTACATCAGAAGAAATGGAGAAGATTCTCACTGAAGATGGATCTTTCTCTTCTCAGACTGCCTTTATGGCTAATGTCACAGCTTCTACAAGTCAGGTAAAATCTGAAACTCCTAGCATATGTAGTGATTGTGCAGATATGAAGCATGAATGTGCTGATCTGAAACTTGAATCTGAGTTGATTCATAGTCACAATCAGAATTTAGTTGTTGAACTTTCTAAATGCAAAGAGGCAAACATGGCCTTAGCTCGAAATGAAAAAGATTTCAAATCAGTAATCGAAACTTTAAAGAAAAACGTTTCCGAATTAACAAAAACTGTTTTCAATAAACAAATTGGTATTAATAACTACATTAATATCATTGAGGAAACCAAGAAAGAGCTAGCCATGGCTAAATGTGAGCATGATGCAATCAAGCTCAAATTGGAGAGTTATTCTAACTCCTGATATGTGCTTTATCACATCATAGACGTTCAACAACTAAAGGGGAACGTGAAAGGCGTTGGGTATAAGTCGTGTCCGCCTCCTTTGAGACACAACTATACCAAAATGCCCGATGAGGAGGAAATGCCGCGTTTTGAGCCAACTGTACCTCTTGATTATGAGGAAGTTACAACTGGCTTAGGGTTCAAAACGGACAATTCATCGGAGGGCTCATCTGATAGCAAGGAAAAGTCATCATGTGCTTCAAATCAAAGTCCTCCAACCATTGAGGACTATGATTCTTCGGATGATGAATCAGATGTGAGTGATGAGGATAAATCTATTGATGATAGAAAAGGAGTAGAAGTGCCTTTTGAGAATCACATTCTGTGTGATCCTCCTACTCCTGCTGTGCATTCAACTGCTAAACAAGAGATGGATCCTATCACTAAGACAGAGTCTACTGTTAAAAGTGATAACGTGTTGTACACTTTAGTCGGTGATGACAAAATTTATTCAAACATAGCTTTTCCAATTAAAAATGTCAATCAATCTTTGATTGATAAAGTGTTTGAAGATACTACCAGTAAATTTTTGGAAAAGGGGATCCCGAGAGTTTCAGTAACTCAATGTGATCCGATTCCAAAATCTGAAGTTAGAAGAAAATTTGGAAATCAAAAATCACCAACGAAGCAACAACCTATCGCTTTTAAGGGTAAACAGCAACAACAACGAGCTCAAAAGCCTAAGGTTACACAACCAAAGGCTGAAACAAAAGGAGCTCGTTACAAGAAGAAATGCAAAGACGTTAAGTTTGTGGCCTCCAAAGGTACTGATAAAGTGGAGACTTTTGAAAATAAGACAAATACTGATTTTTTTCAAAAAGTCAACATTTTGAAACGTAATAGTGATAACAATTACACCCAACACACAAATGGGTGTGAAGCTAGTACCTCAGGGTCTACAAATTCAACGTCGGGTCATCGAACAGAATCTCCTAATTTTGTTGAAAGGAGATCATGCTTTAAATGCGGGGAGTTTGGCCACATTATCATAAATTGCACAAACTCTCCGAAACCAAATTTTGTAGAAAGAGCCCCTTCTGAACACGGTCACTCACAACGTCGTCCTGTTTCTCCAAAACATGATAAACGCACTATTAAAGAACAGGAAACAAAACAACGACGTAAGAATGTGAAGGTGATCGAAAAGGCATTAAAACCGGATGTAAAATCTGTTAAAAGGGAACCAAGTTTATCACAACCGTTAAAACAAAAAATTGTTAATAATACACAATCTGGTAAACGAAAACAGTCTTGGAAACCTAAAATGGGTGAAGGTTCAGGGGGAGGTGTGAAATTTCCAAATCATCAAGAGATTGAAATTACATTTCTTGATTCTCAGGGGCAACCCAAGTCTATGAAGGCTTGGGTCCCCCTCTCCAACTAATCTCTGAGTGAGTGTGCAGGATGTTCCAGGAGGAACTATCGATAGTCATCGGATTATTGATAGTGGAGTGTCCATGCACAAGATCGGCGACAAAGAAATTGTTGCCTTTGATGGAAAGAAAAAGAAAAGAAGACAGAATTGTCTGTCGAAAGAAATTGAAACCTTCGACAAAATGAAAATCATACCAAAGTTTGATTGTTCAAAGCTTTGATCGGGTCCCCAGGATAGATTCAATCAAGATGTACGCCCCTGCAGCACGTCTGAAGTTCAAAATCAACAAGATGAACGTGCAGTGTACATTTCTTCGCAGTGTGATTGAAGAAAATGTGTTTGTTGAACAAACCAACCGGGTGTGCGGATGCCTTGGTGTGGATTGAACAACCGCACACTACTTCTCAAAGAGAAAGACAAAGACCTTCGCTGGTGCAATGTGGAAGACCAGCCGGACCCAGAGGTCTATGATCTTATTGCTGCAAAGAGATTTCTAAGTAGCTACAAAATCGACTTTGAAGTCCACACCGGGTGGATATCCAGTTTGGGAGAGCGCTCAGATTCCTTGCAATGCACGAAGCAGTTGCAGGATACGGTTTTAAATTTCTAATCTCTCCTATACTTGTCGATATTTAAGTTTCTTTATGAATTATATCATCTCGTACAGCACTCTTTGACCTGACACGTTGAACTCGAATATCACCTCACATGTGATTGTTTCAATATGAAACTAGCCAATGTTGTCATGGTCCACACCGCTTACCGACGTGCCAACTTATTTTCCCAAAATTCGATAAAATCATTTCTGACAAAAATTTAATTTTGGTAAACGGCATTGAGGTAAAACATGAGTTAACCAACAACGGGAAATCGTTTTTGTAAATACCTTTGTGTTTTTAATATTTATCATAGTTTGTTGATTTTAGGGGGAATAAATCCAAAATTTGAAAATTCAAAAACAGTGAAAAATTTCAAAACGCAAAAACAATAGAAAAACAAAAATGAGTTTCCTGGCGAGCAAAAGAGAAAATGATAGTAAATCAGTGGTCTGTCGAAACCTCTTCGAACTGAAATGCAGAATGAAAAATGTTAAGCAGCTCTATATAAGATGTATCGGTAGGCTCACAATCATATTAAAGTGTGCAGGGTGATATAAATTCTAAATCTACTGAAGACAAGGTGGGAACCACACATTGGCATATGGTCTTAGTACTAAAATTTCGTTTGAGAGATTGCCGAGGTTCTAAGATATTCGGTCTTTATGCTGTCTTATCATCTGGGTATCATGGTTGTTTCTTTTACCGAAAAATAACGGAGACGAAGTCTAGATCTTCCATGATACTATATATACGTGTACATATTGCATTCGACCTCAATAAGTGATCAACAATCACATGTCCACAAAACAAGTGATAATATATCACATTTATCCGGGAGACAAGTTCGTCTCTTTGCTGTACGAAAGTACTGACCTATTCACGGACTTGCTCCTGTGCCCTTCATGCATATGAAAATCAAGTTCCTCATCAATAAGTGATTCTATCACATAGGGCTTGTTTTCAATCAAAATAAGTGAGTTTCTCACATTCTTTTATACGGTCAAACAGATGATAAACGGTATACTCACAGGTAAAATGAACTCTCGTGCATACCTTGATACGGGAATGTGTCGTGTGTGGATGAACACCGGTCGGTAAGTATAAATCATACCTTAACGTATCTCCTCGCCATGATTACATCTGATAAGTTGAGCTTATGTGGACAACAATACCGATAATTGTTATAGGATGCTTATCTAAATGTTAACTAATTGAACAACAAGAGTGTTTTGGCGTGACCGTACACTGATATGATTCCCTTACTCTCGAAACTCGCAAAAAGATTGTCTGTAAATTTTTTATTTACTGCTTTTAGTTTCAGCGTCTCTGTATATATTTATTTATTGTTTTCCGTCTTTACATTTAAAAAATTGAAAAATTCCAAAAAGATTTTAGGTGTGTTTTAATCTAAATTTTATAAAAGCCAAAAAGATTTTACTTCTATTTTATTTTTGATTGACTAATGTTGGAACTCGAGTCTATCCTACCCAAAATCCTGATTGTAAGCCGGAAAACAATTGAACCTTCATAAACTGTCGAAGTTAACAAGTTTTGAAAGTTAAAGGATTAAAATTGATCAATTTTTTAAACTTTCAAACTGTTGTCGGTCGGTGTTTGATTGAGATTTGATCTCATATGTGTCACTTGTTTAATTTGTCTATATTCCAAGCGGTTGTTCTCATTTGCATGTTTAGCTTTCCTGTATGTGCATATATGACATCAGAATCAGCTAAAGGCGAAGAGAACGTGTCAGATGACAAGCCGTAAAGTGAAGACACGACGTTGATGCAATCAGAAGATCAAGATGATCGGGTTGCAGTTGATCACTCATCAACACCACAAGGATCTAAAGAATTGACGATCAAAAGATTCACGAGCATAACTCAAAGGAGAGCTTATCTTAAGGGGGAGTTTGTTAACACACTTCCTAAATGAAAAGGGAGTTTGTTGATACACTTTCTTCTTACGACGCGTGAAGACTTTGAAGATCCTCCGACACAAAAGACATGGAAGACGAACCATCACAGCAGCGTCCAAGGGGGAGTTTGTTGATACATTTTTGTGTGGACGTGGCACGTTCGGTTCGAGCCTTTAACGGAATGAAGACCAAGTCGGATATCCTCCTATCCCACTTGGGTCCGACAACTTTATCTCATTTGTTTTGTAATGTTAAACGAACAATGCATGTTGCATTTAGATTATTAGTTGTCTATGTGTGTGTTTATATAGTTCACTGGGCCAAATCTTCATGTGGGCCAAAACCTCATTTAGGCTTAACCTTCACTGGGCCAAAACTTCATCATGGGGAAACTCCCTGATGATGACGAAACCCCCTTTATGATGAAACTCTAAGGTTTCATCACACTAAAGGACAAAACACGATGAAACTCCTAGAGTTTCATCACACTACAGGACAAAAGCATGACGAAACCCCCTGGTTTCGTCGTCTATTGGGTTTCTTCAGGCCCAATGTCTGGCCCAATGTTGTTTCGTCGAGCCCACATATGGTTTCGTCGAAGTTAAGGCCCAGGCTGCTATATAAACACTTTCTAGTTTCATTCTGAAACTAGATGAGAGCATACCCTGTACTGAGAGTTTTACTTCAAACATTGTGTGTATTTGTTTGATACTTGTTCTCATCCACGTTAATCAATTGATTGTGTTTCATTGGTTATACCGTGTTGTTATTATCTGTGTTTGGTTTGGCATCGTTACGGGGATTCCGCACCCGTGACATTGTTTGTTATAAACAGGTTTTCGTTATCGATCCTCCGATTTCGGGACCTACAAAACCTCAAAACTGACATGATGTAAGGTATTCCTGAGTAAATATCATTGATATATGACTACTTATCTCAGCCACTTATTCCTTTGAATTATGGATAATCTCGTTTGGTATGCCTAGTCGAATGGCATAATTTTGCATTGAGGCTCTCCCATTAAGAAACTTAGTACTAGAAGTAGTACTTGCATTCTATCTCCGGACCTTAGAAGTGTCATCTTCTCCGGGTTTAGTGGCGGTGAGGTGGATAACATCTTATTTTCCAGTTTCAGGTTTCAGTTGTTTCTTTTCCAATATGTATGTTGCTGATCAACACACTCATTATCCTTTGATACTTTATAGTTGATTCTTAAGGAAACTTAGTGTATTGGTGGTAAATGAATGTATTGTTTTCCATGTATAAGCCCTTAGATTATGGGTCATGGTATTGTACATTACAATATACTCACGGATGCCACTAAATCTTATAGTAAGAATCTAGAGTAAATGCATACATTTTGGGAGTTCCTTTGATTCTTCCAAAGAAAACAAACTAGTCTTAGGAAATTTAGAATCTGGATTATCTCCCAAAGTAGCAATAATTAAATGAGTTCTTGATTATCATAAGAGACATAATGTTTGACTTATCCCACTAGTTATGCTCTAGTTTTCTTATGTAATACGTTTATCAGAAAGAGTAGCAGGATTGCCATGTCTTGAGAGATAATCAAAATCCAATAAGAGCAAAATTTATAGAAACTCTTTAGTGAAGCAAAAACATCTCAGGTTTTGAAAAAAAATAGAGTGGCTGATATGGATGAGATATAATCTTTAAGAAGAAATTTGGAATGATTTACATTATCGGGTAATCAAGTAAGGCAGACTAAATTTGTGATCATGATATCAATGAAAATACATTTATGTAAGGATCACTATATTTGTGATAATGTCTATTATAAACACCAAAATAATAGACTACGTAAAGTTCTACTTAAACAATAACACATCACCTTTGGGCATAAGTGAAATTATCCAAGCATAGGTGCAAATCAAGTGTAACACGTCACCTTTGGGCAGAAGTGAGACAATCAATTTATTAGGAACAAGTTAACTTTGCAATACATTAAATGTAACACATCACCTTTGGGCAGAAGTAAAACATTCGTGCATTTTAGGCAAAATGACATGTGAATATCAATGAACAACTATTAATAAAGTATGTCGTAACATGAACATAACACATCACCTTTGGGCAAAAGTGTAATGTTCAAGTATGTAAGACTAATGTCACATGTGTGTTTATGTCAATCATTAAGATGACTTGTTTTAAGGAGACACGTTTCATGACCGTGTTTGTTCATTGTTTAAGGATATTCACTAAGTGACAATGCTTAGTAAAACTTGAATAACAAGGTATATGTAACACATCACCTTTGGGCAGAAGTGAAACATCAAAAGGTTATTCAACTTAAGCAAACTTAGTTTTTTAAAACATTTAATATGTAAGGTTGAACAAAACTAATAAATTGGTAAATAGCAAACCACCTGAGTGGCGCCTTATAGTGTGAGTGACGCCTGATTATGTGAGTGGCACCTGATAGAGAGTGGTGCCTAATAGTGAGTGGCGCATGATAGTGTGAGTGGCGCCTGATACGATGCCCAATGTCAGTGATGCCTATAAAACTCTCGGTGTCAACAAATTTAGTGTGTGTAAGGTCAGTTGGCGAGAGTGACGCCAGCACAGCGTTGATGGACAGAATTCTGCCTAAGGGTCAACTGGGCACCACTCGACATAAATGTTGCTGACATAAGTACATGTCTTCTCAGTGTCACCTTGTCACCTGATGTTGACGATTTTGAGTGCGGGCTGGCATGCCTAAATTTGCAATTAGGACTTTAGGAAAGTGAAAACGATGACCATTTTATGAGAGTGTCGTATATGCCCATGTTACGACAGTGTCACCCATGGAAGTGCCACCCACGGGAGTACCACTCATGAGTATTTTAGAGAGTGTCACCAAAGGAATCTTTCACATAATCATAATTAAGGTACTTTTAGTGAACTTATTTTTAAACTTATGGGCTTTAGTAGTAAACTTGGGGAAAAGTACACCTAAAATATCTAAAAACAAGTTGTAAATTAAATCAAACACCAAATTATGTACTTTTCATCAAATGTATGATTCAAGAAGACAAAGAACATTCAAACTTGTTCTTGACTAACTTTTTAACAAAGAACTAAAAAATTAAGGCTTTTAATGAGATTTAAACAGGTTTTAGTCAGATCTAACAACCCCTAAACATAACATCTAACAACCCATAAACATAACAATGAACATTAGATCCGAAAATTTCATAAAGTTTATAACAATTGAGATCTTATAAAGTTTATAGAAACCTGATTTTTAGGTGGGTTTTCATCAAAACTTTTTGTTTCTTAACAAAAACGAATTGATTAATCAACATATGCTCTAATACCACATGTTGATCAATTTTTTGGATAAAACATAACATAAACAAGACGTTAGAACGTTTGTACCGGATTTAACAAGTGTAAATGTAGCGTATTAATGAAGATTAGGATGTTACTCCACAGATCGGATTCCCCTTTTGGTGTATGATTATGACGGGGTAATATGATCTTGAAGATCATGATATTTAGAGAGAGGGGGGTGAATAATGGTGTTGTAATTGTGGTGACCAACCTATAACCTTTCTAGTAATCTCTATATATACACCCAAGGAGAAACCTTATTCTCAAGTAAGGGTAAATACGTCCATCAAGTATTTACCATTTTAATGATAGGGGCAATAAGGTCAATGGTCAATTATAATATAAATGATAATAATTGCCATATAAATATGTATTAAATATATTCTTACAACATATTGTTCAAATTAGTATAGGAAAACTACTTAAAGACACATCATACATGATGTTCAAGCAGTCATAACATGGCATGATCCAGTTGTTTTGCGTGACACGGTTCTAAATGGTGTTTGCACAAAAGTTTAGCTATGAGATATTATAAAATTAACGAGCATGAAGGATGGTGATCGTCTCATCGTCAACGGAGATAACACCACCACTAGGTGATGTTGATGGTGAGTCCCTACCATAATTCAGTTGTCTAAAGATGAATGCTGGTTGATTAGGAGAAGGAAGCATTGTTTCGTGATTACTTAACATAAAAGCTACATCAGTCATTGTAGGCCGATCACTAGCCAATTCTTGAACACACAAGATCCCGACATGGATACATAGAAGAACTTTATGGGCATCAAATGAATCTCCCAAAGATGAGTCAACTACTGCCAAAGCTTTGTCTTGTTTCCACAAATCCCAAACCTAGAAACGATGTTGATTATGATAAAGTTTGATTGGTGGGATGAATAATGAACAAAAAAATATACGCCAAATTTAGTTACTTACATGGCCGATCAAATTTACGGAGTTCTCCTTATAGTAGCTGCTGTTTTTCCTACCACTAATTATCTCGAGAACTAGAATTCCGAAACTAAAAACATCAGATTTTATAGAAAAAAGGCCTTCCATTGCATACTCCGGAGACATATAACCACTACAATCATGTTATATCAACGTTAGATAAATGAAAGTAATTAAAACCAAGTTGTATTATAGATAGAAGAATTACACATACTATGTTCCAACAACTCTACGTGTTTTAGCTTCATCTTCATCCCCTCCAAAGATTCTTGCCATTCCAAAATCAGAAATTTTGGGGTTTAAATTTGTATCTAGCAAAATATTGCTTGCTTTTAGATCCCTGTGGATGATCTTGAGCCTAGAATCGTGATGAAGATATAGTAGTCCACGGACAATCCCCTGAATGATCTGGAATCGTTTCTTCCAATCTAAAAGAGAAGCCTTTTCTTGATCTAGGTTGACATCATTCCATTGGATATTTAGAATTTATTGAACTTTAAAAGGTTGGATATTGAGAACTTAATTGTAGGTTAAATAACAAACCGAATATGAAAGAATCCAAGCCTTTGTTTGGTAAGTATTCGTAAACTAGCATCTTTTCTTCCTTACAGAAGCAATATCCCAAAAGCCGGACTAGGTTTCTGTGTTGAAGTTTCGCTATCAACGTTACTTCATTCTTAAATTCTTGCATCCCTTGACTCGAACTTTGTGATAATCTTTTGATAGCAATTTCTAGCCCATTTAGTAGCTTACCCTGAGTATAAATAATTGAAGGACAACTATATATAAATGCAAAGGCTATGATCATTGCCAGAATTGACATGACATTACCTTATAAACTGAGCCGAATCCACCTTCTCCAAGCTTGTTTGAAGGAGAAAAATTATTAGTTGCCGCGACTATCGTGCTCAAATCAAACACATCTAAATCCACATTTTTGCCAATATCCTTCTCCATGAAAGCCCCTTCCATGGTTTTCAAGCTATCTGTGAAACTGAAACCAGCTTCATCTTCATTTCGTTTGACTGTATCAAACAATTAAGCAATAGTGAAAACTAGTTTATATTAACATTTATGTGAGTTACATTCTTCTTCAGCATAAGTCTGAACCTTAAACCATGAAGCTGCAGTACTCACCAAGTCCACAGCTCACCTTCATTTCGTTTAGGTAGTTTTGGGTATAGCATGGTTGATCCCAATTTACGCAACTGTTAGATGAACTATGGTACTACTGCTTGATTCCTGTTTCTGGGGTAAAATGCTTTCAACTAATTTTTTACTTGCATAAAAGGTTGCATTTAAGAGCTATGGATTATGCTGACATCAAATGATTTATAGTCATAATATCTTATTTGTGTTTGTAGTTTGAAAATGGTTTAAACCATAAAAAAAAAAACCAAATAAAAAAGAGCTAAACGGTTTAGTTTGGTTTCATTGCAATGGATTCATGATTCCTATACACCGAGAAGAATTCTGCCTCACTCCAGATGATTAGTTTGTGATTTGAGCAGAATCTAATCAAACTTAACGAGTAACTGTTCTTTATTATATGCATTCTTCATGGGTTTTCCTATTTTATCCCCCAACTTTAAACAATGTTAAATAGGGTTTTAGCCTTTCAGTGTGGATATATGCATATGTCTATGCATGAGGAACCCTTTTTACCCAAAGATGAATCGATTAAAAACAAATGAATTTTGACATATGACATACCATTACTTTTCTTCCTTATGTAACAACAAATGAAGGTACACAAGAGAAAGCACATACCATTACTTTTCTTCCTTATGTAACAACAAATGAAGGTACACAAGAGAAAGCCTGCTGCAATCAATGGTATCCCGAAGATCAGAAATCGGTTTTTGTGCCTTCGGCTCTTCTTTGATGAGTGCTTCGCTGAAAATATTACATAAGATTAATTAATATTCTCTTATAATGAATTATGAAAATAGTACATCAGATATTTGTTTATGCATTTGATTGTGACATACTAAGGGAAAGAATAATAGTAACTTGATAACGGAAAGAATAATAGTAACTATTGATAGCGTACCTAACTCAGCTGCATCAAGCCGCATATAAAGCGATTGGCCGCCATCTAAAAACGTCCTGGTATCGTTCATGTACCCATGCCACATAATACAACCTCCACCCTCGGCCCCTTTACTAATATCAGCACTTGCGTACCCCTTGCACGTGCAATTCCTCAAGCACAACTCTTCACATGCCTTTAAACCCAAACTCATGTTCACATGTGCCGACGATGTGTCAGGTATCTTAACACGGGCCAACTCAACGAACCCGTCTCCAACCTTGCACATCTGTATTCCGACCTTTCTCTTACATCCTTTGGAGCTGTCCCTTATGTACCAGTCCTGTGGTGATTGTGGCTCGTATCCAGGAAGGCAGTCACACTCAAAAGTAACTGATGCATTTGGATCACAAAAGCCAAAAGGACCGCAATGGTTATACTCATCACACTGGTCTTTTGGGTGGGACCAGAACCCAATCCACTTTCGATCTGATTCATGCCAAGTTAGCCTCACTACAATACCAGACTCGGTAACGACTAATCTAGAGAGCATGGACGGACTGCGCGTATGGTAAGTGATGGTCACCTCATCATCATTATTTATATAACTAGCGATATTGATATAATCTTTCGTCATCCCCGGTACACCACTCCATCCAAGACCAGTCCATGACCCTGCCCGCCAATATTTTGTCATACCTTTAAACAAGAACATTTGAGTTGACCCAACAAGCTCCAGTTTATATGTATAATCCCCCACACCAGGATTCCCACTAGACTTCCAAGATGTAATCACCCTGTTCAAACCCGTTTTCTTATATAACCCAAGCTTCATACCCGGAAGAAACGTATTTGAAGGGTGATCAAAGCTTTGCCATGAATACACCTCTTTCTTTAGGCCTTGAAACAACACCAAATTCCCCGAATCCAACAATTGGGCCGTAAAACCATCATTCACCACTCCGGAAACATTGGTTGACCAAAACACAAAACTTTGATCTTTTTCTTGAAGGACTAGGTTCCCCGTTTGATCGATGGATAGGATACCGGCCGAGTTGGAGATTGGACGGTCTCTATTAGCAACCCAAACTACAGTTTGCTCGGAAACCTTGTTATACCAGATACCCACATATCTGTTGGTGGAGTTTACGGGACTAAAAAATCCAAGAGCAAAAGCTTCTCCATTAGAGACCAAAATATCCCCATCTTTAACAGGTCGGTTGAGTGTGATGGTGTCTATACAAGTGCAAAACGGAAGAAACAGTAAGATTTGTATAGATACTAGAATGCCTCTTTCTTGGTACATGTTCTCTTACGTTTTTTAAATATGATGCTTTCTGTTTTCTCACTTTTATTTCTTACCAAAAAAATTTCCTTTCAAAGACTTTGACGTCGACTTGTTATTTCTTACCAAGAAATTCCTAAAAGTCTACCGTAAACTTTAGTGGGCAGTTTTTAAACATATTTACAAACGTCATTAGATATGAAGAAATACATAAGAAAAGACGAAAGATTTTATTCATTAATCTATACATTCAACTTTAAGAAAAAGCAATAATGTTGTACAAGTTTCGCACAGAACACAAGGTTGTAGAAGTTTCACACAAATCAAATCTACAAAACAACAAGTCCAAAAATCAATTTGTGGAACAGAAGTCAATCTCATATTCAAAAACCGGTCCAATAGAAAGCTTTGTAATGATTGGAGATCGATTTGTGACAATCTAGGTTGAAAAACAAACTCTGATGTCTCCGAAGTGGGGTGGCTGTCGGCGGTGTTTGCTTTGATACCAAGCTAATACGCCTTTGTGTGTATAATTGTAAAAAGTTGTATTAATTTTGATTAGGTTTACAAACAGGAGGGGGTTATATACTATACATATTTAGCTCACTGTAATTACATTGTGTCATAGGAATGAGGGAAAATGTGTATGGAAGAAAGTTGTTAAGGCTTGTCACTCTAATAAAAGAGTATGGTCGGTTTTGCCTCTCAATAAAGCTATCATAGGAGGAGGTGGGGTTAATATAGTTAAATTGGAATTCAAGCTTAATATTAATGGTCTCAGCATTCACAGATTAATTAAAGGAGTGGTGGAAATTGGAAAAAGCATGAGGTTTTGAACTGATCCTTGTGCTTGAAATTAGGGATGGCAAAAATACCTAAATTCGACGGATATACCCGAAACTCGACACAAATGGGACGGGTATACCCGATACTTGACGGATATTGGGCCGGGTATGTGATTAGTTTTAAAAAATTTCACGGGTATGGTCGGGTATGAGATTATGTGATACCTGACCCGATTACCCGAAACCACATACCCGTTTACCCGAACTATATACCCGATCACATATCCGATTTTTTTAATTTCTATTTTTATTTTTCATTAACCTTTTGTCTATTAATGATTTATTTTCGTATGTTCATAATGTAAAAAAATAAATTTTCTTTTAGTATATGTATTTGATAATAGTATTTATGTTTTGTAGGTTGTGAAGTATATACATATAAGTGTGTGTATAAGTATAAGTATTATAAAGTTATTATTAATTTATGATAAAACTTATATGTATGTAATGTAAATTTTTTTTGTTTATAACAGTTGTTTGTATAAATAAAATTATATAATAATTATAATAGTAAAGAAATGTATTTGGAAATCCCAACGTATATCTTTCAACAAACTAATGGGTAACCCGATAACCGCGGGAATACCCGATGGGTAATTACCCGACAAATACCCGAAGGGTATTGGGTCGGGTATGGGACATGATTTTACAACTGGGTATGGGTATGGGATTACCAATACCCGACCGAACCCGACCCATTGCCATCCCTACTTGCAATGAGCCTCTTAAAGATATATTACCGAATTTATTTAATTTGGATGAAGATAAAAGATGCAAGGTTGCGGATCAGGTTGATAGAATATCAGAACTTTATTTACGTAGAAATGGCATTGGAAATGGGTCCCTTCGACATACTTGGAGTTATCGGAATGGCAATGTGCAACAATCTGTTGGATACGGTAAGATTTGAGGAAAACAAAGATCATTGGGAGTTCTTGGGAAAGGATTCGGGACGGTTCTCAGTTGGTTCGGTTAAAAGGTTAGCAAGTTAAGATTATAATTCGAGTCAGGATTATATTTTGGATAAGTGTAAGTGGGCCCCAGTGAAGTGCAATATCTTTGCGTTGAGAGTGGGATGATTCGGATCCCAATGTTGATGACTTGAAATAGGGTGAATGTCTAAGTGGGCTCGCAGAGGTGTGTGCTATATGATTCAGATTTGGAAACAGTGGAGCACTTGCTTACATTGTGCTTAATGGTACGGTCTTATGGCAACACATTATTTCCTAGTGCCGGATGACCCAAATAGAAACATAATGTTGTTTTTCGAAAAGTATATTCATTCACAAAACGGCACTACCAAAACAGCAGGAGCAGCAGACAACATAAGCACAATGTATGCTTCATATTTACATCAGATTTGCAAGGAGGCAGACAGAAGAAGATTCGTTAAAACCAGAGGCTAAAAATCTTGTCGTTTCTAGCAATGGAAGAAAAAACGGTAGAAGCGGTAAGCTTGTTTTTTTCTTTGGTCGTTGGTTAAGAACATGGTTGTTCTTGTGACCTGGGAAAAGGTAGATCCAAAAGTTGTCAAGTGGGATTGAAGTTGTGGATTAGAGGATATGACAATGGTAAAATAGGGAAGTTCTATGGCATATCAGTTTCATGTTTTGACTCCTACAAATTGCCCGGTGTGAGTTGTCAAAGTTAAGACGATTATGGATGTGTATGTCATATTAGAGGCGTTCGAACAAAGCGGTTTAAGGGTTGTGGCCGATCTAAAATCTCCATGTAACTAACAGTGAGGGACTAAGACAATAAGCTATAGCTCAACTCGCATCGGAGAAAAATAAAGATTCGGGGTTGAAGGCTACAGGTATCAAATTCGAATCCAATCCCAGCCGGGTTTTATCACAGTGGGCCTTTAGCGGTGGATTTTCCCCAGAACTGGAAATGGTGGGCTTGTGCTACTACGATCACGTACATATGGGGTCGCCTTTTGTCATTGAGTTACCCAAAAAACAATTATGTTGTGTTCTCGAGTTTCATTTAACGAAGGAAGAGAAAGAATTTGGAAAGATGTCAAAAAAGGTCGTGTTCTATAGTTTTTTAAGGAAGAAAATGGAGAGAAATAGAAGGAAAATTTATGTTTAATTCCCTCATTCTAAATCCTTCTAAATTGGAGAGATCTGAAAGGAAAGGATTTTTAATATATCAAAAACTTTTATGAATATAATTATTATTAATTTGGTTATCAACACCTAAAATAGATTAGACTTGTTCCACAAGTTTTCTTCTATTATATAGTCTTTTGTACCTCTTGTAATAGACACCTCAATCAATAATATTAATCTCTTTTTCCTTGTTATTCTCTCGTATTCTTTTGCTCTTAGGCTAGTTTCAAAACATGTTATCAGCACGAAAGTGCTCCCATCAAAACCCTAATCCCCTTCCATGATTTCTTGTGAACATTAACCGCACAAACCAACCGTCACATCCTAACGCAACGAATCACATGCTCAACGCAGCTTCGCACGTTTCTGGTCGCCACCTTTTTATTACAAAAGCAGGTATTGAATACTACCCTCTATTGACAAGTGGTTATATATATTTTTGCCTAGTGTGTTACTAGAATTAGAACCCTATTATGGTATTACCATCAATCCGAACTCATTATTTAAACCAGCATGATTTTATTGATATAAAAAGAATTTCTGGAACAGAAAACATTCATTAATTATTCGAATCATTTACTACATAATATGGAACTTGGAATTTTTTTGTTCACTTAGTTTTAAAAATATGGGAATACCGAACATGCAACAAATAATAGGGCTATGGGGAGGATGAGGGTTGCATATTATCAATAAAAACAAAAGTGCAGCATATTATATTTTAATTAATAGCAAATAAATTCCTTTTATTATACGCAAATTAATTTAGTGTATCAAATCAAAGTTTGTTTTTAATATTTTTCTTCCTTTTCCTTTTATTTACCACAAAAGATAAATATTTATTATTTACAGAAGATATATATTTATTATGTATGATTTATGATTCTTATTGGTTATTTGTATTTATGATTTCTTTTTAACGAATCCTAATTTAAATAATACCAAAAGTTTACTAGTAGATATGGTTTGGTTTTAATTTGTAATTTGTAATATACTCTTACTTTCAAATATATTTTATGATTAAAAATAGTCAATCATATATTTGGATATTGTGATGATCGCTAAAAATAAACTTATTTATAATGATGTTATTTTGTTTGAAATCATCATTGGATTTGACCTACGTAGAAATCTCACAAATAATATAAAATAGTTACCACAATAAAATAGTTAAACCTTTTTCAAAATATTTTTCCTTCAAATAAGATAAGATGGGTTAAGAAGATACTGATTGTCATATGAAAATGGGTTTACATATGCTGCTTTATGAAAATTTGCTAGTGCATGAAAATTGATTTAAATAGTTTTGTTTTGTTTCTATTTCAATGAAATATGATGCAAATGATATTAATAATAAAACCAACGTTACATGTACAAGTTGATATTAGCTTTATTACTAAATCACTTAAAGTGCATTCTTTAAAGTGAATACCCATGAACGCAACATTGTTTTGTGATATGTGTTTACTAAACTGTGTAATATAATAATTAAAACACCATGGAGTTATTTGTCCATGCTTCTAATTAAAGTGATACGTATTTGTATATAAGATATACTAGATTAGAACCTCGTGTATTACACGGGCTGAGTAAAAGCAAATTTATATACTAAATAATAAAATAATATATCTTTAAAAACTTTGTTTATTACACGGATTGAATACATATAATTTTATATACTAAAAAAATAAAAAGTTATATCTTTAAAAACCCCGTGTATTGTTGTACAGGTTGAATAAATGTAATTTATACATCAAATAATGAAAAAAAAATACTAAATAATAAATTATTTATATATTTAAAAAACTCGGTGTATTGTACGAGTTGAATAAATCTAATTTTATATATCAAATAATAAAAAAGTTGTATTTTTAAAAACCTCATGTATTATACGGGTTGGATAAATGTAATTTTGTATAGTAATTTATAAAAAAAGTTGTATCTTTAAAAAACCCAGTGTATTACATGGGTTGAATTTATATATCAAATAATAAAAAAGTTATATTTTTAAATACCTCATGTATTACACGGGTTGGATAAATGTAATTTTGTATAGTGAATAATAAAAAAGTTATATCTTTAAAAAACCAGGTGTATTACACGGGTTGAATAAATGTAATTTTATATAGTAAATAATAAAAAGTTATATCTTTAAAAAACTCGTGTAATACACGAGTTGAGTTATGATTAATTTTAGATTTTGATTTCCTGCATTTTCTCTCCTATTAAATAATAATAATTTTTCTCTCCTTAAAATTACATCTTAAGTCATATTTTTTTATAAAACATATTACTGATTATAAAGAGTCATAGACAATTTGAATATATTGCCTAAATTTGGATGTAAAAGTATAAACGTAAATATTAACTATCAACCTATTCCTATATCTAAGGAAATATATTATAAAAGTAATAAATTAATATTAATAAAATATTTTCTAAATAGGTTATTAATAGTATATATATATATATATATATATATATATATATATCTTAAATAATAATATAATCTAACATGACTCTTTTTATTATCAATATTATTAATAATTATATATATTAAATGGATATCTCTTCGTATATATCATAATATAACATTTTTATAAAAAATTATTTAATTTTAATGAGCTAAAAAATAGATGGCTCCAATGAGTGACATGTGTCCTATAAATGGTTTCTTTTATTATGTAGTATAGATTTGTGACTAGCTAGTTACACTGTGGTATGTTTATATATGGCATGTGGTTGCTTATAAGTGATGGGAAAAAAATCATGATTTCATAAAATCTCATGACTTGGTTTATATGGTGACATGTTATAATATCATTTATTCTATAATTTTACTATACGTCACCTTGTATTCTATATTTTATTGTTTATTATATATATTGTGCTTAATAAAAAAAAATTAAACCAAAGTTGTGGTTTATGACCAAACTCATGAAAGAGTATAAGTATACTTCAATATCACACTCGATGTATCATACTTTATGAACCCCGTTATCAAGTTATAAAATGTCATAAAATGACAGTAAAACTTAAAAATTATGTTAGGAAATTAATGTAATAACTTATGTGTTATTCTGTGTAAATAAATCTTAATATTTATATTATGACTTTTATGTTATTTTAACAAATTTTAATTTCACAGTATGAGTGACCAATATAACTAAATGTACCCATGGTTGCCTAACAAGATGTATTATATTTCTAATAAAATATAACACACGGAGACTCATAGCAATGCAGTTCTTTTAAACTATATTTACATATATTTTCTGAAATAGTTTTACCTTGACCAAATAACTAAATTGCACCATATTTTGAAGCTCTACAAACATATCATAATAAAACGTGACTAATATATATCTATGTTAAAAAATGTAAAACTATATTTTATATATTACATTTAATATTTAGTAAGAAATATTACGTAATAGAACTTAAGGTATGGTAAAATATATTTAATATAGTTACAATTTAATAAGTCTAATAGTGATAGTATATTGATAAAATTTATATATTTAATATAGTTATATTGTATTTACGTGATAACACAATATCTTGAATTCAATTCTTATATAGAAATGTAATATTTTTACATATAAGTAGTATTAATATTTAATATTTATAGTATATATATTTATAGAATTTATATATTAAGTATAAATTTAAAAATATTAAATAATATTCATATTATTTAATAGCAATTCTTAATTTATATTAATATTACTTAATATTATACACTTATATAGAACATAAATTATAAATTTATATAGTTTTATAAATTATTATAACTATATAAATTTAGATACGTATGAAATTTAACTAAAATATTTTATAACATATAATTTCCTTAAGTTCTATAAGTATAATATTACGTAAATGGAGGTATTAACTTATAGGGTATTAACAATATCAAACTATATTGTTATAAATTCTAACTACTTAGAATTTATATATTCTATTGTTATGTATAAATTCCATTTAAATAATGTATATCACTTAAATAAATATAAGAAGGTGGTTCATAATAAATATTTATCACTTAAATATATAGCGTTGAACCTTCAAAATTAAGTGATACCTTAAATACATATAATAAATATTGTAAGGCATTATTATACGTAATAATATATTATTACGCTTACTAATATGCTTAAACATCTCACAAACAAAATACTAGTTTCTATTAGAATATTATATTTAATAGAAGTAATAATTTTTATTTTATGATGTATTATAAAAGAAGAGAAAAGATTGGGCCTAATGGTTTGTACAAATTGGTACATATAAAAGAAATTAGATAATTAATTTTTAGAAGTAAAGATATTACAAAATGAAAACCTCTTTTCTTACCCAACTTAAATTAATAATTTAGTATTTATTTATTTATTTATTTTTACTTGGCACGTTAAATTTGTTTCATTTTTAAGCTAGAATTAAAATAGATACCCCACATAAAAATAACTTACTCAAAATGTGTGTTTAGTACATTTGTCCTTATATAGCTTTATTTAAAAATCAAATTAAAATTTTAATATTATAATATCTTTAAACAAATTATTATTATTATTATTATTATTATTATTTGAGTTATATATATATTTTTTTAAAAAGGTATATTACTTAATAACCTAATATATTTAGAATCAATTTTAGAAACGTCAAACTTTGTATTACCTACTATAATACTTCTTTGAATAAATAATATAATATACAATAAATTAAGAGTTAAGTTTTAATATTTTAAACCAATAGGGTTCAACCCACTAGTTAAAAATGAAATTGTTCCCATATTTTCAGAAAGTTTATATTTTGACTAATTTATTTCTTTAAACTTTTATTTATCCATCCTTTAAAATTCCAAAATATTATATTCAACACATTTAATAGAAGTGTATTTCAATATGCTATTACTATTTTTATTATAATAAAAGGGTGAATAAAGTTATGGGAATAATTTTGATGATTGCTACCATCGGTTATATA
The DNA here is from genome assembly GCA_030545235.1 of Helianthus tuberosus. Taxonomy (NCBI): domain Eukaryota; kingdom Viridiplantae; phylum Streptophyta; class Magnoliopsida; order Asterales; family Asteraceae; genus Helianthus; species Helianthus tuberosus. Next base: position 41,597,479 of record CM060409.1, on the reverse strand, counting down.
ATTGGACTTTTATAAATTAATGATATTACAAGATCATTTAATATATATATATATATATTACGTAAAGTTTTGATATTAACAAGAGATTTGAAATTTTATGTTTCTAAAATAATAAATATATACATATATGCATATACATAATAGATTTTTTTTTATGGTATACATAATATAATAATCATATATCTTTTGTAAGATAAACATAAGATAAAATATCACTAGTGATTCATATGAAAACATGAAATCATTATAAAGATGAGTTATGAAACGTGTTATGTTTTGAAAATGTCATATGTCTCAATAAAACATTCTGTGCGACGGAATCTAATGTTATATAAACATGAATAAAGTTAGCTGTAAGCATACTCATCATATTGAACCTAGTCATAGTGTCAATGGAGACAATGATATTTTTGTCAAAACTCAATTTTCCAAACTAAATAAAGTCACAACCATAATAATATCTATGCTTAAACAAAAGAGTTAGGATATTGAAATTTACTGGTAACACCCATGATAGTATTTAGACTTGAACCTAAGAAAAATGCCTTAGTATAAGCTTCGAGATAAGCTAATTACTTGCGTAGATAAAGTGTGATGGATGTTAGTATGCCATGAGGATGATGACTAGAACATTGCAAGTACGATAAATAAGCAATAACACTTGGCCACTGTTATTTCTTGTTTATTAGTACTACTCGGTTCTATAATATGATCCATCATGAGAATATTAATTTCCTTGTTTCTTGATGCAAGCCATAATAAATGATGTATTTTTAAAATCATGATTCTATTTATGGGAAATACAATGATAATTACCTCTCCGACAAGACTGGGTATGGTGTAGTAGACTCCCCAGCTTGTCCGGGTAAGATGGGGGTACCTCTCCGGCGAGACCGGGTAAGATGGGGTATATGTTATGTTAATGGAATTCCCTAAATAGTACCATGGCCTGATGTCTGACCTGTTTCTTGGAAATATGAATCTGTTAAATAAATTGACCTTATGAATGGTATGTATATTACAGTATGTGAAATATATGATTATATATGTATATCTATAAGGAAATCCAAAGGCCATAATGATTGACAATTAGCGATAAATCAAGAACAGTTGTGTCAATGATAATTTTAGATTTATTTATCAGGAATCTCTCATATACATCTATAATTCCGATATCGAACACTATTTCATTTGATCATCCGTCTCGTAACTCGTGCGACAAGATAAACGACGGGAACCCTTTAAGTTGGGACGCCATCGAAAGTATAAGAATTCCCCTTGCGTTACCTTAGATTATTGACGCATTAGGAACCCTGTAACTAAACAAAACATCTAAAAACTTACGCTAATGAGAGTAATTCTACCTTAATTAAGAACTCTTGAGAAGATAAGAGTAACCACGACTTAATGCACTTACAAAGACTCTCTTCACCTATAATCCTACTAAGATTACTAGTAATAAAGGAATTGCTACAACAATACATGGGCTGAAAGGACTAAAGTGTCCTAACCATTAGTATATATGCCAAGAAGGATTAAGTAATTAGACATTAAAATAGTAAGGCGTAGTGTATATAGTCTCGATGATCATGAATACTAGAGGCAAGGAAACCTACGAGAAAGGATTCTCGAAGAAGCTCATAAAACTAATTATATGATGCATCGTGGAAATGATAAAAGGTATCAATGTTTGAATAAGAATTACTGATAGATAGGAATGAAAAAAGAATAGTCCGATGCGGCAAGAAAGAAAAGTTAAGTCTAAGACTTGTTGAACCATTCGGAATCATTAAATAAATAGGATCAGTAACTTATCAGTTAAAGTTACTAGAAGAAATGACAAGAATACATGATATATTTCATATATATAATTTAAGGAAATACCTAGCTGATGAATCTTTAGTTGTACCTCTTCAAAGATATAGAGGTAAAGGAAGAATTTAAGTCCATTGAAAGACCATACAAGTCAAAGAAAAGAATCTCAAAGTATAGATAATAGTTCTGGTCAAAGTACAGTGGAATTCAAAGCAAGGACCAGAATACACTTAGGAACTAGGATCAGTGACAAACTAGAAATATTCCTCCATATTTCAGGGAATCTCGACGACGAGATTTAAAACAAGGATTCTGATCTCATGATGTATTGATAAAGTTGAATTTGGTTATTATACTAACATGGGTGCATTGTTTATTTTATTTAGAGCTCAGGAGTTATACCAAAGATTATACCAAGAGGCCTGTAGTTAAACACTAAAGTTACAAAGTGAGTCATTCTCTCTTTTTACCAAATTGTTTTACAAAACCCTAAATGTTTTTCAGTTATACTTACAGGGATTAAGTCTTGTATTCTATAATTATTTCCAGTAGTTGGGGTTTTGTATACATAACTATTCCACAGTCACCAAGTGTGTGATATGAACCGTTACTATTGGGTGACAGGACCCGAAGAGAACGTGTCAGATGACAAGCCGTAAAGTGAAGACACGACGTTGATGCAATCAGAAGATCAAGATGATCGGGTTGCAGTTGATCACTCATCAACACCACAAGGATCTAAAGAATTGACGATCAAAAGATTCACAAGCATAACTCAAAGGATAACTTATCTTAAAGGGGAGTTTGTTAACACACTTCCTAAATAAAAAGGGAGTTTGTTGATACACTTTCTTCTTACGACGCGTGAAGACTTTGAAGATCCTCCGACACAAAAGACATGGAAGACGAACCATCACAGCAGCGTCCAAGGGGGAGTTTGTTGATTCATTTTTGTGTGGACGTGGCACGTTCGGTTCGAGCCTTTAACGGAATGAAGACCAAGTCGGATATCCTCCTATCCTACTTGGGTCCGACAACTTTATCTCATTTGTTTTGTAATGTTAAACGAACAATGCATGTTGCATTTAGATTATTAGTTGTCTATGTGTGTGTTTATATAGTTCACTGGGCCAAATCTTCATGTGGGCCAAAACCTCATTTGGGCTTAACCTTCACTGGGCCAAAACTTCATCATGGGGAAACTCCCTGATGATGACGAAACCCCCTTTATGATGAAACTCTAAGGTTTCATCACACTAAAGGACAAAACACGATGAAACTCCTAGAGTTTCATCACACTACAGGACAAAAGCATGACGAAACCCCCTGGTTTCGTCGTCTATTGGGTTTCTTCAGGCCCAATGTCTGGCCCAATGTTGTTTCGCCGAGCCCACATATGGTTTCGTCGAAGTTACGGCCCAGGCTGCTATATAAACACTTTCTAGTTTCATTCTGAAACTAGATGAGAGCATACCCTGTACTGAGAGTTTTACTTCAAACATTGTGTGTATTTGTTTGATACTTGTTCTCATCCACGTTAATCAATTGATTGTGTTTCATTGGTTATACCGTGTTGTTATTATTTGTGTTTGGTTTGGCATCGTTACGGGGATTCCGCACCCGTGACATTGTTTGTTATAAACAGGTTTTCGTTATCGATCCTCCGATTTCGGGACCTACAAAACCTCAAAACTGACATGATGTAAGGTATTCCTGAGTAAATATCATTGATATATGACTACTTATCTCAGCCACTTATTCCTTTGAATTATGGATAATCTCGTTGTGTATGCCTAGTCGAATGGCATAATTTTGCATTGAGGCTCTCCCATTAAGAAACTTAGTACTAGAAGTAGTACTTGCATTCTATCTCCGGACCTTAGAAGTATCATCTTCTCCGGGTTTAGTGGCGGTGAGGTGGATAACATCTTATTTTCCAGTTTCAGGTTTCAGTTGTTTCTTTTCCAATATGTATGTTGCTGATCAACACACTCGTTATCCTTTGATACTTTATAGTTGATTCTTAAGGAAACTTAGCGTATTGGTGGTAAATGAATGTATTGTTTTCCATGTATAAGCCCTTAGATTATGGGTCATGGTATTGTACATTACAATATACTCACGGATGCCACTAAATCTTATAGTAAGAATCTAGAGTAAATGCATACATTTTGGGAGTTCCTTTGATTCTTCCAAAGAAAACAAACTAGTCTTAGGAAATTTAGAATCTGGATTATCTCCCAAAGTAGCAATAATTAAATGAGTTCTTGATTATCATAAGAGACATAATGTTTGACTTATCCCACTAGTTATGCTCTAGTTTTCTTATGTAATACGTTTATCAGAAAGAGTAGCAGGATTGCCATGTCTTGAGAGATAATCAAAATCCAATAAGAGCAAAATTTATAGAAACTCTTTAGTGAAGCAAAAACATCTCAGGTTTTGAAAAAAATAGAGTGGCTGATATGGATGAGATATAATCTTTAAGAAGAAATTTGGAATGATTTACATTATCGGGTAATCAAGTAAGGCAGACTAAATTTGTGATCATGATATCAATGAAAATACATTTATGTAAGGATCACTATATTTGTGATAATGTCTATTATAAACACCAAAATAATAGACTACGTAAAGTTCTACTTAAACAATAACACATCACCTTTGGGCATAAGTGAAATTATCCAAGCATAGGTGCAAATCAAGTGTAACACGTCACCTTTGGGCAGAAGTGAGACAATCAATTTATTAGGAACAAGTTAACTTTGCAATACATTAAATGTAACACATCACCTTTGGGCAGAAGTAAAACATTCATGCATTTTAGGCAAAATGACATGTGAATATCAATGAACAACTATTAATAAAGTATGTCGTAACATGAACATAACACATCACCTTTGGGCAAAAGTGTAATGTTCAAGTATGTAAGACTAATGTCACATGTGTGTTTATGTCAATCATTAAGATGACTTGTTTTAAGGAGACACGTTTCATGACCGTGTTTGTTCATTGTTTAAGGATATTCACTAAGTGACAATGCTTAGTAAAACTTGAATAACAAGGTATATGTAACACATCACCTTTGGGCAGAAGTGAAACATCAAAAGGTTATTCAACTTAAGCAAACTTAGTTTTTTAAAACATTTAATATGTAAGGTTGAACAAAACTAATAAATTGGTAAATAGCAAACCACCTGAGTGGCGCCTGATATGTGAGTGGCGCCTTATACTGTGAGTGACGCCTGATTATGTGAGTGGCACCTGATAGAGAGTGGTGCCTAATAGTGAGTGGCGCATGATAGTGTGAGTGGCGCCTGATATGATGCCCAATGTCAGTGATGCCTATAAAACTCTCAGTGTCAACAAATTTAGTGTGTGTAAGGTCAGTTGGCGAGAGTGACGCCAGCACAGCGTTGATGGACAGAATTCTGCCTAAGGGTCAACTGGGCACCACTCGACATAAATGTTGCTGACATAAGTACATGTCTTCTCAGTGTCACCTTGTCACCTGATGTTGACGATTTTGAGTGCGGGCTGGCATGCCTAAATTTGCAATTAGGACTTTAGGAAAGTGAAAACGATGACCATTTTATGAGAGTGTCGTATATGCCCATGTTACGACAGTGTCACCCATGGAAGTGCCACCCACGGGAGTACCACTCATGAGTATTTTAGAGAGTGTCACCAAAGGAATCTTTCACATAATCATAATTAAGGTACTTTTAGTGAACTTATTTTTAAACTTATGGGCTTTAGTAGTAAACTTGGGGAAAAGTACACCTAAAATATCTAAAAACAAGTTGTAAATTAAATCAAACACCAAATTATGTACTTTTCATCAAATGTATGATTCAAGAAGACAAAGAACATTCAAACTTGTTCTTGACTAACTTTTTAACAAAGAACTAAAAAATTAAGGCTTTTAATGAGATTTAAACAGGTTTTAGTCAGATCTAACAACCCCTAAACATAACATCTAACAACCCATAAACATAACAATGAACATTAGATCCGAAAATTTCATAAAGTTTATAACAATTGAGATCTTATAAAGTTTATAGAAACCTGATTTTTAGGTGGGTTTTCATCAAAACTTTTTGTTTCTTAACAAAAACGAATTGATTAATCAACATATGCTCTAATACCACATGTTGATCAATTTTTTGGATAAAACATAACATAAACAAGACGTTAGAACGTTTGTACCGAATTTAACAAGTGTAAGTGTAGCGTATTAATGAAGATTAGGATGTTACTCCACAGATCGGATTCCCCTTTTGGTGTATGATTATGACGGGGTAATATGATCTTGAAGATCATGATATTTAGAGAGAGGGGGGTGAATAATGGTGTTGTAATTGTGGTGACCAACCTATAACCTTTCTAGTAATCTCTATATATACACCCAAGGAGAAACCTTATTCTCAAGTAAGGGTAAATACGTCCATCAAGTATTTACCATTTTAATGATAGGGGCAATAAGGTCAATGGTCAATTATAATATAAATGATAATAATTGCCATATAAATATGTATTAAATATATTCTTACAACATATTGTTCAAATTAGTATAGGAAAACTACTTAAAGACACATCATACATGATGTTCAAGCAGTCATAACATGGCATGATCCGGTTGTTTTGCGTGACACGGTTCTAAATGGTGTTTGCACAAAAGTTTAGCTATGAGATATTATAAAATTAACGAGCATGAAGGATGGTGATCGTCTCATCGTCAACGGAGATAACACCACCACTAGGTGATGTTGATGGTGAGTCCCTACCATAATTCAGTTGTCTAAAGATGAATGCTGGTTGATTAGGAGAAGGAAGCATTGTTTCGTGATTACTTAACATAAAAGCTACATCAGTCATTGTAGGCCGATCACTAGCCAATTCTTGAACACACAAGATCCCGACATGGATACATAGAAGAACTTTATGGGCATCAAATGAATCTCCCAAAGATGAGTCAACTACTGCCAAAGCTTTGTCTTGTTTCCACAAATCCCAAACCTAGAAACGATGTTGATTATGATAAAGTTTGATTGGTGGGATGAATAATGAACAAAAAATATACGCCAAATTTAGTTACTTACATGGCCGATCAAATTTACGGAGTTCTCCTTATAGTAGCTGCTGTTTTTCCTACCACTAATTATCTCGAGAACTAGAATTCCGAAACTAAAAACATCAGATTTTATAGAAAAAAGGCCTTCCATTGCATACTCCGGAGACATATAACCACTACAATCATGTTATATCAACGTTAGATAAATGAAAGTAATTAAAACCAAGTTGTATTATAGATAGAAGAATTACACATACTATGTTCCAACAACTCTACGTGTTTTAGCTTCATCTTCATCCCCTCCAAAGATTCTTGCCATTCCAAAATCAGAAATTTTGGGGTTTAAATTTGTATCTAGCAAAATATTGCTTGCTTTTAGATCCCTGTGGATGATCTTGAGCCTAGAATCGTGATGAAGATATAGTAGTCCACGGACAATCCCCTGAATGATCTGGAATCGTTTCTTCCAATCTAAAAGAGAAGCCTTTTCTTGATCTAGGTTGACATCATTCCATTGGATATTTAGAATTTATTGAACTTTAAAAGGTTGGATATTGAGAACTTAATTGTAGGTTAAATAACAAACCGAATATGAAAGAATCCAAGCCTTTGTTTGGTAAGTATTCGTAAACTAGCATCTTTTCTTCCTTACAGAAGCAATATCCCAAAAGCCGGACTAGGTTTCTGTGTTGAAGTTTCGCTATCAACGTTACTTCATTCTTAAATTCTTGCATCCCTTGACTCGAACTTTGTGATAATCTTTTGATAGCAATTTCTAGCCCATTTAGTAGCTTACCCTGAGTATAAATAATTGAAGGACAACTATATATAAATGCAAAGGCTATGATCATTGCCAGAATTGACATGACATTACCTTATAAACTGAGCCGAATCCACCTTCTCCAAGCTTGTTTGAAGGAGAAAAATTATTAGTTGCCGCGACTATCGTGCTCAAATCAAACACATCTAAATCCACATTTTTGCCAATATCCTTCTCCATGAAAGCCCCTTCCATGGTTTTCAAGCTATCTGTGAAACTGAAACCAGCTTCATCTTCATTTCGTTTGACTGTATCAAACAATTAAGCAATAGTGAAAACTAGTTTATATTAACATTTATGTGAGTTACATTCTTCTTCAGCATAAGTCTGAACCTTAAACCATGAAGCTGCAGTACTCACCAAGTCCACAGCTCACCTTCATTTCGTTTAGGTAGTTTTGGGTATAGCATGGTTGATCCCAATTTACGCAACTGTTAGATGAACTATGGTACTACTGCTTGATTCCTGTTTCTGGGGTAAAATGCTTTCAACTAATTTTTTACTTGCATAAAAGGTTGCATTTAAGAGCTATGGATTATGCTGACATCAAATGATTTATAGTCATAATATCTTATTTGTGTTTGTAGTTTGAAAATGGTTTAAACCATAAAAAAAAAAACCAAATAAAAAAGAGCTAAACGGTTTAGTTTGGTTTCATTGCAATGAATTCATGATTCCTATACACCGAGAAGAATTCTGCCTCACTCCAGATGATTAGTTTGTGATTTGAGCAGAATCTAATCAAACTTAACGAGTAACTGTTCTTTATTATATGCATTCTTCATGGGTTTTCCTATTTTATCCCCCAACTTTAAACAATGTTAAATAGGGTTTTAGCCTTTCAGTGTGGATATATGCATATGTCTATGCATGAGGAACCCTTTTTACCCAAAGATGAATCGATTAAAAACAAATGAATTTTGACATATGACATACCATTACTTTTCTTCCTTATGTAACAACAAATGAAGGTACACAAGAGAAAGCACATACCATTACTTTTCTTCCTTATGTAACAACAAATGAAGGTACACAAGAGAAAGCCTGCTGCAATCAATGGTATCCCGAAGATCAGAAATCGGTTTTTGTGCCTTCGGCTCTTCTTTGATGAGTGCTTCGCTGAAAATATTACATAAGATTAATTAATATTCTCTTATAATGAATTATGAAAATAGTACATCAGATATTTGTTTATGCATTTGATTGTGACATACTAAGGGAAAGAATAATAGTAACTTGATAACGGAAAGAATAATAGTAACTATTGATAGCGTACCTAACTCAGCTGCATCAAGCCGCATATAAAGCGATTGGCCGCCATCTAAAAACGTCCTGGTATCGTTCATGTACCCATACCACATAATACAACCTCCACCCTCGGCCCCTTTACTAATATCAGCACTTGCGTACCCCTTGCACGTGCAATTCCTCAAGCACAACTCTTCACATGCCTTTAAACCCAAACTCATGTTCACATGTGCCGACGATGTGTCAGGTATCTTAACACGGGCCAACTCAACGAACCCGTCTCCAACCTTGCACATCTGTATTCCGACCTTTCTCTTACATCCTTTGGAGCTGTCCCTTATGTACCAGTCCTGTGGTGATTGTGGCTCGTATCCAGGAAGGCAGTCACACTCAAAAGTAACTGATGCATTTGGATCACAAAAGCCAAAAGGACCGCAATGGTTATACTCATCACACTGGTCTTTTGGGTGGGACCAGAACCCAATCCACTTTCGATCTGATTCATGCCAAGTTAGCCTCACTACAATACCAGACTCGGTAACGACTAATCTAGAGAGCATGGACGGACTGCGCGTATGGTAAGTGATGGTCACCTCATCATCATTATTTATATAACTAGCGATATTGATATAATCTTTCGTCATCCCCGGTACACCACTCCATCCAAGACCAGTCCATGACCCTGCCCGCCAATATTTTGTCATACCTTTAAACAAGAACATTTGAGTTGACCCAACAAGCTCCAGTTTATATGTATAATCCCCCACACCAGGATTCCCACTAGACTTCCAAGATGTAATCACCCTGTTCAAACCCGTTTTCTTATATAACCCAAGCTTCATACCCGGAAGAAACGTATTTGAAGGGTGATCAAAGCTTTGCCATGAATACACCTCTTTCTTTAGGCCTTGAAACAACACCAAATTCCCCGAATCCAACAATTGGGCCGTAAAACCATCATTCACCACTCCGGAAACATTGGTTGACCAAAACACAAAACTTTGATCTTTTTCTTGAAGGACTAGGTTCCCCGTTTGATCGATGGATAGGATACCGGCCGAGTTGGAGATTGGACGGTCTCTATTAGCAACCCAAACTACAGTTTGCTCGGAAACCTTGTTATACCAGATACCCACATATCTGTTGGTGGAGTTTACGGGACTAAAAAATCCAAGAGCAAAAGCTTCTCCATTAGAGACCAAAATATCCCCATCTTTAACAGGTCGGTTGAGTGTGATGGTGTCTATACAAGTGCAAAACGGAAGAAACAGTAAGATTTGTATAGATACTAGAATGCCTCTTTCTTGGTACATGTTCTCTTACGTTTTTTAAATATGATGCTTTCTGTTTTCTCACTTTTATTTCTTACCAAAAAAATTTCCTTTCAAAGACTTTGACGTCGACTTGTTATTTCTTACCAAGAAATTCCTAAAAGTCTACCGTAAACTTTAGTGGGCAGTTTTTAAACATATTTACAAACGTCATTAGATATGAAGAAATACATAAGAAAAGACGAAAGATTTTATTCATTAATCTATACATTCAACTTTAAGAAAAAGCAATAATGTTGTACAAGTTTCGCACAGAACACAAGGTTGTAGAAGTTTCACACAAATCAAATCTACAAAACAACAAGTCCAAAAATCAATTTGTGGAACAGAAGTCAATCTCATATTCAAAAACCGGTCCAATAGAAAGCTTTGTAATGATTGGAGATCGATTTGTGACAATCTAGGTTGAAAAACAAACTCTGATGTCTCCGAAGTGGGGTGGCTGTCGGCGGTGTTTGCTTTGATACCAAGCTAATACGCCTTTGTGTGTATAATTGTAAAAAGTTGTATTAATTTTGATTAGGTTTACAAACAGGAGGGGGTTATATACTATACATATTTAGCTCACTGTAATTACATTGTGTCATAGGAATGAGGGAAAATGTGTATGGAAGAAAGTTGTTAAGGCTTGTCACTCTAATAAAAGAGTATGGTCGGTTTTGCCTCTCAATAAAGCTATCATAGGAGGAGGTGGGGTTAATATAGTTAAATTGGAATTCAAGCTTAATATTAACGGTCTCAGCATTCACAGATTAATTAAAGGAGTGGTGGAAATTGGAAAAAGCATGAGGTTTTGAACTGATCCTTGTGCTTGAAATTAGGGAAGGCAAAAATACCTAAATTCGACGGATATACCCGAAACTCGACACAAATGGAACGGGTATACCCGATACTTGGCGGATATTGGGCCAGGTATGGGATTAGTTTTAAAAATTTTCACGGGTATGGTCGGGTATGGGATTATGTGATACCTGACCCGATTACCCGAAACCACATACCCGTTTACCCGAACTATATACCCGATCACATATCCGATTTTTTTAATTTCTATTTTTATTTTTCATTAACCTTTTGTCTATTAATGATTTATTTTCGTATGTTCATAATGTAAAAAAAATAAATTTTCTTTTAGTATATGTATTTGATAATAGTATTTATGTTTTGTATGTTGTGAAGTATATACATATAAGTGTGTGTATAAGTATAAGTATTATAAAGTTATTATTAATTTATGATAAAACTTATATGTATGTAATGTAAATTTTTTTTGTTTATAACAGTTGTTTGTATAAATAAAATTATATAATAATTATAATAGTAAAGAAATGTATTTGGAAATCCCAACGTATATCTTTCAACAAACTAATGGGTAACCCGATAACCGCGGGAATACCCGATGGGTAATTACCCGACAAATACCCGAAGGGTATTGGGTCGGGTATGGGACATGATTTTACAACTGGGTATGGGTATGGGATTACCAATACCCGACCGAACCCGACCCATTGCCATCCCTACTTGCAATGAGCCTCTTAAAGATATATTACCGAATTTATTTAATTTGGATGAAGATAAAAGATGCAAGGTTGCGGATCAGGTTGATAGAATATCAGAACTTTACGTAGAAATGGCATTGGAAATGGGTCCCTTCGACATACTTGGAGTTATCGGAATGGCAATGTGCAACAATCTGTTGGATACGGTAAGATTTGAGGAAAACAAAGATCATTGGGAGTTCTTGGGAAAGGATTCGGGACGGTTCTCAGTTGGTTCGGTTAAAAGGTTACCAAATTAAGATTATAATTCGAGTCAGGATTATATTTTGGATAAGTGTAAGTGGGCCCCAGTGAAGTGCAATATCTTTGCGTGGAGAGTGGGATGATTCGGATCCCAATGTTGATGACTTGAAATAGGGTGAATGTCTAAGTGGGCTCGCAGAGGTGTGTGCTATATGATTCAGATTTGGAAACCGTGGAGCACTTGTTTACATTGTGCTTAATGGTACGGTCTTATGGCAACACATTATTTCCTAGTGCCGGATGACCCAAATAGAAACATAATGTTGTTTTTCGAAAAGTATATTCATTCACAAAACTGCACTACCAAAACAGCAGGAGCAGCAGACAACATAAGCACAATGTATGCTTCATATTTACATCAGATTTGCAAGTAGGCAGACAGAAGAAGATTCGTTAAAGCCAGAGGCTAAAAATCTTGTCGTTTCTAGCAATGGAAGAAAAAACGGTAGAAGCGGTAAGCTTGTTTTTTTCTTTGGTCGTTGGTTAAGAACATGGTTGTTCTTGTGACCTGGGAAAAGGTAGATCCAAAAGTTGTCAAGTGGGATTGAAGTTGTGGATTAGAGGATATGACAATGGTAAAATAGGGAAGTTCTATGGCATATCAGTTTCATGTTTTGACTCCTACAAATTGCCCGGTGTGAGTTGTCAAAGTTAAGATGATTATGGATGTGTATGTCATATTAGAGGCGTTCGAACAAAGCGGTTTAAGGGTTGTGGCCGATCTAAAATCTCCATGTAACTAACAGAGAGGGACTAAGACAATAAGCTATAGCTCAACTCGCATTGGAGAATGTAAGACCCGTTCTTATAAATCAAGGTTTAACATATATTTTGCGAAAATAATCATGTAATTAATGATTATATATACATCGGAAATACGGGTTTGTTAAAAACTTTTACAATTTAAGTGATATACATAATGTGATTTAAATCGCCGTTTAGAATAACGACAAAACAACGTTGCGGAAGCTTTGTTTAATGTGTGTTCGGTTCTTGCTCGATGCTCGATCTTCATCCGGGACCCTCGACATTCACCTGTGATCAAAACCAACTTAAAGGTCAGTTTTGATAATTAATTAAACTAATACAACGGAGAAATTAGGAAAATCCCACATGGATATCTTAAACCCAAAATAAAAACTCATTTCTGACCTCCACCGTAACTTACGGTGGCACCGTAAGTTACGGTGATCTCTGTGTTTCAATTATTCAACCGTACAACAGTAGGCATTTACCATAACCAAATCATGTCCACCGTAACTTACGGTGGCACCGTAAGTTACGGTGGCCCCTGCATCATTCCTTTCCTTTTTGCCGTTTTTGACACGAAAACTTTCGTATCTTTCAAACCGCTCGTCCGTTTAACCTACCGTTTCTTCCTACGTGTTTGTAATTTGATTCTCCATCATATGGAGTTAAAATCTAAGGTTTAACAAAATTTCAGACTTTTAAATCTTTGGCTTATTACCCTTTTTGTCAACTTTTGACCCGTTCGTGATTTCATCATCAAACTTGTGTATTTGACCTTTATATCTCATATACTTCTTCAACTTAATGTTATCTACCATACTAGATTATAATCCCCGGTTTATTACACAAATTAAACTCGTTTTCATTTGTATGCTTATTTTGACCCGTTAAGGGTATTTATGCACTAAGGTCCCATAACATCCCTTTTATACTTATCTTAAGGATTTAATCTACCAAAACACTTATTTCCAACAACTTTTAAAGGTTGTTTGCCCGGTTTACCCAACAAGGGCATTTTAGTCAACTTTAGCCCCTCATTTACGACGAAGGGCATTTGCTACTTATTTGACCCAAAAAAAATGTATGTTTAACCACAATCGTATTTATACGTACCTGGCTCGAGTCAACCTAGTGACCCGTTTCAACACCTTGCTTTTATTACCGATATTCTATGGCGACGCAATTATCCAAATTACTATTCGCTCCTGTAACACATGACTTGACCACCACATTAGTTGATTTTCTCAAATGACGTTATTCCCACCATTTGACCCGTTCGGTCTATATAACCCAACATTTTCATATGTAACAAAAACATGGTTTTTAATTACCAATCACACATCCGAACCATTTCGGATTTTCTCACTAGATCCCTTTCTTTTTAAAGTCAATTTCCTATATTTTTAACCCATTCGGCTTATGCTATGGGTGTCCTTTGAAACTTATTTTACTTTAGTCAATACTTGACTAAATTTCCATTCTTACTCATTTTCCATTACTAGTTACGCTATAAGGTAACTTTAAGAAAACTCTTAAACTATTAACCAATTCATGACTAGTTTACCGTTTTGCCTTTTTCACCATTAATCATGGTTTAAAACGTTTCTATTCATTCCAACCCAATTCGTTTTGTGTTGGAACCCATAATTCGAACCAAATCTTTTGTTGTATTTATCGCCTATAAAATAAACACGTATACTACAATTAGGTGTAAGTTTTACTTACCTCGCATCCGAACTATGCCTTACTTTTCCTTATTGATTTGTTTGACCCGCTTCGTCCTCAAGCTTCCACCTAGCTCGTTTAGCGTCAACTAACATCATCATTCACAAGGTGGTTAGATTAGTCATTAACAAATACGACTATTCCACCTTACGTATTTTCTATGTCGAAATCATTATTCGACTTCGTCATTGGTTAATTTTAACTTTCTACTAGTTAACTACCTCTAATCATATGATACGTGAAATTAACTAAAATCTACATTATTATTAGATTCCGTATTATCACGTATCACCCCTAATTAAATAAATTAGGAAATTACGCGTTTCATTCATAGTTTCAACATATGAACATTGTGGGCATAATTTATAACATCAACAATCAAGTTTCGTATCACTGAAAATAGGTTGTTTTTGGTGACCTGTTTAATCTGTTTACAAGTCTTCAAAAATTATGATTTTTTTATGTGGTGTACCACTCGAAGGGTTAGACATTGTGTTAAAATTTCAAGATCTAACTCTTTACCAAAATCACGTAAAAATTCATTTACTAAGCTGCATTCAGATTCGTCACTTCTGACTGCAGCTTACGGAAAAATTCATATAAAATTCCTCGTTTATCCGATTGACGAAATTCCAATTGGCGATTTTTGGAATCACTTAAAACTTTCTACAGTAAGAATTTGAGATCATAACTCAATTCCTAAATTGAGTTATGATATTCGTAATGGGCTGCAGATTCTACCAGAAAACGCAGCTTGAACCTTTGACACGGAAAAATTCACAAAACGCTCAATTTTCGTCAAAAAAATGCGATTCCAGTGGGGTTTTAAAGATATTTCCTGGAATTACATTTTAGGCTCAAGAAACACATGTTTTTATCACGTTTTGTCCAGGTTACAGCCAATACAAGTTGGCTGTAAATTCTGATCAAGAACCGTTTGAATTCAGCTTTCAAATTAAGCATGTTCTTGACATCATAACACTATTTTTTAGCGATCAAAACCCTAAAAACATCTCATACATCAATTTAGCATCAACAAAATCTGAATTTACTTGAGCTAAGCATGATTTCAATCTATACTTGTCTAGGGTTTACTCCTAAGCATTTAAATGTTCCTATTTCATCTACATATCATACATGCATCATCAAATTTCAGATTTCCCAATTTCATGAGAATTTCAAACAGAGAATTAACATCAAATTTTACATACCTTACAACCCTCTTGCAATGGGGATCAATAATCTATGCTTGATTTTCGATTTTGACTTGGTTTGAGCCCTCAATTTGTGAGTTATGTGATGAACTAGGTTTTGATAAAGCTTGGGGTCGCACCCCCTGTTCTCTGGTCGATCTCCAGGAGACTCCAATATGGAGTGTTTATGTTTTAATTAAAACATTTTCTAGTTTGCCCATTTTTAGTCCCTCATATTTAGATGTTTTATAAAGAGGGTTAAAATCTTGTTTTCTATTCATTCACTTGATCACACATAATTAACTAGGTTAATTATTCCTAGTTAACTTAGTTGGTTCTGGGGTTATAACCTGTTTCATTCTAAGTCCCGTAAACTCGGGCCTCTCATAACTTTATTTCCTTAAAAACATCTATTCATGTTTTATTGAATATTAGGTTTATTTATTTTAAATCCTAATATTTACCGGGTTACCGTTACTGCTAACGGTATTTTACCCGTGTATTAATAATAACGGGGTTTGATTACCAAACTCAATTTCGGGGTATTACAAGTCTACCCCCCTTAAAGAGGTTTCGTCCTCGAAACCTTTCTTACTTAGTTCATGGAGTTTTAAACTCAATGTAATTGACCTGAGAAATCTCTTAAGCATTACTCATACTTTACCCAATTGTTAGTATTACCAGAAAAATATATGGTAATATCTTTTTAGTTACATAACATCTACGTACCTCATATGACATAATGCAACTTGAAATAACGTAATCTCATTATTTCCACTAGTTTAATTAACTTAGCGATATACATCGCTTTCATATACTATCGAATTCTTTATGAATCCGTTACTTTGACCCGTTTAAAGGTCTCTAGTGAAATCTTTCACTTTTAGCAACAATTCCTTTTATTTTCAAATTTATTTATTCGGTTCAGTTATACCGAATTTACCGTTTACAAGCGAACCAAATTTCTTAACTTGAATTGCTGACTTTAACCGGTTTCACTAACTAGACTTATTTGTCCAGTTTCTTTTTACCACTTGCCTGATTATAATGTGATTCTACTTCACAATGTATCTCTTGACCGTGATCATGTCACATCATGTTTAATTTATATCAACCTTTCATTTTCGAAAATATCACTTTTTGAATATATTGTCTTGCGCCTATCAGTGTCAAGACTTGTATCTTTCATACTTATTATTTAAATTCCTATCAGAATTTATGTTTGTAAAAACATTATTTCTTACTAAAACCGAAGTTTTAGTTTTAGGATCTTCTCTTTAACTTTTGTCAATTATCCATACCAGGATATTGACAGTCCATAATTTATTCTTATTTGGTTATATCCCAATACCGGACTAATTATTCTCTTGCATTTAACGCTACCTTTATCTGGCTAGCGCTCATTTGTGCCATTCGGCGTTATATTCTATTCAACATGTTTGACCTATTAATGTGAAATCCATCACTTATAAACAATCAACTTTATTCTTTATTCAACCCATTCGACTTCGAATAGTTGAACATATTTACTCACAATTTCTATATACGAGATTTTATAGTCATAACTCGTAATCCAAGTCCTTTGATTTTTTTTTTCAACCCGCATTCACGTCTCTTGGTTTACGCATGTGTTTAATTCTTACCCATCAACCTGGTGTTTTACCGAAGTCGTTATTATTGCAACCCTTCCGGTGCATTAAGACCTCGCTTCATTTTTATATTCCGACTTTGTCTTTAAGTTTGACGTTTCACAAAAAAAAACGACCCGTTAAGGGACATATTTGCATTTTCCGGGTTCGGGTGTAAGTTACGGTGGAGGTCAGAAATGAGTTTTTATTTTGGGTTTAAGACATCCATGTGGGATTTTCCTAATTTCCCCGTTGTATTAGTTTAATTAAATATCAAAACTGACCTTTAAGTTGGTTTTGATCACAGGTGAATGTCGAGGGTCCCGGATGAAGATCGAGCATCGAGCAAGAACCGAACACACATTAAACAAAGCTTCCGCAACGTTGTTTTGTCGTTATTCTAAACGGCGATTTAAATCACATTATGTATATCACTTAAATTGTAAAAGTTTTTAACAAACCCGTATTTCCGATGTATATATAATCATTAATTACATGATTATTTTCGCAAAATATATGTTAAACCTTGATTTATAAGAACGGGTCTTACAGAGAAAAATAAAGATTCGGGGTTGAAGGCTACAGGTATCAAATTCGAATCCAATCCCAGCCGGGTTTTATCACAATGGGCCTTTAGCGGTGGATTTTCCCCGGAACTGGAAATGGTGGGCTTGTGCTACTACGATCACGTACATATGGGGTCGCCTTTTGTCATTGAGTTACCCAAAAAACAATTATGTTGTGTTCTCGAGTTTCATTTAACGAAGGAAGAGAAAGAATTTGGAAAGATGTCAAAAAAGGTCGTGTTCTATAGTTTTTTAAGAAAGAAAATGGAGAGAAATAGAAGGAAAATTTATGTTTAATTCCCTCATTCTAAATCCTTCTAAATTGGAGAGATCTGAAAGGAAAGGATTTTTAATATATCAAAAACTTTTATGAATATAATTATTATTAATTTGGTTATCAACACCTAAAATAGATTAGGCTTGTTCCACAAGTTTTCCTCTATTATATAGTCTTTTGTACCTCTTGTAATAGACACCTCAATCAATAATATTAATCTATTTTTCCTTGTTATTCTCTCGTATTCTTTTGCTATTAGGCTAGTTTCAAAACATGTTATCAGCACGAAAGTGCTCCCATCAAAACCCTAATCCCCTTCCATGATTTCTTGTGAACATTAACCGCACAAACCAACCGTCACATCCTAACGCAACGAATCACATGCTCAACGCAGCTTCGCACGTTTCTGGTCGCCACCTTTTTATTACAAAAGCAGGTATCGAATACTACCCTCTATTGTTCATAAAACAAGTGGTTATATATATTTTTGCCTAGTGTGTTACTAGAATTAGAACCCTATTATGGTATTACCATCAACCCGAACTCATTATTTAAACCAGCATGATTTTATTGATATAAAAAGAATTTCTGGAACAGAAAACATTCATTAATTTTTCGAATCATTTACTACATAATATGGAACTTGGAATTTTTTTGTTCACTTAGTTTTAAAAATATGGGAATACCGAACATGCAACAAATAATAGGACTATGGGGAGGATGAGGGTTGCATATTATCAATAAAAACAAAAGTGCAGCATATTATATTTTAATTAATAGCAAATAAATTCCTTTTATTATACGCAAATTAATTTAGTGTATCAAATCAAAGTTTGTTTTTAATATTTTTCTTCCTTTTCCTTTTATTTACCACAAAAGATAAATATTTATTATTTACAGAAGATATATATTTATTATGTATGATTTATGATTCTTATTGGTTATTTGTATTTATGATTTCTTTTTAACGAATCCTAATTTAAATAATACCAAAAGTTTACTAGCAGATATAGTTTGGGGGTTGAGTTATAATACAAAGTATTTAAAAATAAGAAGGGTAAGAAGCCACCAGATAGTGACAAGTGTCCTAGGAGGAATTAAATGGAAAGGGTAATTTTGTCTATAAGAGGAAAGAGAATATGCACATGCAAGTCACATGTTATTTCCCCCCCCCCAATTTTTAAACGTCCGTAACCTTTTTATACATCATTTGTTTTTAAAAAAAATTATACCATAAAATCGAGCGTTTTTTATCTTTAATATGAGTACCATATTGTTATATTTTTCAAAAAAAAATCAAAAACCCAGTTGCATATTACACAATGGACATGATGTAAAACACAATGTAAAGTAGATCAAAAACACAATCAATGACAACAGATAAAGACACAATTGACAACATACTAAAACACAATGACCATAACGTATAACACAATGGCGATAACATATAACACAATAAGTATCAGACTAAATAAAAACACAATTGATGACAACAGATAAAACACACAATTAATGACAGCAGATAAAAGACACAATGGAGAGCAGATGAAGACACAATGGAAAACAAACTAAAAACACAATACACAACAAACTAAAACACAATGAATAAAGATAATAAAAAAAATTGAACAAATTATTAAAACACAATGGACAACATATTAAAACACAATGAATAACATATTAAACACAATGACCTGAACTAATAACACAATTTATAGAAAACCCAGATATAACACCATTTTCATTGTGTCATATATTGTGTTATAGGTTCTTATAAAAACGCAATGGATAGAACCCAAATCAACATTGTGTTATAGGTTTTGATAATAACACAATGGACATGATGTAAAACACAATATAAAGTAGATCAAAAACACAATCAATGACAACAGATAAAGACACAATGGACAACATACTAAAACACAATGACTATAATGTATAACACAATGGTGATTACATATAACACAATAAGTATCAGACTAAATAAAAACACAATTAATGACAACAAATAAAAGACACAGTTAATGACAACAGATAAAAGACACAATGGAGAACAGATGAAGACACAATGGAAAACAAACTAAAAACACAATACACAACAAACTAAAACACAATGAACAAAGATAATAAAAAAATTGAACAAATTATTAAAACACAATGGACAACATATTAAAACACAATGAATAACATATTAAACACAATGACCTGAACTAATAACACAGTTTTTAGAAAACCCAGATATAACATCATCTTCATTGTGTCATTTATTGTGTTATAGGTTCTTATAAAAACGCAATGGATAGAACCCAAATTAACATTGTGTTATAGGTTTTGATAATAACACAATGTATAGAAACTCTACTGACCAAAACCCAGTTAAAAGACACAATGACCTGAACCTTTAACACAATGCAAAAAAAACACAGTAAAAATGAAATTTTTTATTTTATTTTTATATGATAATATGGTACTCATATTAAAGATAAAAAAACGCTCGTTATTATGGTGAAATTTTTTTTTTTTAAAATGTCGTATGAAAAAGTTATGGACGTTTTAAATCGATGGGAGAATTGGCATGTGCCTTGCATGTGGAGAGAGAAAATCCATAAATATAGGATTCCCTTTATGCCATTTTATTATCTTATTTTCCCTACAACTAATCTCAACCCTCCAAATCTAAGATCAATGGACTAGAATCCTTCTTACACTTCTTATTTATTTTATCCTTTGTATTTAATACAAAGTATTTAAAAATAAGAAGGGTAAGAAGCCACCAGAGAGTGACAAGTGTCCTAGGAGGAATTAAATGGAAAGGGTAATTTTGTCTACAAGAGTAAAGAGAATATGCACATGCAAGTCACATGTTATTTCCCCCAAATTTTTAAACGTCCGTAACTTTTTTATACATCATTTGTTTTTAAAAAAAAAATTATACCATAAAATCGAGCTTTTTTTATCTTTAATATGAGTACCATATTGTTATATTTTTCAAAAAAAAATTCAAAAACCCAGTTGCATATTACACAATGGACATGATGTAAAACACAATGTAAAGTAGATCAAAAACACAATCAATGACAACAGATAAAGACACAATGGATAACATACTAAAACACAATGACCATAACGTATAACACAATGGCGATAACATATAACACAATAAGTATCAGACTAAATAAAAACACAATTGATGACAACAGATAAAAGACACAATTAATGACAGCAGTTAAAAGACACAATGGAGAGCAGATGAAGACACAATGGAAAACAAACTAAAAACACAATACACAACAAACTAAAACACAATGAACATAGATAATAAAAAAAAATTGAACAAATTATTAAAACACAATAGACAACATATTAAAACACAATAAATAACATATTAAACACAATGACCTAAACTAATAACACAATTTATAGAAAACCCAGATATAACACCATCTTCATTGTGTCATATATTGTGTTAAAGGTTCTTATAAAAACGCAATGGATAGAACCCAAATTAGCATTGTGTTATAGGTTTTGATAATAACACAATGGACATGATGTAAAACACAATGTAAAGTAGATCAAAAACACAGTCAATGACAACAGATAAACACACAATGGACAACATACTAAAACACAATGACCATAACGTATAACACAATAGCGATAACATATAACACAATAAGTATCAGACTAAATAAAAACACAATTGATGACAACAGATAAAAGACACAATTAATGACAACAGATAAAAGACACAATGGAGAGCAGATGAAGACACAATGGAAAACAAACTAAAAACACAATACACAACAAACTAAAACACAATGAACAAGGATAATAAAAAAACTGAACAAATTATTAAAACACAATGGACAACATATTAAAACACAATGAATAACATATTAAACACAATGACCTGAACTAATAGCACAATTTATAGAAAACCCAGATATAACACCATCTTCATTGTGTCATTTATTGTGTTATAGGTTCTTATAAAAACACAATGGATAGAACTCAAATTAACATTGTGTTATAGGTTTTGATAATAACACAATGTATAGAAACTCTACTGGCCAAAACCCAGTTAAAAGACGCAATGACCTGAACATTTAACACAATGCAAAAAACCCAGTAAAAATGAACTTTTTTATTTTATTTTTATATGATAATATGGTACTCATATTTAAGATAAAAAAACGCTCGTTATTATGGTGAAATTTTTTTCAAAAAAAATGTCGTATGAAAAAGTTATGGACGTTTTAAATCGATAGGGGAATTGGCATGTGCCTTGAATGTGGAGAGAGAAAATCCATAAATATAGGATTCCCTTTATGCCCTTCTATTATTTTCTTTTCCCTACAACTAATCTCAACCCTTCAAATCTAAGATCAATGGACTAGAATCCTTCTTACCCTTCTTATTTATTTTATCTTTTGTATTTGATCCTAACCCTATAGTTTGGTTTTAATTTGTAATATACTCTTACTTTCAAATATATTTTATGATTAAAAATAGTAAATCATATATTTGGATATTGTGAGGATCGCTAAAAATAAACTTATTTATAATGATGTTATTTTGTTTGAAATCATCATTGGATTTGACCTACGTAGAAATCTCACAAATAATATAAAATAGTTACCACAATAAAATAGTTAAACCTTTTTCAAAATATTTTTCCTTCAAATAAGATAAGATGGGTTAAGAAGATACTGATTGTCATATGAAAATGGGTTTACATATGCTGCTTTATGAAAATTTGCTAGTGCATGAAAATTGATTTAAATAGTTTTGTTTTGTTTCTATTTCAATGAAATATGATGCAAATGATATTAATAATAAAACCAACGTTACATGTACAAGTTGATATTAGCTTTATTACTAAATCACTTAAAGTGCATTCTTTAAAGTGAATACCCATGAACGCAACATTGTTTTGTGATATGTGTTTACTAAACTGTGTAATATAATAATTAAAACACCATGGAGTTATTTGTCCATGCTTCTAATTAAAGTGATACGTATTTGTATATAAGATATACTAGATTAGAACCTCGTGTATTACACGGGCTGAGTAAATGCAAATTTATATACTAAATAATAAAATAATATATCTTTAAAAACTTTGTTTATTACACGGATTGAATACATATAATTTTATATACTAAAAAAATAAAAAGTTATATCTTTAAAAACCTCGTGTATTGTTGTACAGGTTGAATAAATGTAATTTATACATCAAATAATGAAAAAAAATACTAAATAATAAATTATTTATATATTTAAAAAACTCGGTGTATTGTACGAGTTGAATAAATCTAATTTTATATATCAAATAATAAAAAAGTTGTATTTTTAAAAACCTCATGTATTATACGGGTTAGATAAATGTAATTTTGTATAGTAACTTATAAAAAAAGTTATATCTTTAAAAGACCCAGTGTATTACATGGGTTGAATTTATATATCAAATAATAAAAAAGTTATATTTTTAAATACCTCATGTATTACACGGGTTGGATAAATGTAATTTTGTATAGTGAATAATAAAAAAGTTATATCTTTAAAAAAACCAGGTGTATTACACGTGTTGAATAAATGTAATTTTATATAGTAAATAATAAAAAGTTATATCTTTAAAAAACTCGTGTAATACACGAGTTGAGTTATGATTAATTTTAGATTTTGATTTCCTGCATTTTCTCTCCTATTAAATAATAATAATTTTTCTCTCCTTAAAATTACATCTTAAGTCATATTTTTTTATAAAACATATTACTGATTATAAAGAGTTAAATATATTTAAAACATATTACTGATTATAAAGAGTCATAGACAATTTGAATATATTGCCTAAATTTGGATGTAAAAGTATAAACGTAAATATTAACTATCAACCTATTCCTATATCTAAGGAAATATATTATAAAAGTAATAAATTAATATTAATAAAATATTTTCTAAATAGGTTATTAATAGTATATATATATATATATATCTTAAATAATAATATAATCTAACATGACTCTTTTTATTATCAATATTATTAATAATTATATATATTAAATGGATATCTCTTCGTATATATCATAATATAACATTTTTATAAAAAATTATTTAATTTTAATGGGCTAAAAAATAGATGGCTCCAATGAGTGATATGTGTCCTATAAATGGTTTCTTTTATTATATAGTATAGATTTGTGACTAGCTAGTTACACTGTGGTATGTTTATATATGGCATGTGGTTGCTTATAAGTGATGGGAAAAAATCATGATTCATAAAATCTCATGACTTGGTTTATATGGTGACATGTTATAATATCATTTATTCTATAATTTTACTATACGTCACCTTGTATTCTATATTTTATTGTTTATTATATATATTGTGCTTAATAAAAAAAATTAAACCAAAGTTGTGGTTTATGACCAAACTCATGAAAGAGTATAAGTATACTTCAATATCACACTCGATGTATCATACTTTATGAACCCCGTTATCAAGTTATAAAATGTCATAAAATGACCGTAAAACTTAAACATTATGTTAGGAAAATAATGTAATAACTTATGTGTTATTCTGTGTAAATAAATCTTAATATTTATATTATGACTTTTATGTTATTTTAACAAATTTTAATTTCACAGTATGAGTGACCAATATAATTAAATGTACTCATGGTTGCCTAACAAGATGTATTATATTTCTAATAAAATATAACACACGGGGACTCATAGCAATGCAGTTCTTTTAAACTATATTTACATATATTTTCTGAAATAGTTTTACTTTGACCAAATAACTAAATTGCACCATATTTTGAAGCTCTACAAACATATCATAATAAAACGTGACTAATATATATCTATGTTAAAAAATGTAAAACTATATTTTATATATTACATTTAATATTTAGTAAGAAATATTACGTAATAGAACTTAAGGTATGGTAAAATATATTTTTCTATTTCTAAAACATCTAAATACTATCAAAATAAGTCTAAACAAATATTTTATTAAATATATATAGTTATCAAAATATTGATAGAATTTATATATTTAATATAGTTACAATTTAATAAGTCTAATAGTGATAGTATATTGATAAAATTTATATATTTAATATAGTTATATTGTATTTACGTGATAACACAATATCTTGAATTCAATTCTTATATAGAAATGTAATATTTTTACATATAAGTAGTATTAATATTTAATATTTATAATATATATATTTATAGAATTTATATATTAAGTATAAATTTAAAAATATTAAATAATATTCATATTATTTAATAGCAATTCTTAATTTATATTAATATTACTTAATATTATACACTTATATAGAACAT
This sequence comes from Helianthus tuberosus, assembly GCA_030545235.1. Lineage (NCBI taxonomy): Eukaryota > Viridiplantae > Streptophyta > Magnoliopsida > Asterales > Asteraceae > Helianthus > Helianthus tuberosus. The sequence goes on along the minus strand of CM060409.1, from coordinate 41,571,897 downwards.
AAATTATAAATTTATATAGTTTTATAAATTATTATAACTATATAAATTTAGATACGTATGAAATTTAACTAAAATATTTTTTAACATATAATTTCCTTAAGTTCTATAAGTATAATATTACGTAAATGGAGGTATTAACTTATAGGGTATTAACAATATCAAACTATATTGTTATAAATTCTAACTACTTAGAATTTATATATTCTATTGTTATGTATAAATTCCATTTAAATAATGTATATCACTTAAATAAATATAAGAAGGTGGTTCATAATAAATATTTATCACTTAAATATATAGCGTTGAACCTTCAAAATTAAGTGATACCTTAAATACATATAATAAATATTGTAAGGCATTATTATACGTAATAATATATTATTACGCTACCCATGGCATTATAGCTTAGTGGTATCTTGGTGGTGGGATAAGGCTCATGATCATTAGGTCATGGGTTCGATTCCCACAAAGGGGGTTTTTCCCAGATTTATTGGGTTTCCTCCTGAATTGGTGTATGGGCATTATTGCCTAGTGGAGATGGATATGATCGGGTGGTTCTGCTGGTGGCACGATGATACTCTAGTGGTCCGTCAGTGATCCAAATTTGCCGTTCAAAAAAAAATATATATTATTACGCTTACTAATATGCTTAAACATCTCACAAACATAATACTAGTTTCTATTAGAATATTATATTTAATAGAAGTAATAATTTTTATTTTATGATGTATTATAAAAGAAGAGAAAAGATTGGGCCTAATGGTTTGTACAAATTGGTACATATAAAAGAAATTAGATAATTAATTTTTAGAAGTAAAGATATTGCAAAATGAAAACCTCTTTTCTTACCCAACTTAAATTAATAATTTAGTATTTATTTATTTATTTTTACTTGGCACGTTAAATTTTCCTAAACGTTCTAGTTATTGTTTCATTTTTAAGCTAGAATTAAAATAGATACCCCACATAAAAATAACTTACTCAAAATGTGTGTTTAGTACATTTGTCCTTATATAGCTTTATTTAAAAATCAAATTAAAATTTTAATATTATAATATCTTTAAACAAATTATTATTATTATTATTATTATTATTTGAGTTATATATATATTTTTTTTTAAAAAGGTATATTACTTAATAACCTAATATATTTAGAATCAATTTTAGAAACGTCAAACTTTGTATTACCTACTATAATACTTCTTTGAATAAATAATATAATATACAATAAATTAAGAGTTAAGTTTTAATATTTTAAACCAATAGGGTTCAACCCACTAGTTAAAAATGAAATTGTTCCCATATTTTCAGAAAGTTTATATTTTGACTAATTTATTTCTTTAAACTTTTATTTATCCATCCTTTAAAATTCCAAAATATTATATTCAACACATTTAATAGAAGTGTATTTCAATATGCTATTACTATTTTTATTATAATAAAAGGGTGAATAAAGTTATGGGAATAATTTTGATGATTGCTACCATCGGTTATATAATTGGACTTTTATAAATTAATGATATTACAAGATCATTTAATATATATATATATATATATATATATATATATATTACGTAAAGTTTTGATATTAACAAGAGATTTGAAATTTTATGTTTCTAAAATAATAAATATATACATATATGCATATACATAATAGATTTTTTTGATGGTATACATAATATAATAATCATATATCTTTTGTAAGATAAACATAAGATAAAATATCACTAGTGATTCATATGAAAACATGAAATCATTATAAAGATGAGTTATGAAACGTGTTATGTTTTGAAAATGTCATATGTCTCAATAAAACATTCTGTGCGACGGAATCTAATGTTATATAAACATGAATAAAGTTAGCTGTAAGCATACTCATCATATTGAACCTAGTCATAGTGTCAATGGAGACAATGATATTTTTGTCAAAACTCAATTTTCCAAACTAAATAAAGTCACAACCATAATAATATCTATGCTTAAACAAAAGAGTTAGGATATTGAAATTTACTGGTAACACCCATGATAGTATTTAGACTTGAACCTAAGAAAAATGCCTTAGTATAAGCTTCGAGATAAGCTAATTACTTGCGTAGATAAAGTGTGATGGATGTTAGTATGCCATGAGGATGATGACTAGAACATTGCAGGTACGATAAATAAGCAATAACACTTGGCCACTGTTATTTCTTGTTTATTAGTACTACTCGGTTCTATAATATGATCCATCATGAGAATATTAATTTCCTTGTTTCTTGATGCAAGCCATAATAAATGATGTATTTTTAAAATCATGATTCTATTTATGGGAAATACAATGATAATTACCTCTCCGACAAGACTGGGTATGGTGTAGTAGACTCCCCAGCTTGTCCGGGTAAGATGGGGGTACCTCTCCGGCGAGACCGGGTAAGATGGGGTATATGTTATGTTAATGGAATTCCCTAAATAGTACCATGGCCTGATGTCTGACCTGTTTCTTAGAAATATGAATCTGTTAAATAAATTGACCTTATGAATGGTATGTATATTACAGTATGTGAAATATATGATTATATATGTATATCTATAAGGAAATCCAAAGGCCATAATGATTGACAATTAGCGATAAATCAAGAACAGTTGTGTCAATGATAATTTTAGATTTATTTATCAGGAATCTCTCATATACATCTATAATTCCGATATCGAACACTATTTCATTTGATCATCCGTCTCGTAACTCGTGCGATAAGATGAACGACGGGAACCCTTTAAGTTGGGACGCCATCGAAAGTATAAGAATTCCCCTTGCGTTACCTTAGATTATTGACGCATTAGGAACCCTGTAACTAAACAAAACATCTAAAAACTTACGCTAATGAGAGTAATTCTACCTTAATTAAGAACTCTTGAGAAGATAAGAGTAACCACGACTTAATGCACTTACAAAGACTCTCTTCACCTATAATCCTACTAAGATTACTAGTAATAAAGGAATTGCTACAACAATACATGTGTCACACCCCTTTCTGCGGCGGAAGCACGAGGTGTGATCATGAAAGGTTCTCATTGCATACGAAAGGTAAACATGCTATATGCTCGTAAAACATCAAATGCCATAATTTGAAAACATAAGTTTAGCGTTTACATCGCTAAGTCGCATAAAACATTGTCTTAACAAGTTTACAACTTTATTTAAAGATAAACATAAGCGACATCCACAAGCATAAGCGAGACCGCGCGCACATCCATCCTAGTTACCTGAAATACATGTGAGATTTGGAAAAAAAACGTCAACATAATGTTGGTGTGAATTCATGCAGTTTTGTATTTCACGTTTGTATACTTTGTATGAAAACATAGTTTGTGAATAAATCAAGTTTTCATATATAAATCCAGTTTCATGTGTACACCACGTACTCATGTATAATTCAAATTCTTCTTGAGTACCCCACGTACTCAAGTATAATTCCCATTTTCTTGAGTACCCCACGTACTTCAAGTATAATTCAAGCTTTTCTTGAGTACCCCACGTACTCAAGTATTCATCAAGTTTTAGTATGGTATGAATTTCATGTAATTAAAATATTCCTGTAAATATCAAGATTGTTAATGGGTTGCAAAGCCATTAACATGTGACACGACATAGGAACTCACCAAACCTAAGGCATTTAATTGGTATATTCTGAGACACAAAAGCACTACTCGATTCTCGCCCTCACCGAGAGTGTGGCTGCCAGGCACCCGTTAGATCTAACCTTTTGTTCTGCGGTCTAGGTATATTGCTGATTAATGGTGCTTCTGAACCCTATTCGTGACACTATTCCTCATAACGCTTCCTACTTGGTTCTCGTCCTCACCAAGTGCGTTTCTTGTTATCATTTCTCATAACGCATCCTACTTGGTTCTCGTCCTCACCAAGTGCGTTTCTTATTATCATTTCTCATAACGCATCCTACTTGGTTCTCGTCCTCACCAAGTGCGTTTCTTATTATCATTTCTCATAACGCATCCTACTTGGTTCTCGTCCTCACCAAGTGCGTTTCTTATTATCATACCATTTATAAACATTATAATATTTGTACATGTATTTCACCCCCGAAGTTATAAAAACTGAAAACAGTTAAAGAAAAGGGGGAGCATGAACTCACAACTTTGCGTTCCTTGCGTCGTAAACTTCACCGGATTTGCTTAATTAACGTCGTAACCTATACGCGTTTTCTTAACGTTAGTCACTAGACTTGTATCGCACAAGTACAGTCACTCTCTTTGGTGTATATATTCTTGTGTTAAAAATATTTTATATTTTTAACTAAGTATCTTACTTATATTGTTTTCTCTAAAATTAATATAAGTATCTCGTGTTTTGCACTTTGCACCCGAATTATGTACCTTGTATGTTGTATGTGTATTTTTTTGTATTTTTACTCGTTACGAGTATCTCCAAATCATATTATTTTTACTCTAAAAATAATATATACCTAGTTCACAAAATAATCACATAATCATACAAGCGATAAATATATATATTCTAAATATATATTTAACAAGTTTTATTTATGAAAATCCTCCTCCGGTATTTGGAAATTTTGTAATAAAAATCATGGCGAAGTTTGTTTGGAAAACAAGCCAAAAATATATTCATAACACTTGTCACAAAAAATATTCTAAGTGTTATTTTCTGGAAAAATTTCGCCAGAGTTTCCTCTGTAACTGGAGGTGGCCACGCTTACTAGCGTATCATTTTCTTTTAAAAAATTCAACCAATCAATTTCCCAATCATCATCAAACTAGTCCAACATAAACATATATCGCAATCACATGAACTTGCAAGTTGTGTAAAAATGTGTAGTAACTTACTAGCACATTTAGTAAGTCTTTCCATCTTTAAAAATAAAATCATTATCTCGAAAACTTTATTTTTAAAGAATATGAAGTTTTACAACTTCTAGTCGGTATTTACGAAAATATTTCTTTGTTAAATCCTTTTGTTACACAAGTGTCTACACACTTTTTGGTTCTCAAAAATGTCTTTATTTTGAGAAAGATCCGGCTTTTTAAACATGATTTCATCATACCCTTGGTTCTTCAAAAATACCACTTGTAGATCCGTAGATCTACTAGTTTAGAACTCCATTTCATAAGAAAAATCGTTTTTACACAAGTTCATGTTTGTGAGTGAAAGGGTTCGTCATCTAGTTATTTTTACACTAAACATAGTGCTAGTTCATGTTCCATGAACATGACCTAGCGTGGTTAGATGACGATCCGTTCCCCTACTAGCATCCAACAATAATAAATAACCATAACAAAACAAGTTCCATAAGTTTTACACTAATATTTACTCATTAACCACCATGTTTATTATTTTAACAAGACTTTAAAATTTGATCTCTAGTGTTCAAAATTTTTATCCGTTAAATTTCTTATTAACCACTTTAAATATGAACAAGAAGATGTTTAGAATCACTTACAACTAGCTCAAGGCTAGGGAAGAAACTAGACGAAAAATGGGTGGTTATTAGCGTTGTAGCGAGGTCCTTGCGATTCCGTAAGCACCGGGTCTCCTCGTATGAGCTCTAACACCTTGATAGGTATGTGGAATTGCAATAACAAAATTTGAAAAGTGATGGTGGGTGTGAGGTAGCTCTCGGCCGTAGGTATGGCAAGAGGGAAAAAGAATGATTTTGTTAAGTGTTATGGTTATTGAGTGAAAGTGTTATCCTCCATATATTCTTATATTCATCACCACTAATATCCAAAGTATATAATGTCTTCTAGATATGAGGCATAAGTTTATAAAATAATTAAAAAAAGTAAGGATTTGTCCCACATGAGAAAACCATTCGGTTGTGATGGGGTGGCATTTAGTTGGATTTTAATTAACTAGTTAGGCACTAGTTTGTTAAATTAAGTGATTAATTAGTTACTAGAGTGTTATAATTTATAACGGGTGTTAGGGTATTCGGGAACCCTAACTAGCTCAGAAAAAGAAAAATAATGTCGTTGACAATATTTTTTTTTTAGGTTCCGGGTAATGTCCGGTTGTTCGATTATAAACCGGTTCGTTAAAGTGCTAAATCACACTTTTTAGTGTCTTTTAAGTACCCTTCTTGTACCCTTTCAATTCCCAACACTTACGGAAATATTCTGGATAATAAAACGACATTTTTGCATAATATTCATATGTTTAAATGCTGAATTGAGCTGAATTATACAAAATTCTGCACTTAAAGTGCGTTTCGGGTGCTTTTTAGTACTTATTTTTGCTTTCGCAATGTCTATAAATTAAACCCTTATATGTACTCTTGGGTTTTAATGTACTTTTGTCGTCGGACCTACACCTATGCCTCAATTCTAATGTCTGACTGCTTTCTGCAGTTCTGTTGACACAGTGTGTCTTACCGGTGAGTTTACTAGTATTTCTGACGCAACGCTCTCGTTTATGCATAAAGCAATATTTTGTAGTATACAACGTGCATGAATTCACTTGTTTCGTATGTGTTCAGACATTGCTGACAATTAAGCACATAATTGCAGTCATTAAATAATAATTAAAGTGTACGGAAATTACCGGTTTGTGCCAGTTGTCACAGTCTCCCCCCGTTAAAAGAATTTCGTCCCGAAATTCAGGCTGAACTAACTCTCGCAGGAGTCTTCTTGAATAGGTGGGGATACTTTTCTTTGAACTGGTCTTCACGTTCCCATGTGTACTCGGGTCCGTGCTTAGAGCTCCAACGTACTTTGACAAGTTTCACACTGCTCCTCCTGGTCTTGTTGACTTTCCAGTCGGTAACCTCAACGGGTTGTTCTGTAAATCGGAGGGATTCATCAATATGCACTTCATCCATCGGGATGATCATGTTTTCTTGTGTTGGACTCTTCTTCAGGTTGGATACATGAAACGTATCATGTACTCCATTAAGTTCTTCCGGTACCACGGTACCAATTCTTTTCAATATTCTGAATGGTCCGATGTATCGTGGATTCAGCTTTCCACGCTTTCCAAATCTGACTACGCCCTTCCATGGTGAGACTTTTAACAACACTTTGTCTCCCACCTTGAATTCTACTGATTTTTTTTTCGGATCAGCGTAGCTCTTTTGTCGATCTCGAGCCGCCTTAATGCGCTCTCGGATCTGCGCAATCTTGTCGGTTGTCTCTTGTACAAGTTCAGGACCAACCATACGTTTATCTCCGGCATCTGCCCAACATAAGGGCGATCGGCATTTGCGGCTATACAGAGCTTCGAACGGCGCGGCTTTTATGCTCGTATGATAACTGTTATTGTAGGAAAACTCAACTAAAGGTAGATGAGTATCCCAGCTGCCGCCTAGATCAATGACACATGCGCAAAGCATATCTTCTAACGTTTGTATAGTCCGTTCGCTCTGGCCGTTTGTTTGCGGATGGAATGCCGTGCTTAGATCTAACTCAGATCCAAAGGCTTCCTGAAATGATTGCCAGATTCTTGAGATAAAGCGTCCATCTCTGTCTGAAATGATTGAGATTGGCACTCCATGACGTGCCACAATTTCTATTAAGTATATTTCAGCAAGCTTTCCAGTGCTGTCTTTTTCTCGGATCGGTAGGAAGTGCGCAGACTTCGTTAATCGATCAACTATTACCCATATCATATCGTGCCCTCTCGGGGTCCTGGGTAATTTCGTTATGAAGTCCATCGAGATTTGTTCCCACTTCCACACGGGAATCTCTGGTTGTTGTAGTAGGCCGGACGGTTTCTGATATTCTGCCTTAACCTTGGCACAGGTTAGGCATTTTCCAACATAAACAGCAACGTCGCTTTTGAGTCTCGGCCACCAATAGTACTCTTTCAAGTCTTGGTACATTTTGTCCGATCCTGGATGGATCGAATATCTCGATTTATGGGCTTCATCAAGGATGACTTCTCGTATGCCACCATAGAGTGGAACCCAAATACGCTTCTTGAAGTATAAGGCTCCCTCTTCGTTTGGCACCATGTATTTCAGCATACCCCGTAGGTATTCAGCTTTACGGTTCTCTTCCTTAAGAGTTTCTTGTTGTGCATCACGAATGCGTGCAGTGAGGTTCGTTCGAATGGTCATTTCTAACGCTCGAACCCTTAGGGTCTTAACCCTTTCCTTTCGGCTTAGTGCGTCTGCTACAACGTTTGCCTTTCCAGGATGGTACTTGATCTCACAGTCGTAATCATTTAGCAGCTCGACCCATCGCCGCTGGCGCATATTCAATTCCTTCTGATCAAATATGTGTTGTAAGCTTTTGTGATCTGTGAAAATTGTACATTGAGTACCATATAAATAGTGTCGCCAGATCTTCCGGGCGAATACCACTACGCCCAGCTCCAGGTCGTGAGTGGTATAGTTTCTTTCATGTACCTTCAGTTGTCTTGAAGCGTAAGCGATGACTTTTTGGCGTTGCATGAGCACGCAACCCAAGCCTTGTCGTGAGGCGTCGCAGTATACCACGAAGTCTTCAGTGCCTTCGGGTAATGATAGTATCGGTGCATTGCAGAGCTTGTTCTTAAGTAGCTGAAAGGCTTCTTCCTGTTTGTGACCCCAGTCGTATTTCTTGTCTTTCTGTGTAAGGGTTGTTAGCGGTTGAGCTATCTTTGAGAAATTCTCAATGAATCGCCGATAGTAGCCCGCTAAGCCCAAAAATTGACGAACTTCAGTTGGGGTTTTGGGGGCTTCCCAATTCTTTATTGCTTCTATCTTGGACGGGTCTACATGAATGCCCTTCTCATTCACAACGTGACCAAGAAATTGTACTTCGCGAATCCAGAATTCGCATTTCGAGAACTTTGCATAAAGCTTCTCTTTCTTCAGTAGTTCCAAGATGGTTATGAGATGTTGCTCATGCTCTTCTTTCGTTCGTGAGTAAATCAGGATATCATCGATAAATACAATCACGAATTTATCGAGATATGGTTTGCATACGCGGTTCATCAGATCCATAAAGACCGTTGGTGCATTCGTCAGCCCAAACGGCATCACAAGAAATTCGTAGTGCCCATATCGCGTTCTGAATGCAGTCTTGGGTACGCTTTCCTCTTATATCCTTAATTGATGGTATCCAGATCGAAGATCGATCTTGGAATAGTAGCTTGATCCTTGCAATTGATCAAATAAGTCATCAATCCTTGGTAGCGGGTACCGATTCTTGATAGTGAGCTTGTTCAGTTCCCTGTAATCGATACACATCCGCAGTGTTCCATCCTTCTTCTTTACGAATAATACTGGAGCTCCCCAGGGTGAGAAGCTTGGCCTTATGAATCCTTTATCCAACAACTCATGGAGTTGTGTAGATAATTCTTGCATTTCAGATGGAGCAAGTCGATAGGGAGCCTTGGCTACAGGAGCGGCTCCTGGAACTAAGTCTATACGAAATTCGACTTGTCGTTGCGGAGGTAGTCCTGGCAGCTCTTCGGGAAAACATCAGGGAATTCCTTCACCACAGGAATGTCTTCGAGTTTCGGCTCCTCAGCCTTCTTGTCTATAACGTGTGCTAGGAAAGCGACACATCCTTTCCTTAAGCACTCCTGTGCCTTCATACAACTGATGATTCGAAGAGGTGCGTCTCGTTTTTCTCCATGCACGATGAGAGTTTCACCATTCGCTAAAGGGATGCGAATGATTTTCTCATAACAAATAACTTCAGCTTTGTTCTTGGACAACCAGTCCATCCCGACTACTACATCGAAGCTACCCAATTGAATAGGTAAGAGATCGATGCTAAATTTTTGTTCGCCAAGTTCCAGTGTGCAGCCTCTAACAACTTCGCTCGATTCAACAAGTTTACCATTGGCTAGTTCTATGGAATAAGGAATTTCTAATCTACTAGATTCTATTCCGAGTATGCGTTTAAATTCCACAGACATGAAGCTATAATCGGCGCCAGTGTCAAATAATATGGATGCAAAGTGATTGTTAATGAGAAACGTATCGGTGACCACGTTAGGGTCCTCGCGTGCGTTCTTTGCTCCAATCACAAATGCTCTAGCCTGAGCATTGTTTCCCTCTGGGCAGTCCTTCATGAAATGATCATTACTTCCACATTTGAAGCATCCTTGGTTCCGCCCTTTCCCGTTACCATTCTTGTTACCAGCACCGTTTCCATTTTGGTTCTTTCCTTTTCTCCAACAGTCTTCTGTTTGATGACCCAATTTACCACATTTGTCACACCTTGGGATGCGATAAGCTCCATCATGATGATACTTACATTTTTAGCATCTAGGCATGGAGCCTTGGTATGCTTTGGTTGCATGGGTTTTCGCCTCCTGAGGCGGGTTAGCGTCACGCTTCTTGTTGCTGAAACCCTTGTTGTTACGAGTTGCTTGGTTCAGGTTTGCATGTTTTCTTTTCTTGTCGTCGGACGACTCAGCATGCGTCTCGGTCTTCTCTGTTGGGTTCAATGATAACTTCTTCATACGAACACAATCTTCAGTTAGGCTGACAGCCAGAGTTACAGCCTCAGTGATTGTTTGTGGTTTGGCCGACGTCACCATGCCACGAAACTCTGGGGCCAGTCCCCAAATGTAGCGTTCAACGCGCTTGAATTCGGGAGTCACCATGTAGGGAAGCACTCTTGACAGATCCTGGAACCTTCGAGTATAACCATTAATGTCAGCACCTTCCATAGTCAAGTGCCAGAACTCCGTTTCCAGCCTTTGGAGTTCAGCGCGAGAGCAATACTTCTCTCTCATTCTTTCCTTCAGTTCCTCCCAAGTTAAGCCATAAGCGGCATCATCACCCAAGGTTTGGGCTTGCAGGTTCCACCAAGTCAGAGCTTCATCGACAAACAATCCAGTAGCAAAGGTGACTTCTTGATCCGCGGTACACTTGCTCATGCGGATAGTAGCTTCAGTCTTCTCCGTCCAGCGCACAAACGCTACTGCACCTCCTGTGCCGTCATAGTTCATCGGCTTGCAGTCGAGGAACTGCTTGAAAGTGCAGCCTTGAGCTGCGCTGCCTCCAGATGAATCTCCGTTCCCATTACGTCTAGCGTTGCTTGGGCCACCACTGTCTTGAGTACAGTTCGCCTCGTACTGGGCGATAGCAGCGGAGATCCTTTCTTCCAGTAGAGCGTTCAGCTCTTCAGCAGTTCTAGGAAGTGGGGGAGGATGAGGTTGATCGTCATTGCGAGCATTCATAGATTTCCTGGGTGTCATGTTCTGACAGAACATAACACAACAGGGTTAGACATTTGTTCGATATCGTCATACTAGACAGTAGTAGTATATATATTCATAGGTATATACCACATAAGTGACATCAAATAATTATTACTCTAGCTGAGTACTTAGTAGGCTTGCACTGAGGGAATCTATACGTGACAAGACTTGTTGTGGTTTCTGTGCACTGAATTCCATAATTATGTATACATCCATAATTACGTAACTCCTTGCACAGTCCGCACAGTTCATTTCATCCTCGTATTTCTTCCTTCAGATGGGCCATCGCTTTCAAATAAAGTCACGTATACTTGTGACCTTCTACTTCTAGTACATGCCAATTATCACACATAATTGCAATTAACTCTCAATCACAGACGAGTGCTACTCTTGTGCACCCTAAGTCTCGTAGTGACATTTCTAGACTCATGTAGTCAGTTTCAGGTAGTGGATGTCGCGGGACGTTTTATGCAATGAAAACTCTTTGAAAATTGTTTTCGTGAAAGGATCCTAGAGATTGTAGACTAGACTCGAGAAGGAATCCTGGTTCACTACAATCGCAGCTCTGATACCAATCTGTCACACCCCTTTCTGCCGCGGAAGCACGATGTGTGATCATGAAAGGTTCTCATTGCATACGAAAGGTAAACATGTTATATGCTCGTAAAACATCAAATACCATAATTTGAAAACATAAGTTTAGCGTTTACATCGCTAAGTCGCATAAAACATTGTCTTAACAAGTTTACAACTTTATTTAAAGATAAACATAAGCGACATCCACAAGCATAAGCGAGACCGCGCGCACATCCATCCTAGTTACCTGAAATACATGTGAGATTTGGAAAAAAAAAACGTCAACATAATGTTGGTGTGAATTCATGCAGTTTTGTATTTCACGTTTGTATACTTTGTATGAAAACATAGTTTGTGAATAAATCAAGTTTTCATATATAAATCCAGTTTCATGTGTACACCACGTACTCATGTATAATTCAAATTCTTCTTGAGTACCCCACGTACTCAAGTATAATTCCCATTTTCTTGAGTACCCCACGTACTTCAAGTATAATTCAAGCTTTTCTTGAGTACCCCACGTACTCAAGTATTCATCAAGTTTTAGTATGGTATGAATTTCATGTAATTAAAATATTCCTGTAAATATCAGGATTGTTAATGGGTTGCAAAGCCATTAACATGTGACACGACATAGGAAGTCACCAAACCTAAGGCATTTAATTGGTATATTCTGAGACACAAAAGCACTACTCAATTCTCGCCCTCACCGAGAGTGTGGCTGCCAGGCACCCGTTAGATCTAACCTTTTGTTCTGTGGTCTAGGTATATTGCTGATTAATGGTGCTTCTGAACCCTATTCGTGACACTATTCCTCATAACGCTTCCTACTTGGTTCTCGTCCTCACCAAGTGCATTTCTTGTTATCATTTCTCATAACGCATCCTACTTGGTTCTCGTCCTCACCAAGTGCGTTTCTTATTATCATTTCTCATAACGCATCCTACTTGGTTCTCGTCCTCACCAAGTGCGTTTCTTATTATCATTTCTCATAACTCATCCTACTTGGTTCTCGTCCTCACCAAGTGCGTTTCTTATTATCATACCATTTATAAACATTATAATATTTGTACATGTATTTCACCCCCGAAGTTATAAAAACTGAAAACAGTTAAAGAAAAGGGGGAGCATGAACTCACAACTTTGCGTTCCTTGCGTCGTAAACTTCACCGGATTTGCTTAATTAACGTCGTAACCTATACGCGTTTTCTTAACGTTAGTCACTAGACTTGTATCGCACAAGTACAGTCACTCTCTTTGGTGTATATATTCTTGTGTTAAAAATATTTTATATTTTTAACTAAGTATCTTACTTATATTATTTTCTCTAAAATTAATATAAGTATCTCGTGTTTTGCACTTTGCACCCGAATTATGTACCTTGTATGTTGTATGTGTATTTTTTTGTATTTTTACTCGTTACGAGTATCTCCAAATCATATTATTTTTACTCTAAAAATAATATATACCTAGTTCACAAAATAATCACATAATCATACAAGCGATAAATATATATATTCTAAATATATATTTAACAAGTTTTATTTATGAAAATCCTCCTCCGGTATTTGGAAATTTTGTAATAAAAATCATGGCGAAGTTTGTTTGGAAAACAAGCCAAAAATATATTCATAACACTTGTCACAAAAAATATTCTAAGTGTTATTTTCTGGAAAAATTTCGCCAGAGTTTCCTCTGTAACTGGAGGTGGCCACGCTTACTAGCGTATCATTTTCTTTTAAAAAATTCAACCAATCAATTTCCCAATCATCATCAAACTAGTCCAACATAAACATATATCGCAATCACATGAACTTGCAAGTTGTGTAAAAATGTGTAGTAACTTACTAGCACATTTAGTAAGTCTTTCCATCTTTAAAAATAAAATCATTATCTCGAAAACTTTATTTTTAAAGAATATGAAGTTTTACAACTTCTAGTCGGTATTTACGAAAATATTTCTTTGTTAAATCCTTTTGTTACACAAGTGTCTACACACTTTTTGGTTCTCAAAAATGTCTTTATTTTGAGAAAGATCCGGCTTTTTAAACATGATTTCATCATACCCTTGGTTCTTCAAAAATACCACTTGTAGATCCGTAGATCTACTAGTTTAGAACTCCATTTCATAAGAAAAATCGTTTTTACACAAGTTCATGTTTGTGAGTGAAAGGGTTCGTCATCTAGTTATTTTTACACTAAACATAGTGCTAGTTCATGTTCCATGAACATGACCTAGCGTGGTTAGATGACGATCCGTTCCCCTACTAGCATCCAACAATAATAAATAACCATAACAAAACAAGTTCCATAAGTTTTACACTAATATTTACTCATTAACCACCATGTTTATTATTTTAACAAGACTTTAAACTTTGATCTCTAGTGTTCAAAATTTTTATCCGTTAAATTTCTTATTAACCACTTTAAATATGAACATGAAGATGTTTAGAATCACTTACAACTAGCTCAAGGCTAGGGAAGAAACTAGACGAAAAATGGGTGGTTATTAGCGTTGTAGCGAGGTCCTTGCGATTCCGTAAGCACCGGGTCTCCTCGTATGAGCTCTAACACCTTGATAGGTATGTGGAATTGCAATAACAAAATTTGAAAAGTGATGGTGGGTGTGAGGTAGCTCTCGGCCGTAGGTATGGCAAGAGGGAAAAAGAATGATTTTGTTAAGTGTTATGGTTAGTGAGTGAAAGTGTTATCCTCCATATATTCTTATATTCATCACCACTAATATCCAAAGTATATAATGTCTTCTAGATATGAGGCATAAGTTTATAAAATAATTAAAAAAAGTAAGGATTTGTCCCACATGAGAAAACCATTCGGTTGTGATGGGGTGGCATTTAGTTAGATTTTAATTAACTAGTTAGGCACTAGTTTGTTAAATTAAGTGATTAATTAGTTACTAGAGTGTTATAATTTATAACGGGTGTTAGGGTATTCGGGAACCCTAACTAGCTCAGAAAAAGAAAAATAATGTCGTTGACAATATTTTTTTTTTTAGGTTCCGGGTAATGTCCGGTTGTTCGATTATAAACCTGTTCGTTAAAGTGCTAAATCACACTTTTTAGTGTCTTTTAAGTACCCTTCTTGTACCCTTTCAATTCCCAACACTTACGGAAATATTCTGGATAATAAAACGACATTTTTGCATAATATTCATATGTTTAAATGCTGAATTGAGCTGAATTATACAAAATTCTGCACTTAAAGTGCGTTTCGGGTGCTTTTTAGTGCTTATTTTTGCTTTCGCAATGTCTATAAATTAAACCCTTATATGTACTCTTGGGTTTTAATGTACTTTTGTCGTCGGACCTACACCTATGCCTCAATTCTAATGTCTGACTGCTTTCTACAGTTCTGTTGACACAGTGTGTCTTACCGGTGAGTTTACTAGTATTTCTGACGCAACGCTCTCGTTTATGCATAAAGCAATATTTTGTAGTATACAACGTGCATGAATTCACTTGTTTCGTATGTGTTCAGACATTGCTGACAATTAAGCACATAATTGCAGTCATTAAATAATAATTAAAGTGTACGGAAATTACCGGTTTGTGCCAGTTGTCACAACATGGGCTGAAAGGACTAAAGTGTCCTAACCATTAGTATATATGCCAAGAAGGATTAAGTAATTAGACATTAAAATAGTAAGGCGTAGTGTATATAGTCTCGATGATCATGAATACTAGAGGCAAGGAAACCTACGAGAAAGGATTCTCGAAGAAGCTCATAAAACTAATTATATGATGCATCGTGGAAGTGATAAAAGGTATCAATGTTTGAATAAGAATTACTGATAGATAGGAATGAAAAAGGAATAGTCCGATGCGGCAAGAAAGAAAAGTTAAGTCTAAGACTTGTTGAACCATTCGGAATCATTAAATAAATAGGATCAGTAACTTATCAGTTAAAGTTACTAGAAGAAATGACAAGAATACATGATATATTTCATATATATAATTTAAGGAAATACCTAGCTGATGAATCTTTAGTTGTACCTCTTCAAAGATATAGAGGTAAAGGAAGAATTTAAGTCCATTGAAAGACCATACAAGTCAAAGAAAAGAATCTCAAAGTATAGATAATAGTTCTGGTCAAAGTACAGTGGAATTCAAAGCAAGGACCAGAATACACTTAGGAACTAGGATCAGTGATAAACTAGAAATATTCCTCCATATTTCAGGGAATCTCGACGACGAGATTTAAAACAAGGATTCTGATCTCATGATGTATTGATAAAGTTGAATTTGGTTATTATACTAACATGGGTGCATTGTTTATTTTATTTAGAGCTCAGGAGTTATACCAAAGATTATACCAAGAGGCTTGTAGTTAAACACTAAAGTTACAAAGTGAGTCATTCTCTCTTTTTACCAAATTGTTTTACAAAACCCTAAATGTTTTTCAGTTATACTTACAGGGATTAAGTCTTGTATTCTATAATTATTTCCAGTAGTTGGGGTTTTGTATACATAACTAGTCCACAGTCACCAAGTGTGTGATAGGAACCGTTACTATTGGGTGACAGGACCCAAAGTAATATGACCACGAGCACGAGGGAGTGTCCCCAGTCGCATACTGTGTTGAATAATTGATAGATATAAACATTGTAAACGCTCGGAATACTGTAAAGTATAACAATATGTGTCTTTTTATAAAAATAGAATGAACTCTCAAGTATTTCTTGCCGATAAAATAATTTTTTTAAACACTATTCAGGTAACTTACTGTGAAAGTAGTAGAAGCCTGCTATGGAGCACTGGAGGCTTAAATAAAATGGCTATAAATACATGAATAAAAGAAGAAATTTATATTTTATTAGGGTTTATCCCTATAAAAACATTTGAATAGAATATGGGTTTTAGCCCATTAGTTTAATATTAAAAGTTGGTGTTTTACAAACTCTGAAATTATTTCCTAACTACAATCCTAATGAAACATTTTTCCACTACGTATTTAATAAACACCAGTACCACTTGACTGGTTCACGGCTCCCGCTCCCATGGTGGGGTTGGGGGTTGTCACATTAATAATGAGACGGACCACCAAAAGTTAAAAACTAAGGACTAATTATATAACATGATGGTTTAAACTTGGAAGTTATAATATATTCTCTCGTATCATACGTTTTGTATTACATACGAGCAAGTAATACACATAAGATCATAAACCAGAAGTTTATGGATCATAATTATTTGATTAGTTGGCATGACCGGTTAGACCACACCGAATCAATGATGATGTGAAACTTAATGAAGAACCAGAAGATTCTTCCTGACAATTAAACATGTCATGTTGGCTCTCAAGGGAAATTTTATATTTGCCAAATAAAGGAGGGTGTGTATCCCTAAATATTCTAAAAGTGATTAAAGGATATGCATATCCCAACATGATACCATTTAGTGTTTTCAATCAATGCATCGTCTAAATGGTTATCAAATCCACAACCTGAAGTTTGTGTGATTGTGGCTTAGTTAATGTGACAGCAAGCATATTAATTTAGAATGGTATATTTATTTGGTAATAATGAATTTGATTTCCAAGTTATTAACGATCATTGGAATAAGTGTTATTGTTGAAATTATCACTAAACGTCTACTATGTTGGGTATAAATAATCGTCTATGTTGGGACTTTTAAAAATTTTGAGAATATGTTGGGTATAAATAATCGTCTATGATTGAATACTTAAAGCCATTAGTGAGAAATTTGTTTATGGCTCATTGGTTTTCACTTTAGTGAATGAATGTTCCTAACATTAAGGGGAGATAACAAGCAGTTGGAAAGTGAAAAGTGAAATGAATTATCATGTCAAGACTATAAACTATGAACTAGAAGTTTAAAGTATAATTCATTTACCAATATTAAAGAATAAATTACCAGACAAGTTCACTGACCTAAATAGAGTGACTAAGTAAGTCACATAATCAACTGCTTATGCTCCAGTTATATTTGTGTCCCAAGAGGACAACCACATATTTTGTAATGAGTCTATTCCACACCTAAAGCATGGTAGACTAGTTGATTCCAATAATAAAATTCCTCGAAAATTGGAGCAAGTAATTAAAATGGTCAAGCCGAGGTTATAGTAATAAAATCTCCTGAAGAGATAGTAGACATGATGATTCAAGAAGAACCTCAGGTACCTGAAAATAAAGAGATCTCGATAAGTTATATCATGTCTAAATATGTATGGAATCGAAATAAAAATCGACATCGTTATACTTTTGTATATAATGTAGCGCTTGAAATGATTAAATGATGAGGATTAAGATTTGAGATCTGCCTGTGAACGTAAACATACAAATGATTGGCCAAAATGAAAAGACGCAAATAAGGCAAAGTTGAATTCTCTAATGACATGGAAAGTATCTGGACCAACAGTCCATACAACTGAAGTCATAAAATATGTTGGATATAAATGGGTCTTTTATGCGAATTATGTGAAAATCAAATTGAGTGATATAAGGAAAAATTGCTGGCACAAGAATTTCGCAAAGACCTGTGAGGGCACCGGATCGATGATGAACAACAACATTGCACTTGATTCATGGTGTGAAACAACAAAAACAAACAAGATAGAAATATGTAGAAGATGAAACCCTTTATTATTGAATCAGTTATCACATATTACAAAAACTGAAAGAGTATACATCATCTACAAGCTGGTTTAGATTACAAAGATCTAAACCTAGCTTTCTCTCACTAACACATAGTCACTCTCTCTCTCTCTATAACACCTCGTAAAAACGTGTCCAATTATGTGAAGACACGTGTCCTAAACCCTAGATCATATAAAAGATTGTGTTTAAGGACTACAGTTGTAAAACGATGAAATTATGTATGTGAAGGGACTAAAAGTGTCAACATGCCAAACTTGAGCCTCTGAATGACCACACACGAAGAATATATTCTTAAACGAGTAATTATTCGAATATAAGAAGCCGTTTGTGAAAATAATCGAAAGATTATAAACTACAGGGGTTAAACGTGTCAACATGTTAATTCTTACCTCTGAGTGACATTTTAACAAACTCGGAGCTTCGTAATATTCAAATATACTCTCAAGAATAAGTGATATAAATTTCACGAGGTTTCGAGATCGTTATGTGTTGTTTACGTGAATTCCCAAGAATTAGGGTTTAAAACGTCAACGAGGCGAAACTTATGTTTTCAGAGATCATTTAACGAAACCGGTCCTAACGGTGATTGATTATACTCCCTAGATGACTTACAAACTAACTACAAGGGTTGGAAGTGCCTAAAATGAAAGATATAGAGCTTATAAAGGTGCTGGGACTGAATCTGTCAAAATAAAAACTTGTTTGGCTGGTCAAGAGGGGTGTCGCGCTGCGCGACCATATGATCATTCTGCCGTCGCGCGACGCGACGGCTATGTTTCGACAGATTGCTGGTGCCAGGTGCAGGTTATCTTCTTCCTTGTGCTCCAAACCAAAACAAATCGAAAACTAGGGCCTTGTTGATGGTTTTTAATACCACTAGGACACATGGAGCTATCTTGCAACACCTGAGAACACCTATGATCATCTTGGACTATCTCAATTCACTATAAATAGGGCCTTAAGTTCAGTATTTTCACTTTCACTCTCACTCAAAATCACTCTCATCTCTCTAGCTTGTGTTCTTGAGCACTTCTGGAGGTTCCTGAATCAAAAGGAAGCTAATTCATGTAGAAAAGATAGCTATGACCTTTTGTAAGTGTCTTAGCCCCCTTCTTTAATTCAGTTTTATAATTTAAAACCGAAAAGTCAAAGTTATCGTAATCTGACTTTAACCTTCGGTTTAAACTCAAATGGTCCAGCCACTATTCGAAATGAATGTGGTTATGTGACCATAATTAGGTAGGTGATTAACCCTTAAAAGGGCACCTCCTAATTATTTCGTTTGCTTGGTTAATTGTCGGGTCAAACTAATTAACCAAAAAGTCAAACTAGTCAGAATTTGAAATAATAATCAAAACTAACAATGTAGAGGTTATAAATTATATTTTATCACTCTAATAACTTGGTAATTATTAGTAGAACATGTTTAAGCATGTTCAACCCGACAATTATCAGTTTAGGGTCGGTTCACAACCGAAAGTCGCAAAAGCTTGACTTCTGCTTCGACTTTCTGTTCTGACCCGATTGAGCTTAATCCTTCCATGTTTTAAGCTTCCATTAGGACCATATTATGTAGTAGTATAAACTTCTAGAGTTATATTACCTGGTCATTAGTATTCTGAATTACCAACAAACCAAGCTTGAGCTTTAGATGGAGCTTGGAGCCCTCATAAGTTATTTTATATGTATCCAATATATATATACATATTGTATATTTCTAAATATGTGTAGGTATTTGTTTTGCCACATCACCTTATAAAAAATATTTAAATATGTATTTTATATGCATTCAATATCTACACAAATAGCTACACATATTGTACATTTCTAAATATGTGTAGATATTTGTTTTGCCACGTCATCAAAAAATATATATTTACTTATTTTATATATATCTAATATCTACACATATTGTACATTTAAACATGTGTAGGCATTTAATTTGCCACGTCATTTTTAAAAAAATAAAATAAATACATATTAACTTAGTTTATCTACATATATTTTTTTTTAATATGTGTTGGCAAACATAATCATTTACCTACACATATATTAGTTTTTTACATATGTGTAGATAATTTACCTACACATGAAGAAAATTTGGCACATGTGTAGGTAATTTAATATTTAATCGATTGCCAATTTTGGGGGGAAATTTTCCCACCAACACCAAGTGTGGCTAAAATCCATTACCAACACATATTAAGTGTTAATCATTATGAAAATATATTATCAACCATTACCCACACATATACAAACATGTGTAGGTAAATACCCACACATTTACATGTGTAGGTAAATTATGTGTGGGTAAACACCCTAATTTCTTATAGTGACTTTTTATAAATTAAATTACGCTATCTTGCATAAGGCATGTTTAAACATGAATTTTGACCCAAAAATCATTACTTACTGTTAAGATATTATTTTTAGGGATTTTTGGAATTTTTTATCAGATTATAACCTGAAAATATCATGGAGTTCTTGTGTAATTCGGTAAATGACGATAATACCCTTTTCTTGCATAAAATGAGATTAACAAATGATTTGAATGCCAAACCTTTTCCTATTGATCTTATATAATAAATAAATTATTTTGAGCATTTAAGACTGATCAAAATCTCAGATTTCCATAAACATCTTAATTATCGTCAATTAGCGATTTTTATGCTAATTAGGTGCATAGTATGGTTTCAAACCATACTTAACACCTAAGACTTATTACCTACCGAATTTTTAAATAAATTTTAGTATTATTACAGTAGGTATAAGTTATGAACTCAGACTTCCAAAAATGTCCTTAAAAGCATATGTGAAATGACCAAAATACCCTTTCGGGGCATAGTTTGGCCATAAATGGTAAACCACGCATATGAATGATATCTTACTGTTATAACAACATAAAATAAATATTCCTACAGATTATTTAAGACCAGAATATCAGTTTAATATAACACCTCTTTTATAAACATTAAAATGATCAAAATGCCCCTACGGGACTTAAATTTGTTTTAAACACTTTTTGGGCATATATGTTAACATCCTACTGATGTATTAACATATTCTAAGCATAATAATATATGAGACCTATATATAATTCATTTGGTTACCCGTTATGCATTTATGCGTTCGGTTCGGTTTATGTAGCTAGTTTACATAAATTAGCCGAAATGGGTTTAACCTTATCATTAAATCTTCAAAATTCAGAATGTGTTTAGTTTACCCATATAATACAAGTATCCAAACTTTTCTTGTCTAAATCACACTCTATTCTGGTCTCCGCTTAATCTAGCGTTTAGAACCGTAAAGTATCTTTCAAGCTAACTGGTCTAAGTCTTTGACTTAAATAAAGACCCGTTAGTATCCTTATAGGTTAATAAACCTCCTATACAGATTGAGTAGCTTCGGTAGAAGGTATTTTCATTAGGCTTTAGGATTATACGGCTGAGTTACATCCTTACACATCTAGCTCAGGTAAATACTTTTAACTTATTTTCCCTTATACGGGCTTGGGATATGGTATTATAATAATACCGCTTGGTCGGGTATGAAATCATTTAATAGGATTGTGATTAATAAATTGCATAACCCGTTTTAATCTGTTTTGTTTGATAACATAAGCATTGGGGGTTAATACGACCGTGTCCTGGATATCCTTGGCTCATTTCATTTGAAAGTGGCCACGACCTATGCACGGGGTGTAGGCATACACCTGACAGATGCAAATGCTAAATAACCCACATGTTGGGAATAACTCCTCTGTGGGTTCTATAAGTGGTGAGTCGGTTAATCATGACCGGCTTCCAAACCGGCCCCATATGTATGGTAAACATGTAAAACTGTATACAAGATTATTTTAAATAATTGTCCCAAGTTATAAATGGTTTGTGCTTTGTGCACTTAAATCAATTTTCATAAATGTTTTCAAATGAGTCAGATAATTGTATTTACCAGTGAAAACTGACGTATTTTACAAAGACTGAGTGACAGGTGCCTCTCGGAATTAGGTTAGAGCTACTAGGTGTCAAATAAGAGGATCTTGCAAATCCTTAGATGCCTGGAGTCTGTTATTTCAGTTTCTTATATTTTGTTTTATGATCCGCCTGTGGATCTCTATTACAACCAAGTCTGTATATTCTTTTATTTGGACACTCGGACACTATGGTTAGTAATAGTATTTAATTACCAAGCCTTCCGCTGTGCTATTATATTGTGTATATTGACTATGATGATATCAACTACGTCACGATACTCCCCACCGGGCCCACCGGTAATATGTGGAAATATCGGGGTGTGACAGGTTGGTATCAGAGCCAACATTGAGTGAATTAAACACTAGCCTTTTGTGTTTAATCTCAATGACACAATAAGCGCATTCCTTAGACTTCCGAGTCTAGGCAAATGACCTAGGATTATTCTTAATTTTCCTTTTGTCGTTTATGTTTTGTTTTACTTGTTTTGACAGGTTTAGTAATTGAAAATGTCGCCGCGCGTTCGAGGAAAAGGAAAAGGTCCTATGAGGGGAGGACCATCAAGCAATGCGGGACCTCTCACAGGCGCACTCCATTAGCGTCTTTTACTAGCTCCGATTCGCGAGATAATTGGAGATATTCATTTGAGCCTGAGAGACACTCGATCTCGTTAAGTTCTTCACCATCGTTTCACCCTTCATCTGGGCCACTTATTCAAGACGAGCCCCAACATTCTCACCATTCCTAAGATTCTCACCATTCACATCATTCATACCACTCTTTACACTCCCATTCTTTTCACCATTAAGACTCAACTTATTCTCCGACCCAATTTAATCCAAACGATTATATTAACGAACCTTTAGGTTATAATCCTTTACGGCCCGAGGACCACTTCTCCCAAGATATGGAGATGGATGATGATCCTGACCCAGAGCCGCCAACCGGGACACCAACTCACCCCATCAGTATCTCCAGCGGTTCTCCTTACCAAGGATCGCCATATCAAGGCCCTGACTCATGGGCCGAATGGTGGAATAAGTACCAATGGGAATATACCCCTTCTTTTCATAACTCTCCTCCACAACCTCCATTGGAGGAACCATATCTTCAAGCGGTTACTCCACCGCCTTTGCCCGTTGAGGAACCACCACAACCACCTCCTGAGCCACCTAGGCGAAGGAGGAATGCACGGATGTCCGTGCGAGGGGGACCAAGATTTAGTTCCCCTCAAGCTTCAAGCACATACCCTCCTATTCCAGAAGATCCACCAATGGGTGGACCTTCACACGCGGTGCCGGAAGATGATCCCCCGCCAATTACTTTTGCGCCACCGCCAGTGGGTTTTGAAAACCCAATACCAACATACCTAGCTTCATCTGGGCATAAGCCATTTGAATATCCAACTCCTACGGATTATGGATATCAAGCCCCTACCCAAGATCCATATCTTGAGGCAGCACAATTTAATGCACTTTATCCTTCACCATTTCCTCCAGTTTACCCAACTGGATATCCAGTGCAAGGGTATCAATACCCACCTTATCATCAACAACCTCCTCATCTTCAACAAATTCAAACTCAACAAATCCTGCAGAGGTTGGACCAGGTTGAGCAAAAAGCGGACGGAACAAATTTCTAAAAGGCCTTGTGAACCTCATAAAGGGCAAAAAGAAGTAGAAGTTTGTTTTATTTTCTTTGGTATTGTAATTTCAATCAAGTCCCTACAAGGACATTTTATTTTCTGTACTTAGTCCCTGTGTGGACTTATTTTTCTTTTCTGTAGTTCCTGCGTGGACAGTTTGTTATTTCAAGACCCGTTTAGGGCATATTATGTAATCGCTTAAGTATTTTAATGAAGTTTCTTTTGGAAATTTTTATATATGTATTTTATTACATCATCTTGTCAATATTATTTCAATTTTCATTGATCTGCCAAAGAAATTTCAAAAGAAGTTCTTAAAGGCATAACCTAGCCAAAATATTAATGGCTATGATGGTATAACCTTTTTAAGACAATAATTCCCTGTTAACATCTGAAAACATGTTAACATTCCTGGCTGTGTGACTTGAGAGACCACACTAGCTTCCAAAAAGTACTTGGATCTTTCCAAGCCACCTTCATAGCCTATATGGTCAATACGAATCATGGCTATTAAACATCAATATGATGTATACATCAAAACATCCAATTGAGATGTATGCCTATGGGCGAAGGTATATTCATGACAATGATAGTTTTATTTTATAAACTTCTTGTCAAAAAGGAGATGAACTATGTTCGACCCTTAAAGATCACTGATCCAAGAGATCATTGATTATGTTTTAATCATCCTTGTGACAAGGCCTTTTGTGCCATCTAAATGTCCTTCGAGTCAAGCCTTGTGCTATATGAAAAATGTCTCTATGACGTTGACAGTTGTGACTAATGTCCCCTGTCTAATAAATATAGAGGATTATATCCTATTGATTGCCTATAATGGTTCAGTTGTAGCCTAGGCAAATCATGATAAAATAGATTTTTGACTTGTTATCTAAAATGGTCTATATGGTTTATTAATACCATGTCCATCTAATCATCAATGTGATGATTCATTATATAATCTAAATACATCATATTTGTTTGATTTTAGTACTCAAATCATGGCTGGCTCTGACGAAGCAAATAGTCGTCATGTGGAAGGAAACAATAATACCAAGATAAATATTACTGGTGCTGAATTGCAAGCAATGATTGACACAGCAGTTGCTCAAGCTGTGGACAAAATATTCAAGGAGCCGAGTAATGTTCGGTCCAAGACTCATACAAAGTCCCTATCACATTCGCATGCATCAAAAAAGGATGAGTCTCGACACTCATCCAATCAGAAAACTGAACCACAGAGGCAGATTGTCCTCGATCAGACTCCCAGGTACAACAAAGGTTGTACCTATAAATATTTCGTCTCTTGTAAACCAAGAGATTTCACGGGAGAAAAGGGAGCTATCGACTGTATGAAGTGGTTGGATGAAATGGAAACTGTGATTGATATCAGTGGGTGTGCTAAGGAGGACATCGTCAAGTTTATGTCTCAGTCCTTCAAGGGCTATGCCCTAACATGGTGGAAAGCCTTGGTGCAATCCACTAGAAAGGTTCCTCTGTATAACCTTTCTTGGAATCAATTTGTTGATCTTGTAAAGGACACTTACTGTCCTCAACATGAAGTGGAAAGAATAGAGACTGACTTCCTCACTCTGGTGATGAAGGATTTAGATTGCAGGTCTTATGTGACCAGTTTTAACTCAATGTCGAGACTTGTGTCGTACCTGGTCACCCCTGAACCCAAACGCATTACGCGTTTCATCGGTGGTTTAGCCCCTGAGGTTAAGGGAAATGTCAAGGCTTCTAAGCCTGCTACATATAGATCGGCTGTAGATCTATCCTTGTCACTTACTCCCGATATTGTAAGGAGTAGGTCGAAGAAAACCACTGATGAAGGGAAAAGAAAGAGGGAGGAAGACCAGTCCCATCATTCAAACAAAAAGAAGAAAGGGAACTCTGGTTCCAAGAAGGGGTAGTCGGGTGACAAGCCCATGTGTAAAACGTGTGACAAAAGGCACTTTGGAAAGTGCAACCAGGATCCATAAGCTAAACCTTGTGGAATTTGCAAGAAGAAAGGGCACAAGACTGTTGAGTGCCGAAACATGAAGGATGAAACATGTTATGGTTGCAATGAAAAAGGGCACATCAAGACTAATTGCCCTAAAAACGCCAAGAAGCCTGATGAGGCCAAGAAAACCAATGCAAGGGTCTTTCAGATGAACGCTAGGGAGGCGGTGAATGACGAGAATGTTATAACAGGTACATTCCTCATTAATGATATTTATGCTAGAGTTTTATTTGATTCAGGTGCTGATAAGTCGTTTGTAGACCATAAGTTTAGTAAGTTACTGAATCTGCCTATTAAAACTCTAGACATAAAATATGAGGTAGAACTCACAGACGGTACCTTAGAAACAGCTTCGACTCTTCTTGATGGATGCTTTATATCCATTAAGAATCATTACATCCCGCTATCCCTCTTGCCAATGAAATTGGCTGGGTTTAATGTAGTTTTAGGCATGGATTGGTTATCGCATAACCAAGCCCAAATTTCCTGCGATAAGAAGCTAGTTAACATCAAAACCCCTTCTAGTGAATCAGTCACCATTCATGGAGATACACAATATGGTTTACCCGACAATGTTTCTATACTTAAAGCCTCGAGATGTCTGAAGAACGGATGTGTCATCTACATGGCACAAGTGACAGTGAATGACCCGAAACCCAAGATTGAAGATATCCCAATTATTTCGGATTACCCTGATGTATTTCCTAATGAATTACCTGGATTACCTCCTGAGAGGCATGTTGAATTCAGGATAAACATTCTGCCAGGATCTGCACCAATTGCACGAGCTCCTTACCGTCTAGCGCCTACAGAAATGAAAGAGCTGAGGACTCAATTGGATGATTTATTGGAAAAGGGTTTCATACAACCCAGCTCTTCACCTTAGGGAGCTCCTATTTTGTTTGTGAAGAAGAAGGATGGGTCAATGTGCTTATGCATTGATTACCGTGAGCTAAACAAGGTAACGATCAAGAATCGTTATCCATTACCCTGGATCAACGACTTATTCGACCAACTTCAAGGGGCAAGCTTTTTCTTGAAGATCGATTTGAGATCTGGATATCATCAACTCAAGGTCCAAACTGAAGATGTACCTAAGACAGCGTTCAGAACCAGGTATGGCCACTACGAGTTTTTAGTGATGCCTTTCGGGCTCACTAATGCACCTACAGCATTCATGGATCTCATGAATCAAGTCTACAAGCCATACTTAGACAAGTTTGTCATTGTCTTTATAGACTACATACTTATCTATTCTCGTAGTCAGGTTGATCATGAGAAACATCTTCGATGTATCTTAGGGTTGCTACGGCAGGAAAAGTTGTATGCTAAATTCTCTAAGTGTGAGTTCTGGCTTCGAGAGGTCCAATTCCTTGGACATGTTGTGAGCGAGCGTGGTATCCAAGTCGATCCCACTAAAATAGAAGCCATCATGAACTGGGAGGCACCAAATACACCAATAGAAATTCATAGCTTTCTAGGATTAGCTGGTTATTATAGAAGATTCATTGAGAACTTCTTGAGGATAGCTGCACCATTGACTACTCTGACCAGCAAGAATGTGAGGTTTGATTGGGGTCCAAAACAAAAAGATTCTTTTAAGATTCTTAAACAAAAATTGACCAATGCTACGGTTTTGACATTACCCGAAGGAATAGAAGAATTTATCGTGTACTGTGATGCGTCACACACCGGCATGGGTTGTGTACTTATGCAAAAAGGCAAGGTGATTGCCTATGCATCACGACAACTAAAGGTGCATGAAAAGAATTACACCACCCACGATTTGGAGTTGGGTGCCGTTGTATTTGCACTAAAATTGTGGAGACATTATCTATATGGAACTAAATGTGTGATATATTCGGATCACAAAAGTCTCCAACACTTATTCAATCAAAATGAGCTTAATATGAGACAACGCCGTTGGATGGAGACTCTAAATGATTATGATTGCGAAATTCGCTACCATCATGGAAAAGCGAATGTAGTCGCTGATGCTCTAAGCCGTAAGGAAAGAGTCAAACCTATAAGGATTAATGCCAAGAGCATTGAACTTAAGAACAGCCTGAATGAAAGGTTGTTAGCTGCTCAGAAAGGAGCTGTTTTGGAAGCTAACCTTCCAAGTGAAAAGTTAGGTGTAACTGCTGAATAGTTAGCACCTGGCAAGGATGGAATCCTCAGACTGAATGGTAGGATCTAGGTTCCTATTCATGGAGGGCTTCGAGATATAATCCTCCAGGAAGCTCACAATTCCAAATACTTAGTTCACCCTGGAGGTGACAAAATGTACCAAGATTTGAAAGCCAATTATTGGTGGATAGGTTTGAAGAAATTTATAGCGACACATGTAGCAAAATGTCTGACATGCGCTCAGATTAAAGCGGAACATCAAAAGCCGTCAGGTCTGCTACATTAGCCAGAACTTCCCACATGGAAGTGGGAAATGGTAACCATGGATTTTATAACCAAGTTACCTAAAACAAGTCATGGAAATGATACTATATGGGTCATAGTTGACAGATTGACTAAGTCAGCACACTTCTTACCCATCAAGGAGACTCATAGCTCCGTCAAGCTAGCTCAGTTGTATGTGGATAAGATTGTATCTCTCCACTGAGTGCCAGTATCTATTATATCCGATGGAGATACTAGATACACCTCTCATTTTTGGAAAAGCTTCCAACAATCATTAGGCACTCGTTTGAATTTTAGTACTGCTTACCATCCTCAAACGGATGGACAAAGTGAGCGTACAATTCAAACCTTGGAAGACATGCTTCGTGCATGCGTCATTGATTTGGGTGGTAGCTGGGATGACCACCTACCGTTGATCGAGTTCTCCTATAATAATAGCTACCATACTAGCATTCAGGCTGCGCCTTTTGAGGCATTATATGGGAGGAAATGTAGAATGCCTGTTTGTTGGGCGGAAGTAGGAGAAGCTCAGTTATCAGGACCTGATATAGTCCTTGAAACAACGGACAAGATTGTCCAAATTCGTGATCGCCTGAAAGCTGCCAGGGATAGGCAGAAAAGTTATGCTGATAAAAGGCGGAAATCTCTAAAGTTTGAAGTGGGCGACAAAGTCTTACTGAAAGTATCACCCTAGAAAGGAGTGATGCGTTTTGGTAAGAAGGGAAAATTAAGCCCAAGGTATATTGGACCATTCGAGATCATCGAATGTGTCGGCAGTGTAGCTTATAAGCTAAACTTGCCTAAGGAGCATAGTGGAATTCACAATGTGTTCCACATCTGTAATCTAAAGAATTGTCTAGCTGATGAATCGCTAGCAATGTCTCATGAAGATGTGCAGATTGATAAAAGCCTGAGATTTGTTGAAAGACCTATATCGATCGAGGATCGACAGGTTAAAAAGCTCCGAAGGAAGCACGTGCCTATAGTAAATGTTAAGTGGGATGCTCGTAGAGGCCCAGAATATACGTGGGAGGTTAAGTCCACTATGCGACAAAAGTATCCTCACTTATTTTAGTAAATCTCGGGGTCGAGATCTCTTTTAATGGGGTGAGGATGTAACACCTCATAAAAACGTGTCCAATTATGTGAAGACACGTGTCCTAAACCCTAGATCATATGAAAGATTGTGTTGAAGGACTAAAGTTGTAAAACGATGAAATTATGTATGCGAAGGGACTAAAAGTGTCAACATGCCAAACTTGTGCCTCTGAATGACCACACACGAAGAATATATTCTTAAACGAGTAATTATTCGAATATAAGAAGCCGTTTGTGAAAATAATCGAAAGATTATAAACTACAGGGGTTAAACGTGTCAACATGTTAATTCTTACCTCTGAGTGACCTTTTAACGAACCCAGAGCTTCGTAATATTCAAATATACTCTCAAGAATAAGTGATATAAATTTCACGAGGTTTCGAGATCGTTATGTGTTGTTTACGTGAATTCCCAAGAATTAGGGTTTAAAACGTCAACAAGGTGAAACTTATGTTTTCAGAGATCATTTAACGAAACCGGGACTAATGGTGTTTAATTATACTCCCTATATCACCTACAAACTAACT
The DNA here is from genome assembly GCA_030545235.1 of Helianthus tuberosus. Lineage (NCBI taxonomy): Eukaryota > Viridiplantae > Streptophyta > Magnoliopsida > Asterales > Asteraceae > Helianthus > Helianthus tuberosus. The sequence goes on along the minus strand of CM060409.1, from coordinate 41,541,867 downwards.
ACAAGGGTTAGAAGTGCCTAAAACGAAAGATATAGAGCTTATAAAGGTGCAGGGACTGAATCTGTCAAAATAGAAACTTATTTGGCTGGTCAAGAGGGGTGTCGCGCTGCGCGACCATATGATAATTCTGCCGTCACGTGATGCGACGGCTATGTTTCGACCGATTGCTGTTGCCAGGTGCAGGTAATCTTCATCCTTGTGCTCCAAACCAAACCAAAACAAATCGAAAACTAGGGCCTTGTTGATGGTTTTTAATACCACTAGGACACATGGAGCTATCTTGCAACACCTGAGAACACCTGTGATCATCTTGGACTATCTCAATTCACTATAAATAGGGCCTTAAGTTCAGCATTTTCACTTGCACTCTCACTCAAAATCACTCTCATCTCTCTAGCTTGTGTTCTTGAGCACTTCTGGAGGTTCCTGAATCAAAAGGAAGCTTATTCTTGTAGAAAAGATATCTAGGACCTTTTGTAAGTGTCTTAGCCCCCTTCTTTAGTTCAGTTTTATAATTTAAAACCGAAAAGTCGAAGTTATCGTAATCTGACTTTGACCTTCGGTTTAAACTCAAATGGTCCAGCCACTATTCGAAATGAATGTGGTTATGTGACCATAATTAGGTAGGTGATTAATCCTTAAAAGGGCACCTCCTAATTATTTCGTTTGCTTAGTTAATTGTCGAGTCAAACTAAATAACCAAAAAGTCAAACTAGTCAGAATTTGAAATAATAATCAAAACTAACAATGTAGAGGTTATAAATTATATTTTATCACTCTAATAACTTGGTAATTATTAGTAGAACATGTTTAAGCATGTTCAACCCGACAATTATCAGTTTAGGGTCGGTTCACAACCGAAAGTCGCAAAAGCTTGACTTCTGCTTTGACTTTCAGTTCTGACCCGATTGAGCTTAATCCTTCCATGTTTTAAGCTTCCATTAGGACCATATTATGTAGAAGTATAACCTTCTGGAGTTATATTACCTGGTCATTAGTATTCTGAATTATATGCTAATCTTCGTTAATATACTTATAAATGCCCATTTTGCCCTTTTGACATATAAACGAGATTTTTGAAAATGTGAGAGGACAAAAACCTTTATTACTGATATATAAGTATGTCCAAGAAGTTTGACTTCAGTTTCTGGTCTCAAATAAAAGTTATGCTCGATATCGTAAATTAAAACTTTTTATAAATTAAATTACGCTATCTTGCATAAGGCATGTTTAAACATGAATTTTGACCCAAAACTCATTACTTACTGTTAAGATATTATTTTTAGGGATTTTTGGGATTTTTGATCAGATTATAACCTGATCATATCCTGGAGTTCTTGTGTAATTCGGTAAATGACGATAATACCCTTTTCATGCATAAAATGAGATTAACAAATGATTTGAATGCCAAACCTTTTCCACCTGATCTTATATAATAAATAAATTATTTTGAGCATTTAAGACTGATCAAAATCCCATATTTCCATAAACATCTTAATTATCATCAATTAGCGATTTTTACGCTAATTAGGTGCATAGTATGGTTTCAAACCATACTTAACACCTACGACTTATTACCTACTAAAATTTTAAATAAATTTTAATATTATTACAGTAGGCATAAGTTATGAACTCAGACTTCCAAAAATGTCCTTAAAAGCATATGTGAAATGACCAAAATACCCTTTCGGGGCATAGTTTGGCCATAAATGGTAAACCACACATATAAATGATATCTTACTGTTATAACAACATAAAATAAATATTTTTACAGATTATTTAAGACCAGAATATCAGTTTAATATAACACCTCTTTTATAAACACTAAAATGATCAAAATGCCCCTACGGGACTTAAATTGGTTTTAAACACTTTTTGGGCATATATGTTAACATCCTACTGATGTATTAACATATTCTAAGCATAATAACATATGAGACCTATATATAATTCATTTGGTTACCCGTTATGCATTTATGCGTTCGGTTCAGTTTATGTAGCTAGTTTACATAAATTAGCCGAAATGGGTTTAACCTTATCATTAAATCTTCAAGATCCAGACTTGTCGGGTCTAAATCACATTCTATTCCGGTCTCCACTTAATCTAGCGTTTAGAACCGTAAAGTATCTTTCAAGCTAACCGGTCTAAGTCTTTGACTTAAATAAAGACCTGTTAGTATCCTAATAGGTTAGTAAACCTTCTATACAGATTGAGTAGCTTCAGTAGAAGGTATTTTCATAAGGCTTTAGGATTATACGGCTGAGTTACATCCTTACACATCTACCTCAGGTAAATACTTTTAACTTATTTTCCCTTATACGGGCTTGGGATATGGTATTATAATAATACCGCTTGGTCGGGTATGAAATCATTTAATCGGATTGTGATTAATAAATTGCATAACCCGTTTTAATCTGTTTTGTTTGATAACATAAGCATTGGGGGTTAATACGACCGTGTCCTGGATACCCTTGGCTCATTTCATTTGAAAGTTGCCACGACCTATGCACGGGGTGTAGGCATACACCTGACAGATGCAAATTCTAAATAACCCACATGTTGGGAATAACTCCTCTGTGGGTTCTATAAGTGGTGAGTCGGTTAATCATGACCGGCTTCCAAACCGGGCCTATATGTATGACAAACATGTAAAACTGTATACAAGATTATCTTAAATAATTGTCCCAAGTTATAAATGGTTTGTGCTTTGTGCACTTAAATCAATTTTCATAAATGTTTTCAAATGAGTCAGTTAATTGTATTTACCAGTGAAAACTGAAGTATTTTCCAAAGACTGAGTGACAGGTACCTCTCGGAATTAGGCTGGAGCTACTAGGTGTCAAATAAGAGGATCTTGCAAATCCTTAGATGCCTGGAGTCTGTTATTTCAGTTTCTTGTATTTTGTTTTTATGATCCGCCTGTGGATCTCTATTACAAACAAGTCTGTATATTCTTTTATTTGGACACTCGAACACTATGGTTTGTAATAGTATTTAATTACCAAGCCTTCCGTTGTGCTATTATATTGTGTATATTGACTATGATGATATCAACTACGTCACGATACTCCCCACCGGGACCACCGGTAATATGTGGAAATATCGGGGTGTGACACTCTCTCTCTCTAATGTGCACACACTGTTGAGGGATTACTAGGGTTTGTGAGAGTTGCACAAAGCTTCTTCTTGCAGAGATATTGGCTTGTATAGAGATGCCCTAATTCTATCCTATATACATATATATAGGCTAAAACAAACCCTAGTCTGAATACACCGCTAAATTCGGACATATTCACTAAACAAACTTGTCAGTACTTAACAATCATAAGTACCGACAATACAATAACCACAAATTCGGACAACACATAAAGAACATAAGTTCTGACAAACTAAAACCACAAATTCAGACACCAAGAGACATAATCTTGTCCGAATTTGTTAGATTATAACAACATTCAACATATATGCCCGAATTTGTTGGATCTTGACTTCTCTTGAGTTTAGACTTTGACCAGAACTGATAAAGCACAGTTACGTGACAAGAACTGCACTTACAGACTCCCCCTTAACTGTTGTTATCTGTTCTGTCTGGCATCAATAATCTTCAGTCACTGGATACTGTGCTTACAGACTCCCCCTTGACTGATGATGTCATGTCTTGTTTCTACTTTGGCTGAGACTTGATCTTTCCGGTAGAGCACAGCGATCTTCAACCCTTCTAACGAAAAACTTGCTGACGATCACTTAAATGGCCGCTTTATGAAACCTGAAGAACCCAACATCAAACACTGTAGATCCTCCCCCTCAAACTACTCCCGAATTAAGTTAACGCGAACCAGCCTACAAACAAATGTACGAATATCGCTAGAAACCTTAATCTTCGAACCTAACAGGTAGCAGAAAGAAACATTGGACTTCCAGTGCTCAACAATGAACACTTCAACTTCCGCAAAGACATGAAGTCAGTTCGATAAGTTAATAACAAACTAAACTTTGTAAAAGTACATCTACCATCTTGATCATGATCTGCAACCCTTCGTGTACGATCTCATCTCATCACGAATCTTCGTGAATCAATCTCCTATCTTCACGAATCCACTGAATCCCCGATGGTTGTCATCTCCGATCTTCACCTTATCAAGAAGCACCACATTATTTCGATACCAGACTAGTAACTGTCTTGGAAGAGGGACCAAGAAACCAATCTTCTCTACTCTAAATAGCAACTAATATGGCTGAATCTTTAACTAGTCATCAACCGAGAAACCAACTTCATCATGTTAATACTTGATTAAAAACACGAACACATTTGACAAAACTCCATCGCAGATGAGCCTTTTCATGCACATGCATTAGATTTACGAAGAAAATAGGAAATTTTTACTCCCCCTATTTCTTTGTAAAATGTCAACGTCCAAGCCACGTCACCTTCGTATTTCTTAGAATGCCCGAAAACTCTAGAACGGACCAAATCCATACACCGAGAATATATCAACCGAATATAACTTGAAAATTCTGAATATAACCCATAAATTCGGACTTTAAAAGTAAAAATCAACAAATTCGGATTCAAAACAAACCCTGACACAAAACAATAAATTCGGATAAGGGATTGGAACAAACAAATTCGGACTCCAAGGGATGAATAAATTCGAACAACACAAAGTGAATGAATAAATTCGGACAACACAAAGTGAATGAATAAATTCGGATTCCGAAATGAATGAATAAATTCTCATAAATTCGGACTAAGAGATGAATAATTCATGACAACTCCTAAATTTGGACAAGGAATTGAATTTAAGTACTGACACTTATAATTCGCACAAAAGAATATAACTTCTCACGATACTTAAATTCGGACAAGGATTGATTTTAAGTACTGACACTTATAAATTCGCACAAAAGAATATAAGTTATCACAATACTTAAATTCGGACACAATACCTTAAATTCAGACACAAGGATATAAGTTCTTACACCTTTAAATTCGGACACAAGCTAAGTTCTGACCAACCTCTTTATAAATTTGGACACTTTATAAATTCTGACACTTAATCAATCTCTAAATTCGGAAAAAAGCTAAGTATGAACAAGAATTGATTAAGTACTGACAATCCAAATTCAACAAATAAATTCGGACACAAAAGAAGATATTAAATTCTGACAAGTGTTTCACTTAAATTCGGACAGGAGAATAAGTACTGATACACTCTATAAGTTTGTACAGAACAAAAGAATTTAAGTACTGACAATAAGTTTTGAACAAATTCGGACAAAAACCCACAAGTACTAACATGTGTGACTACATACTAGGTCATCAAGAAATTCAGAAGTAACAAATACGGATAGAAAAACTTCTAACACTTACTTAAATTCGGACTGCTCCTTTTTCAGCTCAAACCACAGATCTGAAACAACTTGAAAACAAGAAAACATCTCAGTCGACAAACAACTTCAATTTCTTCAAGGTTTTTTTTTCATAATTTTCACGTCTCCATGATGTTTGGCAGAAACAAACATCAAATCAAGAGCAATGGTGATTCGGAAGGCGGTTAGACCATTCTAAATTGGTAACTATACTCTGATACCACTGTGAGGGCACCAGATCGATGACGAACAGCAACATTGAACTTGATTTGTGGATTCGCTCCGAGGATCGATTCCTTGACCGTTGAATGCGTACGAACACGTAAGTTGTGCAGAATCCAATCACGTGTGTGGATCAGACACAAAGAAGTAATTAACATTGATTTCTATTAATACTTTGACAGTACAAAACCACGAAATCAGACGAGCAGAGCTTCGCCTCAAAGTTGCTCAAAAGTTCTACAAATGACAAGACCTACTCACATATATATAGGGCATGTGGCTTCGTAAGAAGCCATGAATTCTCCCTTCTAACGAAGCCATAAGTCCCTTCGTACGAAGTTGCCTCAATACACATGAACTTCATACTTTGCTCTGTTCAACACCAGTCTTGTATCATCTGTTTAAGCCATGATACGTGATTGACGGAAGTGATAGACATTATGCACTCACATAAACCCCCTTGGATATTACTGCAGTCAATCTCGTAGCTTTCTGTCTCTCTCTGAGTCTTCCAAAAATACTCTCCCTTTTATTCTAACAGATTCCTCTTGGATCTGCTTTCAGCTTTATCTGCTCCCCCTTTCGTTTAACTTTATCTTCAGGCTCCCCCTTGCTTTAAGCTTCCGTGCTTTCAGCTACTAGGATCGACACCTGTCTCTAACTCTACAAGCTCCTCCAAGATAGTTACTTGGCTCTTTCAATGCATGCTCCTCCTAACTTTGAGCTCGTCTTTAGACTCCCCCTTAGCCTCAACTACCGGGATCGTAATCTGGATTAATATCTGCAACTCTCAAACTATTTGTAAGATATTTGACAATTTAAAATCAATATTGAAAAACTAGCTCTAAACATTTAGCATGGATAAGCTGGAGCATTTCAAATATCTGACTGCACAAGACATCATTTGTTCACATAAATCTGGTTTTTACATCTAACAGTGAAAGATTTTTGTTTTTCAAGAATCGATGACCTGGCTCAAAATTTCCTAAGATCAAAAACCTGGTTCAAATTTAACAATATGTAATTTCCCAGGATTAACTTGGCTCTCTCCCCCTATCGAACAACTTCAAGTATTTGACAATTTAAAATCAAGATCGTAACCTGACTCTAAGCATCAAAATATGACAGTTAAAGCATCCAAAACTTTTATCAAATAACCATCCAAGTCCAACTTAATGACCTTGGAGATTTCACAAACTATTTTTGATTATTCGATTAAAACACTTCAAGTTTCAAATTAATGAACTTGTTTAGTTTCAGAAACATGTTTCAGCATACTTAAATTTTGAACCTCAGCATTCAGACATCGGTTGTCGAAAATAAAGCAAAACAAAATCTTTTTGTATATTTCAAAGTTTATGTTAAAACACAATGAAAATCTTTTTGTAATTTTTCTGAAATATAAAGCAGTAAAAACAATATCTACAGACAATACTTTTGTTTGAGTTCATGTCAGAGGATCATATCAGTTTATGACAAATCACTAGCACCGTTGAGCTATAAACACTTTAAGTTCTAAACGATTCACTTAGATTGTCAGTATACTGATCCACTTAAATTTTCACACAAAGTTCAATTAAATCGAGATACGAGATTAGTGTTTTAAGCACTTAACTTATTCACGTGTCCCACCTCAGAATATACTCCTATATCAAGATTCCCTAGATTCAGTCTTACAGGTCAATATACTATATTTATATCTGTACTCTGGGTTAGTGCGAGACCTTGAGAGCTCAGGTATGAACTACCGTTCAGTCAAAGAGATGAAGGCTTGAATTTAGGTGTGTCCCACTTAGGGATCATCTTTACAACTGCACTTGATTCATATTTTCGATATTTTCTCAATTTTTATGCAGAGGGTAAGGTTTTAAAGCGTGTAAAGTATTATACAAGGTCTAAGCCATTGCTGACGCAAAATCAGAAGACCAGGTATAATCCCCCAGATATCAAACAGTATAAAGACCTAGTATCTCAGAATCAGGCAACCTCTCAAACGAGATTTCGGAGGTTATCCATATATCCGAGAGATGTTACCCACGAGATAAGCAAGCTATTGATATTTAGGTTTATATCTCGAAATCAATCTACTAAGCGTGTAAAAACCTACTGGCATATCATCAGTGAGACCGTTTATCACATTTTAACATTCAATTTCTTTAGCGTACTGTGACTGTCTTACTGATATACTATCATTTCCTCTTTTTACACAAAACTCTTTTTCATTTTCTCATGTTTTTGACTTTTTCAAACTTTTAAATGTTTTTGTATTTTCTAAAATTTTTACTCCCCTTAAATCCAAAACATTTAAAGAAAATTTGATAACCAATGTAGATAGCTTTGTCTCGCCACCCATTTTCTGCTTCACATGCTCCATTTTGCAGAAAATACCCCCATGATATACAACATACTGATTTTTAACAATGTTAAAACCATTTAATCACTTGTGAAATAACCATGTTTGTTCAGCCGTGAGGGTTCCGGCATATTCAATCAACATATTTTTAAAATTTTTTATTTTTTGACAAATTTAAAACACAAACATATTTTTTTCTTTTTTCAGTTTTTAATAAAGAAAAAACATATTTTTAGTTTTTTCAATTTTTAGGATTTTTTATTTATGGTTTATTTATATACAAAAACAAACAAACTCCCTGTTTCTCAGTTGCAGGGTTCAGCATCCTCTCGTGCCAGGCTGCTCCTCTCCTCAATCTGACATTCATCCGTCTGCTGGAGCACCTGCATATATAAGCAACTCAATTACTTGAACAAAGCAACCCAAGCCTACTTAGACTCAGGTAGCTGAACATAAACCTTTCCAGGTATAACTGGATAATTTCGATCATTCTTTTCAAACACATTTTCATTTCGATTATCACACACAAAAGTCTGTTTCTTTTCAACCCAAATTTGGCGTGTTTAACTACTTCTTTGATAAAAATCGTGAAGCAATTTTTGGTTTCCATATTTGTTTTGGTTCAAACTTGGACGTTTTTGGTTTCCATGTTTGTTTTGACTTTGAAAAATCAACCTTTTGTTTCCAAATCTGTTTAGCCTCAACTTTGGGTGTCGTTGATTTCGGTTTCCAAGTTTGTTTTGATCCAAACTTCTTTGACTTCTGTATAACAGCTTCAGTTTGTTGTTTCTTTTGTTTAACATCAACTGGTTTCATGTTTGGACATTTGCGACTAAGATGTCCAAATTGACCACATTTAAAACATGTTATTTTGGAAACATCTTTAACCTGTTGTTGTTGTTTCTTTTGAGCATAGAACTCTTCATTAGACTGTCATCTAAATTGGAGTTCTTTCTCTTCCTCAGAACTTGTTCCGTGAACAAAGTTCATCTTTTTTTCTGAAAGTTTGTCTTTTCAAATCGTTTCTTTTGATTTTGTTTCTTTTTATAAACCAACCCAGCCTTCGTATTTTTCTTTTTGTAACTAGGTTTGTTATAAAAAGCTTCTTGCTCTTTCCAGCAAATTTTTCTGTTGGCTAAAACCCTAATCATCACTTTCTATTTATAGCCAAAACAACTTTGGGCTAATTACATTTAGGACCCTAGAGATAATAACTTGCCAAACTTAGAAATAAACATGAAAACTTATTAAATAAGATAATAAATATATTTTGTCTAAACAAAATATATTTAATTATCCAAAGTAGTATAACTATCAAATCTCGAACGTTCACACGGCATATCTTTCTTCGATCTTCTCATGTCGACTCGTGCGTTGACTTTGACTTTTTGGCGTTGACTTTGTTAACTTGATTCGTTGATAACATTAGACTACATGTTTTAGACCCAACAATCTCCCCCTTAGGCTAATGTTATCAAACTCTTGCATCATCTTTAGAACCGTCAACATCATGCATGATGTGATCTTCAATTTGGCAAGCTTCAGTATCAATTTTAGACCCAACAATCTCCCCCTAGACTGATGCTTTCCATATTTTCTTTACTGAAGACCTTCTTTTGATACTTTGCCCTTTGAGTACTTTATCGGGATAAGCTCCCCCTTTTTTCATGCATCATCTTTGACAAACAGGAACAAACTTTTTCCAACTCTCTTTAGCTTGAGTGAATCAGAAGACGTAGGAGGAGGATTCCTAGCTCGGTATCTTCTGCAATCTTGAGGAAACGGGTGCTTTGGTCTGGTCTCTTGCTCAATTGATGATCGGCCATCATTGCAGCAAATAGGCTAAGTAACATGTTCACAATCACAAACACAACTCCGAATTTTCTTTTAGATAGATTCAAAGTACAGACAAAATCGTATTCATTTGTAGTGTGCAATGGAAAGTGTATCTCAAGCGGTTTGAGACACGATTGATGTGATATGGAAGACTTCAAAAAACAACTGTACACAAATCTAAAATATTTTTGGATTTTAGATTTCTAGATTTTTTTATTTTTTAGTTTTTTTTAATAATTTTTTTTAATCTTCTTTTTTAACTTTTAACCTTTGAGATATAGAGCTGATCAAATACGAGATCATACTAACTTGAAAAGTCTAGTCACACTTCAACTTTCTTTAGGATAGCTACGACTCAAGAACGATTGCTGGTATGTTTGTCCGCTTAAATCCATGCACCATTCTTTCGACATACATCCGATGATTAATTATCATGTTTTGGGTATATTTAGGATGAAGCTAGTGGACCCCACACGTGTTCGGTTAAACTTTTCTGTCCTCGTGGTCTTTTGAGATGACTGTCTATGTTTCCATAAGCAGAGGAGATGATCACCTTAAATCAGATGATGAGAGCTTCAAGTCTATGTTTCCATAAGCAGAGAAGATGATCATCTGATTAGAGAGCATAACTAATAAAAATTTACTTAATATATGTACGCACGTTGGCGTATCTTTTATTCCTATTGCATGACATTAACATTGCGTGTCTTTTTGCTCTTTTTGGGTTGCACACATTGGTGTCTTTTGGTTGCACACATTGGTGTCTTTTCAATATATATATATATATATGTATATATATATATATATGTATATGTATATATATATACATATATATATATATGCACAACATTGTGTGTCTTTTGAACGCCTAAATTTAATCTCGCAACCCCTTTTGGACATAATCGGTTTATGCAATCCTGCAACAAGGTGGGTATCCACATTTTCATACGATCTTTATCTTTATCACCAAGATGCAGTTTACTTGTCTGAAAGGCTGAATCTACCGACATATCGTTAACTTGGAGCCGTATCTTCCATCAGATCATATTCATGCGAAAACATAATCAAGTTAGTTCCTATCATTTCTCATATAAGATCATGATTATTTTGCAATAATTACATCTCATGGTCTAGGAAGTATTTTAATACTCCCCCTTAAAATTTTATTTATGTATAACCATTCACTGAAAAATTGTATTTACAAAAAAAAATTTTCCACACCAGGCACACAAAAGCATATGTCAGCAAGAAAATGAGTGAGTTACAGTGATGTTGAGTGCGCAACCAGGTTAGATACCATAACCAAACCTGTGATTTTCCTCTCCAAACTTGTATCTGGAACAACCACTGATAATAATTGGTGTTACTAACAGTCCTCCTTGGATGTTCCTACACTCATAAGCAATTCAGTTAGAGAGTGGAACCCAAGCCATCGTAGTCTTGGGTTGTCCCCTTTCATCAAAATAAGAAACCTCCCGATATGCCAAATCTTTTCCCTCATTGATTTCTTTTACAACCATTGGTTTGACTCTCCAAACCTGTGTTGGTTTAAAAATTTTGTTTGTAAAAGATTTAAAGTTTGAAACAATTTTATGTTTAAGACCCGGAGGGAAAGATTGAGGTTTTGATGTGTTGGTCCTTTTCATCTTTGAATCATGTGAAACCGGCTTCACATGCGGAGATCTGGATGGAGAGTTTTCCATCTGATCTTTCAAAGATGTATGATTTTTGCCTTTTGATCCAGAGAAGCAATACTGGTTGCCTTTACCGTCTGAATCATGTCGCTCTGGGCATTGCTTTAGCACATGACCTTCTTTTCCACACTTAAAACAAGCCTTGAATGGCTTTAGAGACTTTGCAGTTCCGTGTGATGCAACTAGGGGCGGGGATTGCTTTGAGCTTGACTCAGCATGTTGACAAACTTGAGGTTCAACAACTTCAGATGATCTTTTGATATTTGACTCCCCAAGACTTTCATTTGTCTTTGATTCATCATCTGAACTCGTGCAATCATCAATATGGAAGTCTTTTTCCAATGGATCTTGATTTACTAGACTTGCAGATTCATTTAGGGTTGTTGGCTCTTGAACACCCGATGGTTCAAGGTCTTCAACCATTTTACCAGCATCTGTTACTGACGTTTCTGAGTCATTTGAACTTTCCCGTTCTTGGTATGACTGAAAATCTGAATAGTGATCCTTACTTGAGCTTCCTTCGCCACCTTCTGAAGTTGTGGTGCTTGAGTCTTCACTGCTGCTTTCTTCATTTGGCTCCTTATCAGACTCTGACACACTTGTATGAGATGGAATAAATTCTGGAATTTCCTCGGTGAGGAATTTTCCGAATCTGTTTTGTTTCAACTCTGGAACAAATACAAGAGGTTCACACACAACTTGTTCATCACAAAAAGCAGATTGCAAATCAAAACATTCAACCATTACATGTGGGTCGTAGGTTTAGGCAGATGCCCATTACAGTTATCCTGAATGGAAGTTTTGTTTGCCTTATCACAATTCCAGGCGAACCAGTTGACAGTAGAATAACTGCCGCCTGAATAACCTATACCTATCTTCGATCCACCATAGTCATCATCGTATCCATCTTCTTCATGCTCGATCATATCTGCATTGTTATCAGAAAGTAACCTCTTCATTTTCACAAGAAACATCTTTAGCAACAAGATCATTTTCATCAATCAAATCATTATCAGGTTGAGGAGATGGCATGGTACATAGTTTTTGCTATGTGGAGGAAGAAAGAGTTTTCTTTCATTTCCAAGCTTATCTTTGTACCCGATTCCATCCTTCACATATGTCGGTCTTTGGCAATTTTTAATGTCAACCAGTGCCTTTTTACTGACGTTCCATTTATCAATCGTGATCTGCAATCTATTGTTTTCATTTTGAGATTTTTCTAATCTTTCAGTTAAATCATTTATGACAAAATCTTTTCTGAAAACAAATTCTTTCAAAGTCTGCATTTCAGCTAAAGTTGAGTTCAACCTTCTCTGATATGCAGCTTCGTTTTCTTTCAATTCTTTGTTAAATTGCAAAATCTTTTCCTTTTCTCTAATCAGGTCACGGTTGAGGGATTTATAATGTGCCAAGACGTTGACACATGGTTGGGAGCATAATTTAACTTTAAACTCATAAGGAATGCTGTTTGCCAAGTCTTTCTCCTCCTTTGCTTTGCTGGATTCCATTTTTATGGCTTCTTCAGGAATCGTTTCTTCCATCTTTCCACTTGTTGCACTGCTACCTCCTTCCTCCTTCATATCTTGAGCATCATCGACCACAGTAGTCTTTATGTCACACTGTGGAGCCTTTACAGAGTTTGCGGAAGCATTGTTGAAGTTTGATGCGTTTGCAACTTGTGAACTTGAGCCGTTGGAGGTATAGATGTTATGTTCTTGTGAGCATCAGCAGATTGAACGGATTTCTGAGGATGTTCGACTTGATCTCTTTCAAATGATTCTACAGTATCGATCAGATCTGACAACGTGATTGGATTCAGGTTGTTTAAGAATTTTTGTTTAATCGCCATACATTTCAAGCTCCACTCTTTTGGAAGTGAGTCCAAAAGTTTACTGATTGCAGCGCAGTTGGTGATGGGATTACCAGCCTTTTTCATTTTTGCCATCATGTTTAAAAATCGCCTGATGTAACCTGATAAGCTTTCCCCGCGTACACTGCCGAACATGTCATGTTCCTTTTGGACCATGTTCCTTTTGTTCCGAATCAGTTCCTTGTCTCCTTCAAAGAAATCAATAAAAGCTAACCAGAGCTCATTCGCCGTCGTGTATTCTTCAAACATGTTGTAGTCATCTGTTGATAGGGCCATTGTCAAAGCAGCGTGAGCCCGGCGGTCACGTTGAATCAACGCCTTGTCTTCATTTGTGAAAGTCGACGGATTGTTGTTAACCACACGTATGTCATTACGAACGGTCATGGGGATGTGGGGTCCGACAGTGATTGAGATCCATTGGTTATAGTCCATGTACTCGGAGAAGGACTTGATTCAATTTTTCCAAATGCTGAAATCGGCTGATCCTTTCAACTTTGGAGATCGTGTTGCAGTTCCTGTTTCATGTTCAACTTGTGCAATCCAAGTTAACTGATCTTGAAACATTTTTTTAATTAATTCCTAAAAAATATTTGAATCGGCTCAAAACCCAGGTCAAATTACTTTGAAAATAACCCCGTGTCGGTTCCAAATTTCAATAGTACTTGGCCCAAATAAATTTGAAACACCTGGCCCGGTGAAATTTTGCGGACACAAGTTAATTTTAAAGGGCCCAAAAATAAACTATGGATACCCGGCCCAACCTAATAAAAAAAAACTTAAAACCCGGCCCGAAACAGATCAAAATTCTAGGCCCACGAATAAAAAATTTAAGACCCGACCAAACTGATGTGATTAAAACCACGGCTAGTGAATTTATCTGATGCAATGTTATGGTCCGATTGTGTTAACAATCTATCACTAACTAATTCAAGTGCAATAATAAACTTAAAAAGAAAGTTGAACAACTTTAAAAATAACGACACATCATTAATATAATCCAAATTTAATGCATGATCCTATGATAAAACCAATAATTCCTACATTACTATGACTTTTATGATGTCGTTAACAAGATGAATTCATGACCACCAATTCAATGCAACCATTTCTAACTTTCATATAATATTGTTCTAAAACAACGACCTACTAGCAATGTATAGAGAAGAATGGGAGAATGGGGGGTAGATTTTTTATTGATTGATTTTAACATCATATACAAATGCCATTATATATAGGCCCTTACATTAGTCCAATAGTAACTAAAGAGATAGGAGTTATAGAGGTGGATAGTCACTACATAATGGATGCACTAAAGGGATAGGAGTTATAGATGTGGATAGTCACCACATAATAGATACATTCATAACACTCCCCCTTGACTATCCACATGATATACTATTCTTTAATACGTTTGGTGATGTAGCCTCGTTAAAAACCTTGCTAGGAAAACCCAGTGGGACAAAACCTCAGCTAAGGGAAAAAGAGTGCAGCGCGCATTTTCTCCCCCTGATACTTTTGGATCAGATATGTTGCCTCATTAAAAACCTTTACTAAGAAAACCCAATGGGACAAAACTTAGTCAAGGGAAAAAGAATGCAACTTGAATAAGTCTCCCCCTCATTTTAACATGTATCATTTAAGTGACGCGTGTCCATCTTCCTTGAAAGTTGAATAAAGCCTTTGTACCGAATGATTTGTTGCTTGATCCCTTAATGTGCAATCCTTTATGTTGAGCAATGTTGTATAATCTTCTAACGAGACTTTAGGTGCCTCTTTCCAAAAATTATCATATGTCCATGACTGTATTTCGTTACATTCATGCATCTACAAGACTAACCAAACTTGTTTTGATGGGTTAGTAAAATATAATCAAATATCGTTTATACCTGAAATGTTTCTTTGAACTCATTCCAATGTCTCTTCGCTTGACGCAGGTTATATCATGATAATAGGCTCAAGTGAAAGATATTATAACCATACATAGCTAGCAAAACATATTAATGCACTTATGCATTTAACAATGGTACTTCTAGAATGAGAATCTCTACTTTGATAGGAGATGATAATAGGCATTTCTTATAACAAATGACTTAACAACCTTTAACATACTTTAAGGTTCAACTATGTCCATACTAAATATCCAAACATCATCTTCTAGATGTACTTGGGGGATTGGTAAAATATAATTACATATATATGCGAACTGCAGTTCGAGTAATAATTAGACCGTGCCAAGGTCATTCAAAAATTCTCCCTCTAAAAGCTTGACAATTTCTCTCGATGATGCCTAGACATCATCACTGTAAACTGCGATTATAGTGAACTTTTAAAAGTAGAACGTCGATAAAACATGGCTAATTTAATCAAACTTATATCCCTCTTTATGCAAATATCTCGAGTTGTATAAAACTCGATCTAACTATTTTAGTCCATACATATTCTATGAACTTGATATAGTACGTTCTTGAGGTTTTGACATCATTAATGCTTCTAGCATTATCAATCCATGAGGGAATTCTTTCCATCTTATCCAAATATGCATGTGCTTTCACTCTTAGAAGTTTTCCTATATAAACTTGCCCTTTTAACACATAGATACCTATATCATATGCAAAAATATCAAGAACACTTGCTTTTATCTCCAAAATTCATATTGTACCATGTTTGTACACAGTGTACATTGAGATGCCATAATAACCAGGTACACATTTTCTATGTATGTTATTGGAGTATTGGTGCACTATAATTACATCCATAAGGTGTTTCAATTAACCTCTTAAGCACTCAAATGCTTTAGGATACTCATGGGGAGTTCCAATTATATTCAATTCAATAACATATACAACATGTATATGTATTCAGATCTGAATTTATATAATAATCATAATATTCTCAAGAACTTAATTTATATGACTTAGTATCAAGTGATACATAACTTTCATAAGACGCGTGTCAATTCTCTTTTATATATTACCAGACTAATAAGATATTGGAAAGTCAATGCATCCACCACTGAAGAATTCGTTTTCTCATAATCAATCATAGGTATTTGTGAAAATTCTTGTGCCACCAATTTTGACTTATATCACTTAATTTGATTTTCACATGATTCGCGTAAAAGACACTCTTGTATCCAGCATATTTTACAACTTCAGTTGTATGGACTGTTGGTCCAGAAACTTTCCATCTCATTAGAGAACTAAACTCTGCCTTATTTGTGTCTTTCTATTTTGGCCAATCATTTCTTAATATTCATTCATAGGCAGATCTTAAATCTTGATCCTCATCATTTAATCATTTTAAGCGCTACAATATATACAAAAGTATAACGACGTCGATTTTTATTTCGATTCCATACATATCTTAGACATGATACAACTTATCGAGATCTCTTTATTTTCAGGTACCTGAGGTTCTTCTTGAACCATCATGTCAATTGTATCTTCAGAAGATCGTATTACTATAACCTCGACTTGACCATCTTAATTACTTGCTCCAATTTTTGAGGAATTTTATTATTGGAATCAACTAGTCTACCACGCTTTAGGCGTGCAATAGACTCATTACAAAAATATGTGGTTGTCCTCTTGGGACACAAATATAACTGGAGCATAAGCAGTTGATTATGTGACTTACTTAGTCACTCTATTTAGGTCAGTGAACTTGTCTGGTAATTTATTCTTTAATATTGGTAAATGAATTATACTTTAAGCTTCTAGTTCATAGTTTATAGCCTGAGGATCAAGATGACATGATAATTCATTTCACTTTCACTTTCCAACTGCTAGTTATCTCCCCCTAATGTTGGGAACATTCATTCACTAAATTGAAAACCAATGAGCCATAAACGAATTTCTCACTAATGGCTTTAAGTATTTAATCATAGACGATTATTTATACCCAACATATTCTCAAACCTTTTAGAAGTCTCATCTTTGTGCAGTGTGGTGGATGAGTTTCAATATATGTCGCACAACCAAAATCGTTGATGAGACATATTTGGTTCATGACCAAAAACCAACGGTATGGGGAGAACTATAACTTATTGGCTTGATGTGAATTGATAGTACTATATATAAAATTACATGTACCTAAATGAACTTTTGCTCCTCTCATGATCATTGGATTTGTTATCAATAGTAGACGTTTAGTGATCATCTCAACAGTAATACTTATTCCAATGATTGTTAATAACTTGGGAATCAAATTCATTATTACTAAATAAATATACTAATCTGGATTAATATGCTTGTTATCACATTAGCTAAGCCACACTCACACAAACTTCAGGTTGTGGATTTGATAACCATTTAGACGATGCATTGATTTTAAACACTAAATGGTATCATGTTGGGATATGCATATCCTTTAATCACTTCTAGAATATTTAGGGATTCTTACCCTACTTTGGTTGGTAAATAATGAATTTCCCTTGAGAGCAAATATTGCATGCTAATTACCAACTTGAAGAATCTTCTAGTTCTTCAATACGTTTCACATCATCATTGACTCGGTGTGGTCTAACCGGTCATGCCAATTAATTAAATAATTATGATCCATAAACTTCTGGTTTATGATCGTATATGTTTTAGTTGCAATCGTGTTTGTTCAACACACGATAGGAAGTATGAGAGAATAATGTAATATTTTTTCAACATTCATGGTATAACATGTTTCCCATGTTTTATGTTCGTATAATCACTCCCTAAGTGTGCCACTTTTTTGTGGTCGATTTCAATATTAAAATGGTTGTCAACATGAGGATTATTACAATTTCCTTAGTTACCATGATCATGACCTTTATAACGATCATTGTATAGTCATTGCACTATTAACATGGTTGATCTTATTACATGATCATCATAACAATTTCCTCAATTACCATCATCACGAACTTTACACCAATTATTATATCGTCACATTCTATTCAAGGAATAAATTATACCCATACAACATTCATGGTGGCATCATTACGATTTTCTTAGTTATGTATATGATCATAACCTTTGAATTGATCATTATATCATCACATTCACATCAGGGAATGGATTAGTACCACAGAACTTTCATGCTTGTTGTTTCAAACTTTATATATATTCTTTAACAGTCATTGATATTTGAGGATGGAAATTGTTTTGCTCAATGGATTATGATATATATTTTTCTCATCACATGATATAAATCGAGATGTAGTTATATAACCGAGACATTTATACTTATCGGTTTAAAATCTTACAAGCTTCAATAAACTCATAATAAGCTTTGAGAAGTTAGACACTCCAGGTGTCTTTTTATATAAACTGTGACCATAATTCAATCGTTTTTATAGCTTGTGATCATATACCACAATCCTTGTCACTTTGATGTCACCTTCCAAATTTATAACATATGGAACATAATATATACATTAGATTATACAATGCATGACTATATAACATGTCACCAAATAAAAAATAAATAGGTTATGATACAACCTTATAAAATAAGATTTTTTTCATCACTTGTAAGAAATATATAATTTTTTTATTTAATATATCATCTAATAAATCAAAGCATATAAAAGACACATAAAATTGCAATAGTGATAAACCTATTATTATAGGTCATGCTCTAATTTATCGACATCGTGTGCGTTAGTTTTCAAATTAGTGGTGTTCCATAAAGGACAAAGTTGATATATGATGAAAGCCACAATAAAATCATACATCTTGGTTAATAGTAAGATAACATTTATAAAGAAAGATGAGTAAATCAATATATGATTTTTTACTACTAAATTATAGCAATAATTTGCTATTGCTAGGAGTAAAGTTATATGATAACTATAGACTTATCATATATTATTATATATTGAAAATAATAAATTAAAGCATATTTTTATATTGTAATAATTTGTACAAAAACTAAAGCGGTTCTTATATACATCATATAATCTTATTACAAAGAGCACATCGCATACATAATGTATTAATGTACCAATGACCATGTATGACAAAACAATAGTTGGCATCATCATTGTTTAACACATAATCTCACAAACAAATTAGTTATTCTTCATTAACTAAAGCATATCGAAAACTTAATGAACCAAAAGGTGAATCGATTCTACCGAAACTATAGACAAGTAGCTATAATAAATTTAAGTATTTCTATAATATGCAACCTAAAACAACAATTTGATATTAAATAAGAGGAAGAATTATATTCAGAAATCATAATATAATACAATTAAACAATATAAGAAAAATACGCTTTCCAAAATTGTGTGTATTTATATGGTACACAAACGTTTGTTAATAAAATTTGTCCATGAGAACCAATCTTTGCAAATAAAACTTTTAGAGCATATGAGGGTTATGCAAAGGATCCGTATATATTTATGTATAACTATAGATATTATGTGATGCAAAAATCTCATAAAAATGTATCTTTTGTCATGATAGAAAAAAAAATTGATGAATAGCTAAACAAATATTGTCAAATGCGATAAAGAACACAAAGACACTAATCAGAGATAATAGCAGTCATACTTATGTACTTATATTAACAATTTACCATCCATATTAGTTACTATCATCTAGTGCGTAATTGTTTCTTTTATACTGTGTATATCAATTATCATTGTATTCACTAACTCCTGATTAATATCTATCAATATCTATTTTATATTATTGTATATTCTCTATCACATGTAAAATTCACCTCTATTAAATTATAACAAAATATGTAATTCATTTAAAGGTATAATGTGTAACACAATTTAATTAACAATATTATAATACTCTCATTATACAAGGAAAACAAATACGGCTGACTTTTAGGAATTGTAAATACCAAAACAATAAACCAAATCAATAAACATTTTATCTCAAATTTTCTAAATCCATAACAAAATCGGTTGTATATGTATAATAAATATAAATCTTGATTTACCTTATGTTAATTGTATTTGTATTTTTTTTCCAAAGCTTGTATATATTATAAATCATAATCATAAAGTTTTATAAAACAAAATCATTGTTTTGACTTGACAGATTGAAAGAAAGGAGTTATAGAGGTGGATAGTCACTACGTAATGGATACACTAAAGGGATAGGAGTTATAGATGTGGATAGTCACCACATAATGGATACATTCATAACAAAACACCTATTTTTTATTAAACTAACGGATGTCAAACAGTTAATTAACAAGAATTTATAAAAGGTTTGATGTCCCCCATATCTTTTCACTCGTTCTCTCTCTATCTAACACACAACAAACCTAAATATTCAACCAAACACTCATCAGTCACACCTTTCACTCTCTTTCTAAAACCCACCAAACCCTAATTTCAAAATTTTCAACAGCCGCCACCCAACACTCTCTCTGTGAATCAAACAACACTTTCACCATGCTTCTCTCCTCTCATTCTTTCTCTACCAGAAATCTTAAAAGGTGTGGTAGGTGACGGAGGAGAAAGAAGTTTTGGGTTTGGTGATGTAAAAAGAAATTAAAGAAAAGGGTATTTATTTATTTTTGTTTCTTGCTGCCCGTGAGATCTTATGGCAGATTGCCTTACTTGAAGATGTTAAGTATGAAACTGAAGATGAGAATAATGTATGTTTTTGTGTGGTTATAGGTTGCAAACGGTGGTGTGACGCAAAACGAACAATAAAATCCTAAAACCTTCTGTTTCTACTCCTTTTCTTTAAAATAAAAACGCTCACCGGAATAAAAACGGCAGAATAACGACGCCGGAGAACTTGAACTCGCATTCAAGATTTATTTTCGCCGGAAGTATTATACCGGAAAGTCGCCGGAATTTTTAAATACGCCGGAAAAATAAAAACGTTGGATTCATCATTAAAAACGTCGTATTCATAAATAAAAACGCGGTATTCATAAACAGTCGCCCAGAAACTTCAAAAACTCATCTAAAACCTTTCGATTTTAACTTAAACCTTTCAAAAATTGTTTAAACTCACAAGTAACAATCCCAATCAACAAAATTAGACCATCAAAAATCAAGATTTTTGAAGAAAAAGTTGAATAAAAACAAAAATCCTAAAAGTTTAAAAACTTTTCAAATAAAAATCAGATTTTTATGATGAATTTGGAGATTGTTGAATCCCAAATTCGAGAACCTAGCTCTGATACCAAATTGTAGGATCAAATCGAGCCAAAAATCTGATTTTGAATTAGAATAAAGATGAACACACCAAAAATATAGATATAAAACCCTTTAAAAGATTTGCAAAAGATGAATACAATTTAGCCCCTCAAGTCTCTCACTAAGTGTGTTGGTTAAAACCCTAATCATCACTTTCTATTTATTGCCAAAACAACTTTTGGCTAATTACATTTAGGACCCTAGAGATAATAACTTGCCAAACTTAGAAATAAACATGAAAACTTATTAAATAAGATAATAAATATATTTTGTCTAAACAAAATATATTTAATTATCCAAAGCAGTATAACTATCAAATCTCAAACGTTCATACGGCATATCTTTCTTCGATCTTCTCGTGTTGACTCGTGCGTTGACTTTGACTTTTTGGCGTTGACTTTGTTGACTTGATTCGTTGATAACATTGGACTACACGTTTTAGACCCAACAATCTCCCCCTTAGGCTAATGTTATCAAACTCTTGCATCATCTTTAGAACCGTCAACATCATGCATGATGTGATCTTCAATTTGGCAAGCTTCAGTCTCAATTTTAGACCCAACATTTTCAATTTCAGATTTCTCTATTTCTACCGATTTGAAAACTTTGTCAATCTTTTCCAAAATCACATTCTGGATAGGAACTTCAATATCTGAGAATAATTTGTCTGATCCAATCATGGTGTATGCCAATCCTATTGGATCATCATTCGCATTTTTCTTAGATTTTGAATTCTTCAAATAACTTTCATGAAAACTTCCCTCATTTTCATCATGTGACTCGGACTTATTTGTTTTGGTAGAATCATCTTGCAAAACACTTTCAACGACCTTACCTACCACCTCTGAATCACTAGTATCATCAGATTTGGAATAGGTTATGTCAATATTATCTGGCAATTGATCAACCATGTTGAAAGCTTTTTCCACTTTCTTGTCATCATAGAATGTGAATTTTTCCTCAAACGGTGGTGGAACCTGATGATTCTAAACCAATACCTTTCTTGTTTCTTTCGTAATCTTTATCATCTGGTTTTATGTTGAAAATACGTTCAAGAACATATAATGAAGCATGATAACTATGCAATTTATTATTAACTTGTTCTAAATCAGCCATTTTACGTTTAAGCTCAGCAACTTCTTCAATATATGAATTTACAACTTGTTGCTTTATTTCATATTGTTGTTTAAGTGTTTCCGATGCTTTAGAACATTGTGGTGATCTAGATTGAACAAGTTTCATTTGGCTTTTCACAGCTTCATATGACTCTTTTGTAATATGATATGCAAGTTTTATTGAATCATACTCTTTTTTCATTTCTTGAACCGCATTTTCTTTTTGCAAACATTCTTCAGTCATTGCTGAACACTTTTCTTTCAAAATCTCATTTTCTTTTTATAAAACTTTACATTTTTGTGTCAGCTTTTCATCGTTATCTTTTAAAACCTTTTTATTTTCGAACATTTCTTTACATTTATCTTTGAAAACTCTTTCAATTTTAGAAAATTCTATATCGCTGGTTCTGAATTTTTCATCTTTTTCAGTACAAGCACTGCACGTTTCCATGCATTTCTTGCATTGTTCATCAATTTTATTATCAATTTTATTTAACATTTCAGAAGATTCAGTTTGAATAATTACCTCTGTAGTTGTCACCTCGGCTTCTTCTTCCATCTGCTTCTGATCTTCCGTGTTCACCTGATGTTCCTCAGCAACAGCTTCACCAACCAGCTTCTCCAACCTCTCATCAACTTTCTCATGTTTCTCTTCATCAACTTCTTTTTCTTTCTTCTTCAAACTCTCATTATCCTGCTGTTTTTCAGCAACAACTTCTTCTGCTGGCTTCAGAACTTCTTCACCAGCTACTTCTTTTTCTTCTTCCTTTTGCTCACTTTCACCATCATTTTTACCTGTTGTCTCTTTCAACTCTTCCACCAACTTCTCAACACTCTTCTTCATTCTTTCTTCATCTCTTTGTCTCAAACTTGTTGTCATTACATCTCTGATTATCTTATCCAGCTTCTTGAGATAATCTTTATCTTTTTCTATCTTTGAATAAAACTCGTCGGACGACTGCAAGTACATCATTGTAGACCACTTCCCTTGAATGAACTACCAGATCTCCTTTGCGATTGATATAACATTCTCTTTTCTTTTCACATCTACCATAGCTTCTAGCTTCTTCGTATTCTTTTTGCATTTCTTCTATTCTGCAATCTGCAAAAAAACTTTCTCTGGACGTTTTCTCTTGCAGAATTTCTTCTTTTGTTTTCTCCTTCACTTCGGCAACCAACGCTCTTAAAGAACCATCTTCATTAATGTATTTACCCCAGTTAAACCCTTCGTCATAATGAAATGTACTGGGACTATTACCTTGAACTACTAAAGCTTGTGTTTTTTTCTTTTGATGAACCTTCAGCAATTTGCTTTAGACTTGCTCTAGACGTATGCTCACCGGTTTTATGATAAATGGCCTTTTGTAGTAGTCGTCATGGAATGGATTACTATGATCAACTAATTCCCGGTTAACACATTCTCTTCTAAAGTGACTCTTCTGTTTACACCGGAAACATGTGACTTTTGACTTGTCAAACCCGAGCTTGGTGCTTAACAAACCTCCAAGTTCTTGTCTGCCTGTTATCTCCATAAATCGTTGTGCTCTTCTAATACCACTCGTCAAACACCATCTGATATCAATGAGTTCCATCTACTCTGCATCTATCTGGTCATAATCTTCTTTTGTCAATTCGGGATTTCCGATTCTCCCTGCCACCAAACTCTCATATGATTCTAGAATAGATGCTAAGAAACTCATTTGTTGTTTAGCAGCATTGATACTCATTGTTGGAGAATTTTTCAACTTCAAAGCAATGTTACACTGAATCTCATCTGGTTTTGCCATGTTTGAAGTCGTTGAAGATGAATGATAACCCGGATCATAACTTGATGAGCTCTTCTGTGAATATTTTAACTTTTCGATGCTAAAAGCTGTACCAATTTTTGGAGACTGAATGGATGAAGGTACGCTTCCCCTATAGTAAAGTCCCACATTTTGCTGATAGGTAGAGCTGCTCATTTTATTCTGTTTTTGCAACTCGAGCTCATGGCTCTCAATCCTTTCAGTCAATGTATTCAACGTAATCTCATCAAACTGTGCATCACTTTTCAAAATGAAGACAAATTTCTGCCAATGATCTGCATGTGGAAAAGCTTCGATAACTTTATCAATGATTTTTTCTCTGGTTTTTGTATTCCAAACCTATCAAGTTCGATTTTAAGATGACAAACTCTCCTAATAATTTGTCTCACAGTTTCACCATTTATACAATCAAACAAATCAAATTCCTTTTTAAGCAATGATATTTTATTCTTTTTAATTTGCTTTCCTCCCTCAGCTTTCACTCATAACGCTTCCCACACTGATTTTGATGAACCATCATGATTAAGCAATGCAAAAATATCATCTCTGATCGATTGTTGAATTAATGCAATCATTTTCTATTCATAATAAAATTTCCTTTTGTCTTCATCTTGTAAGCTTGTGAGTGGAATTTCTTCATTTTTGTCATTTATTGGCCTATGATATCCAAATTCCATACAAAACCAACTTTCATGAGCATACCTAGTTAAGAAACCTTTCTTTCCACCAAGTATAATCTTTGATGTTATCAAACTTTGGTGGTTTTGAATGTGTACATAAAAGTTTTCATGTTTTATATTATCGGTTATAGCTTTAGAAATGCTTTTTGATGCAACAGTTTTCGTTTCAGAAGACTCGGAAGTGAACGCGTTATAAAACTCGTTATAAAATTCTTCAGCCATGATTACCTGCAAACACAATCAAACACTTGATCAAACTTGAAAAACAAACAATGACTGTCTCAGTTCGTACGAAGGTAGAATGGTGGATTCGTACGAAGTCACAAACTCTTGGTTCGTACGAATCTATGAACCTGGGTTCGTACGAAGTCAATTTTTACAAAATCACAAAATTTGAAGTGTGTTCGTACGAAGTTGAACTGTAGCTTCGTACGAAGCTATGCTGCAAAGAAGCAAGTCATGTTTTTCATGGTTTTTACCGGATTTTATTATGATTTTGTTTGAATTTTGATCTGAAACATTGAAGAATTGATTAAAACTGGTTTTCGCACATCATACTAAAAATGTAGCCAATTTTAACCGTGGAAACTCCGTAAATCTGAATTTTAAAGTTCAAAAAAATGTATAGAAGATGAGTAGAAAAAAGATGTATGTAGAAAATGATGATTTCAGCTCTGAATCTGGTGAAGAAGCTTGAACCTTCATGTCTTCAATCCCTGCACACAATCACCCGCTCTGATACCACTTGTGGATTCGCTCCGAGGATCGATTCCTTGACCCGTTGAACGCGTACGAACAAGTAAGTTGTGCGGAATCCAATCACGTGTGTGGATCAGACATAAAGAAGTAATTGTAACAACCCGCACATTCGTGCGCTGTTACTACTCGCAATACTCGTTAGGCCTAGCACTAGAGATTCGGATCATAATGTAGCCATATCAATTACATCGCTACTTCGCAGTATATTCGCATATTTCGCATACTTTACCGCTATAACACATCACATCGCATGTACTAACACTCACGATGACGTTGAGTGAGGACCTATTCTACCCTCCTCGATAGCCGTGATGTGTCGCAACGCAACACATATTCGAAACGCGCAACTCGATTATCGCAACACAGACTTTGAAATATGGATATTTATACGACCCTATGTGACTAATTATAATAAATATATGAATGTGGGTATGAAAATGTGTGACCAAACTATCGCAACGCTAAACGATTGAAACGAAACATCGAAACACAAATCGCCGGAGACCACCAATTGAAAGACCATTCGATCGAGTGGTCATCCGATCGGATTGCCATCCGATCGGATACCACCCGATCGGGTTGTCATCCGATCAGATTGCCACCTGATCCATGGCACTCCATCACCTCCTCTCCACCTATAAATAGCACTTGTCACATCACTGACAGCTCCCACTCGACCAGCATGCTTTGGGGCTATTTTCTCTCGATTTCTCACAATTCTTGTAAGTTTCTACCCCAAATCTTGTACTTCTATGATCTGCATGCACTCCTTCATCATTTTCACCTTTGAATCTTAACTTTTAACTGTGAAATCACCTGATTTGGGGTGTTCTAGGGTGATGTAATCATGGAGTTCTTATGAACTTCAAGGTTTGGCATCATTCCACCAAGAACAACTTAGATCTACATGATTTCCACATGAATAATCAATGTTTCTGCATAGATCTACACATATTCACGGTTAAAAAGGATTGAAAGATGGTATTCTAACCTTCTTTCAACTCTTTTACACACAATGCACTCAAAACCGATAGAATCACAGCTCGTTCTGACCTTCTACTCTTTCCTAGTGATGGGTTAGTTCAAGATCTGAATTCTATCCAAGAGACAACTGATCTCGGGTTAAACATGAACCATCTTCTCGAACAGCTGACCGACCGGACTAGGGTGATTCATGTCCGATCGGATCACCTGGGTGTTGATGGGGTTTCTGTTGATTGGCACGATGACATACCGTCTCAAGAAAACCGTAAAACTTTTAAAACAATCAAGTGTCAAGACGATCAGGCCGCCGGGACGGATTGCCGTCCGATCGGATTGCCACCCGATCGGACAGCCGTCCGATCGGCTTGCACTTGATTCCACACTTAAACATTATTTCAACCTTTCAAAGTTTTCAACGTCGAACGGATTGCCGTCAGATCGGATTGCCATCCGATCGAATGACCATCCGACCATGTGATGTTTTGAACTTCAACACTTAAACAATTTTCAACATGTTCAATGTGTAGTCAGTTCCAAACGGATTGCCACCCGATCGGATTGCAATCCAATCGAGTGACAAACTGCTGTGAACTTGTTCTCACTAAGTGTCCAACCAATCGGTTCGTTACTCGATCGAACGACCGTTCGATCGATCGACCTGAAGGGTAGGGATACTTCTCTGTTATAAAAATGCTACAACAAAAACTTCAAAAGACAAACCATCATACACAAACACATCCTCACTAAACGAGGTGTCAATCCAATTGAATGGCCATCCGATCGAATGACCATCCGAAGGGATTGCCACCCGATCGACTAGCCATCCGATCGGATTGCCATTCAACACTTGGTCACTTTTACCGCTTAACACACTGTTCAACGCTTACGCTATCAATCTGTAATCAGGCTAATCTCAGACGCGCTCCTTTCAATCCAACCAAGTTGTGTTACTTGCTGAGCACCGACTGTGAGTATACTCGAACCCTTTTTATCGCATTTTGGGTGTAACATACGTTCCTATTAATCAAAGTTATCAAAACGAATTATTCAATCAAACTGTTTATCAATTGAGAATAACTGTTATGCATATTTACACGTGATGCTAGTTACATATGTGCTAGGACTTTTACTCGCGAGGTCCCGCCTTAACTAGTATAGTACTATAGCACCCGAAGGGGTCTAGTTAGGATAAATAGCAATCGCAATCGCAGCTCGAGTGACTTAGCTGGTAGTATCTGTCTTATATGCATGTATGTTGAGGTATCTCGTTTATGTATTTGGTAATTCGCAGAACCTTTATCTATTTACGCTTTGCCATCAAAACTTGTATACTCGCCAATACTTTTGTATTGACGTTGTTTTAACGTATGTTGCAGGTTTAGTCGCAGTCTACATCAAATCAAGCTAGGAAGTCTAGAAACACACCTAAAATCTAGGTTGTCTGATTTGTATTGTTTGGGAGAACATGAAATTCATGACAGCTTATGTGATTGTAATTGTTTATTAGTATGGGATAATGAACGCATTAAATACTGTCGCAATTTAGTTGTTATGGATTATCTTGAGCAATCTGATTCGCCTAGTGCCACGCCCCGATGATTCCGCCATCGGTTGGGGTGTGACAGATTGGTATCAGAGCCCTAACTATAGGGAATTAGGCAAGACTCGACCTAGTCCAGGTCGAAGTCTTAGAAATGACCTAGTCTATAGTCTAAGTACCAACGGGCCGTCTCGTACAAACCCATTAGGAATTGTACGGGCCTACTTGATACTCTCATTTGAATCCGCTAAAGACTACAACTTCACGTGAACACCGCATACTACAACTTCACACGAAGAGCCTTTCCTAAGGCTGGAATATTACTTAGCCTTTCCTAAGGCCAACACAATACACACATTTTCGAAAATATTCACATAACACAACCGAGTGGTCCAGTCGAGATCAGGCGTGAAAACCAAGAACTCTCAATAAGATCGCTCACTCAGCGCATTTTTCTAGCACGAGAACTTTTCGTCGAGCTAGGAGTGATATCCATATCTCAACGAAAGTCTCCATTTCAAAATCTAGTGGAACTTTCGAATTTATTCGAAGAGCACAACCACGGCTAGGAGCGAAGTTATTAAGTCAGGGGTGAAACCCGTATTTTAATAAATCGTTCCACTCTCTATAAAATGGTTTTCAAAAGCTCTCACCAAGGACTCGACTATAACGATAACTCGAGCCACGCAATGACTAGGAGGACGAATGCCATGAGCTGCATCCCAGTGGAAGCATAAGTCTTCTAGGACAACGCGTGTGCACGAACTTGTTGGATATAGTTGGGTTACCTTGGGTAGTCGATGCCTAAACACCCAAGGCACTCTATCTATTTTCTAGCGTATGACTTGCCGATTTTACACTTTACGGAACTTACTTACGCTTATGTGGCTACGAATTCAAACTTTACGCTTATCGATTTATCGATTTTCGCTCCATGCTTTTGTAAACACACAAGCAATCTAAAACGAAAACCGAATGTTCGCAACAAAACTAATGTCTAATTACTCGCTTTCGCTCTCGCTCTCTCCCTCTTCATCGCGTCCTCGCACATTCTACACCGACATGTATGTGTGTAGGTATAAACTACAACTATTTATATGTACAAAACGAATCAATTGTGTGAGAACTTAGGAATCTCATGTCGCCTATGTGGCTCCTATGTGAAGTCTATTATATTACTCGCAACAAGTTTTGAACGCGCTCAATCGCATCGCAAAACTCAAAAATCATTATGATCGAATCTCACTCCAAATCTCTCTCTGTCTAGATGTCTTCCAGCGACTCTACCTCGAGACAAACAGCTAGGAGAAGAGCCAAACGAAGCGCCGAAAAGAGGATTGCCTCGCTTGTGGCCAAGGAAGTGGCCAAGGTCATTCCTCAAATTGTCGCTCAAGTGCACTCTCTCAGCAACTCTCGAACCCCAGAAGACTCTAAGACGGAAGCGCCGCAATCTGCTTTCCTCTACAAACACTTCAAAGCATGTGGCCCGATGGAGTTCACGGGTGAAAGAGGTGTATCCCAGCTACTCCAGTGGTTCGATTCTATCAAAGTTACCCTTCGTCAGAGTGGGTGTCCCGATAGTTTCCGTACTACTTGCGCAACCGGAGTATTTCAATCGCGAGCACTCGACTGGTGGACTGCCGAACGTAACAAACGTGGGATCTCCGCAGCTTATGCTCTCTCTTGGGATAAGCTGAAGGAGCTCATGAAGAAAGAGTATTGCCTTCCCCACGAAGTCCAGAAACTAGAAGACGAATTTTGGGAAATCAAGCAAGTCGAAGGTGACAATACTGGCTACACCGCAAGGTTCAAACAGCTTAGCATAATCTGCCCAAGTCAGGTCAACACTTCAGAAAAAGCCATCACGAAGTACATTCGCGGCTTGCCTGAATGTGTGGGCGATTTTTTCGAAGCTGGAAGACCTGCTACCATCGAAGAAACCTACCGCTTGGCCGCAGAAATCAACGACAAACGAGTCTTGGACGGATTCTTCTCCAAGAATCCTGTCAAACAAGCTCACCAAGCAATCGTCATCGATTCTTCCGACGACTCTACCAACGATTCTTCAAGTGAGTCCTCAGACGAATCCTCCGACAATAACGCATCGCTTCAGGAAGCTCAGCTCAGCAGCAAACGAAAGACCATGAGCCCAAACTCTTCAACAACTTAACTGTCGCAACCAGAACCTCTCCAAGCAATTCCAGTTCACTCGAAGCGCGACTACAACGGAACTCATCCCATGCGTCTCATGTGTACGTATCATCACCCGCCAGAAGCTAATTGTCGCTTTTCCGCAAATTGCAACTGGTATGGTCATCTTACCCAGCACTGCCGCACGGTGCCGCAAACTTGAAGAATTTCAGTAACAATCGCAGCCTCCGCAGAAGTTCTCCACAACGTTAGTTATGCTTCGAATGTTGTTATAATGATACGCTTTTCGCCGTTAATTTCTTTTACATGTTGAACTTGTTCTAACTCTCGACGCAATGTGGACTCTATTTATCTCTCATTCTCTCGCACTCGCGCACGGACTATATACTATATGATGTGTTTTGCCCCCACCATGCATTCTTGAAATGAGGTACGATAAGCGTGCAAGGGACAACTTAATCACGGGTGCACACGGGATTATTTTGGCCAGTGCATGAGGATCGTAGTAAGTTCCAATGATGTCGTAACATTCAAAGGCATGGTTAAGCATGGTGGATACGCTGCTGGTACTTCCTATATATAAGCGTCTTGGCCATGTCGACACAATGTGACACCTATTCACGGGGCAGAGGCGTGTGGTTGAAGCATGGTGGATACGCCACTGGTACTTCCTATATAAAAGTGCTTCGCCATGCCAACCAATGTCTTGTGAAGAAAGTGCCATACACATTGAACGTTATTAGACCAAGTATACTATTGAATCTATTTTCGACACACTGCACTACATCGTAAGGCGTAACAATCTCAATCGCAACTCAAAGCGTGTAATCGCTAGACTTCTCGTAAGTCAACACGCTCGCAATCGCATTATCATCGGAATCTATCTAACAATCTCAATCGTTTATTGAGTGTTTCGCTCAATCGCTTATTGTGTGTTCGCTCAATCGCTTATTATGTGTATCGCGCTATCGCTCATCGTGTGTATTGCTCTGTCGCTTTGTGTATTGCTCTATCGCTCATTGCGTATCGCTTAAACGTGAATCGCTATCGCTATCGCTTACCGTTATCTATGTATCTGTGTTATGTTAGCACACATGACCCCGCCCCACGAGACGAAACTAATAGGGTTAAAACATGGTGGATACGCCGCTGGTACTTCCTATATATAAGTGTTTTAGCCATATCAGGAGACTTTCGTGGAAAAAGGCCATGTGGGACTTAACGTTAGTAAAATTTGTGGTGTTGTTTAATCTAATCAAATCGCATATTCTCATCGCTTACAACGCATCGATCATCGCATATCGCTCGACGGTTGTCGCTATCGCTCGTCGGTTATCGCTTTTCACTTATCGTCGCCGTCTTCGCTCATTATGTTTGTGTTGTGCCATTGAATTTTCGCACACCGCTTATCGCTTATCGCACTCGCTCATATCGCTGAACTGAGTTCGTAAATGACTCCATCGCTCAGTTTGCTCAATCTTTCACTTACACTTGGTCCAACAATCTTTCACTTGGACCGAGGGAACCGAAATCTATCAAGAATTACGTCGACACACATGACACTGCCTCACGGGACGGAAGCCATATGGCTAAAACATGGTGGATACGCCGCTGGTACTTCCTATATATAAGTGTTTTAGCCATATTGTCGAACTTTCGTGGGAAAGTGCCAAGCGGGGCCAACCTTAAATTTAAAATCTTTGATGTTGTTTAAAACCTTTGTGTAACAAAGCTTTTTCTTACAAACATTTTCTGAAAATTTAAATCAAAATCCTTTTACAAAACAAGATTTTCTTGTAACGCTGGTGTGACAATCGACTCAAGTTAATGCCGCGTGACGAGAAAAATTTCATAAAACGAGTTTTAATCACCCTAAAATCTTTTAGTAACCTAATAAAACTCCTCTCGTGGCGCTGGTGTGAACATCGAAACAGTTTGACACCACACAGTGGGAAGATTTATTTTATAAATAAGTTTTCTCCAACCTTTCAAATTAATCAACCTTTTCGAGAATTCAAAACACTTTGGATCATTTTTCGTGTGTTGCCATCTTTTGTTATACAAATCGCCTTACTCGCTGCCATTGTCAGTCATCGCAACACACTCGCTCGTCGAATTTCAATTGATCGCTCGCTTATTTTGACGCTTTTATCGCTACCTTCACTCGCATCAATTCTCGCAGCCCTTCTTGTGGATTAATTTCGGGACGAAATATCCCAAATCAGGGGAGACTGTAACAATCCGCACGTTCGAGCGCTGTTACTACTCGCTATACTCGTTACGCCTAGCACTAGAGATTCAGATCATAATGTAGCATATCAATTACATCGCTACTTCATAGTATATTCGCATATTTCGCATACTTTATCGCTATAACACATCACATCGCATGTACTAACACTCACGATGACGTTGAGTGAGGACCTATTCTACCCTCCGCAACTCGATTATCGCAACGCAGACTTTGAATTATGGATATTTATACGACCCTATGTGACTAGTTATAATAAATATATGAATGTGGGTATGAAAATGTGTGACCAAACAATCGCAACGCTAAACGATTGAAACGAAACTTCGAAACACAAATCGCCAGAGACCACCAATCGAATGACCATTCGATCGAGTGGCCATCCGATCGGATTGCCATCTGATCGGGTTGTCATCCGGTCGGGTTGTCATCCGATCGAGTTGCCATCCGATCGGATTGCCACCCGATCCATGTCACTCCATCACCTCCTCTCCTCGCCACCTATAAATAGCACTTGTCACATCACTTGAACAGTGATGTGACAGCGCCCACTCGACCAGCACGCTTTGGGGCTATTTTCTCTCGATTTCTTGCAATTCTTGTAAGTTTCTACCCCAAATCTTGTACTTCTATGATCTGCATGCACTCCTTCATCATTTTCACCTTTGAATCTTAACTTTTAACCGTGAAATCACCTGATTTAGGGTGTTCTAGGGTGATGTCATCATGGAGTTCTTATGAACTTCAAGGTTTGGTGTCATTCCACCAAGAACAACTTAGATCTACATGATTTCCACATGAATAATCAATGTTTTCGCATAGATCTACACATGTTCACGGTTAAAAAGGATTGAAAGATGGTATTCTAACCTTCTTTCAACTCTTTTACACACAACGCACTCAAAAACGATAGAATAGGAGCTCATTCTGACCTTCTACTCTTTCCTAGTGATGGGTTAGTTCAAGATCTGAATTCTATCCAATGGACAACTGATATCGAGTTAAACACGAACCATCGTCTCAAACAGCTGACCGACCGGACTAGGGTGATTCCTATCCGATCGGATCACCTGGGTGTTGATGGGGTTTCTGTTGATTGGCACGATGACATACCGTCTCAAAAAAACCGCAAAACTTTCAAAACAATCAAGTGTCAAGACGATTAGGCCGCCATCCGATCGGATTGCCACCTGATCGGAGAGCCGTCCGATCGGCTTGCACTTGATTCCACACTTAAACATTGTTTCAACCTTTCAAAGTTTTGAACGTCGAACGAATTACCGTCCGATCGGATTTCCATCCGTTCGAACGACCATCCGACCATGTGATGTTTTGAACTTCAACACTTAAACAATTTTCAACATGTTCAATGTGTAGTCAGTTCCAAACGGATTGCCACCCGATCGGATTGCAATCCAATCGAATGACAAACTGCTGTGAACTTGTTCTCACTAAGTGTCCAACCAATCGGATCGTTACTCGATCGTACGACCTGAAGGGTAGGGATACTTCTTTGTTTTCAAAATGCTACAATAAAAACTTCAAAAGACAAGCCATCATACACAAACACATCCTCACCAAACGAGGTGTCAATCCAATCGAATGGCCATCCGATCGGATGACCATCCGAACGGATTGCCACCCGATCGACTAGCCATCCGATCGGATTGTCATTCGACACTTGGTCACTTTTACCGCTTAACGCACTGTTCAACGCTTACGCTATCAATCTGTAATCAGGCTAATCTCAGACGCGCTCCCTTCAATCCAACCAAGTTGTGTTACTTGCTGAGCACCGACTGTGAGTATACTCGAACCCTTTTTTTGCATTTTGGGTGTAACATACGTTCCTATTAATCAAAGTTATCAAAACGAATTATTCAATCAAACTGTTTATCAATTGCGAATAACTGTTATGCATATGTACACATGATGCTATTTACATATGTGCTAGGGCTTTCACTCGCGAGGTCCCGCCTTAACTAGTATAGTACTATAGCACCCGACGGGGTCTAGTTAGGATGAATAGCAATCGCAATCGCAGCTCGAGTGACTTAGCTGGTAGTATATGTCTTATATGTATGTATGTTAAGGTATCTCGTTTATGCATTTGGTAATTCGCAGCACCTTTTATCTATTTACGCTTTGTCATCAAAACTTGTATACTCGCCAATACTTTTGTATTGACGTTGTTTTAACGTATGTTGCAGGTTTAGTCGCAGTCTACATCAAATCAAGCTAGGAAGTCTAGAAACACACCTAAAATCTAGGTTGTCGGATTTGTATTGTTTGGGAGAACATGAAATTTGTGACAGCTTATGTGATTGTAATTGTTTATTAGTATGGGATAATGAACGCGTTAAATACTATCGCACTTTAGTTGTTATGGATTCTCTTGAGCAATCTGATTCGCCTAGTGCTGCGCCCTGATGATTCCGCCATCGGTTGGGGTGTGACAGTAATTAACACTGATTTCTATTAATACTTTGACAGTACAAAACCACAAAATCAGAAGAGCAGAGCTTCACCTCAAAGTTGCTCAAAAATTCTACAAATGACAAGACCTACTCACATATATATAGGGCATGTGGCTTCGTACGAATCCATGAATGCTCCCTTCGTACGAAGCCATAAGTCTCTTCGTACGAAGTTGCCTCAATACACATGAACTTCATTCTTTTCTCTGTTCAACACCAGTCTTGTATCACTTGTTTAAGCCACGATACGTGATTGACGGAAGTGATAGACATTATGCACTCACATGATTCATGACGTGAAACAACAAAAACAAACAAGATAGAAAGATCTAGAAGATGAATCCCTTTATTATTGAATCAGTCATCACATATTACAAAAACCGAAAGAGTATACATCATCTACAAGCTGGTTTAATTAGATCACAAAGATCTAAACCTAGCTTTCTCTCTCTAACACATAGTCACTCTCTCTCTCTAGAATGTGCACACACTGTTGAGGGATTACTAGGGTTTGTGAGAGTTGCACAAAGCTTCTTCATGCAGAGATCTTGCCTTGTTGGGATTGAACCCTACAAAGGAACCCTTGAAAGTGGCCCTAACATCTGATGACCTATAAGTACTGCTCTTCACAACAACTGCTGATCCCTAAAGACTGTTGAAGATAAAGCACTGATGCTCAATCTACTGATATGGTTCAAGTACTGCTGAAGACACAAAGCACTGCTGGAGCTATAACAGTGGAATGAAGAAGCAGTAGTTTACTTTATTCTTTGTATTATACTTGTAATCAGTTATGTAGTTATCAGTGGTTGTAATAGTCAGTGGTTAGAGGTTGTTAGGAGGTTAGATGTCACTTTCATGGTGACGTCAGCCAAAAGATGCTCAGTGGTTGTTCTGAACTATAAATAGAACAGTACCCTGTACTGTTCTATTAGCTCTCTTCATCACCAAGTCATTCTGTACGAACAATCATAGTGAGCTCATGCTGAGGGGGAGATTATGTGCATGCATGCATTGTGATTTATTTTTGTAACAAATACAATCATTCAATTTCAAGATAAACATGTTTGCTAAAACTTATTCTCTCATTGATTGTGTGTTGAAAGTTTGTTTCATTTAACTCCGCTGCATTTAACTCTGTTTCATCTCCATTCTAATCAAACGAACACAATCAAAAGAAACTCAGATCCTAACATGCCTTGTACAGAGATGCCCTAATTCTAACCTATACACACACATATATATAGGCTAAAAAAAAAACCCTAGTCCGAATATACCCCTGAATTCGGACATATTCACTAAACAAACTTGTCAGTACTTAACAATGATAAGTACTGACAATACAATACAATAACCACAAATTCGGACAACACATAAAGAAACATAACTTCTGACAAACTGAAACCACAAATTCAGGCACCAAGAGACATAATCTTGTCCGAATTTTTTAGATTATAACAACTTTCAACATATATGTCTGAATTTATTGGATCTTAACTTCTCTTAACTTTGGACTTTGACCAAACTGATAAAGCACAGTACCCGACGAGAACTGCACTTACAGACTCCCCCTAATTTGTTGTTATTAGTTCTGTCTGGCATCGATAATCTTCAGTCACTGGATGTTGCGCTTACAAGACCTATGATTGATTATGACGAGACGTATTCTCCAGTGGTGGATGCATTGACTTTCCAATATTTTATTTGTCTGGTAATATAAAAAGAGAATTGATATTCGTCTTATGAATGTTATGTAGCACTTGATACTGAAAGTTTACATGAAAGTCTTGAAGGATTAAATTATGTAAGTCATGTAAAGTAAGTTCTCGAGAACGATGTGATCATTGTATACATACTCAGATTTGAATACATTGTGATTATTTTACATGTTGGATATAGTTGGAACTCCTTATGGGTTTCTTAAAGCAATTAAGTGCTTAGAAGGTTAATTAAAACATCTTAACGATGTAATTCTTGTGCACCAATAAACATATAGATAACTTGTACTCTGTGATTTTGATATCTCAATAAATAGTGTACACGCATGGTACAATATAGATTTTGGAGATAAAAGCAAGTGTTCATGACATTTTTGCATATGATATAGATATCTATGTGTTAAACGGGCAAATTTATGTGTAAAACTTCTAAAGAGTGAAAGCACATGCATATTTGGATAAGATGGAAAGAATTCCCTCATGGATTGATAATGCTAGAAGCATTAATGATGTCAAAACCTCAAGAACATATTATATGAAGTTGACAAAATACGTATGGACTAAATAGTCGAGACGAGTGTCGTACAACTCGAGATATTCGGATAAAGAGGGTTATAAGTTTGATTAAATTAGCCATGTTCTATCAACATTCTACCATAATCGCAATTTACAGTAATGATGTCTAGGCATCATCGAGAGAAATTGTCGAGCTTTTAGAGGGAGAATCTTTTAATGACCTTGGCACGGTCTAATTATTACTCGAACTGTAGTTTGAATATATATGTAATTATATTTTACCAATCCCTCAAGTACATCTAGAAGATGATGTTTGGATATTTTAGTATGGACATAGTTGAACCTTAAAGTACGTTAAAAGTTGTTAAGTCATTTGTTAAAAGAAATGTCTATTATCATCTCCTACCAAAGTAATTCTCATTCTAGAAGTATCACCGTTAAATGCATAAGTGCATTAATATGTTTTGCTAGCTATGTATGGTTATAATATCTTTCACTTGAGCTTATTGTTATGATATAACCTTTGTCAAGCGAAGAGACATTGGAATGAGTTTAAAGAAATATTTCAGGTATAAACGATATTTGATTATATTTTACTAATCCATCAAAATATGTTTGATTAGTCTTGTAGAGGCAGGAATGTAACAAAACACAGTCATGGACATATGATATTTTTTGGAAGGAGGCACCTAAAGTCTCATTAAAATATTATACAACATTGCTCAACACATTGCACATTAAGGCATCAAGCGACAAATCATTGGCTACAAAAGTTTTGTTCGACTTTCAAGGAAGATGGACACATGTCACTTAAAGGATACATGTTAAAATGGGGGGTGACTTTCAAGTTGCACTCTTTTTCCCTTGACTAAGTTTTGTCCCATTGGGTTTTCTTAGTATGGTTTTTAATGAGGCAACATACCTGATCCAGAAGTATCAGAATAAGAAAATACGCGCTGCAATTTTTTTCCCTTAGCTGAGGTTTTATCTCACTGGGTTTTCCCAGCAAGGTTTTTAATGAGGCAGCATCTCAAAACGTATTAAGTTGATAACCAAGAGGGAGTGCTATGAATATATTTATTATTTATGTGGTTATTAACGCCTAAAATAGATTTAGTTTGTTCTACATATATAGTCTTTTGTACCTTTTGTAATAGACACATCAATCAATAATATTAATCTCTTTATCCTTCTTATTTTCTTCTATTTTTTTGCTATTAGGCTAGTTTCACAACAAATCCCTATTTTTCTTTTCATTTTCTTTTAACTCGAAAACACGGTTTCACTTCATTTTATTTCTCTTCTTTTTCACTTCATTTCATTTCTCTTCTTAGGGCATGTTTGGCTAAGCTTTTTGAAACAACTTATTGACTTATTGGCTTTTTGAAAAGTAATAAGCTCCAAAATGATGTTTGGCAATGAGGGTGTATGTAAGGAGAAAAGCGAATAAGTCAATAAGTCACTCCATACAGACTTTTCCAAAAAGCCAATCTATATATCTAATAAAGCAAACCATTGGGGGACACATGTCACCCCTTGGTTAAGCCACATTAGCAGACACATCATCAAACACGTGGCACAGCTCTAAGGGATCGATTGGTTTGGCTTCTTTTGTAAGATTCATATACTCTCTCTCTCTCTCTCATTCTGTAATCATTCATCGTTCCTCTTCTAACCCTGATTATTTGCTCTCTCTCTCTCTCTCTCTCTCTCTCTCTCTCTGACAAACACGGTGATGAACTCCATTGAAGGTTTCAATTGCGAATGTTATAACCTGGTTTTGATATCCCATAACCCTAATTGACGTTCAAACTCAACCCCTCACAACCCTAACTTCAATTGCATCAATCTGTCGTTCAATCCAAGCCAATCTATCCAAGATTCAAACGCTACCATTAATTGATTTTAACAGTTATTTAATCAGGTATGTAAATCTGTTAGAACCCTAATTTTCGAATATTCAATCGCTTTGTTCTGTAATCAGAGGAGTAAGATTACCTTTACCCATTGTTTTATTTTTCCATTGTTTTAGTGTTACAAATAGTTACAGTTTCGATTCGATTTTTGAATTGGGTTTGAATGGAGTGGTTGTGTCTAGCGGCGGTGGTTGTGTCTAGCGGCGGCAGTGATGGTCTAATGTTGATGGTGGAGTCGCGGCGGCGGTGGTTTTGTGGTACTTGAATCTTCCTCTCAATCTTTCCCTACGCCTTCTAAGGTTTTACAGTTTCGATTCGATTTTTGAATTGGGTTTGAATTCGAACTGGATTATAAGTTTTATTGATTTTGATTTTTGGGTTCTGTATATTTTAATAATTCTTTTGTGGAATACTGAACTGAAATATCTCTCTACTTTGATTGCCAATATTTTTTATAAAACAAGATGATTTTTGTATTTTAACTGGTGGCAGAGGTTTTTTGTAGGTGAGAATCAAAATGGACATGGAACAAGAGTCTGAGTGGAACGCAGCACAGAATATCTCAATAAGTGAAAATCTCTTGGATGCTGCTAAGCGTCAACTGTAGTTTCTTGAAGTTGTAGATAGAAACCGTTGGCTTTATGAAGGCCCGGCCTTACAATGGGCAATCTATAGGTACATCAACAAACTAATTATCTAATAACAGGGATGTTTGTTTATTGTTTACTGTAAAGACTAAAGAGTTATGCAGTTTTTACGTGCAGAAACTAGAAAGTATATTTTGAATAGGGACGCAAAAGACGCTGATCGGTATGAACAGTTATGGTGCTTCTAATGAAATTTTAGTTTTGTTAATGACCCATTTGAAAAATGTTGCAGGGTGATATTCTGTTTATGCGTATGAGCAAGGACCCGATTCGTGTAGGAGTTATTTTATTGTTCACTGTTGATGTGAGTCTCTTAATTACATTCTTTCTTTCAGTCTTTGATTCAGTTTAGTATGTAAGCTTTTATTGAAGTTATTAAAGTATATTAAAAGTGCTTTTATCATCAACTTTGTTTGAATATATTGTTTTGTTCTTTGGTGCAAAAACGTGTATGACCGGACACGCTAACCGGCCCACATCAGGCCGCCCCAGGCCCAACGTGTGAGAGGTAAATCAACCTCACTCAGCGGCAAGGCGATTGACGCTTAGGATTAGAATCGAACCCGCGACCTTTAGCTTTTGGTGCAAATCTGACACCCCATTAACCAACTGAGCTACACGGCGGGAGCGATTGACACAGGGACACGAAATTCCAATAGTTCATAGAGCTATAAAGGTGTATATTGTTTCTTTAATCCCTCTTTAAATTTTATAGCCATTGTATCGAATAACATTCCACCATGGTTTTAAATTGATTTAGCTGTTTTTGGGCCAGCTTACCACTTTGGGCTTTGATGTTAATCTTACCTAAAAGTCATATTTCTGTAATAGGTTCATGAGTATCAACATATTGGAGAAGTTTATATCCTTGCAAAAGGTAATGCAAATTTCAGTCATTACATATGATTCACAGAAACGTTAGAATAATAATGCTAATTTATATTTGGTTTT
Source organism: Helianthus tuberosus (assembly GCA_030545235.1). Classification (NCBI taxonomy): domain Eukaryota; kingdom Viridiplantae; phylum Streptophyta; class Magnoliopsida; order Asterales; family Asteraceae; genus Helianthus; species Helianthus tuberosus. The sequence continues at coordinate 41,500,859 of CM060409.1, read as the reverse complement.
ATTTTACTTTATATGCTCAGGCACCTTTAAAAAGTTATTATTTTTATCAAACTTTTTTTAATAAAAGAATCTTTTTGATGTTATTAGGAGACAACAATAGCTATGGAGATGACATGTTTTTGTATACTCAAGGTCAAATGTGGTTGAAGCGGCATCATATCACATGGAGGGCAATCTAAAGAAATTTACCGTTCGTCATAATTATAAAGGTAGATGTGGTTCTTCATCTTGATCTGTAATCTTCTACACGTTTCATATTGATTACATCTATGGTAAGTCTTACATCACCGATTTCACTCTCACACACGCCTCAAACCTAGGTTTATTGAATCCTATATCCGATTATTATTCATCATTTTGGTTCATGTTAATCTAAATTCGCGTTTCGTTTTGATCGGTGGTGCTTTGTTCGATTTGATCCCAGTAGATGTTTTTTTCAATGATTTTATGTCATATACTGATATTATTTTATGATGATGAAATTAGGTAGTGTATTTTAAATATTTAGGATTAACAATTTGAATATAATGTAGTGTATTAATCATTGTGTATTTCAAATTTTGAAGTGTTTATGTGTGATATTTCATCTAGCGTACACATTGTTTTATGTCTGTTTTGATTGAGGTGTTGCTTTTTGTTGTTTTTAGATTGAAGTTTATGTTTATGGAATTGGTAGTTGTGTGTGTGTGTTGAATGTAGTGTGAATTAGGTGTTTGGGTATATATGTGGTTTTTGGATGTTAATAAATTGAATTTGTTTTCGTATTTGGTGGAGTAGTTTAGAATTATTGGTGTAAAGTAGAACAAGAGTAACAATTTCTGTTCAAAAAAATTGTAGGAATTATTAGCGTTGAAATCGTGTTGTATACTTTGAATATTTTGATGGTATTGGTTTAGCAGTGAGTAGAAGTTGACCTAGGGGAAGACTGTAGCTGGTCGAATGAAACTAGCTATTCCCTATATATGTTTTATTCTAATCTTTTTTGTGAATAGTTGTGTAAAAGCAAAAAACATTTGAGTCCTTAAATATTTGCCCGAAAATATTATAATATATTACAAGCCATGGACCAATCCTTTTTTTAATTCAATTCAATAGTCGGTATGTTATTAGTGGGCTTCAAAATTCTTATAGTTTATAAGCATATATTTTGTGTAACTAAATGCATTGTCTGTTATTTGAGATGGAAAACTGGTGAGGTTGAAGGGTTATAGTTTATAAGCATATATTTTGTGCAAATAAATGCATTATGTGTTATCCGGGGTCACAAGACTAAAACAATTTTGTTAAAATTTTAATTGTTTCTAAATAATTAGTAATTTAGCATCTCAAAGATGATCACAATTTATTCATTTATAGATAGTCACTGAGTCGGATACTCAGACATTATTACATGTTTCCCTTTAACCGAACTTTTCTTTTAAAGGGGAGGCTTTTGAAGCGATACAAATGGCTAAGAGAATGGATCCAAACACGAGCATAGAAGTGTGTCACCTCTATCAAAAGTTTTAGAATGATGCAGTAGCGAGTAGGGAACTTTTGCGGCTATTTGAAAGGTGCTTCAGGGTCGAGAACTATGTGTAAACAACCATGGTAAGTGTTGGTAAGGGCTGCCAAAACAGATTGAGAACGTCAAGACAACAATGAACGTTTCTGGTCTGCATCGAGGTGTATGAATGACGGGTCTGTACAAACAACCATGGTAAGGTTTTGTGTAAATGAATTCGTCTTTATTTAAGATTTTGTGTAAATGTATACATTTATCGGCATATATGTATATTCATTTTTGTTTATTGTTTTTTATTTGTTGGTAAAGGGACTGTGAGTGTATGAAGAAAAAAGTGAGAGCTAGGGCTTCTTGTGCACAAGGAGTTATGATAAGAATGATTGCACCTAAAGACAACTCATATGTTAGCAAGTAAGTGCGTAATTTCTTTTACTTTTCTTTTTATTTTGTGAATTTTCTTATAGGAATGAACAAGAATAAGCAAGTTCAACGTTTATAATAATCACCATATCCAACAAAAGTTTAGAAAAATGTTTTGATGTTAACAATATGCTAAAGTATCACCCTTTTGGATAAAAAGATGCATAAGCATTCTTTAAAGCTATAAATAAAACTATGGATAAAAAGATGTTTGTGGGTTGTTTTCACCTTACCCGTTTTGACCCACATTAAAAATCATTGAATATTGACAGTAACCTATTTTGACCCGTTATTATACGTGTTTTAATCCCATGTGCCACCTTTTAACCCTCATTTTCATTGTTTGAACTATATGACTCATTTGGCCAATTTTTGTTTATAGTCTAATCTAAATTCATGCCACTAATTTTTACCTTATTTGTGAAACAGGCATGCCAGGTTCAACCCAAGCTATCAAGAGATAATCGAAACAATCCTTGTTGTGTGAATATGAATACTTTTAGAGGAACATATGTTATTGTACTTGTGTGTAGATTTTTTTTTTTTCTTTTTTATCATTTTTATTATTTTCATGTTGCTTTAGCGGCATGTAAAAATTAATCTGCTAATAGTGTTTCTTCCAATGTATGCGTTTTCACAGAATATTAAATTTCAAAGTAAATAATATGGTTTTGGATGAAGCCGCGCATCGCGCGGGCATTAACCTAGTTAGTCAAGAAGTTGTTTCAAAAAGCTTAGCCAAACATGCCCTTAATTTCATTTCGTTTGTTTATTAAACTTGGGAACATAGGGAGTCACTAATATTGTAATTGGCTCCAAATGGGCAAGTCCCATGTTAACAAGCCATCACCTTCTCTTCGATTTTCTTTCCCCAAAGTTTACGCAGGTCCGAAAGACAATGCGATTTTCATGCACTCCCCCTCCATTCACAAAACCAAAATCAACTTGCAACCCTACGTCAATTCTTGGGCTTCTTCGATAATATGGATTATTACTATTGACCCATGATCAATCTTGTTAAGGTTTTGTTATCTGTTTTCTTAATCATGTGATTCTTGATGGTAAAAATCCAATCTTGCCATTCTTTTTCTTGAAATCTTATGTGAATAGATCATTTCAGACATTAATTCATCTGGGTTGGTTGTAATTCGCCAATTCATGCCAAAAATCTGTCTGATTGTTTAATCTTGATTGATACATTTCAAGATTTGCTCAACTCGAATGAAAGATGTCGACTTTCGAGGGTGTCTTTGTGAATGATCAATGGCTGCAAAGCCAGTTTACGCAAGTCGAGCTTCGTAAACTTAGAACCAAAGTATGACATTTCATGTTTATACCTTTGCTCATTGATTTGATATGAATCTAGATGTTGATTGATTCGCATATAGTTTGTTTCAGCAAGAAATGAATCTGGGACAGTCACAATACAGGATTTGCCGCCGGTTTTGGCAAAACTAAAGCCCTTTAATGAGGTAGCAAGCCAGGATGAAGTTAACCGAATGCTAAGCGACTCATATTCTAACTTGGCCAAAGAGTTGGATTTCGAGGGCTTCCTTCGGGTGAGTGGATCAAGTATAGTTCGTTTAACGGGTGTTTGGCATTGCGTTTTCAAGTTGCGGATAATCAAATATATAGTGTCATTCGCGTTTAGAACGCAATGCCAAACACCCTTGTGTTTCTTTAAGTGATGAAAAGACAAAAGGATTTTTTTAGAACTTTTTTATATAATTATAGGTATATCTAAATTTACAATCTCGAGCAAGTGCGAAAATGGGAACTTCAAAAACTTTCAGAACGACTTCATCGTTTGTGAAATCGGGGACAACTCTCCTTCGCCACAGCATTAGCGAAACAGAAAAGGCTTCATATGTTTCTCATATTAACAACTATCTTGGAGAAGATAAATTTTTGAAGCAATTTCTTCCTTTAGACCCTGCTACCAATGCTTTATTTGATCTTGCTAAAGATGGAGTCCTATTATGGTATTACTAATTACTAATAATTCAAATGTTCGACTATATTTTCGTTTGTTTAACAAGAGTTATGTTGATTGATACTCTTGTTTTTGTAGTAAGTTGATTAATGTGGCTGTTCCCGGTACAATAGATGAGCGAGCTATCAACACTAAAAAGGTTCTTAATCCATGGGAACGAAATGAGAATCACACTCTTTGCCTTAATTCTGCAAAGGCTATAGGCTGCACCGTTGTTAACATTGGCACACAGGACTTGGCTGAAGGAAGGGTAAGTTGAGAACATGTGATCATAAATGGGCGGGTCGAACGGGCTGGGTAACAGGTCAACACACGGTCATTCTTGATACAAGTTGAAACGGGCTACGTTGGGTTGACCCAAAACCTTTTTTGTCCATATTTTTTAGTACCTTATATAAGTAAGACTTTGGGTGATTTCAACCTGTTTCCATATAAAGTAATTATTTTCTTGACCTGTTAGAGATGAAGCATAACCTGGTTCGTCGAAATTGCACCACTTAAGCGAAGCAAAATAAAGTAACTCGTGAGATATTAAACTTAAGTTTTGTACTAACTTTTCTTTTGGTTCATGTTTGCAGCCACATCTATTACTCGGGTTGATATCTCAGATAATTAAGGTAATTTAGGGGATTATTTTTGTCAAATTAATTCAAGTTTTGTATTAGTATATATTTCTAACTTAATGTTGGCACTGCCAGATACAACTTTTGTCAACAGTCGATCTAAAGAAAACCCCTGAGCTCGCAGCAATGGTTGAAGATAGCAAGGTCTGATGGCTTGTTTGGTTGCTTACCGTCTTTTATTTATTTGTAATTTTATACGCGTGATTTACATCTCAACGCGATGTTAAATCTACAGGAAGCTGAAGAACTCATGGGTTTGGCACCAGAAAAAGTGCTTCTAAAATGGATGAACTTTCAGTTAAAGAAATCAGGCTACAAAAAAGAAGTTACAAACTTTTCATCTGATCTAAAGGTACTTGTTTATGATTAATATTAAAAATGCTGTATACACACACTTTCAGTTGATTTATCTAAGTCGTGTGTAGGACGGAGAGGCATACGCGCATTTACTTAACGTTCTAGCCCCAGAACACGGTACCACTAAAACTTTGGAAACAAAAGATCCCACAGAAAGAGCAAAGTTGATTATCGAACAAGCGGAGAAATTGGACTGTAAAAGATATGTTACATCTAAGGATATTGTTGAAGGGTCCACAAATTTAAATCTTGCATTCGTTGCGCAAATATTTCAGCATAGGTGAGTCTAGTTACTTCTTTTCAAGTGTATAAAATATTAAAACCTAGATAAAATGTTTAAATATGAATCATATGTAACTTGAATAACAGGAATGGGCTTACTATAGATAAAACTAAGACTTCATTTGCGGAGATGATGACCGACGATGAAAGCACATCACGGGAAGAAAGATGTTTCAGAATGTGGATCAACAGTCTTGGAGTCGAAACACATATTAATAACGTGTGGGAGGATGTCAGAAACGGGTGAGCTTAAAATTGACAAAAAAAAAAAACAAAACAAAAGAACGTGTTTGCATGATGACGGATTAACGGTAAGTGGTTTATGATTTTTCATACCTTTGAACTTTTTTTTGCATTCAGATGGGTTCTTCTAGAAGTTCTTGACAAACTCGCTCCGGGGTCAGTTATGTGGAAGCAAGCAACAAAACCTCCAATTAAGATGCCGTTTAGAAAAGTTGAGAATTGCAATCAAGTTATAAGGATTGGGAAAGAATTAAATTTCTCGCTCATCAATATTGCTGGAGCCGACATTGTTTCAGGAAACAAGAAGCTTATAATAGGTTCGTTTTTTAAATGGACGTTCAATACAGAACCAATTTGAAAGTAGAGAAATGTGAGAAACACACCAGTTACAACTACACATATTTCTTTAAATATGATACATAAGACAGTTTATGTGGATGCCGCGGCTCTCTACTTAAAATCAGTTATGTATTGAACATTTGATCGCACCCTTTCTTTATATTAAACATGATCATATCTATCGACAAATGAATAAAATAACTAACTGTGTTTGGTCTTGTTCGCAGCGTTCTTGTGGCAGTTGATGCGATTTAGCATGCTCCAACTTCTCAAAAATTTACGAACTCATGGTCAAGGAAAAGAGATAACCGATGCTGATATTCTCCAATGGGCTAACACGAAAGTCAAACAATCGGGAAAAACACAAATGGATAGCTTTAAGGTAATCTTAATACGGTTATTGCCTTATCGGATAACAAATTAACCTCTTTCAGTCTGATTGTCTTGAGTAACCATCTTTATTTTCACCGATAAATGACTTCCGAAAATTAAATTTAAGGCAGCTTGTAGTTTCTACAGGTTACCAGGTCAAACTTATGATGTTTGTAAGTTTGACCTTATTGACTTTTTTCTGTCATGTTGCTAACAAGAAAGGAATACCTGAAACTGAATTTTGAAAAGTTGTTACCCTGTTATGGGTGAGAAAGCAAAGATGATTACTCAAAACAGAAATCAGACAAAAATAGTTGATCATGAATTTATTTTTTTATTTTTTTTTTTTTGAAATTTTTAGGATAAACGACTATCAGACGGTATTTTCTTCCTCGAGCTTCTTAGTGCAGTGGATAAAAGGGTTGTAAACTGGGGTCTTGTTACCAAGGGCGAGAATGGTAAATTTTTAACCTTTTATCATTTTTACGCGTTAAATCTTTAAACTGGATGGCGGCGCAGTTTGTTGCCCGTCTACCTGCTATTCTTATGTAATTTGCCGTGTTGATTGGAATGAAAAGTTCTTTATTTTTAAAAAAAAAAATCTTTAAACTTTATGAAACTAACATTTTCTAATTGTTGTTGAAATCACAGAGGAGGATAAGAAGTTAAACGCAACGTATATAATTAGTGTTGCAAGAAAGCTTGGATGCTCCATCTTCTTATTGCCTGAGGACATTCTAGAGGTAAAATAAAATTACTCTTTCAAATCTAAAAAAATAAATGACTTTTTAAACAGCAATGAATTGAAGCTCAAATATACGTTGACAGGTTAACCCGAAGATGATCCTGATTTTGACAGCAAGCATCATGTACTGGAGCTTGCTACAGAAGGCTAAGACTGAAGAAGAAGATAGACCACCCGAAGAAGAAGCGAACGCAGCGATGGATGAAGCCGCTATCGAAAATGGTAGCACCCAAGAGAAAGAAGAAACGGTTGAGAACGATAATGAATGATTGTGAAAACACAAGTGTAATATAAATTATACGTATTAACAAGTAAATTTTGTTTTTTGGGTATTAGAATTGTATTTGGCGAATGCATGTAAATTTTACTTGATTTTTTTTTCAACAACTTAACGCGTATGTGGTATTATTGATAAGTTCTAAAATATTTCAACATGTTAAAAAACAAAATTACTCATCATCAGCTACAGATTGTTCTTGTTGTGCAACCAACATAAGCATCTCAAGGCGTTTATCAAAAAGTAATGCGCTTTCGTCTCTTGTATCGAGTTCTCCAGCTTCAACTTCCAGCCACTTTTCACGCAAATCATCTAGAACGTTCCCTTCTGTCATCTTCATTTCCGCTCCAGGAGCATTTGGAACTGTGGTACGAAGTGATGAATCACCAGATGGCGGTGGCAGCGTTAGAAGCATCGCTCTGAATTCCTTAGTATCTGCAAATGTCTCAAAGTTGCAGGCTATCATATCCAGACAATATTCCCGTATCTTCAAAACACCGTACCTACAACAACACAAGGTTTTGTCTAACGTGTGATATTAAACTTCAAAGAATTGATAAAATAAGAACATGGTAACGGTAACATACATGTCGGATAATATCAACCAGTGGCATAATTGTGAAGGAGGGACCATTTGTAGATGAGGTAGTAGAGCATCAGCAACCGCGCGTTTAAGAGGAAATAATAAGTATCTTGAAGCAGCATCAAACATTTCTTCAGCCTGGTCAATAATATATCAGTAATGACAGTTTTTTAAGAGTTGAAAATTACATTTTTGACATTTTTAGTTTATATAAATCCATAAAGATGTACGTAGAATACCTACCTGTTCAGGGTTGATATCCTTCAAACCGTCAGTGTACCTGTGAAGAAGCAAAAGGACGTTACACAAAAATAATGTTTTTAAGTCCATTATACAAACAAATCATAAATAAAGAAAAAGAAGAAGCTTACATGTACTCTATCATCTTCTCAAAAGCTTCCATGCTAAGATCGTGTTCGTTAATAAGCGGAAGATTGTAATCAGGTAACCCATCTTTCCCTTCAAGAAAATCCTCCATACGCGATAATCTAGTTTTAAAGTATTCCGATCTTGAAGCCAAAATAACTTGATGACAACGGAAAACCTTATCATCGACTTTTATATTAACATCCGCAAGATCATCTTCAAATTCAAAACCATTTATTTTCATCGAACCAAATCGTGACACAAGATCATCTTCATGTTTTCCCTCTTGAATCGAATTATTAAGAGATATTTGAAGAACACGCAATAAGGCAGCGGGGAGACGATCTTCCTCAGGTAACGAACTACCCTGTAAAATATACCGTCGCTGGGAATTATCGATATCTTGTAACGATTTATAATCTGCGTACTTTTGATGCCTCACTTCTTTTTCTATAACCTTCTGTAATGATTCGCACTTACAAACTTTACATATTCTAACGAGATCTTCCATGTCATCAACAGCGATCTCGAGTCTATCGGAGTAAAAGAAGTGAACAAGGCTGTAAAATGCAGGGTAAGATAACTTTTCTCTCGAGAATCTTATTTCTTTACGGTCCCTCCAATCGGTTTCAAACTTTTTCTTGAAGTAGGGTGACCTGGCACTCAAGATTACTCTATGAGCTTCGATTGGTCTTCCATGAAGATAAAATGTAACGTCTGGAGGGAAATAGCTGGGACTGGTTCCTCCGTTAGACAAATTACCTGTTCAGCGTTCATACCCACCTTCAAATTAGATATCAAGATTAACAATCAAGCAAAGATTAGTTCTTAAAGTGCAGATTATAACATACAAGAATCAAAATCAGACAGCTGATGATAAATCAACATGATTAACAATAAAGTTCTAATTTTTTGAACAATCCATGCTTAAAGTGCAGATTATAACATTCAAGAATCAAAATCAGACAACTACCTAATGATAAATCAGAATGATTAACAATAAAGTTCTAATCTTTTTAACAATCCATACATAAAGTGTAGATTACACCATTCAAGAATCAAAACCAGACAATTAACTAACAAAAAACCAATATGATCAACAATAAAGTTCTTTGTTTCTCAAACAATCCATACTCAAAGAATCAAAACCAGACAACTAACTAACAATAAACCAACATGATCAACAATAAAGTTGTAATCTTTTCATACAATCCATACTTAAAGTGTAGATTATACCATTCAAGAATCAAAATCAGACAACTACCTAATGATAGATCAGAATGATTAACAATAAAGTTCTAATCTTTTTTAATAATCCATACATAAAGTGTAGATTACACCATTCAAGAAACAAAACTAGACAAATAACTAATGATAAATCAACATGATCAACAATAAAGTTCTAATCTTGTTAAATAATACATACTGAAAGTGTTGACTACACCATTCAAGAATCAAAACCAGACAACAAACTAACAATAAACCAAGATGATCAACAATAAAGTTCTAATCTTTTTAAGCAATCCATACTTAAAAGTGTAGATTACACCATTCAAGAATCAAAACCAGACAACTAACTAACAGCAAACCAAAATGATCAACAATAAAGTTCTAATCTTTTTAAACAATCCATACTTAAAAGTGCAGATTACACCATTCAAGAATCAAAACCAGACAACTAACTAACAGCAAACCAAAATGATCAACAATAAAGATCTAATCTTTTTAAAAAATCCATACTTAAAAGTGTTGACTACACCATTCAAGAATCAAAACCAGACAACTAACTAACAGCAAACCAAAATGATCAACAATAAAGTTCTAATCTTTTTAAACAATCCATACTTAAAAGTGTAGATTACACCATTCAAGAATCAAAACCAAACAATAAACCCAACATGATCATCAACAAACTTCTAATCTTTTTAAACAACCCACACTTAAAAATGTAGCTTACACCATTCAAGAATCAAAACCAAACAACCAACCAACAATAAACAACACGATCAACACTAAAGTTCTAATCTTTTTAAACAATCCATACTTAAAGTATAGAGTACAACATTCAAGAATCAAAACCAGACACCTAACTAATAACAAACCAACATGAACAACAACAAAGTTCCAATCTTTTTAAACAATTCATACTTAAAGTGTAGATTACACCATTCAAGAATCAAAACCAGACAACTAACATGATCAACAATAAAGTTTTAATCTTTTTAAACAATCCATACTTAAAGAACCAAAACCAAACAACCAACTAACAACAAACCAACATGATCAACAACAAAGTTCCAATCTTTTTAATCTTTTCAACCAACCCATACCTTCAAACTGTGACTTCCCATCCAATTGCTCCAAATACCCTCTATTCCCCACACACCCAAGAAAAGTTTCCCTCAAAGCCCCCTGCAACGGCCCCAACGGAGGCGGGCGAGCCTCAAACGCCTTCAAAAGCTTCCTCACCTTCAAATTCAAAGCAGCATAATGACACCTGTCACCATCAAAAGTATGTTCTGAACAAATTGCACCACTTTCAAGCAACATCTTGGCTGCATCAAGATGCCCTGCTAAACAAGCATAGTATAGAGCCACAGAGTCCCATTGGTCACGTGCGTTGACATTAACACCGGACTCTAATAGGTATTTCAGCCGGTCAACGTCTCCGGCACGTGAGGCTTCGAAAACGTCGCCGTATGGGACCTTTTTTAGTGGAACTGATGATGAAAAGTCTTCTGGGTTGAGGTCAATGTCGTCCAAATCGGACATAATGATAGTGGGTTTCGGTTCAAGATGAATAAAGTTGCTGAATTTGGTGAGGATGATGATGATGATGATGATGATAAAGAGGATAAGATCGTTGTTTGTTCATTGTTTAGTTAAGGATGTTTCATGTTTGTGGAGTTTGAAGATGGAGGCGGTTGTTAAAAAGATATCAGCATTTTTGTTGGTGATTATAGGATGTGATTAGGGTTTATGATCAGGTGATTGTAGGGAGAAAGGGGTTAGAGGAGGAAGATGATTAACAAAATGGACAGTTATGATTCATTGGCAAAGATTTTAAGAGGGTGTGAAAAAACCAAATTAACCGAACCATAATCGAATTAACTGATAAAACCGAACCAAATCAAAATCCGGTAGGTCAATTAGTTGTTTTTTTTTTTAACCGAAAGTAACAGGTCGGTTATAGTTTTCAATTTTTCATACCTACCATAACCGAACCAAACCGACATGTAGTAAAATCATATATTTTTGAAACACATGTATGCATTTTATTTCAATTGAGAGTTGACATGTGCCGCGGATATGCACAAAACTTAAATTGATAGCCACTCAGGTAAAGACAAGATATAATGTATGAGATATTGTATGTTACATTATACGTCCATATAGGGCAGCGAGTGTGTTGGTATACGCTTGTATTGAGGCATACGACCCATGTACGTATGTTGTTTTATAGCATATGACTGACGCGTTGACTCAATGACTATAAGATGTTCATGCAGCATATTCCCCTAAAAGGGTGTATCTTTAGCAACACCCTTATAAAAGTATAATAAAACAATTAAAATAATCTACTTATAATATTAAAAGAAAAAAAAAGGGATAAAGAACACTGATTTGGGGGTCAATACTGAAATATCATAGATAACCAAACATAAACTCCAGCCAGAAACAGGCACCAGGAGCCAACAACATCTCAATACATAAGCTACAAGATTTGAACACAAATCCCTTGTGAAGCAAGTTACCTCCTAAACATAAATAATAGTCTGAAAACAAACATGCTAGGCATTGCAAGCCTTTTTAGCATTTGTACAACATGTCCAAGTATATTAAGGTTTATTATTCTTAAACAACAGATGTCAGCTGTTCTCGTCCGAATTACTAGAATTTAGCCGTCTTAACCTTTGATCAAGCTCCGCCATTACCGCTGGTTCTTGCTTTTTCCTTTCCTTGGATATATTCGTGCTCATAAACCCGAGTTTATCAAAAGCAACCTGCACCCATAAGTACCAATATATAATGTTATTTTCTCCTTGAACCAACAGCCTAAACACATTTATAGAGGGTACACTTACTGTCAATAGGTCATCGGGATCAAAGAGATGATGAGTGGTATTCTGTATAACATTGATTACATCCCCAACATGATTTGCCATTAGCAACTCATCTTCCTTCATCTGCAATAACAGTAGAACCACAAGACTTGTTACTTTTGCAAATTATTACCCCTCCATTTTCAAGAAAAGATTTATAACACCTGGATCTTTTATAAGATATATGTGCTTTCAAAATCCCACTTTTGGAGTATTATAGTTTAACAAGGGTGTTTATGACTTTATGTATGAAGTATGAATGTCGTAGCATAGTATTTAGTTGGGCATTATTGTTATTTGATACTTTTTAAAAATAAAAGAAAATATGGAACGACCATGTTGATAAAACTCGTGAATATCTCTCATTTTCCTTGCTTACACGGTTTAATGACTAGCGAGTAGCAAGCATCTGATCAAGATATCAAAGTGAAGACATCTGTGTGGAGTTGAGTAGCATGTGTTGATACTGTTTTACACAAATTGTTGTTGTATCTATGTTCTTTATACAGCTTTACACAAATTGTTGTTGTGCGTGCCGATACTGCTTGTGATTAATTACATAGAATGTGAATTAGCGTTAGGTACGAACTGAATGTTAATTTGTTGAGTGCTAGTTAAAATGTTTATCGTGGATGAATAAACATGTGGGAATAGGTGGGTGTGATACGAAATATACTCAAATGGAAATTCTAATCCGGATAACCTAAGCAGTCAGTAGCGGTGGGATAGCGGTTATCAGGCCTTCCAAAATAGCACTGTCAAACAGCGGTCCAGAATAGCGGAACCGCTATTACGGCACTTTTGAGTTTTGACTTTTGAGATTACTATTAATATTATATATGTTTTAAGTTTTATATATGTGTATATATAGATTCTGCATGATATAAAATTACCGATGTCCCACCGATATAGCACCACAATAACCTATATCTCAGATATCGGCTCTTGACCGCTATTTAATTTTAGACCACATTAACTGCATAGCGGATAACATTGCTAGAGTAGTAGGCTGGATGGGTTCCTATAAAGCATGTTAATAGTGACTATGGGTAAACAGGCCCTTGGAAATTGCCATTTCTAGACGTTTGACTGTTAATCAATTCTTTTTCCTAAAACCAAGTCGTAATTTCTATTTATAATGAATTAATGGACTAGTGTTACTCGTATAAGTCTGCAAGTAAAGACATAAATAAGTGAATCACCTTGAATATAGCAAGAGCCATGTTAAGTAAGACCTGTGCTCCTTCATAAAAGAGAACATCCCAAACTCGCAATGTTGTCTGCATTTGTACGAACATAACTATTAGATATATACATAACTGTGCATGTACATGTGCATATTCATGATTTACTTATGTCTACAGTAATCGTAACCTCTGAAGGCAAGCTCTTTGAAAAGAGGCAAAGGAACCACTCGGTGGCAACAAGGGAGACATCGAACTCAAGAGCTTCTAAATGAGCATGTATACTGCATTCCAGAATACTCAAAGTTTAAAAGCCGTAACTTCATGATAAATATATAAAGCAATACATTATTACCTTGGGCATTTCTTTTTCAGCAAATCTTTAAACACCCTTTGTTCTACATGACAGCCTGATAAATTATTTGAGTAGCAATCATTGACTAATACATTTTCCAAAAGAACCGCCAACATCCAAAACGCGTCTTCTTCTGTTTTCATCACGAGTAACAATAATGCAGCCACATAATTTAAACCCTGCAGTAAATACCAACTCAGTCACCAAAAACAAAGACCTTTATTAACATATTTAAATGAGCCTATAGATACATACCTGACAATAACCAACATCAGAATCACGAAAAGAGTAACCGACAAGAACACGTCTCAGCGAAGCATGACCTTCCGGAGTGTCCAACCATGGATGACCCGGGAAAGTTCGTGGCAGATCCTGCATTCCAAAAAAATAATAATAATAATAAATTCAGCTCGAGAGTACAGTGTACTGTATAAACCAATATTTAGTAATTAAAAATGTGGATTGAGTACACTAAAACTTAAAGTAAACAAACTGAAGTGTCTGAATTTAAAAGCAACCATATTACACTATACAATTATTATATATCCCTTCAGTCATACACATAATCATGTGAATGACCTTTACAAACTCTGGATCATGTAAAGAACTAAAGATACTTATCGCATAACAATTTTTATTTTATTTTTTGGTTTGAAACATTTTCTTTTTTATATAAGCAATCATAGGCCAATTACAATGGGCAACAAGCTGCGCCTCAACCCCTTTTGGATAACAAAACCGATCCTACTAAAGACAAAGATATGGGTCTTAGCCTCTTAGGGGTCGAGAAAACTATGCACGACCCGTTGGACCCTGTTCGAAAATTCCACAAAATTACACATCCGCAATGATAAAACACAAAATTATAAGGCATTTAAGTTGCAATTCACATCCCAGAACAAAAAATTGCTACAAAAACAGAACAGATAAAATTTAGCGAAAACATATTGATATAACATGAACAAAGAACTTGTAAAACTCACATGATCGATCTGCTTTGTCGCAGGGGTGACCTTACCCTCAACAGCAATTATCAAATCATTATAATAGCTATCCGGCACAGTCGATTTCTTCTTCGCAGCACCCGACAAAGAAAACCAAACTTTCGGTCTCAAAACCGGAGGTATCCCCTTTCTAATCAGCTTCTTGAGGGTGATAGCATTCACTAATGCCGAAAACTTTAGGGAAGATTTAATAGCAGAAGTTACATGAGTCTGTAAATACCAATTTGCCCCTTTGCTAGCTTCTAAAGCCCACCAAACCCTACCCTGTTCCCTCACTTTCTCCCTCACCTCATTCAATATATTTGCATCATCAACATTACCCTCAACTGTAAACCCATAAAGATCTTGAAATTTCACAAGGATATTTGCCCTTCTGGCATGAATACTTGGTCTCAAGATGGGTATTTGGGATTGAATTTCAAGAGATAGATCCCTCTTGCTTTGAGTTCCAAACATTTCTTATGGATGTATAAATTATAATCAATCAAGAAACATAAAGATTCAATCTTTATACAATAAAAAGATCAAGAAAGCTCACATGGGCTTACTGGGTACAAGATTGGATTCACAGATCAAATCTTTACAACATATCTCCAAATGGGTGCCTGAAAAATCTCAACTTTCTTGTATAAAACCACAAATTATTGAAAATACATAACAAGAAGAAGGTAAAGATGATAATAAAAGCAAGAAACAGAAGAACAGAAGGGAAAAGATGATGTTGATCTTGAAATGGAGGTGTGGGAATTGACAGATGAGTTAGGAAACCCTATGTAATTAGGGGGGTATAAGTATAACGCGTTTGAATTAAGATGAACATGGTATGTTAGATGCAATTTATTATTGTAATTTAAAGGGGAGAACTGACTTGAGTAACATTAGTACAAAGATTTTTTAATGAGGGCCGCATAGGTTGATTGAAGAAATGTTGAATTGTTGGTGTTTAGTATTTACGGATTAAAAGGGATTGGGTGGGGAACTTGTGTGGTAGGTGTGGTAGGGTGGAGCACACTTTTCTTACATTTTGTTTTTTGAAAATTTAAATTGTAAGAAGATATTGAAAGAGAAGAGAGTGTTGTCTATATGTTCTATATTTTTGTTTTGTTATTTTCTTTGATTGTTTTTAAATATTTTATTTGTGGTGATGCTTTATAGTTTATACGGTTGAGTTTATGCCATTTGTGTTCTTTTAAAATGAAAATCTTTTGTTAAAAACCACACAACTTTTCAATATTTTTAAAAAATTATAAATGTTAATTTTTTAAAGCTAAATAGAAGATATATGAATACAGGTATTGTTTAGAGGCTCTTTGTTTAGCTCTTAATAAGACTTTTAATGGTTTAGCACTTAATGGTTCAGACTATTTGTTTCGCAAGTAGATATCTGAAAGGTTTAGACATTTGCATATGAATGATTAAGCATTATACTGAGTCTGAATGGTTATACCTCTAATCTGAATTGGACAAACATTTGTCTCTAAACGGTTAAGCATTATACTAGCTCTTAATGGTTCAGACCTTTTATTGGTTCAGCACTTAACCATTCAGAAATTGCTAAACAGCCCCTTAATGATTATTGTATTTCAACTTTTAACTTGAAGTGAAACGTAGTAGTGAATAAAGATTACTAAATAATAATTGTGTTACGTGATTGTTCAGAGTCAAGATCAAAAAAGTAATTTTTAGATTACTTAATTATAAATTGTTTTGCATTCATAAAAAAGGTTCACAGGGTTGGAACACATATTGAAAGTTGAGTGGTTTTTTTATAAATAAAAAATTAGTATATAAATTTATATATGAGATATTGTAAAAATATGTTGAATTTGTCAATCTGTATGTTTTATGTATTCACTCATTCGTTGTTTTGCACTACTAATGTGGAAGCTAGTTGTGAAAAGGGGGCAGAGTTGATCAAAAGATAAAAGCTAGAGGGCTAGAGATGAAAGAAGTCAAAAGATGAGGACCAATGCTGCTCATATTGATTCCAAATGGCTTTTTTATGAATAAAACACTAAATATATAATGATTTTTCATTTCTTGAGAAATAATTCATCTCAATAAATATATTTTTGATCTCACAAATGTGCTCTCATCTCTTTCGGGTGAAGCTTCGTTCATAATGATTCCAGTTAGGCTTTTACGTTTCATGTGTGATTCATTATTCTTTATTGAGATTTGAGTGTCAATGATTTAGGGTACGTGGAATGTGAATCGTAGGTCAATTTCTTTTGTTTTGTTTGATGATATTTTAGAGTTGATATGGTCATTCAACCATTAATAATCATATATGTATCCTTTTATTTGCTTTTGATGATAAACGCGTAATGAACCTTGATTCCTTGCAGTGGCGAACCTTGAAAATTTCCACCTGGGGGTCGGAAGTCACCGAACCTAATATTTGGGGGGTCGAAAACGTATATACCTAAAAAATTCTATACGAAACGTACATACATAACACTACTGAGCGAAAAGTTCGGGGGGTCGGACGCCCCTCCCGGCCCCTTGAAAGCTACGCCCATGATTCCTTGTTAAGCCTTATCGTAATATCTAGATAATTGTTTTGTAGGCTACTAAAATCTTTACTAAACAAAACGTGATGGGTGTTCGCATATGAAACCGTTTGGTTTTAGTTTTGGTGAATGGTTGGGTTTTCTAATGTTTTGGGCTTTGATAGATTAAGTTAAAGAAGCAACGTTGTAAGTTTAGCCTATGAACTTTTAGTGTATGCTCATTCTCAAATCGATATTGTACTATATCTTAAAAGAGAAAGTCAGTGGCATAGCCACCAACAACTCTTCTACTTTTTTAATACTTTAGCCCACTTATGTTTTCATCATAGCCCATCTAATTCTTAAATGAATGTAGTCCACCAAAGCTGAACTATCAATACGAATTTACATGCACTTTGACATTTATTTTATATAATTTATTCATTTTACATACATTTCTTTTTTTTTTCTCCCATATTTCGATAAAATTGTTTTTCTGGTCCCTTGCTTTTGATTTTTCTAAATTGCATTTTTAGTCTTTCACTTTCTAGCCCAAATTTCCATCACATAACAATATTAGTTGATTGGCTTTTCTACCTTCAAGGTTTAATACCTAAAATTTCTAATGTTTCAACTTTACCCTTTTACCATGTATAATATACATTTTTAACCTATTGTATTCGTAAATGATTTCCTTTCGTTAAATTCTTTTTTAAATAACTAATTTGTCTAAATTCGAATTACTTTACACTTTGATTCAACAGTACATTGAGTTGAACTGAGTACGTCGAGACAAGCGCTTTCATATGGTTTGTGCATGACATAAAACTTGGACCGATTCATTCAATGTTTGTAAAGTGCTCACGACGCATCGCCTGCGGGTTGTATGCCACACCCCGATTTTCGGTTTATGCGGAAGCGTATGGCGAGGTGTGACGAGAGCGGCAATCGTTACAATCAATCGACTAAACAACATATTTGAAACATAAAAGATGTTCATCCATACATTCGATTCGAAACCATAATTTACATTACATATGTCTTGTTCGAAATTTAAAACAACCATAGTTTTAACAACATTATTCAAAGTTTAAAACAGTTATACATAACATAACAACTGAAAACGGATGACATCTCAAAAGCTTGCGTTCTTGATAACCACTTGAACATATTTTTCCCAAAGCCGTTCCACTAATCTCCTGTAATACATGTTAAATTTTGAAAACGTCAACGAAAGTTGAGTGAATTCATGTTATTTTGTTTTCGCATCAAATGAGTCTCCAAAACATTTGAAGTAATAAAATTCGTTTTTGTATAGTATGAAAAAAAATGTATGATCATTAGTGTGTTGCAAGGACACTAATATGTATGCCGAATAGGAGGCAACCAAACCTTGACAATTTATCGTGTGTGTCAACGACACTAGTTTGGGCACAAAGGCACTCTTGACGATCGTGGTTATATTTGTCGTTAAGAGTGGGGCTTGTCAAAACCCAAATAGATCTATCCGTTTGTTCCTCGGTACTTGTTTATTCATTAATGGTCCCTTTATTTTAGCACCTATCCGCATGTGATCAAAATAGTTTAATCGTATCATCATACTATTTGTAACATGTATACATCCCCGAAGTTTAAAACTATAAACATTCAAAGTAAAAGGGGAAGCATGAACTCACAAATTTGCGTTCCAAACAAATCTTGTTTCGATTTCAAATTATGTGTTTGCTTCTCAACCTACAAGTGTTCTAACTTCAGTAGACACTTAGGTTTACGTTTGTTTTTCGTACAAGTATCTCGTCTTGAATTTTGTTTTTGGTTCTTGTATTCGTTTGCTTTCTTTGTTTATGTTTGAATGGGTGTAGCCCATGTGTTCTTATAAAAGTGGGTTTAACTTAATAGGTTGGATTCATGTTTAAAGTTTACTTTTAACTTGTCTGGGTTATGCATGATAACCTAGATGACCAGATAACTCGTCTGGGTTATGACTGATAACCTAGATGACCATATAACTTGTCTGGGTTATGACTGATAACCTAGATGACCATATAACTTGTTTGGGTTATGACTGATAACCTAGGTGACTATATAACTTGTATGGGTTATGAATGATAACGTAGATTACCATATAACTTGTCTGGGTTATGACTGATAACCTAGATGACCATATAACTTGTCTGGGTTATGACTGATAACCTAGATGACCATATAACTTGTCTGGGTTATGACTGATAACCTAGATGACCATATAACTTGTCTGGGTTATGACTGATAACCTAGATGACCAAGTAAGTCGTCTGGGTTATGACTGATAACCTAGATGACCAGATAACTTGTATAATCATGATTAAAGTTTCCAATCATTTTTAATCAAATTAATCTTTAGTTAAACATATTTTAATCATGATTAAATTTTATAAAAATTTTGCCATGGTTTCCCTTAAACTATGGACTTTCCCCATGTTTTATAAACATGATTTTATATACTTTTTCAAATCAACAATTTTCCGATCTTTCAAAATAGCAATATAAACTTAAAAATCTTATCATGAAGCATTATGAACTTATATGAAATCCTGTTTAGTTCAAAAATCATGTTTTAAAGTGTTCATCTTTATTTTCTTAACATGTTCATGTAACTTTTCGTTTGAACAAAGCCTATGTAAACTTTGTTTATATATATATATATATATATATATTAAAGACTTCATTTTTGTAACATGATTTTTATATCAATCTATGTATTTCATGTTTTATAAAAAAAAAACATTTTTAAACAAAATTACAAGTTCATAACATTCATGTTAATGGATCTTGCTAGATCTAAACACACATGTGTTTAGATCATACTTTTAAAAATGAAGATGCAAGATCAAGTTTACTACATGGTCATAACTTCACAGATTATCAAGAATCATCATAATTAACACATAATCATGTTGGTTTTGTTTAGTCTTTGTTAGTGATTCATGTGATTTTTAAATATGCTTCAAGATGATTACTTGTACATTTGTGTTTAAACATAAATCACAAAAATGTAAGTACAAGATTGGGAGCTTACTACTAGCACTTGGCTAGGGATGAACAAGTTGAAAAGATGAAGATCCAAGAGCTTCCAAGCTTGAGCAAATGCTTCAAGTGTGCTCCCAAGTCTTGAAAATGCCTTAAATCATCTTTGAACCTCCATGTATATATGAAATTCTAGTGTTTGGATTTTGGAAAGTTGAAGATGGAGGTGTTTGATCTTGATCGATTTCTAGAGGGAGAAAGAGAGTGAGTTGTGTGTGTTGATTGCTTAGGAAAACTTAGAGTGAAAAATGGTTTGTGAGACGTATTTGTTAAGTGTTGTGAACTTGTGATCATCTCTTCTTCTTACACATCACCAACACTAATCACTTCTCTAAATTTTACAACACATCAATGGAAGATGAGTTGGTGGGGGACCCACTAAAACCATGGACATGGGTGGTTTAAGGTTTTATAAATTTTTATAAAAACTTTGTTATACTTTATAAACTTTAATAATTTAGATGAAGATTTCTATAAAGTTTCAAGGTCCAACATTTTAAAGTAATGTGACACTAGATAAAACTAACTCACTAAAATTGGTAGTTCGTTGTTCGGTTGAAAATTTTGGTTCAGGTCCTGTACCGGGTTAAATACTGACACCGTGTTTTGTTTAGATAAATATATAACAAAAATTATTTTTGCACTTGTTTTATTATACAAATAATTAATCCAATTTTTTGGACTAAAAATTTTATTATTTTTGACACGGTTCCGGTACCGGCTTTGCTGACTGGCAGTTTAGTGAACTAGCCGTGTAGCTTAACGCAATAAGATTCGATTGCGGATTTTGTGTCGTTTTTAATACCCATTATATTATTTATGTCAAATAATATTTATTTTTTGGTTTTTCGGACAGTTACTGTTTCGTTCTTGCGAAATGTTGTATCTTTCCGCAGGATTGCTGTATTTTTCTGCGGACTTAGACAATTTGATTTTTAATTGGAATTTTGTAAATAATAAGGCACATATTATTTTTGGACAAAGATTTTTATAGAATAATTGTGTAGACATAACTGTATGTCTTGTTTTCATTGTGTCAGTCTGTTCTGCGACTAGTACTGACAAGTATCGTTTATTCGCGTTCCTATTGTTAATCTAGGATATTGTTTCTAATCGTAACGGATTTGTTATCATAATTCACTATGATTTTTGTAATTCCTAGACTTTTAAGACTTTAATTAATTAAAAATCAAGTCGTATACGCGAAAATAAAAATTGAAATAGGTGTTCTGGTTGTACGGAATTACTGGAATTTTGTCGTTTGTCACATTCTCCCCCTGTTAAAGAAAATTTCGTCCCGAAATTTTAAGCTGCGTCACTTCTTTGTTGGGACTTTCTTAAAAAAATGAGGGTACTTCTTTTTTATTTCGTCTTTTCGTTCCCATGTGAACTCGGGTCCTCGTTTCGAGTTCCATCGGACTTTGATTAGTTTGATACGACTTCTCCTCGTTTTATGAATCTTTGAATCTAGAACCTCAACAGGTTCTTCGATGAAATGGAGTTTGTCGTCTACATGGATTTTGTCCGGGGGAATAATAAGTGATTCATCCGTAATACACTTTTTCAAATTCGACACATGAAAAGTGTCGTGAACGTTACTGAGTGTTTCAGACAGCTTTAACCTGTAGGCGACGTTTCCAATCTTTTCCAAGATCTCATAAGGTCCTATGTATCTCGGGCTAAGCTTCCCTTGCTTACCGAATCTAGCTACGCCTTTCCACGATGAGACTTTTAGCAACACCTTGTCTCCAACCTCAAAAGACAACGGTTTGCGGCGTCTGTCCACGTAGCTTTTCTGTCTGTCTCGAGCCGCCTTGATACGGTCTCGAATTTTGAATATTTTATCGGTAGTTTCTTGAACTAATTCAGGACCTAACATTTGTTTGTTGCCTAGTTCCGCCCAGCATAGCGGAGATCGAGACTTACGGCCATATAATGCTTCGAATGGTGCAGCTTTAATACTCGTGTGATAACTGTTATTGTATGAGAACTCCACTAAAGGCAAGTGAGTGTCCCAATTCCCACCTAAATCTATCACACAAGCGCGCAACATGTCTTCTAGAGTTTGAATTGTGCGTTCACTTTGGCCGTCAGTTTGGGGATGAAAGGTCGTGCTCAAATTTAATTTGGATCCAAAGGCCTTTTGAAAAGACTGCCAAATCCTTTATGTAAAACGACCGTCTCGGTCAAAGATTATTGACACAGGTACACCATGTCTTGCTACAATTTCTCTGAGATAGATTTCAGCTAACTTCTCAGTACTATCTTTCTCACGGATAGGCAATAAGTGAGCTGACTTGGTTAATCGGTCGACGATTACCCAAATCATGTCGTGACCATGAGAAGTCCTGGGTAATTTAGTTACGAAATCCATAGAAATATGTTCCCATTTCCAATTAGGGATTTCGGGTTGTTGTAGCAATCCAGAAGGTTTTTGGTACTCGGCCTTAACTTTAGCACATGTTACACATTTTCCAACATATGTCGCAATATCACCTTTGATATTAGGCCACCAATAAAATTCCTTGAGATCGTGATACATCTTATCTACTCCAGGATGTATCGAATACTTGGATTTATGAGCCTCATCAAGAATTAGGCTTCGAAGACCACCAAAATGAGGAATCCAAATTCTATTCATGAAATATAAGGCTCCGTTCTCTTTTGGTTCTAATTGTTTTTCCATACCTCTAAGCATTTCTACTTTGATATTTTCTGGTTTTAATGCTTCTTGCTGAGCATCAAGAATTCGAGAGGTAAGGTCGTTATGAATTGTGAGCCTTAAAGATCGTACACGCAAAGGTTTAACTCGTTCTTTCCGACTTAATACATCCGCGACAACATTCGCTTTGCCCGGATGATATTTGATCGCGCAATCGTAGTCATTCAATAATTCGACCCATCGTCTTTGGCGCATATTTAACTCTTTCTGGTTAAATATATGTTGAAGACTCTTGTGATCCATGAATATCGTGCATTTAGTACCATAAAGATAATGACGCCAAATTTTTAGTGCAAATACCACTGCACCTAACTCTAGGTCATGTGTGGTATAGTTCCTTTCGTGAATCTTTAATTGGCGTGATGCATATGCAATAACTTTCTCCCTTTGCATCAACACGCATCCTAACCCTTGTCGTGAGGCGTCACAATAGACTACGAAATTATCTGTACCGTCTGGGAGTGATAGAATTGGTGCATTACAGAGTTTGTCTTTAAGCAGTTGAAAAGCTGCTTCTTGTTTCTCTCCCCATTCAAATTTCTTATCTTTTTGAGTGAGAGAAGTGAGGGATTGTGCAATCTTTGAAAACTTCTCAATGAACCTACGATAATATCCGGACAATCCTAGGAATTGACGTATTTCAGTCGGTGTCTTTGGTGCACTCCAATTCTTTATGGCCTCAATTTTCGATGGATCAACATGCATGCCTTTCTCGTTGACTACGTGTCCGAGAAATTGAACTTCGCGAAGCCAAAATTCACATTTGGAAAATTTCGCATACAGTTTCTCCTTTTATAACAACTCAAGAATAGTTCTAAGATGGTGCTCATGTTCATTCTTGTTTCGTGAATATATCAATATATCATCGATGAACACTATCACGAATTTGTCAAGGTAAGGCTTGCACATGCGGTTCATTAAGTCCATGAACACCGCTGGTGCATTTGTTAAGCCAAAAGGCATAACAAGGAACTCGTAATGACCGCAGCGAGTTCGGAATGCCGTTTTCGGAACACTTTCTTCTTGAACTCTGAGTTGATGGTATCCTGATCTCAAATCGATCTTCGAATAATAGCTCGATCCTTGAAGTTGATCGAATAGATCGTCAATCCTCGGTAATGGATACCGATTCTTGATTGTGAGTTTATTCAACTCTCGATTGTCTATGCACATCCTAAAATTCCATCCTTCTTCTTCACGAACAGCACTGGAGCTCCCCAAGGTGAGTGGCTTGGTCTGATGAAACCTTTATCCAACAACTCTTGAAGTTGTGTGGATAATTCTTGCATTTCCGAAGGAGCTAATCGGTATGGAGACTTTGCCACAGGTGCGGCACCTGGAATTAAGTCTATTCGGAATTCTACTTGTCGTTGTGGAGGTACTCCTGGCAAGTCTTCTGGAAAGACTTCAGGGAATTCCTTCACAACCGGGATTTCCTCAAGTTTTAGCTCCTTGGCCTTCTTGTCAACAATGTGCGCTAAGAATGCTATACATCCTTTTCGTAGGCACTTTCGGGCTTTCATGCAAGAAATGATTTGTAACGGTATTTCGTTTTTCTCACCGTGAACAAGAAGTGTTTCGTTATTAGGAAGGGGAATTCGAATGATCTTGTCGTAACATATGACTTCGGCTTGATTGGTGGATAGCCAATCCATTCCAACTACGATATCAAAACTACCTAGTTGAACGGGCATTAGGTCAATTTTGAATTTTCGTCCTCCTAGTTCTAAGGAACATCCTTTAACAATTTTATCGGTTTCAATCACTTTTCCATTTGCTAATTCGATAGTGAATGGAACATCTAGTTTAGTTGACTTTAGTCCAAGCATATCTTTAAATTCTAAAGATATAAAACTAAAATCTGCACCGGTATCAAATAAAATAGAAGCGAAATGATCGTTGACAGGGAACGTACCAAGGATTACGTTGGGATCCTGTCGCGCTTCTTTGGCTCCAACTACAAAGGCTCGTCCGCGGCCTTTGATTTCTTTGGGACAGTCTTTCTTGAAGTGTCCCATATCACCGCAATTGAAACAGCCTTGGTTTTGTCCTCGTTCATTATCGTTTCTATTTCCTCCTTCTTTCTTAACTACCTTGTTACTCCAACATTTTTCTGTGCGGTGCCCCATCTTTCCGCACTTGTCACACTTGATATTTCGGCAACTACCCGTGTGATGAAACCCGCATCTGTTGCACTTTGGTGCATTCCCCGCATATCCTTTCGGTTATGTTTCTGCTGCTGCTACGAATGCCTTCCCCGACCTCTTTGGGGGGTTCTCCTTTTTCTTATTACTCGATTGAGATCCTTTCTTGAATTGTGAGAACTTCCGCTTATTGTCATGTGAAGCGGATTCTCCTTGTTTTTCCTTCGTTTTCTCAGTACCCTTCTTGTCAAATTTATTCGTCATCTTCGCTTCTTCGGTTAGACTAACAGATATCGTGATGGCCTCAGTGACCGTGGTAGGATGTGAAGATGTGACCATAATCCGGATCTGGGGTGCTGTCACGACCCCCGACCCACCCTGGACGGAATCGGGAGCCGCGAACAGCCAAGTGGTACCGGTGATTATTTTGAAAACGTTGCAGCGGAAATTTCATCAGGACCGTGAGTTAGGAAAAATATCAGAGTTTATAAAACACCGGATTTTATTTATTAAATAGATGGGATAAACCCATATTTTACAAAGGTGGCTTGAATAAGGGATAAACCCAATTACATAAAACAATATTTCTTAATTTGATTTAATTAATAAAATAAGCCACTTCTTGAAGCCTTTCAGCGCCGTATCCATCTCTTACTCCAATCTACTGTAAATACCTGAAACGCGTTTTAAAAAGGTTTTGTCAGCAGGAAATACTGGTGAATCATTCTATTTACTAAAATGACACGTTTGTTATAATTTACAGTATTAAGAGCGATTACAATGTTTCCTGATATCAACCAACTACCCACAGTATTTGTCACTCGAACATCCATCGGTAGCCTCTTAGCTCGATGTTGTCTGTGACTATGGTCATATCACCCCTTGGCTCACTCGTTGTCCAATGGTGAAGTTTATCAAGTAATGTATACAAAACCCCACATACCGGCTGTAATTTGGTGATTACAAAGACTTAATCCCTGTATTTATAACTTTGAAAATAAATAGGGTTTTGGAAATAATTTGATAAAAAGAGAATGACTCACATTATAAGCATGCTGATTTATATGGGCAGAGCTTAGCCTATTGATTAGTCTTGTAACCTAGTGCACACGAACTAGGTAAGTAACCAATACATCATTTACGATAACTCACGAGATTAAAACCCTCACAACAAATGACGAAGTGCAATCACTTAAACATCCATCGGATTCACAATAAATGACAGAGTATTCCCCGAGTTCGGGTGGTACTCAAACATCCTGTCGGAATCACGACTAATGACAAAGGATAGCACTTAAACATCCGGTCGGATAGTTTCAATTGATCGGATATTGAATCGTAGCAGCGATCAAGTTAATACCCTGTTATTGCGGCAGCGTTTCGTGTTGTGTGTGTTTTGTACTCAAACATCCTGTCGGAATCACGACTAATGACAAAGGCTATACGCTAATTACGCCGTTTTATTAACATAAAGCTTTCAATTTACACTAATGAGCATAACTCTCAATCTACACCTCAAACTGATATCAAACTTTGCATACAAGTTTATATATCAGTAATTAAAGTTTCTACTCTTTTACATTTCCAAAAATCACGTTTTAAGGTGAAAAGGGCATAATGGTCAACATATGAGCAATTAACGGAATCATGCGTATTAATTGGATAACTAATGATCCGAGGTGTATAATCACAGAGGGTTATACTAGCATGTAACCTGGTCCAAATGAAGCTCTAAGGTATTTCTAAAACATACCATAACGGGACAGAACTGAAAGTCAAAGTATAAGTCAAACTATGCGACTTTCGGTTCCGAACCGGGTCTAAACAGGAAATTATCGGGTTGAACATGTTTAGACATGTCCTTACACTAATTACCAAGTTATATTAATGATTAAACAGGTTGTATGTGTTCTACATTGCTAATTATGCATAAATTGTAATTTACACATTCTGTTGACTTTTTAAATACAAGTTTGACCCGACTTTTGACCTAGTTAGAGTGGGAATCAGGGGGAACCCTTTTGAGGGTTTATTACCCACATAATTACCAACTTATAACTACTTTTGATTCGACTAATCACTGGACCATTAGTGATTAATCTTAAAGTCAACCGTTAATTACGACGGTTTGACTTTTAAGCTAAAACTAAGCTAAAACTTAACCAAGAAAGGTTTAGCAAGCTTACCAAGGTCCTATGCACGAAATGTGAAGACTTGAGCCTGCTTGGGAGCTCCAGAAATGCTCCAATATGCAAATGAAGGTGTGAGGAACAAAGTTGCAACTTCATGGCTTTATATAGTGATCAAATCACCATAACTTGTTGACACACAAGTCTACCATTGACCACAAATCACCAACAAGTGTCCCTAAGTGTCTAGGGGTGGTTTAGGGGTCAAGAAAGATGTGGAAAATCGGTTTATGCGCGAAATTTGGCTGCTGTTCAATGTTTTTGCATCTGACGTCCTGACGCGACCCGCGTAAGGTTTAACCAGCCTTTACGCGGCCCGCATGGGCCTAAAAATCAGATTTTTCATTTTCTTGTTTTTGCAACTTGTCCCTTGGCTTCACGAAAGGTCAACTAAGCTTATATATTGCAATTTGACCCCTTAGTATTTACCTACAAGGGCTTTAAGACTTGTACCCACTTTGCCAAGTCCCTGGACACTTCCGGTTAACCCGAAAAGTCATAACTTTCAACGTTAACGCTTTAACCCCTTGTAAACGAATTTGATCACAACTTGCTCATACGATAACGAAACTTTATGAAATTTATATCGTGTATTCTAGTGAGAATAATTAACCGTTACAAAGCTTCGGGTTTGTTAAAAGGTCACTCAGAGGTATAACTTAAACATGTTGACACATTTAACCCCTGTGGTTTGTAATCTCTCACTTTCCTTCATATTTAGCTTCGTATGATCCGTGATTTATTCGTTTAAAGGTATGAGCATCATGTAGGGCTAATGTACAATATATTTATTCACTGTTGACATTTAGAACCCGTATTTACACATACTTTCCATGATTGTCAACTTCAGTCCTTTCCGAACATTCTTTCACACGTTCAAGAATATGACACGTGTCAATACATTATAGGACGTGAATTTTCGAGGTGTTACATCCTCACCCCCTTAAAAGAAATCTCGACCTCGAGATTTGTTAAAGTAAAGGAAGTATTTTCTGCCTCATATTGGGCTTAATCTTCCCCAGTACCTTTGAGCCTCTAAGGCACTCCAATTGATCTTTATAATAGGTACATGTATCTTTTTGGAGCTTCTAATCCTGTTGATCCTTAATCGACACAGGTTGCTCATACTATCATAGTTCTGCATATCATTATGTGATAGCACTTTTCGACTTATTGGTGACACGTCGCTAAATCATTAGTGTGGGTCACATTGCGCGTTCCACCAACCCCCTTAATTAGGTCTTAGCTCGTAAGCTAATTGATCTTGATACATTCGATTTCCTTCGAATGATTCTATATACTCAGAGCTTAACTAGCCTGATAATTTAACAAATTTGGCACTCCCTTCCTTAACAAGAAGTCAGGAGGTTTGCTACTTTCATTAATCCTTGGTTTTTCTGCCGAATACTGGCATCTTACAGATGATTATGTATTTGCGTGATCTTATTTGTTGTTTCTAATGCAACCTTCAGATCCTAATAAGTGGACTTTCTAAAGTCTCGTCCATCCAACGGATGTTTTGATATTTCATTTATACAAGGTCTCCAAAGGAGCCACCTTGATACTTATATAACAGCTATTATAGAAAAGCTTATCTTAAGGTGAGATGGTTATTCCAACCATTTCTCAAAATTAATCTTAAGGAATAGATAATCTTTACAGTTAGTCGAACAAATTGACGATCCTGGTTAGTTGATGGCGATTCTTAATCGTTGTCTAAATAGGGTTGCGGTATTGAATGCATAAGCAAAATGAACCGTCTTGCATAATTAACTATACCGAATTCTCAGGATATTGAGTTAGGCTTTATGAAACTTACTTAATCAGAGTTTCAGATTCTTCCAATAATGGTACTAGCTGTCCTGGAGATTTCATAATAATACAACCTTAAATGGGATATTAAACTTAACTCTACCTGCCTCCCAGGGGTAAACAGGGTAATCTTAAGAGAAGATAATCAAGGTACAAGGAGGTTACAAAGATTTCCATATCTCAGGCTCCAGTTCACTAATCACGCTTGTGTCTAATAAGTGACACATTTATGTTATGAGTCCACATATTCCTTTACCGGGGAATATTTATTGGGACAATTCTATTCTGGATATCTTCTTTGAATACTATTAGTTGACTTTAGTACCATATGATTATTGGAATATCTTTGTGGTCCCATGCATTAAACCTCCATACTGATCAGGCATGGAAGCAATCTATGGAACATATTAAGATACACCAATCCTCATATAGCGCTTTTGTCATACTATTTGGTATTCGAAATCAGTAGGGATCAAAGAGATATCAATTTCATATGCTGATGTACTTTATCTGGAGGGAGGGTACATTAGGACTTTCAACGGTTTACTATTGTAGTATCAATAGCATGAGTCGCATCATCAATGGTGCGGTTGACTGTTGTCTTATCCGAGTTTATCATACTCGAGATTTAGTTCTTATTACCAGATGAATCATTTACTTAGTTGCAATCCAACATCTGCTATTCATCACCCTGATGGCCTTAACATATACTAACCATGGTTTCATCAAACTATACCGGCCAATAAGGCACTAACATTCTTAATGAACGTTATTTTAAAAATTTATCAATATCACTTAGTCTAGGTCACAAAAGACCATCAATGGCACTTAAGGGTTGGACCTAGTCCAATATTTGCTTGACAGAGGATCATAATGTCACAACTGTCTTTGGCACACGGACGATTATGAATAGCTCAAAGGCTTGCCATGAATGACTTTAAAACATAACTCGATGGTCTATCACCAAGGACCTTAATTTATAAGCCGCAATCTTATTAGATTAGGGCTTCAAGGTTTGAACGTGGTTCTTCACCTTTGGGTAGGGAGTCATAGACTACAACTGTCATCGTCTTGAAAGACGATTCATTTGGCAGAAAGGTAAGCCAATTAACATCCCTAATGGATATTTATATATAACCATCGTATATAATGATATTAGTCATGATCACATCGATCATATTGACTATTAGGTTTGGGTATAATCACACCATTTTGAACAGGGGATCATAAAGATCACCACTATCTTTGTCTTACCGACACTAGAATAAAGTATAGCCCGTAGGCATTTCATCACGAGGGATGTAAATATTATGGTCATCATACTGATGATACTAGTCAGGATCGCAATGATAATATAGACTATGGGATTTGAGTATAGCTCACTACCTTGGACAGGGAATCTTAAAGATCACCATGTCTTTGTCACAAATGGACAATATATTAGCCCGTAGGCAAAACATCACTAAAGGATGTTAAATAATATGATCATCGTATTAGATGATATTAGTCATGATCGCATTGATCATATAGACTATTATGTTTGGACATAGTCCAACATTTTTAGGCAGGAGGTCAAGGACCACCACTGTCGTTGTCTTATCGGACAACAAGTTTAGTCCGTAGGCACTTCATCACTCATGGATGTTTATAATATGATCATCTCACAAGATGATATAAGCCATGATTTCTAGATCATAAGGCCAATTAGGAATTTAAAAATTTCCAATATAGGGATGACTGTTGTGATTTTATCGAATCACATTTGTCAGGAGGGCTAACACGTTCTTAGGTGTTAACAAGGATCTGAATCCCTTGAGTAGGTTTCACCATCTTGGCCGCGTAGGCTAGGTTTCACCTTTAAGATTCTTTTTAAAATCCATACTGGCAGGAAAGGAAGGATATTTATTTTATTCAGGATTTTTATTATAATCCTAATTTATAAGTTAATAATAGCACAAATGGCCTAGTCGTGTAGACAAGTTTATAAGCCATGTTTCAGAGAATCGAGGCGTTAAGGTGTGAATCAAAGTTCATTACCTTTTCTTGACAGGGAGTTGTAGGCTACCACTGTCTTTAGTCTCAGAGGACATTAACTATAGCCCGTAGGCACTTCCCTTCTAAGGGATGTTTATTATGGAATCGCCCCTTAGGGTAATTCATTAACCATGGTAATATAAACCACATTGGTTAATTTGTTAGTTATATTTAATTAGCATTTTCATTGTAATTTATCCTAGTTATAAAACATTAAGGATATTAAGGTGGCCCAAAGGCCTAGTCACATGGACACTTATAAATTATAAGCTATGATTTCAGAGAATCAAAGCATGAAGGTATTCTGGCACAATAGGCCTAGTCACAAGGACATTTATAAATTATAAGCTAGGATTTCAGAGAATCAAAGCCTTGAGGTTTGAACCTAGTTCATTACCCCTTTCTGACAGGGTGTCATAGCTACCACTGTATTTTGGCTCATGTAGAAATGAGCAAGGCCCGTAGGCACTATATTACCACGTATGGTTAAAATATGATCATCTTAATTGATGATGTAAACCCAGGATTCAGAGATCATTAAACTGGGTTAGGAATATTTTGAAGAATCCTTAATAACGTGTGTGATTTCCAATGAATCACATCTGCCAGGAGTGTTAACATATTTACAGATGTTAACAGGGATTCGAATCTTTTAAACATGTCTTACCATCTTGGCCAGGTCTTTATAATGACACTCGGGCTAGGTTTCACTCTTAAGATTCTTTTAATATTTATCGCAGAACAATTTCTAATATTGAAATGTTAATAAGGATCTGAATCTAATTTGAGGAACTGCCATCTTGGCCGGTCTTAATATGACCCGAAGCTAGGTCTTGTCCTTTTTAGATTTTGCCATTTTATTATAATGGTAGATCTTGCAAAAGGAAATGTTATTTTCCATTTATTTAATATTTCTTGTTTAGAATGAAAGTTTAAACTTAATCATTCCACTATATAAAAATAAAAGTATAAAGTTGCCCTAAGCGGGACTTGAAAGGAATAATGTTGTCCTCGTAGGGACTGAAAGATAATTGTGTCCTTATAAGGACTTATTAAGAAACGATCTTCAGCAAGAGGAGTTTCTTCTTCAAGTTATTTCTGAATGCTCTATCCTTGAATGCTCGTTTCATTCTAGCCGCGCTACGAAGCTCAGCATTTCAAGGCTCCAGACGTGGAGAATTTTTATTACAGCTTCTTCGCTTGGCGACGTATCCAATTAAATAATTTGGAAGCAAAATTTCTAGATTAGGATTGTGAATATTCCTAAGTTAAGTCTAGACTCAGAAGGTCAAGGAATGTGCTACTGTGTCATTGAGATTAAACACTAAGGGATAGTGTTTAATTCACTCAATGTTGGCTCTGATACCAACCTGTCACACCCCGACTTTCCACGTGTCACCGGTGGGCCCGGTGGGGAGTATCGTGACGTAGTTGATATTATCATAGTCAAACAACACAATATATAAATGCACAGCGGAAGCAAAAGATAAATTATATTACATTTCGAATATAAAGTAATATCCAGTATTACAACGTAAAGTAAAGGATCCACAGGCGGATCTTAAAACATATCATTTGTTCAACAGACTTTAGACGCCTAGAACTTGCAAGATTCCTTATTAGCGCCCTGAGCTTCCAGCCAATTACGTTCAGTACCTGTCACTTAACCTTTTTGGAAAATACATCAGTTTTCACTGGTAAATACACTCAACCGACTCATTTGAAAAGAGTTTAAGAAAATTGATTTGAATGCACGTGGCACAAAATATCCTTTATAATTTGATTAAAATGCACAGAGGCAAAATTAACCTTTTTAACTTGATTAAAATGCACAGAGGCAAAATTAATCTTTTTCACTTGTATACTTGGGACAAACTATATTTCATGTTATCAGTTTTACATAACTTGCTCTACATACGGGGCCCAGATCTATGCCGGTTCATGATTAATCAACACACCACTATTCCCTTATTGGGTATAATTAATTAGTTAGCATATAGCATCTGTCAGGTGTATGCCTACACCCCGTGCTTAAGTCGTGGCCATTGCATTTAATGAGTCAAGGATATCCAGGACACGATCGCATTAATCCCCAATGTTTCAGTCAAGCAATACGAATTAAAAACAGGTTATTTGGATTTCCCGACTTACTGGTCTTTGAATCCCATACCTGACCATGCGGTATTTATATTACCGTATCCCAAGCCCGTAATAGGGAAAATAAGTTAAGAGTATTTACCTGAGCTAGCTCCTGTCTTAAATAGCAAGAATTAATAACTCAGCCGTATTCACTTAAGTAAGCGTAGGTACCATTTACCGGAAGGCTCTAGTCTGGAATGATGGTATAAATAACTAATTAGAATGCTAACGGGTCTTTAATTAAGCCTAGGCTTAGACCGGTTAGTCTTACGGGAAGATACGGTTCGTACGCACGATTAAGCGAAGACCGAAATAGAATGTGATTTAAACCCGACATGTTCAGAGACTTGTCTTATATGGGTATTTCATACACATTCTGGATTTTGAGATAAAACCAATAAGGTTTGACCCGTTTCGGCTAATTTATGTAAACTTGTTACATAAACCGAACCGTACGCGTAATAAGCGTGACGGGTATTCATGAGAGCTATATACAGGTTTCCTAAGTTAATTTATGCCTCAAATATGTTGTGACATCAGTAAGATGTCTTTCATTATGCCCGAAACGTATTTAAACACAAACTTTGCCCCGTAGGGGTACTTTGGTCATTTAAAAGGTTATAAAAGAGTTTAAGTATTTACCTGAGTTACAGGTCTAATATAATCAGCAAAAATACTTATTTTTATAAGTTATAACAGTAGGATATTTTATATATGTGAAATTTATCAATTATTACCAAACTATGCACCGAAGGGGCATTTTGGTAATTTCACATAAGCCGTAAAGCTCAAAGCTGAAGTCTGAGTTTATCAACCTTTGCTTACTGTTAAAATATTATAATTTGTCTAAAATATCAGTAGGTATCAACCCTTGTATGTTTAAAATAGTTTAGTACATACTATGTGTTAAAAACGCTTAAAAAGGCGATTAAAGGTCATTTCCGGGTTCGATACTTAAATCTGATATTTTTATATTTCCAGAAGGCTTAAAATAATTTATTTATCATATGTGATCAGTAGCAAAAGGTTTGGAGTCGTTTAGATATGTAAAACTCATTTTATGGCCCGTAAGGGCAAAACCGACATTTACCGGATTAAGCCTACGACTATGAGTTATGCTCAGCCTAAAATTAATTAAAAATCTTTAAAATTCCAAAAATAATATATTACATCAGTGGGTAAAGATTTTGGTATTTAAAAGTAGGCTTAACTAGGCTATACGCTAATTACGCCGTTTTATTAACATAAAGCTTTCAATTTACACTAATGAGCATAACTCTCAATCTACACCTCAAACTGATATCAAACTTTGCATACAAGTTTATATATCAGTAATTAAAGTTTCTACTCTTTTACATTTCCAAAAATCACGTTTTAAGGTGAAAAGGGCATAATGGTCAACATATGAGCAATTAACGGAATCATGCGTATTAATTGGATAACTAATGATCCGAGGTGTATAATCACAGAGGGTTATACTAGCATGTAACCTGGTCCAAATGAAGCTCTAAGGTATTTCTAAAACATACCATAACGGGTCAGAACTGAAAGTCAAAGTATAAGTCAAACTATGCGACTTTCGGTTCCGAACCGGGTCTAAACAGGAAATTGTCGGGTTGAACATGTTTAGACATGTCCTTACACTAATTACCAAGTTATATTAATGATTAAACATGTTGTATGTGTTCTACATTGCTAATTATGCATAAATTGTAATTTACACATTCTGTTGACTTTTTAAATACAAGTTTGACCCGACTTTTGACCTAGTTAGAGTGGGAATCAGGGGGAAGCCTTTTGAGGGTTTATTACCCACATAATTACCAACTTATAACTACTTTTGATTCGACTAATCACTGGACCATTAGTGATTAATCTTAAAGTCAACCGTTAATTACGACGGTTTGACTTTTAAGCTAAAACTTAACCAAGAAAGGTTTAGCAAGCTTACCAAGGTCCTATGCACGAAATGTGAAGACTTGAGCCTGCTTGGGAGCTCCAGAAATGCTCCAATATGCATATGAAGGTGTGAGGAACAAATTTGCAACTTCATGGCTTTATATAGTGATCAAATCACCATAACTTGTTGACACACAAGTCTACCATTGACCACAAATCACCAACAAGTGTCCCTAAGTGTCTAGGGGTGGTTTAGGGGTCAAGAAAGATGTGGAAAATCGGTTTATGCGCGAAATTTGGCTGCTGTTCAATGTTTCTGCATCTGACATCCTGACGCGGCCCGCGTAAGGTTTAACCAGCCTTTACGCGGCCCGCATGGGCCTAAAAATCAGATTTTTCATTTTCTTGTTTTTGCAACTTGTCCCTTGGCTTCACGAAAGGTCAACTAAGCTTATATATTGCAATTTGACCCCTTAGTATTTACCTACAAGGGCTTTAAGACTTGTACCCACTTTGCCAAGTCCCTGGACACTTCCGGTTAACCCGAAAAGTCATAACTTTCAACGTTAACGCTTTAACCCCTTGTAAACGAATTTGATCACAACTTGCTCATACGATAACGAAACTTTATGAAATTTATATCGTGTATTCTAGTGAGCATAATTAACCGTTACAAAGCTTCGGGTTTGTCAAAAGGTCACTCAGAGGTATAACTTAAACATGTTGACACATTTAACCCCTGTAGTTTGTAATCTCTCACTTTCCTTCATATTTAGCTTCATATGATCCGTGATTTATTCGTTTATAGGTATGAGCATCATGTAGGGCTAATGTACAATATATTTATTCACTGTTGACATTTAGAACCCGTATTTACACATACTTTCCATGATTGTCAACTTCAGTCCTTTCCGAACATTCTTTCACACGTTCAAGAATATGACACGTGTCAATACATTATAGGACGTGAATTTTCGAGGTGTTACACCTATTGATTAGTCTTGTAACCTAGTACACACGAACTAGGTAAGTAACTAATATAACATTTACGATAACTCATGAGATTAAAACCCTCACAACAAATGACGAAGTGCAATCACTTAAACATCCATCGGATTCACAACGAATGACAGAGTTTTCCCCGAGTTTGGGTGGTACTCAAACATCCTGTCGGAATCACGACTAATGACAAAGGATAGCACTTAAACATCCGGTCGGATAGTTTCAATTGATCGGATATTGAATCGTAGCAGCGATCAAGTTAATACCCTGTTATTGCGGCAGCGTTTGGTGTTGTGTGTATTTTGTAGTAAACAGGTGATATCTCGACGTAGGAAATGAATTTTAACGTCGTTCCAACGCAGAAATGCAAATCCCAAACCCCTCTATTTATACTGAGATTTTGACCCCCCCCCCCACCGCGTGACGCGAGGGGTCCCCCTATGGGCTTCGCGTGACGCGAAGGTCCACCTTATCTCATAGGATTGCCACGTGTCCAACTAGCTTAGCTGAGTCGATGGATTTTCGAAATTCGATTCTGACAGCAAGGTATTGGATAATCGTAACTAGGAAATACCCCCCCCCCCTGAGTTTTAGGGGCCCTGATCCTGATTCTGATTGTTCTGAAATTTTTAGGGTTTATGTAGGATTACTTAGAGGTCTTAACTAAGGTTTCTTTTTGTACAAAATATAATAAGAAATAATAGTTTTGGTGAGAGTTGTTATGGTTTAGGACAAAAAGGAATAAAACGGTGAGAAAAGAGAATGGACCCACTTTGTAACTTTAGGGTTCAACTAGAAAACCTCCTGGTAGAAATTTGGGTATAATTTCTGAGCTATTTAAAATATATATATATATATATATAATTGTAAATGTGTTAAAGTATAGTACCCCTAATTTAACCTTGTCCCTATGTCACGAGACAGAACCCCAACGAACTTAGTCAGGCAATGCCTTGACCCGTGTTATGGGCTCAGATCAATCGGAAAGGGTAGCGGTGATCGGGAGTTAAAACACTTAAAACGGGGCAGGACTTTATTTAGTATAATATAAAAGAAAATTTTAAATTTAAAGAAAGTGATGAGATGGCTGGCGAACCAGAGGGTAGAAAGAAAATGGCAATTGAGATATGTTCTATTTGTGTTCATATATATATACCAAAGATTTACTTGGAGTGGAAGCTTTACTATACACACGTAGACTTTGGTATTAAATGCCTACCTTCTATTTTTAATCTTATACATACACGTATGACTTTAGTTTTTAATTTTGATTTTAATATTTTACTTCTTTACACGTACACCTCTATAACAATTGAAATAATATTATTATTTTATTTTGATTGTTTCTGATATGTACAACTTTCAAAGTTATATTTATTTTAATTTATATATTATAATTAATTCAACTATTTTATTTGTTTGGCGTTTATAACTTCTAAAATATAGCGTTTTATAAAATAATAAATATGTCATTAGAACGAGAATAATTTTATCTACATTTTGAACCAAGTTTCATTAAAAACGCAGTAGGTCCAAATACAATGTATTTTTATAATTTAATTAGTATACAGTTACTAGGCCCGTCTAGTTACTTCATATTTCTAGTAGTTAACTTACCCGTAATCTACCTGTCTAATAATATAAGTTTTTTATAGACTTTTATTTTAATAAAATTGTCACCCATATACAGACCAATTAATTAGTATAATATTTCAACCAACTATATATAAAATAGTTTTTAAAACTATTTGGGTTGAATAATTATATTAAAAATAAACTAGTTATTAGTTACTAGTGGTTAATAAATTTAACCAAACCTATAATTTATATGATAAAAATGGGAATGTTACATCCTCCCCACCTTGTTTTAAATCTCGTCCTCGAGATTTGGGTTACGATATTTCTTTTAGACTTATGTCATATTTTAGTCAATAAAAAAATATTAAGGTAGATGACACAGAATCAAAATATCTAAATTTGTGAATACGAGTTGTACAATAAGTAGGATTCAATGGTTCAACTGAATTAGTTCAAGAAATTGATGACAACCGAATGAGATTAAATGATATAATTTTCAAGGTGACTTAGGTTCAAGCCAAAAGATATATGATTAATAGATATTTAAAACGAATGTGAAGGATTTTTAGAATCAATAAAATTCTTTGTCAAAAGAAAGCTTATTTTGATTGGCAACTGAGGAAAACTTAGAATTGACAGGTTCCGAATGAAATAAAAGCATGAAAAATGATTTGTCAAATATTTATGATATGAGAAAATCAAAGTGTTGAGATGAGTGAATTGCAAAGATACACCAAAAGACAATAGAGTTAGTGTATCATTGTTTAGAGTTCCAAGTTGTTTTAATTGTGAAACAATGTGATAGTACACTATTAGTGACCATATTTTTCATACTATCCTAGAGATCGAAATATAATAAGAACAAGTTGTTTTGGCATGACCAACCATTATATTATATTTGTAAAGCAAATGTAATATATATTATTTGTGTCCCTGTCTGAACCGTATCTTACATATCAAATATAAATACTATGTAATATATATTATTTGTTACGCATTTTTACTATATGTAAATGGTCACCACTTTTAAATAAATATTATTTTAGTATTTTACTATACTATGTAAAATAACTTATATTTACTATGTAAAATATATATATTACAAAACACCGCAATGAAGTTATTACATTACAAAATATTTTAGTATTATTATTTTGTAAAAGAAATCACTATTATTTATAACGTTAAATGAAAGTTGTAAATAAAGGTGTAAAAATATTTATTGTACAAAAGTATTTGTAAAATATTTTGTAAATATATAACACTTACTGGGTCGATTCTATGTGATTACTTATTTTCATTTTGAAACCATATAACGTTGTGAATGTATTTACAAATGTTGTAAATAAGTGAAAACGGGGACTATTCTTATATATTACAATGTTCCCCTAACCCAACGTAGTTGATGACTACCATATTATTCTTATATGGTCATTTTCTTGCCAGAGCGTTACGGTACATAGTTACCACAAAACATGTGATAGACAATTATTTATATAATTTTATTCGTCCCTCTAATTCTTGTATTGTTTTATGAAAATATGTCTTCTCCTTACAGTACAAAGTAAAATATTTTTATATATAATTAAAATTTATTAACTAAGTATGATGACTTAATTTATATATATTAACTAGTCATTATCATGGGTGGATATTGGTTAGTGCTGCCTTGTTTAAGCATAGGTGATCAGTCTATGCGTAACTAAGGCTAGGCTACCCAATACCTGCCCCTGACAATAACCCTAGTACTTAAAAATAATAATTACTAATAATAAAACTAATATTAATTACCAATAATAAATAACTAAACATAAACTTAAATGAGAGTATACCTCAAACATAATTTTATACATACATATAAAAATATAAATTTTTTACCTCAATGGTTTAACAAGAATTTTTAAATATAGTAATACTACATTGTAAATTACTTATGTAAGTTTCTATATATAATCAATTAAAAGAAAGTTCGGACATGGTTACAACAAAACCATGTATGCTAAAGGAAATTGAGTTTTTTTTAAGAAATTCATTGACTCGATATCAAAGAATCATCGTTTTGCAATAATGAGGTTCACAGTGCAAAAAGCGGAATGATATTTGAGTTTGGATAAAATAACAAATCGGAATGAAGTCCTCCAATGGTCTTCATAAATCAAACGAACCACATGTGTAACAAACAGTGCATGTGTAACGTGTTGATTTACCAAGAAATGAAACAGATCAACATTCGCTACTATGAAAGAAATCCTCATGGTATGATGATTATTTAGGGGAAGTGGAAACACGAAAGTCAACTCATTATATGCAGAAGTCAAAATTTCAATGAAGAAATATAAGAACTTTATCTGGAATTTCGTGTGATAACCGTTGTTAGGAAATGTCGAATAAAATGAAATAGGGGAGTTGCAAAGGTATGTGACTCCTTTTTCAGTGATAATAATTATGACTCTGATTAGACTGTGCACTGATGGTTGTGAAATCTTGTTCCAACGTACCTCAGTGAAATTCATGTCGTTTATAGGATCATGTGGCAAAGTGCCACTTTTTGATCAGTAGTTCTTTTACTGACGGAATTAGTATTGGTGTTATCGTGCCCAATTTATATTTTCCAAAGGTCTTGCCTTGGAAGTCGTGTGTGATATACTTCGACGTCTGTGGACGTATAATTTAAGTTTCATGTGTTTTCTTGTGCACTAGCACAACTTTACATGTTTCTTACTTGCGTTAATAGCTTATGGTAACGTATTGAAAATTCTTATACTTTTGATGGTGTCCCAATTTAAAGGGTTCCCATTGCACGAGTTATGAGATAGATGATCAAACGAAATAATGTTTGATATCGGAATTATAGATATATGTAAGAGATTCCTGATAAAGAAATCTAGATTTATTATTGACACATATGCTTGTGCTTTAATCTTAATTGACTTTTGGAATTCCTTATAGATATACATATCTATATATTCATATATTTCGCATGCTGTAATATTCATACCCTTCATAAGGTCAATGTATTTAGCAGATTCTTATTTCCAAAAACAAATCAGATATCAGGTCATGATAATATTTAGGGAAATCTTGTCACTTGTTTGACATATTATATACCCTGTCTTATCCGGTTCGCGCCGGAGAGGTAACCTCATTATATCCAGACAAACTGGAGAGTCTGCTACACCA
Organism: Helianthus tuberosus; assembly: GCA_030545235.1. Lineage (NCBI taxonomy): Eukaryota > Viridiplantae > Streptophyta > Magnoliopsida > Asterales > Asteraceae > Helianthus > Helianthus tuberosus. The sequence continues at coordinate 41,459,852 of CM060409.1, read as the reverse complement.
TACCCAGTCTTGCCGGAGAAAATTTTCTATTTCCCATAAATAGTATCTTTTCAAGATTTTAAAAGTGCCTCTTTTATTAGGGCTTTTATCCAGAATCAATGAAATTTGTATTTCCATAACATATCTTTATTCTAGACCAAGTAATATCAATAAGCAAGAATTAATAGTAATTAAGTGCTATTGCCTGCAATGTTCTAATCGTTATTCTTACGGCATACCAAAATACATCACACTTTTTACACAAGTATTTAGCTTATTTCGAAGCTTATACTAAGGCATTTTTTCTTAAGTTAAAGTCTAAATACTATCCTGTGTGCTACCAGTTAATAGCAATCTCCTAACTCTTTTATATAAGCTTAGGTATTATTATTACAACACTTATTGGCTTAAATCAGTGGCTCTGATACCACCTTCTGACACGACCCCCGACCCACCCTGGACGGAATCGGGAGCCGCGAACAGCCAAGTGGTACCGGTGATTATTTTGAAAACGTTGCAGCGGAAATTTCATCAGGAGCGTGAGTTAGGAAAAATATCAGAGTTTATAAAGCACCGGATTTTATTTATTAAATAGATGGGATAAACCCATATTTTACAAAGGTAGCTTTAATAAGGGATAAACCCAATTACATAAGACAATATTTCTTAATTTGATTTAATTAATAAAATAAGCCACTTCTTGAAGCCTTTCAGTGTCGTATCCATCTCTTGCATTTCCGAAGGAGCTAATCGGTATGGAGACTTTGCCACAGGTGCAGCACCTGGAATTAAGTCTATTCGGAATTCTACTTGTCGTTGTGGAGGTACTCCTGGCAAGTCTTCTGGAAAGACTTCAGAGAATTCCTTCACAACCGGGATTTCCTCAAGTTTTAGCTCCTTGGCCTTCTTGTCAACAATGTGCGCTAAGAATGCTATACATCCTTTTCGTAGGCACTTTCGGGCTTTCATGCAAGAAATGATTCGTAACGGTATTTCGTTTTTCTCACCGTGAACAAGAAGTGTTTCGTTATTAGGAAGGGGAATTCGAATGATCTTGTCGTAACATATGACTTCGGCTTGATTGGTGGATAGCCAATCCATTCCAACTACGATATCAAAACTACCTAGTTGAACGGGCATTAGGTCAATTTTGAATTTTCGTCCTCCTAGTTCTAAGGAACATCCTTTAACAATTTTATCGGTTTCAATCACTTTTCCATTTGCTAATTCGATAGTGAATGGAACATCTAGTTTAGTTGACTTTAGTCCAAGCATATCTTTAAATTCTAAAGATATAAAACTAAAATCTGCATCGGTATCAAATAAAATAGAAGCGAAATGATCGTTGACAGGGAACGTACCAAGGATTACGTTGGGATCCTGTCGCGCTTCTTTGGCTCCAACTACAAAGGCTCGTCCGCGGCCTTTGATTTCTTTGGGACAGTCTTTCTTGAAGTGTCCCATATCACCGCAATTGAAACAGCCTTGGTTTTGTCCTCGTTCATTATCGTTTCTATTTCCTCCTTCTTTCTTAACTACCTTGTTACTCCAACATTTTTCTGTGCGGTGCCCCATCTTTCCGCACTTGTCACACTTGATATTTCGGCAACTACCCGTGTGATGAAACCCGCATCTGTTGCACTTTGGTGCATTCCCCGCATATCCTTTCGGTTCTGTTTCTGCTGCTGTTACGAATGCCTTCCCCGACCTCTTTGGGGGGTTCTCCTTTTTCTTATTACTCGATTGAGATCCTTTCTTGAATTGTGAGAACTTCCGCTTATTGTCATGTGAAGCGGATTCTCCTTGTTTTTCCTTCGTTTTCTCAGTACCCTTCTTGTCAAATTTATTCGTCATCTTCGCTTCTTCGGTTAGACTAACAGAGATCGTGATGGCCTCAGTGACCGTGGTAGGATGTGAAGATGTGACCATAATCCGGATCTGGGGTGCTGTCACGACCCCCGACCCACCCTGGACGGAATCGGGAGCCGCGAACAGCCAAGTGGTACCGGTGATTATTTTGAAAACGTTGCAGCGGAAATTTCATCAGGACCGTGAGTTAGGAAAAATATCAGAGTTTATAAAACACCGGATTTTATTTATTAAATAGATGGGATAAACCCATATTTTACAAAGGTAGCTTGAATAAGGGATAAACCCAATTACATAAAACAATATTTCTTAATTTGATTTAATTAATAAAATAAGCCACTTCTTGAAGCCTTTCAGCGCCGTATCCATCTCTTACTCCAATCTACTGTAAATACCTGAAACGCGTTTTAAAAAGGTTTTGTCAGCAGGAAATACTGGTGAATCATTCTATTTACTAAAATGACACGTTTGTTATAATTTACAGTATTAAGAGTGATTACAATGTTTCCTGATATCAACCAACTACCCACAGTATTTGTCACTCGAACATCCATCGGTAGCCTCTTAGCTCGATGTTGTCTGTGACTATGGTTATATCACCCCTTGGCTCACTCGTTGTCCAATGGTGAAGTTTATCAAGTAATGTATACAAAACCCCACATACCGGCTGTAATTTGGTGATTACAAAGACTTAACCCCTGTATTTATAACTTTGAAAATAAATAGGGTTTTGGAAATAATTTGATAAAAAGAGAATGACTCACATTATAAGCATGCAGATTCATATATATATATTTGTAAATGTGTTAAAGTATAGTACCCCTAATTTAACCTTGTCCCTATGTCACGAGACAGAACCCCAACGAACTTAGTCAGGCAGAGCCTTGACCTGTGTTATGGGCTCAGATCAATCGGAAAGGGTAGCGGTGATCGGGAGTTAAAACACTTAAAACGGGGCAGGACTTTATTTAGTATAATATAAAAGAAATTTTTTAATTTAAAGAAAGTGATGAGATGGCTGGCGAACCAGAGGGTAGAAAGAAAATGGCAATTGAGATATGTTCTATTTGTGTTCATATATATATACCAAAGATTTACTTGGAGTGGAAGCTTTACTATACACACGTAGACTTTGGTATTAAATGCCTACCTTCTATTTTTAATCTTATACATACACGTATGACTTTAGTTTTTAATTTTGATTTTAATATTTTACTTCTTTACACGTACACCTCTATAACAATTGAAATAATATTATTATTTTATTTTGATTATTTCTGATATGTACAACTTTCAAAGTTATATTTATTTTAATTTATATATTATAATTAATTCAACTATTTTATTTGTTTGGCGTTTATAACTTCTAAAATATAGCGTTTTATAAAATAATAAATATGTCATTAGAACGAGAATAATTTTATCTACATTTTGAACCAAGTTTCATTAAAAACGGAGTAGGTCTAAACACAATGTATTTTTATAATTTAATTAGTATACAGTTACTAGGCCCGTCTAGTTACTTCATATTTCTAGTAGTTAACTTACCCGTAATCTACCTGTCTAATAATATAAGTTTTTTATAGACTTTTATTTTAATAAAACGGTCACCCATATACAGGCCAATTAATTAGTATAATATTTCAACCAACTATATATAAAATAGTTTTTAAAACTATTTGGGTTGAATAATTATATTAAAAATAAACTAGTTACTAGTTACTAGTGGTTAATAAATTTAACCAAACCTATAATTTATATGATAAAAATGGGAATGTTACAGGTGCCAATCCCCAAATATATCTCTCAACTCGTTTAAACTCCGGAGTTACCATATATGGAACTACTCGTGAAAGGTCATGGAATCGTTGTGTATACCCGTAAATATTTGGTCCGTCCATTGTTAGATTCCAAAACTCCGTTTCTAACATTTGTAACTCCGCCCTCGAACAATATTTCTCCCTCATCATCTCCTTCAGTCTATCCCACGTAATGGCATACGCGGCTACATCTCCCAAAATTTGTACTTGTAGATTCCACCAAGATAAAGCTTCAGCCATGAACATACCCGAGACATATAACACAGTCTGATTAGGAGTACAGTTGCTCATGCGAATGACGGAATCCATTTTCTCCGTCCAACGGACGAAAGCTACGGCACCACCCGTGCCATCGAAATTCAAGGGTTTGCAATCAAGGAATTGTTTATACGTGCATCCTGAAATGTTTGGTTCTCAAATTGTCAAAAATATATATTTTGCAATAAAT